>OW679198.1:51620191-51831002 GCA_940337035.1 Agriotes lineatus
AGTGTTGTCATGAATTAGACTAACCGTATATTAATTAATTGACTCAATTTTATTTCATCGTATTGAAACGTAAAACTAAAGTTAGAAAAAGCTTCGTCTCTATTCCATCTGATATTTGATTCTAGACACTACAACAATACTTATACTCAAAAAACTGTGTAAACTGTGTTTTGTAATGAGTCGTAAATGTTGACCGGAAAACGAAACGAGTTGAACTATTACGACTAGTGAAAAGAACAGTTATTTTTGCAACGTGTACGCAATAACACGATTTTTTACAGTACTGTATAAACACAAAAATTGCAGATGGTCTAAGTTATGTTGGCATACATATTTACTGCCAAGAGAGAAAGAAAGTATTTTTTTCACGTCACCAATGGCGACATTAAACAAAGTAACTTTTGTAAGTATTGAAGAAAGTATGTCATTTTGATGTTAATAGTAACAACTAAAAAGGTAACATTTTAGTACAGAAAAAATGTAAAATATAATTTTTCTACGACTACCACTAAAAGTAGGCCTTTTAGCGCTAGCTTTTTTCAATAAAAGTGACGTTTTATAATTTAGCGTGTTTAAAATTAGATCATCTGTTTACTTTTAGCACATGTGTTATAAAGTGAAGTGAGGTTATAAAACTACAATTTCGAACTGAAAGTGAGGTTGTAAAGTTATTCTAGTTACTTCTTGCGCTAGAGGTAAAGTGTTTTTAAATAATGAAAGCGTTATGTAATGAATAAAGTCAGTTGTGTACTATTATAATTACCTTTGATAACTGATTTTGACAGTACTAGTTTCACAAACATTCACCTGCGCGTCAAGGCCATCTCTTTATTATAACGTAAATTATAACTGTCATAAATGCAAACCTTTGTTAAATCGACATTTATGGATTAATCACAGAAAATTTAAGGTCGTAGAATAAATATTGTATGCAAACTCGTGCTAAAAGTGTTATTGCACTCGACATGTTATGAAACTCAGCATTCGGCTTCATTTCATAATTTTCATGTCTCGTGCATAAAGATCAACTTTTAGCACTTGTTGCATAAATAGCTATTACAAACGTCATTAACATTTTTAAAAAGGCAATTAAGATATTAAATTGAATATTTTAAGATGCCATTTCATCGAAGAAATTTTTATTGTACATAGTAAGATTCAAACCACATGCATATATAGCAGTAAAAATTAAAATGCACAGCAAAAGTACAACAAAAGTTGATCATGTAGTTAGTAAGTAGATATTTCTCAATTCACTGAGTTTAGTAAAGTTCCAAGTCAAGAATATTGTTTAAAGTTTTATAATTCGGGTTACAATGCTTACCATGCTGTAATGGTAAAAAATGCGATAAAGTAGTAGGTAACATGTTTTGAAAATATGGTGTCCTAACATCTATGGGCTGCCTTGTCAACGTTCCTTAGTTTCTATTCTCCCTATATAGAAATGTTGAACAACATATGTATGGTATCTTTCCACAAATTAATTTATTCTTGTAAACTCTTAGCATAACTTCAAATTAAAATTTAAAACTTACTTTGCAAGTTTATGCTTTTAAAAATATCTATTCCCTAGCTAATTGCCTATTTCTCAATAAAACTAAATTCCACTCCAGTTAGGGTCATTAAATCTTTGAGAATCGTTACGATTCACAGGAAAATTCATGTGGGTTATCTGGAAAAGTTTGATTAATAAGAAGGTTGTCCATATTGAGGCAGTCGTAAGCGCTAAACGTCAGCCAATTTAAGAAACTAAACCATGAGTTAATGTAGAGCACTACCTGTAAGACATATTTCCAATGATAAGCGACAGAAACAAAATCTGCGACAGTGCTAAAAATGTTACACGAATGAAAAATACAACGTGTGCATCCTTACAGTAGTGCACAAGTGTAGACAGGTTTTCGTAATAAAATTCAATGGAAGGCACAGTTAACTTCCGCAAACATCCCGAGCTTTAGCAACATGACAAAAGTATAATTTATCCAGTTACAATTCATAGTATGTTTACAATCATGTTTCACAAAAACCTAGAACAGCAGCCACGACACAAGAATCGATTAAATCAAGTCGAAATGATACGAGAGCTGTCAGTTTTGGAGGATGGAAAAATTGTAAAATTGTCAGAACAGATTAAGTTGCCTCCATATGTATAGCTTCCAGAATGGTCAGTGGATAAAATGTAAGCCCCATATTTGCTGGAACTTCAACTGTGGTTGAACAAATTGCGAAAATAACTTATCCAATTGCTTATCACGGAACTGCCAGAAATTATCATAAAACGTTGAACTGCCCAGCATATCAAAATAAGCTTAGTTGTAAGTTGTGTTGGAATTAATATATGTGTAAACAGTTGTAAATATTTATAGGTTAAGTTTGTGACGTCATAACAAACGCATTGTTACAAATTGAGTTGTTCTTTATTATGGATTTGGTAAAAAACAGCAATTTGGTCATCAATGCTTTATCACTGTAAATTGCGGAACGCTGTACCAAATTTATGTTGTGTGTTATTTGAAAACAATAAAAAGTCGTAAAAGAGATGGTGTCTTATTTTCTTACCGACGGTGTCAAATACTGAACTTGTAAAGAGAATTAGTAAATATAAGCCAATCTAGACTTTATTTAAGTGATTAAACAGTAATTATCAGCGAATATTTCTCCAAATCACAAGCAAACAGCGGTGCTAAGATACAAGTTCCTGTCCCAAAATTGGCGTCGCCAAGTCAGCACTAAACAGTGTCGTCGCCTAGCCACCAGTAGTTTTACCTCAAGATGGGCGACCATTATTTTATTCTTGCACCATTATGTCTAGTTTTGAAATGTTTCTAAATGGTTTTGTTTGGGCCATGCTGTAACGCCACATCTAGTGTATACTTTAACGTCACATTTTACTTGAAAACCTGAAAGTGAAGCAATGTATCTTATAAGTGCCACTGAAATAAGTGTCACTTGTGTCCCTAAAATCCGCCTTATTCCTAAAGTAAATGAATACTACTGGGTGCAGTTGCTTCAACTGAACTGACCGTGCTTTTCTCTTTTATAGCAGCTTGTTGGGGTCGGTATGTGAAAGCAATCCTATACGATTAAAATTTTCAAATTAATTTAAATTCATTTATTACCACCGCATATATACAGCATTTATTTTATTGGCGCCCAATGTGGGGCTACCATTCGGTAATACTCGTATAAATTTATGACGCTCAACGTAAGGCTTTTTACTTATTAGAGATTCCATAGCAAGGTATTATACTCTAATATTGCATTTATTCAATTAGCTAGAAATCAAACAGATAACATCATAGATTTCGAAATTCAGTCATCTAAGACCTACTCTAGAACAAATATTGGCTTGTATTATAACCCTGTCGGTCGTTGCTACTCTAAAAGTAAAATTGAAGAAACTCATATTGATGTAAAAAGTCTACAAAAACCTTAGAGACGCTAAAGAAATTAACGTTACATGCCATACCAAAGATAATGTGGATTAACATGGAAACAGCCTTACCATCAGCTGGAAAACAGTGGCCCCTTGAGAAGAATAAACAAACAGTGGACCACAGAGAAAATGCTAAAACTTATGAAAGAAGAAAGAAATGTAAGTCTAAGAATAAAAATTCAAAAGAAGCAAAAACTTTGGCTACAAACAAGAAAATTCAAGACTACGAAAGGAACTACGATTCATTTAATATGCACAACAAGATCAAGGAAATGGTAGGTTTAAATATAGGTAAGCAAGCATAAATACTAATTAATGCAGATGATAGAATAATTACAGAAAAAATACATCAAAGAACTTCTCCATGTTGACAGAACCAAGCCAAAAACATGTGTGACAACAGATATAGGTACAGAATTTGAGGAAAGGAGAATAATATTAAAACCGGATAAAATTACAGCTGAACTTCTAAAACGATGGATGATGAATTTGGCACTCTCTTAATAGTTCAAAATGAGAACTATTGCAAAATATTGATCAATCTCAGCATTTATTTTGATATCCAAAAAGAACAACGCAAAATCCTGTTCAAATTACATAAAAATCTCCATGATGGTGAGTTCTGTTTTAAAAACCTTCTTCCGAATCATTCACGATTGAATTTACAGGAAACTTCAACAGGATATCATCACTAATCTTATGAGTCTTAAAAAGACCTCTAAACCAGATAGGCTATGTTTAGAATAAATGTGCTTGCCCAGAGATGCCTAGGTATGAATGGGAATGTATATGCCTGTTTCGATTTAGAAGGACTCGAGAGCTTTACTGAAGAGCAGCTAACAAAATCAGAATGGTTGTGTGTTATGATGTTCAATATCAGATACGAAGAAACTGCAGTAAGACGAAGTATAGTAAGAAGCAACTTAAAACACACTCCATAGATGAACGTATATTAAAATTATTTCATCCAATTGAAGGAGTAATCGTTAGTATTTAAATGAAAACAGCTCTACTGAACTACGTAAAGAGGTTATTTATAAATAAATACAACGTTCAGAATTTTTCAAAGCCAAAGTAATAACGCAGCATGAAGATTTTTCTAAAAACTTTAACTATTGTGTTTGTTGAGCAATTTCGAAAATTTTGAGTGTGTTATAACTATTGACTAAACACAGTGACAAATCCGTAGGAGAAACGACGTTTCCAGTCATAAACTGCGTTACTGCTTTAAAATAATATACACAAATCATTTACAGTACATATTCTTAAGAAAATATAATAGAATTGCAATAGTGATGCTTTTCTATAATAGCTGCTGAAATAGCTCTAGAACAACTTTTACAAACAATTTAAATATGTGTATAAATTTAGAACTATAAGATAGGAATATTTTTCTTAGTAGCGCCCTGTTTGTCCAATAACCATTAAATCCAATTATAACGCAAACATTTAAAACGTTTGAAAATTGTATGTACACCAATAACATTTTTATAATAAAATATAGTCAATAGTAAACTGAAATAATCCTACAGTGAACTGCTGCAATTCCATATATTATAATTAGAAACATTACTTCATAATATTACATAAAATAGCCTTTTTTCTAAAAACAAAAGAGAGGCGTTATGTAACCAAGATTATATAACAATTAAATAACGAACACGTTTTGGTCAGTCATGATGTATATAAACAGAGAGCATCTTTCCACACTTTTGATTCATAAAACCCAAATGAAATTTGTAATATTAAAGTTCTCGAACATTAAGACTTATTCCATATGTCAAAGCCACATCGAAACATTTCCGTGTGAGCAATAGCTAAGTGCATCATCCATAAGAGAGAATCATTATGAAACATTGCGGAATAACATATGGGTTTCTTGCAAAAGCAAAAGTGCAAATCACATGTAATAGTTATTTATTATAAAGTAGTGTTATGTTGATACTACCCACTACAGAAAAAGTTGACCCACGAGGCCATAGACCATGTGGGCTAATTTTCTCGTATGGGTAATACCTCATAACACTACGCGTGCAGTTCAACATTTTATCCACATCTCTCAATAAACTCTGAAGAAGCATCAGAACCATAATGGTTTGTTAGAAATCACAGTACCTGTTTGTTTTAATGTTTTCGGTTACCAGGTGACATCGGAACACATATGGTATCAAGCATTATTATGTAAACCAAAAATCACTAGTTGAGTTATGGTAATCAAAAAGTCACTTGTGTGTAATACTAATATTACGATTATTAAAATCGCTATAGTTTATTGAGAAGTATTGGATAAAATATATAGCAGTGGCATTTCTGGTATTTCCAAAATTTGACAAACAACAAGAAAGAGATCAATTTATATTTTAATATTGAGGGTTTAGTAACTACTAAACATGTTGTATTGCAAGAAAGGTCAATATTTTTATTACATAAAACAATAATATAATATTTTAAGAAAATTCAATTTTAATTGATTTAAAAATGTTCTAGCACATAGTTTATACTTAAAGTTCATCGATTAATTTCTTTCTTATTATCTGAATAATGCAAGCAAAATATGTCGAGAATATACTGAGTGCATCTTAAATGTGAAACCATTTTTCAGTACAAACATTACTTTAGTTTTATAGGATATCCTTTCCAAAGCCTATTAAGAAAGTTTACTTAGTAGAAGAGCTTACAAAGAACGCCCCAGTAAGAGTGATATCAAAAATCTTGCTAGTGAAACAGCTAATAATTACAAGAGACCGGATTTTTAAGTAATTACATACCTTTTTCCTAAAACAAACTTTAAATTCCCAATTGGGAGAACCACCAACTTAAGTATTACTTAATTTGTATTCTAGGTAAAAACATGATTAAACATTTTTGATTACTGCAAATTATTTTTTTAGTAAGAATTCGATAGGTAAATCGAAGCAAACATTATTTTCATAATACATGTATGTGAACTGCACTGCTGATGCCATCGTAGAGACATTTATATACTTCAACGTATGAGAAATGTGCGTCATCATAGGAGATGGCAGGATTCAGGTATTCATCTCTTGCAACTTTGTTTTGGTCTCACAGCATTGAGTGTCGGGATCACAGCTAGAAACGTTCTTTTTCAAAAAGCTCAATGCAGAAAGATAACTTCAAAATTAATGCACATATGATTGTGGAAAACGTTTTTTTTCAACAGTTGCAGTTGTATCGTGCTGCTATTTGAACCTGCTATCTAGTAAAAATTCAAAATCAATGTTTACGTTTAAGGCTGAAAATTCTTAAGATCCAATTTTCAAAAGTAATCAACTAATACTTTGAAAGATAATACCGTTAGCGAAATTTAACAATATTATTTGGAGATAACACTGTAGACCGTAGCACTGTCTCATGTTGCATGCTACGATCAAAGTAGTAGAAAGACGAAATAACTCTGTTGCTATGAAAAACTGATGTCAAATAGGGGTAGAATGTGCTTCTACATCATCCGCAAGGCATTGAGATAAGTTCTCTATATTAAGAACCAAAGAAACCATCACTCAATATGTCAGCCAAGCCCGAGGAGAAATGTATAGTTGGGTGTCTTCACAACTAAGCGAATAAAAGGGCGATGGGGGATACTTCGCTTTCCACATAGAAGACGGCGCCGCGAATATTTTCGCCAAAAAAGAATGGGATTTTCAAAAAGTTTGATTAAAAAGGATCTTATGGCCGGTATCGCGATGGTGTTCAGTGATGACTGATGATGATACGAGACCAGACCTGTTTTTTGAAAGAACTTTTCTATCCGATCTGTGATCGAGGTGGGGGTAGCTGTGGATGAAGATACCAATTGACGGCGGATAATATTTTCCCAAGTGATAAAAGAAGATATTCGTTGTTTTCTATCTTCATTGTAAAGATAGCTGGATGTTGACCATTGGGATATTTTAAGACGACGGGAATATACACAAATGACAAAGGTGTCGTCAAAGCATCTGAACCAGACCTTGGGTATCAATTCCTATAATTCCAGAGCCAAAGTTGCAAAGATTGAAAATATTAGCGATGAACCCATTGCCGAACCAGAGATTTGATTATAAAACTGCCGCTGGAATGACGAATAAATGTGCTCCAGCACATGCATTTTTCTATGAGAGTAGGTAGACTTGAAGACATCTCACTATACTTTGATAACAGCTTTTGGATTTCATTAAGAATTGCGAGTAGCAACCTTGTTAAAAGGAAAAGTGATATCAAAGCTCACAAGCAAATGTTAGTTTCAACACTTATTGTGTATATAAGTTCTATAAAATGTGAAGGATTGTAAATATGCGGTTTGAACATTATGAGGCTATTGATAAAATATATTGCTAATTAGTAAAATTTGGTAGTTTATGGTACTCACGATGAACCTAAGAGGAATATCTTAGAGAACTGAGCTGAGCTGAGAGAACTTTGAGTCGTTAGAAAATAACCTCATTGAACGACAGTGAGAAGATCTGAAGGCTATAAAAGAGAATTAACTTCCTGTTCGATATTGAAAGTTTTGGTCGTGTGAAAGATGGACGTAAGAAGAGTTTCAGAGTAATTACCTAACCTTATTGGCATATAATGTCGATGTTGACATGTAAGCTGTTAAGAGCATCGTTTTTGTCTTTGTCTTTTACTTTCTTCTTTCCGATCAGCAGACGAATTGAGTGTCTGGCATAATTACTACGTTGAGTTACCGTGCCCTTCTGCTTTTCACAATCCTCAAACGTGAAAACCTTGATCATTGCTTTATGGTTATTGGTGTATATTACTTTTGAAATTTCCATCGTATTTTGTTATGTTCCATGATTAAAAATATCGTTCGATTTTCAGCAAATATTCTTTAAAACTTAAGCACGTATACAATTTTTAATGTTTAGTGACTAAATTCCACCATTTACCACATCAAAGTCCGGGCTCTGATAATTGCTAATCTTAAACCTTTACCACAATTAATTGTGTTTAAAGCATTTGTATACGGATCATTCCACAGCCAGGGGAAGATAAGGAAGCACGTCTTGGAGAAAACTCATGTCCTTAGATCAGCATAAGAATAGTTAATCGTTTGCAAATTAATGCACCTTCCTTACGTTCCGTTAGCCGTGAAACATCCAATATGTGCACGCAGCAAAATAAAAGTCATCTTCGACTACTAACCCTAGTTCATAAGTTTTCAGGAAACAGCTACGATTTCCAAAATTACAACGCAGTTAATTGGTCTTAGGGTTCGAAAGTCGATAAAAATGGTTAAAGCTAGGAACAATCTTAGGTAGATAGATCACAATTTCTCGCCCTTAATTTAGCAGTGAGCCTTTTTGAATCCAGGTATCCGTATGTACCCGGTTTGAAAGACCGTTTTATCACTAGCGACGTTCAGCGCATACGAAAGCAGCTTCTCCGCTGCTAAGGGGTGCCAGACTCCGAACGTGCAGGCAGGGTTGTCTTCGACGTCGTAGTAATGACATCTCCTTGTCACCCGCACTGACGGGATATACTCAAACATATCTACATAATCGCAGTGCGGCAGCAAGACAGCCAGACCTGAAAAATTAATGGAATATATTTGCTGCCAGAAAAATGTATATAAAGGAAGTAGTTATAGCTCAGGTTGGTTTTAAAATTTGATGGGGATAGTGTACACGTTATTGCGCAAATGTACTTTAAAGTATTTTAATATCAATTATGATTCAATAATAATAATAATAATAATAATATTTTAACTGCAGGACCTAAGATAAGATGATGTAACTTAACTGATATTCTTAACCCACTAGCATGCTTTAAAAATAATAGTTTTCTAGCTTATAATATAACTCTTGCTTTAATTTATCTGCTGTTGGACAAGTCGCTCCATACGGATACAAGTCATCTTTACTACGATATTAGTTACTTTCAATAAACAATCAGAGACATGAATGCAAGAACAGGGCGAAAACATGAACATCATTTAAGAGGTATAACATGAATAGGTAATGGTGTACAATAATGGTTAATAATTAATTCGTATTTGTAAAGAACTGAATGGATATTCCAAGCATAAAAACATGCACGCATACACATTAAGAAAAACACGCAACCCGTTAGTAATTAAGTATATGCTTCATAACAACAAATCGGAAAAGACACATTCAATATTAGGGTGTACAGAAAACCTAATTGGGGACCGTTATCTGATTATATCAGTAATGTTTCTGACATGTCTCCAAAATATATATTAACCCGAAAAGAACTAGTCAAATAAGTCAAGAAATATAAACCAGAAGGATGTTGTATTAAAAGGGGTTATATCAAAACTACATGAGTAAACCGAAAATCTACTACCTTCACATATACCGGGTGATTGGGAAGTAAACTCCAATATTTAGATTCTTCAAGGGATCAACATAAATAGAAAAATGTCTATAAACATAAGCTCAATTTTCAACCCTTACAACCATATTGTAAAGGAGGAGGATTCAATGTAGGTATTTATCATTTTAATGGAAACTAGAAAAGGATTTGTAAAGGAAGAAATAGTGAGCGGATGGCGCAGCGAGCGAATGCTCGCCTCTCAGGCGGCCGGCCCGGGTTCGATTCCCGATAGATACTATAGCTGGATTTTAAAAATCGTACGCTCCCCGGCTACCACGCTAACATCTCTGGTAGTCGTTAACCCCTAATAAGGGAACTCTTCCTCAATTTCGAAGGGCAAGGCTAGCCACCTACCCGGCCTAAGGGCAAAGAGGACTCATAGAACCACTTTGTGGTTATAACAGGCCACTGGCCTACAATAAGAGGAAGAAGAAGAAAGGAAGAAATAGACAGATCTGAACTACCAACAACCACGAAGTCACCCACAAAAGCTTAATAGGCGAAAGCCATTCTACAAACAAAAAAATCTTTACTCAGACCTTCCCTCGCAAGTGAAAGTTCCGACACTAAACATTTTGAAAAATTAACGGAAACTAGGGTAAACATATCTTTACTTTTCTAATAACACTGAAATAATAAAAGAAAACATTTTGTAATGCAAATTATAACAATTTGCAAATAAAAAAATATTGCAGGCGGTGAAATTCGAACTCAGCGTGATGTCGGTGCCTGTAATGACGATTACGTTTTGCAGCAGTCCGACCGCAACTCGCCCCGTAGTACCGTTCTGTCAGGAAGGACCGCCTAGAATTTACCCTCGCGGCTGGTTGCCCATTTTTGTCTCTTTTACGTTTACCCTGTAATATGTGTATAGTATTTGGTGGTCATTTTAAAATACGAATGTTGTTTTCCTGTGCGTTTTTATGATCTCAAGTTATAGATAACGTGTGTCACATGAATATCAAAAATAAGACGTATTGGTCTTTCGGTGGGGATGTTACTCAGAAAACATTTGACAAACCAATTATAAAACATCTCGCTTTTAATCCACCCCCGTATTCTGACTGTGTATGCTGTTTCGTTACGAACAACTTCACAATCGAATATTAATTCAGACATATTTCAAGTTTCTATTAGTCTTTTCAATTAAGTCATATAAGCCATATATAACAAAAGTATTAATTGGCAAGAATGAAACTTCTTGCAGTTTCCACACTGTGTGGTTTCTTAGTAGAAATGTTATCTTGTTTTCGAAAATTTATAACTATTTGGTTCCAGGTTTTCTATTTTTAATTGTCGTTTTTATTTCATTAAACTTAACGTAACTTTAAACTACATTTAAAACTTCAATCTCACTTAACTCAAAACCGCATCTTTCCATGACTGTAAGCTCTTTTGCCAAGTCTTGTTCATCTTCCTGCTTTAATGCTGTTTTCCCACCTCCACCTCGCCCTTGTATTACAGTTGACCCATGATCTCGGTTTTCTTTGAAATAGTATTTCAAAGTACTTATTAATATTTTATATTTTTTAGCAGCACCTTGTAACGTTTCCATTTATCCTAACCGATTGTTGCAATGTTTCGTTCCGAAGCCGGACAACTGTACGCCGCCGTCTCGGCGCCGCCACTTCGGCGCTGCCATCTCGGCGCGGGGCCAGTTCGGCGCCCGGACAACTCGGCGCGGAGCCATCTCGGCGCCAGCCAACTCGGCGCCGAATTCAAATTCGCAAACTACTGTGTACACTACGTAAGAAAATTATTATAAACAAATAATAAATAAAGTGATCGCCAAAACCTGGCATCAAATTAAAAAAATATTATTTAGAATTTCTTGGAACATCAAACACTGACGACCAGAGGTGGTTGCAAAGTGATTACAAATGGGCCAAACAAAAGTTGTCACGTGACTTCCGTTATCAGTAAAATTTTATATTTTTTAAAAATAATTACGAAACATACATTTACTAGTCAAGATAGACACACATTTTACGAAAAATAGTTTACTGGCCTTGAGATTGTTCAGTCAGCTATAATCTATATGTATATATAAAATCAATCGCAGTGTATTAGTAAAGCAAAAACTCGAGAACGACTTGACCGATTTGGAAGATTTTTTTGTTATGTTCGTCTTACTCCCGAGGTGGTTTAGCAAAAAAGAAAATTCGGAAAAATCCAAAGGGAAAGCCAGAAAATTGGAAAATATCGAAAGTGTGTTTTTATATACACTGTACGACTTTCTATTTGGGGTTCAGTCCTGCTTGGTTAAAAGCGAATTTCTAACAGCATTTCAGTTTTGAAAAATCAAGTATGCCTTAGAAGTTTTCAAAAAACCTATTTTACTGTAGAGTAGCGTGCCTTTTATGTAGCAAATACGACAAAAAGTTATTAAGAAAAGTTGTTTAGAATCAACAACTAGGCTCTTATACCAAATTTCAAAATCCTCGGCCAACTTTGATCTCTCACATTTTCTTTTATGTTTAGGTCCCATATCAAAGAATTTTACTTTTAACAAAGACTGCTATGGAAAAAGAAATACTTTTAACAAAGTTTTTTTATTTCATAATAAGAAAACTTTGTTAAAAATAAAACTCTTTGATTTGGGCAATAAACATTAAAAAAATATTTGTCACTTTACTTAGAAAATGGGGTTTTTCGAAATTGTGTAAATCCAAAAAGTACTATTTTTCGGAAATTAAGCAAGATTTCGATGAGATTTTTATTGTGTGTTAGTTTTAGCTGACTGAATAATCTCAAGGCCAGAAAACTTTTTTCGTAAAATGTGTCTCTATTTTGACTAGTAAATGCATGTTTCTTTTCAAAAATTTAAAATTTCATTGATAACGAAAGTCACGTGACACTTTTGTTTGGCCCATCTGTAATCACTTTGCAACCACCTCTGGTCGTCAGTGTTTGATTTTCCAAGAAATTCCAAATATATTTTTTAATTTGATGCCAACTTTCTGGCGATCACTTTATTTATTATTTGTTTATAATAATTTTCTTACGTAGCGCACACTGTAGTTTGCGAATTTTAATTCAACGCCGAGATGGCCTTGCGCCGAGTTGACTGGCGCCGAGATGGCTCCTCGCCGAGTTGTCCCAGCGCCGAGGTGGTCTCTGGCCGAGATGGCGGCGCCGAGATGTCCTAGACCCGTTTCGTTCGTGTAAGTGGCACCATTTGCTTCTTTACTAGTTTTTTTAACCTATTAGGTACCATTCTAAAAAAATACTACTATTGAGGTAATAGAATCCCCATGACCTCTGTTCCCCAAAATTATAGAACTCATTTAAACAAATTAAAAAATTATCAAAGGGAACTAGAACATAACCTATTTTTTATTGAAAAGTTTAATAAACTAATATTCGGTATTTGCATACTACAATAGCTATTTATGTTACAAGTACAAGTATGTTATAAGGACTTTTTTGGACGATCTGCAGCTTCTGGCCAAGCGAGCGCAGCGAGCGAGGCTCATAAATAAGGTGTGTCTAAAAGTCCGCTTTCGTGTGAGTCACATACATATTTTTTTATTCTACTGCTTTGAAAGCGTTTTTTCTAATTATAAAATGACAGTTTAACCGAGGAAGTCGGGAAAAGTCGTGGAGGTCATGATCATAACGCAAAATGGGAGTGTCCATTTTGATTTGGACCAATAGAAATGGTTATTAATTTTTGTTGCTATGGTTTTTAGTGCTTAGAAGTAAAGTTTACTAGTACCTATAAAAGTGGCAATTTTCGGCTACTAAACGCTGCCGAAAGTGATAACTGTCTCATTCGTTCTGATATATCCTGTATATGTTCACATCTTCATCTAGTTTAAATATTATTCTTTGCTTGAACTATTTTAGCACGCAAAACCGCTTTATTGCATAAATTTTGTTGGTAATATGAAAGCAAACTGTGTGCGATAAATAATTGGACGCCTAGTGAAATATTATTCCATGTCGCTATCTCTTTGCATTTCCTGAACATCTTAGTTGGAGATGTACATCTCATGTAACATTTCACGAGAAGACTGCGATTGGTATACTATTAAATTCTGCAAATTATAGAGTAATTATTCCTCAAAGTGAACTGCTTCTACATTACTAATTGAAATAATTTAAACTAAAAGTCGATAGATTTGAAATTTCGTGAAAACACATTTTTAAGATGTTTTTAGCTGTTCAGTCGCCTACAAAATCCCCAAACTATCGCAAACCTTTAAGTCAACTTTAGATATATTCTTCTAATTTAAAACAACTTGTCCTCTCCAAGTGATTAAACTAATTAGAGTCTGCATTTAAGGTCAGTGACTTTCGATGACTAACATCGGCAAAGAAACAGAAATAAATTCGTGGATGCATTGTTTGCGGTTCCATATCTGGAATTCTAACGAATGTGAATGATATGTCCTTCCTATCCTTTTTGCCGATGTCCTATTGTAACCACAATAAAAACTATGTAAGAGTCATGCTGATAATAAATAACGACCAGATAGTTAACTAACGGCGTTAGCACAAAAATAAAATTATTATATATCATTAAATAATAAAACAATTTGGTAACAGCTTTACCAGAGATATTTGTGTATCCTCAATTTTAACAGTTTTCAAATCATTGCATTCTGTTTATATCGAACTTTTCTTCCGCGACGCCTTAAATATGTTAAACAACTCTTAACAATTCCATTCAATGCATAACACATATACAAAATTCAAATAGTATTGTTAAGCTTGCAATCTTCAAAAGAGATTATTATTTTGCGGTACTGATTTCTCTCCATGCATAACTGGTTTTAAAGTAGTATTAATTAAAAGTGTCTGAACACCTTATTTGCAAAAATACAAATTAATAAAATATTAATGAGTTCTGAAAATATAATAGATCACATTACCCAGTTACTTCCCTAATAGGCCCTAATAAAATACCAAATCTAACTATGAATAATTTTCAGTCAATTAGTAAATGTAAGATTGAAACTATTCAAGTTACCAACAATGTAGTAGTTTATGAATTTTTGTACAATTTTTAACACATAAAATCTAATAAATAAGATTTAGACAGAAGAAATGATACCAAAGGAATAGAAGATTGATACAAGATTGCCTATACAGGGTGAGTCAATAGTACAGGAAAGCTCGATTGCACGTACGCCGTGAAACATATCGAAATAAACCAAGTGCCACAATAGTATCTAAAATTATTTTGTGCCGTACAGGGTGCTCCATTTTTGCAGAGCCAGATTCAACTTGATTTTTTTTAAATGACACTCGATATATTTTATTGCTTAGTCATCTTTTATATCGCATGTACCGTATACCAACAACTAATAGTTTAGGAGACAATAAGGATTTTTTTTAAATGCACCGTATCTCGTCGATACCTACCCAGTGTGCCATGGAAAACAAGTCTTCTTAATGAATTATTGCTTGACATACGTCAAAATCGCACTCTTATCAGGAAATGAGATTAACGGAAGGTGAAATGGTGAATACTGTTTATGTGCTGGGTAAAACTGAATGAAACCCGTTGCTGACGTCAAGAATTTATGCACAAAGATACCCCGATAAGAGGCATCCCAGAGCAAGAAACTTCTGAAAGGAAAGGACAGTGTCCAGTATGAGAAGCCCAGGAAAATAAAGATCTGTTTGTACAAAGTGTACCAGAAAACCTGCGCACAAGTTCCGGGCCATAAGCCAACAACTGCGGATTTCCCAAATCAGCATCTCCAGAATTATCCGCTAAAACAAATTCCATACGTACAATGTCCACTTACTACTGGACGTAAAGGACGACTATATCGTGAGGCAATTGTTTTGTTTATAGGTCCGACATATGGAACAGCAGGAATATAGCTTTGTTTCTATAAATTGCTACATTTAAAGAGATGGAAAAGTTAATATTCACAACTTTCATCACTACGACACTCGAAACCCCCACTCCATTCGAACATTGAACCACCAACATCGATAGTCACTTAATGTTTCTGGTGATATAGTGGACCGTAGGGTTCTTGAGCAGTATTTCTTCGGCGGTCCACTGAAGTGCGAATCGTATTTGTACTTTAGCCAAAACGATTTTCAATTGTGCTTGGATGATTTGCCTTTGGATGTGAGAAGACGACTGTGGTTTCAATATGACTGTGCCCCATCATACAATAGTCGCTTTGTAAGGATGTATTTGGACCAATTAAAAATGTGACGTAAAGTGGGTGCGATTGTGACGTGTGTTAAGCAATAATTCATTAAGAACACTTGTTTTCCATAGCATACTGGGTAGTTATTGATGAGATATGGTGCACATTTCAAAAAATCCTTGTCTCCTAAACTATAGATTTTTGGCATAGGACATATAGAATATAAAATGTGTAAAATTACACGCTAAAGGCAACAAACCAATAAAATGATATAGGGGGTGCCATTTGAAAAAATGTTGTAGTCCATCCAGTTTCAAAAAGTTAACGTGTCAGAGCACAGTAATCCCGCAACGTCAATAAGCGTTCGCATCTCCAAATGATACTTCAAAAAGTTATTTAGGCATGGGCAAAATGTCAATTTGATATAACAATAATCAAGTGCCCTATGATTTTCTGAATAAGTATCTGCAATCGCAACGTTTTACAGTCATATAACTCTAAAACCGCTGAAGCAAATTTCAAAAACTGAACGTATTTGTAAAGCTTAAAAATGAAAAATAAGTAGAACTATACAAGGCGTAGAATTTAAAAAAATCAGTTGAATACGGCTCTGTAATAATGGAACAACCTGTATATAATTTAAGAAATTGCATTCCAACTTCTTGTAAGTAATGGCACTTGGTTCATTTCGATATCTTTAACGGGGTAAGTGCAATCAAACTTTCCTGTACTGCTGACGCACCCTGTATATAAAAAGGCAACAACCTAATTTCTGACAACTCTCGCGTCACTAAATGTAATATACATGACAAAAGTCATGTTTTCTAACCTAATGCATTTGTAAACCATAATATCAAATGTAAACCTCGTTTACACACAACAAAGTAATTGTACACAGTTAAGGGCCAGTTCTACAATGCAACTATATACCTAGAATAAGCTATTCGAGGTATAATTGTGATAGTTTCCTTTGTTACAACAATCGTTTCTAGGGTATTTATTCCCCGGGCAGCTTTATCCTTGGTTTGTAGAACCGGCCCTTAATCGGGAAAACGTTCATGACCAAACCTCATGGAAAAAAGATGTGAACAGACTAGACATGTATAATTTTTGGTTAATAGTCTTCCAAAGTTCTAGTTATTTATGGTGCAAATGTGTTATATTACAAATAATCCGCGAGAGAAAAGTTGAGCCCTCGATCTGCCAGGCCGAGAGGGGTCTTTTCTCAAGTGATAAAATTTTGTTATTTGACATAGAGTGATGCAAAGCTTAAACTGCAAATTTCAAATTTGAAATAGCTTCACTGTGCTACCAACAATACAGTAGTGAGTGACATGGTTTTTATCTCACTAGTGGGATATGGTTTTTACCTCACCAATGAGTTATGAGCCACTTTAGAGGTCTAAAGTCGATCTAGTAATAGCCTTATAACTAGGAGGTGTTGGATAAAGAACTTTATTACGCTTCGGTGGTCTAATTTAACTGAACTCGTCTTTAATGACAAACTTATATACAACAAAGCAACTATATGCCATAAATGGATACAATTTTGCACAACGTTTGTTGCAATATTAATTTATTTTCCTAGCTTCGCAGATTATTAATCCAATGCCCTTCGTATACAATAACTATTTATATAACAAGTACATGATGTAGGGCTTTATTTTATGGGTCCATTTTATAGCCGAGCGAGTTTTGCGAGCAGTGTCAATAAAGTAGACGAGTCTTTAAAGTCATATTATGTTCGAGTTGTATATAACGCTTTTATGTTCGACTGCAAAAATTTCAAAATTCGGGTTTATAAATTTGATGTCTATTCTGTGATAGAATGAAAATTTACATTAGAGTGCATCGATGGAACTTAACAAGCATCGATTTTGACATTGACACGAATTTATTCTGATATTGACAGCTGCCGTAAAGGTACAAGTAGAATAAAGTGACGTACTTCACAATAGCCACCTAATAGTCCCGTCGCCGTCGTTTACCCCATCGTACATCTCTGGGATATCCGTGTGAGAATATACATGATCTTCTGCCAATAAATAATCAGTAACAGTGAGTTGAAGTGCTGCTGGTGGGATGACAGGTAATTCTTCAAAATACAATTATTACAAATTTTATAGGAAGTATACCAAGCATGTCGTGCAGAAATTTTAAAAGCACATGTGGCGATGCGTGATATTAATTTTTTAAAGCAAACCTTACTTAAAAGCTCCCTGTAAAATTTGTAAAAGGTATCGTATTATGCAATTTTCAGTTTGGTAGTTGTTATTATCTTTATTATTTAAATAAATATTGTGTTATAGCATATAAATCGTGTGAACTCCACAGCTAAAAGTTCACCCACTTTTAAAATAAAATAATGAAAACCCTTCTCTTTGTATATTTAACATTTACATCAATTTTTTGTAACGTTGATATCGGGCATAAGATTTTCCTCAAAACATTTGCATATTAATATTTTTAGTTTTTAAGTGCCGCGAAATACTCACAATTTATATTCCAACGCCACAAAGAACGTTTAGAGAATAGTCAAAAATGTCCAAATCATTGTGATATCTAACTAGGCCAATGTCACACATTAAAAACAAAGGCAAACTAGGTATATCCGCGTGCAATTACGCCTAACTATAAGCACGATATCAGTATGAGAAACCAGCAATTAATAATCAGCCATTAGTTTCAATATTTTTGGTTATCAGCGCCTAGTATGCAGGAAATCGTTTTGGGAGTAACCATAAAACCTCTTCCGTGTGTTCGTCACACTTCCTAAAACTTTAAATGCGTAAATTCATTCTAACGCCATAATCTGGATCTGCTACGTGTTGTAAATAAACCCTGTGATTTTCCCACAAGCGCCAGATAATCGTGACCAGAAACAGAAGTGCAGTCGGGAACAAATTAAATGAGTAATAAAGTAAATTGCTCGATTTATTACAACACTTGGCGGCTATGAAAACTTCATAAAGGGTACTCGGAATTCAGCCACTGCATCTTCTAATTGCTATTTAGTCATATTTTGCATGATGTTTCTTTATAGGAAAATTTGTCCATCGTTACGCTACGTATTAATAATTAATTTAATTCAATACATTGACTCTTGATTTGTTGGAAAAACACAGTATCTTGCGTACATTACGATTCTGTAGAACATTACTTTGGATCTAGGATTTTATTTTGTATTGAAATTTTAAACCCATCAACTGTATTGTGTTATTATCTAATTAAATATAACCAAGACAGTAGAATAAGATACGATAAAATCAGAGATTATTTCGGTTAGACACAGTTTGAAACGACAGATATTTTTTCATATTCTAATTTAGGCTCATGTAAATTTTTTTATATTTATATAACATTTGTTGAAACAAAAGATATATTTTTATTTCTACTTGAAAACTACGATTTGTATGTCCTCATCTTATCCACATCTTGAGAGTAGTGGAATTGATAATTCTGAGATACTTTAGCTGATCGAACCTCTTTCTTGAAAATACATGTTATCTATTACATTTGGTCTGCCTTGATCGACTCTTGTTCTATCCTGATCCCGATACTATGAGAGGGTTCGAGGGCTAAGGATCGCTGTTTTCGTCACATAAATTCTTGTCTTGGCAACCCGCATCGGCAAGTGTGGCGTTGTAGTATCAACACCCTCTAGAAATGCCAAGTTCAAAAACAAAGTCGAAAATGCGCCTAATGACTAGAGTTATAAGCTCAAATCCCATATTAGTGTAAATTCAGTCTGCCTTATACCTATAATGTGAGAGAGATACAAAGTTGGCGAATTACAAAAATAAACAAATTCCTAGAGCCTTCAACGAATCGTAAAAACACATTATGGAAGATAAAATTTGTGAAACAAAGAGTAACAAATATTGGTATGCATTTACAATTTTTATAACAAAAAACACGGTGGTAAATGACGAGAAACTAGTAAAAAATAAAATTGAACGTAGTAAAACTTCTGGAATTATATTGTATTATAAAGGAAATGCGGACGAAAGTCAGGGAGAAATTGGCGTTATTACAAACAATATGTAAGCACGTAGTATTGAAGAATCAATATGTATAGAGTTGCATACCTAATCATAAAAATTACAAAAATGGTCTCATTAAGAGTATTTATAAAATATATACCAACTAGTACACATGAAGAACTATCGACATCGCTTATTTCCAATCGCATAAAGTTTGAAATCGAAATGAGATAAGGTGGGAGTTGAAATAGCAAATGACCAGAAAAGGATTGAAAACTTTGAAAATGAAAAATTGTGGGCAATTAATACCTTCTTTGAGTTGGGAAATATGACTATGAAAGAAAAACTAACACATGAGAAGACTGGCAAATTGATAAATAGCAACAAACAAGGTGATAGAAAAGAGAGGCTCAGTTACAGAAAGATTGAATAAAGAGGAATACAACAGAATGCGTTGAAACAAATAAAGTAGTATAAAATATTAAAAGAAGTACGGCGAAATTACATCTGCCCTACCGCGTCTCTTCGGGAAAAGTCTGGCGCGCGCATCTCTTGAAGAGCACGGTGTAATGGTTGAAACATCACCGAGCTTCGTAGCCTAGTGCTTTGTACGCCTACCTAGCATTCGGGAGGTCGTGGATTCGATTCCCGCGACCGTCTGCCTTGATTCAGGTTTTTAGGTGGTCTTCCTGAGTCAACAGAGTACCTTCTCTGAGGTGAATGCCGGGGTAGTATTTCTCCACCTTTCCTGACCCTTCTTCCAGTCTCCACCCCTCCTTTCTTTCACCCATCCCGAGTTTCCCGTTCTTGGCTGAAGAGGGACGGAAGGTCCCTATAGCAGCCCGCTCCCAGTTGGGGGAATTGAAATGACCTCTTAACCTTTGTCCTTTTTGTTGAAACATTTTTACTCTTTTGTGACATTATCCTTTATCGATTGAGTCTTATTTTCGACAAATGTAAAGCCTGACCTATGTGAAAGTTATTACTTGCTTTTATTTCACAATTAACATAAAAATAAACAAAAATTTTTTTAAGGTGCTCATCCTGTATATATTTGTATGAAATTGTACCGGTTTCATGCGAGGTAGATATATAATATGTATGCAAAATATTGTGTTCTTCCGACAATTAGTGTTTGAGCTATACTGCCAACAGACAGACAGACGGACAGACAGACAGATAGACAGACAAACTGACGGAATTGAGAAAACCTCTTTTTCGTCATCTAGGGACCTTGAAACGTGAAGATCTGAAAAAATCTCGCAAGGTGATTTTTTGGTGATTACAATACTTCCTTTGTCTTTCAGACGAGGGAAGTAATACCTTGTCGTGTTAGAGCCCGCGGCTTCTTACGCCCTTGGTACATAATAGTATATTTTATACCAAGGGACAACAGGTATCATTTGATCCCACGCATGAAGTTTATATAAATAATCACTCAAGGGATCAAAGGCACTTTGATCCCCAGGTATATACGTTATTTTTTGCACTCCCGGATCACAAATCCTGAATAAATCTGATTTTGCTGGTTTTAAAATCTATACTTTCGATTTGGAGTGCAAAAACAATATTATTATTACACCTAACTAACCTTTCATTACAACTCTAATATTTTTTAATAAAGGTATACATGACGCACATTCTCTCCCTACGGAGTTACCTACGTCAACTTTAATCCCTGGGAAGTAACTTTATTCCTTGGAATTAAGAAATCACGACTACTACTAAAAGTAGGCCTTTCAGCATTAGCTTTTTTCACTAAAATGACGTTTTATAATTCAGCGTGTTAAAAGTTAAATCAGCTGTTTACTTTTAGCACATGTGTTATAAACAGCTGGTGTTGAATTTAGAATTCGAACTGGAAGTGAGGTTGTAAAGTTATTCTAGTTACTTCTTTTGTTAGAGCTAAAGTGTTTTTTAAATAATTAAAGCATTATGTAATGAAGAAAGTAAAATGTGTACATTTATAATTACCTTTGATAACTAACTTTGACAGCTACTGGCTGCAGAAACAGTCACCTGCCGTCAAGGCCAGCTCTCTACTATGGCATAAATTATAACTGTCATAAATGCAAACCTTTGTTAAATCAACATTTATGGATTAATAACAGTAAATTTAAGGCCGTAGAAAAAATATTGTGTGCAAACTCGTGCTAAAACTGTTTATGTACGAGATTTTCATGTCTCGTGTATAAACGTCCACTTTTTGTACTTGTTGCACAAATAGCTATTAACAACGATAAATTAGGGATTAAAACCATACCTTAAGGGTGAGTAATTAATAAGACATTTACTAGCAATATGCTAGTCTACAGTGTCCACTAACTTTATTATTATAAATATATTTTAGCAGTAGAAGTATAGTTTAAAGAAACTATTAAACAGTGTATATTTTTGCTATTTCTTTGAACTGGAATTAAATAATTAAATAATACGTATTTTGTAAAAACCTCTGGAGCAATATATCTTAAAACACCTCAAAGACCAACTGTCCTATTGCAATCTTCCAACGCTATGGTATTATCCCCTTAAATATTGCACATTATTAAAATGGGGCTCATAATTTTATAACTATCACAAAAGATCAGAAGTTTACACCACTTTTTAATTCATTTTTACTTCCCTGGTCAAAAAGATGAAGCAAACATTGTAATGGCGAAAAAATCACTTCAGATCTTCACGTTTCAGGATCTCTAGATGATGAAAAACCGTTTTCTCAATTTCGTCTGTTTGTCAGATTATATATTTACCTGGCATAAAACCGAGAAAATTTGGTGAAATATATACAGGGTGAGCAGGTGAGCACATTTAAAAAATTAAACTTTGTTAATTTTGCTTTCACTGAGGAACAGATAATAGCTATTTATATATCTAAGGAGCAAAGGTATTCATTTTCTCCCACGTGTGAATTTAATGCAAGACGCGTAGCGGAGTGCATTAAACACACATATATGATTCTTTTCGAATCATATTCTTTAGCGCAAAATTTCAAAAATGTTGCTTTAGGAAAAAAATATAGTGACTCTAGATCTCTGTAGTAACATTTTGTCTAATTTCCAAATCAACATAACATTGTAAAACATTGGTGTCGTATCTATGTTGACATAAACACAAATACGCGAGGTAAAAAATATTGGCTCCCACCGGGAGTTAATAAAAATTTCCCCTTGCTCGTTGGAAATTGACAGCTTTGTTTCGTAAAACTATGGCGCAAAAGCCGATTTTCTATACGGTGAGTAGAAGAAAGTAATAATTTGCACATAGCTCAGGCTTGACTCTTGAAAAATGGGGTTTGTTATGAGTGCCGTCGAGCAAAAAGTTAACGGAAAATGCGTTCTATTTAATACAGCGCGAAACATGGACTCGATAAGTGCTTCGTGGCGCATGTAGGGATCGCCCGTTCGCTTGCAATATCCGGCTAAACATTTGAATCGCATTCGCAGCCACCTACCGTTCGAATTCGACCTATTGTTTTTTTTATGAATATTGATGTAATTTGCATTTCCATCTACTGTTTGAATATTACTCGAAGCATGAAGATATGTTAACCCCTAGTTTCCTTTGATTTTTAAAATTATTGTGTTAGATGCTTTTATACATATTGCTTCTTGATGTAGTAATTATCGAAATGTGTAAATTAAATAATCAAACAAGGATTAACAGACACAAAATAATGTGTATATAAATTTTCAAATAGAAAACACAGCGTGTTAATGAATTGCAGGGACAAACTTTAAGGGGTGATTCCTTAATCAATTCTAAGTTAAAAAGTTCACACAAAACATGAGACCTAAACGAATTTGTTTTCAAAATACAGGATGTTGAATTTTAAACAAAAATACTTGTTTTTCAAAAATTTTGAAAACTGCTAAAGGTAGTCTTATAAAGCTTGGTGTAGGTTAGTATTTCATAAAGTAGAATTGTTCGTTCAAAATAAATTTAATTTATTTTCACCAGTGGCGTGCATCGGGGCAACCTCAGTTACCTTATTTTCGAAGAATCTGGTACGCCACTGTTTTCTAGCCAAAAGTTTTGTAGCTATTGTAAGATTGTTTGTTATTAAATAATATTATCTTAAAATGTAATTAAACTGTATTTTGAAAATGAAGCCGTTTAGGTCCCATTAACGTCCAATGAACAAAATTGCTGTTATAGATTCTTCCGTTTTTTTCGAAAAAGGTTTATTCTATCAAAAAAATAAAAGATACATCTTTTGTACAGTTTCAATGAATGAAGCTAAAAAACTTGTCGTATTCGCTAAAAAACAGTGGCGTACCAGATTTTTCTAAAATAAGGTAATTGAGGTGGCCAAACAATGCCACTTTATGAAATGCTAATCTACACCAAGTTTCATTAGAATACCTCTAGGCGTTTTCCAGATTTTTGAACTTTAACATCCTATACCTTGAAAACGAAGCCGTTTAGGTCGAACTTTCTATCTTAGAATTGATCAAGGAATCGCCCCTTAAAGTTTGTCACTGCAATTCATTAACACCCTGTATATTAGCATAATTAATAATATAATAGGAGGGCGATTCAAATTTCATCTGCATTTAATTTTTTTCTGGTCGATACAAACTACTAATTAATATTATATGTATACACAGCGTGCCAAAAAAAACGGTACAATATTTAAATACTCGTATTTTTACTTATAATGCCCCGAGTGTGTTGATTGTTTCCGGAAATGTTTTCGACTGATTGTCAAAAACGTGATTAATTAGTTCGAGAGGAACGCAAGAACTAATTACACGTTTTTGACAATCACGAGATCAAAATTTCCGGATTCAATCAACACACTAATGGTATTTGGTAAGAAAATTGCATGACATCACGATTTCAAGAAAACACTCTAATTTATAAAAAGAAAGAGAGAAATTAAAAAATCAGAAGAACTGTAAAACAAAAGTTTGTGACAACTGTAAAACAAAAGTTTGTACCTAAAACGTCATAAAAATGTCACGATTTGGAAAAGATGCCATCAATGATATTGATAAAATGGTGGAAAATATTACCCTAAATAATACAAAGAAGTCTAAAGAAAGTGTGTGGGCGCAGTTTACATCATTTTGTGAAGAGCGGAATTACAACTTGACTGTACCGAGTTCAAAAGAAGAATTTGCATTAATTTTGAAAGACTGGGCAGGAAATATGAAGAGGAAAAATGGGGATGACTATAAGGAAAGTGTCGTTAAGGTGATGTGGAATTCTACTGCAAAGCAATTGCAAGAGAAATACTATGATAACTTTAACATTGTCGGGCCATTTTTATTTTTCTTTAATTCCTATAGCTACATAACCATTTGGAGCAGTTTTGGTACAAAGTTGGCGAGTCTGCCAGTATATCGGGTCCGTTTCGGTAATATTTTATCTTATAATATATATCAACTTTTCGCATCAAGTAAAAATTCTAACTCGCACGTGGTTAATGGTTTCATTTAACAGTCTAACATTTCGCGCGAATCTCTAGGCAGTCGCATTTGCAGTTGGCTGTCTTATCGCGTGTAACAACCCTCGTTTTTAATATTTTCCCGAAACACAATCAATGGGAGCGAGTGAGATACCTTTCTCGAGTTTTAAAAACATTAGTCGACCTCTGTCGCACCGAGACGGCTTTGTCGTCATCGGGAGAAGTGTCTGCGTTTCTATTGATCACATCTGGCAGACAGCGAATTTGAGCGCGAAGCTCCGTTGAGCGTCGGTTTTTAGGGATTCCATCTTCGGCCGCGAGACAGCACAGTCATGTGAGGGCAAGTTTGTCGCCCCCGGCGCTTCGTGCGTCGGCGGGCGACCGTGTTCATTGCATTTTACTAATTGTTTCGAGACAGTCGGTTCTTGACAAGTAGTGAGAGTGGGCTGTTGTTTCGGGGTGCTGGTGGTGTCCGCGTTGTTGGCTTAAACCACTCATTAATTACGGAGGCCTGATTAATCCGTCGTTTTGTCGGGATTCTCCCGAGTGAGCTAATTACCGGCCACGCCGATGTTTGTAATTGCCAAGGGGGCAGAGCACATTTCGTCCCGCGAATAATGCAGGGGATCTCTTGGACGCCGCTACTTCCACCTACATCATTTCAACAGCAGTAAAAACGACAACCGATGCCCGTCGACAACAAGCAACGCCACTTTTTGAGGCTGATCTACTAAATAAGGTAGTGTGCGCTGTGTTGTATCTAATATTTGTGCAATTAACTTGTTTGCCGCAGGCTGGCTTTGCATTGCAATTAAAGCTCGCATATTTGCTGTCAGATGCTTCATTCAAACCTGGTACATTCACGTACAAAATTAACATTTGTGTAATAAACTTGTTTGCCCCAAGCTGGTTTTGCATTGCTATTAAAACTCGCATATTTGCTGTCAGATGCTTCATTCAAACCTGGTACATTCACGTACAAAATTAACATTTGTGTAATAAACTTGTTTGCCCCAAGCTGGTTTTGCATTGCTATTAAAACTCGCATATTTGCTGTCAGATGCTTCATTCAAACCTGGTACATTCACGTACAAAATTAACATTTGTGTAATAAACGTGTTTGCCACAAGCTGGCTTTGCATTGCAATTAAAGCTCGCATATTTGCCGTCCGATGCTTCATTCCAACATGGTACAGTCGAGTACAAATCTAACATTTGTGTAGTAAACTTGTTTGCCGCAAGCTGGCTTTGCATTGCAATTAAATCTCGCATATTTGCTGTCAGATGCTTCATTCAAACCTGGTACATTCACGTACAAAATTAACATTTGTGTAATAAACTTGTTTGCCCCAAGCTGGTTTTGCATTGCTATTAAAACTCGCATATTTGCTGTCAGATGCTTCATTCAAGCCTGGTACATTCACGTACAGTTTTAGCGTTTACGTAATAAACTTGTTTTGTCGCCAGTTGACATTTAAAGATAATTGGATTTGACTTATTGTCCGCCCGCCGTTTAATCGAGGCGAGGTGCACTTACTTACAAAAGTTAACCTTTGTTGTACGAGCCAACACTTGGGGGCATTATCCGCTTTAGTTGTGCGTAATAGTTATTAGTTAAGGCGTCTCCCAGCTGGGTTTAATTCCTTTTTGCATTTACCCCTTTGTAATTTGCTAGATTGTTGTACATGCCGACCACGTCGGCACAGCTGTAAAGTTTTTGCTCCGTTTGGCTTTCAGGATTCGGTTAAGCGTGGATTTGCCCTATTGGATCTTGTCGCGCCCATTTATTTTGTAACACCTTATACATATCGACACGCTTTTCCTGTGGTGTCCCGTTTATAGGGCCACGCCCATCTCCCTGAGCGTATTCGAGCTGTGGCCTTTAGCCTGTTTTGTAGCGATTTCCAGGGTAAGTGTGAACGTTTCCCGGACAGAATTAGTATTCGGCACTCGCTCATCCGTGACTGTCATTCAAGCAGTTTGATACTGTAACAACATTAAAGTTGACCCTTTTACGGATGTTGAATTTGCCTGTGCTCAACAAGCCAGAGACGCAAAGCGTCGTGTGCTGCAAGCAAACCCCAACAAACTAAAAATGAGCTCTATAGCTCTGGATAATAAAGAACTATCAAAAATAGTCGGAATATGGAATGACGATACGCCTGATGGCCTACAAAGGAAGCTCTTTCATGTGACTTCGTATGAACTGGCATGGAGAGGAGGTGAAGGTAGTTCTTGCATCGAGTATAACCCAATATTTACAAAAACATGTCAAGGAGGGTCCAAGAAATTATCCGATAGCAAGTGGCTTACAACCAATAAAGAAAACCCTACTGCCAGTGCATCTAACATATGTACGAGGAGTGTTCAAATTTAAACAGGAATGTTTAAATTAAAACCTCATCTGAAGGCAAATATAAAAATTAAATTATTTAAAGGTTACCCGTGACTCTTGTTAACATATCCATGGCAATTGTTTTGATAAAATATTATTTTGACAGTTACAGTTACAATGCCTGAAAGTTCTGTTCATTGTAGCATTGAACAGCGTATAATAATCAAATTTCTTACGAACGAAGGCGTAAATTCGACTGAAATTCTTACAAAACTGAGAGCACAATATGGCAATCAATGTCTTTCAAAAAGTCGAAAGTTTGAGTGGTCAAAATCCTTTGGAGACAAGAGAACGCATGTAGCAAATGAGCCTCATGTACGGCGAACTGCAACTTCGGTTAATTGTGAAAATGAAGAAAACGTTAATGCTCTTATTCAGAAAGACAGACGGGTAACAGTTTGTCAAATGTCTCAAAATCTACAAATTAGTGTCGGAAGTGTTGAAGAGATCATAAAAAACAATCTAAAGTATCGTAAGATGAGTGCCAGGTGGATTCTGCACTTGTTGACTGAAGAACACAAGTTGAATCGTCCTCATACTGCTGGAAGAACAATTGAAACCATAAACAAACTTCAGTGGGGCCTTCTTCCGCATCCAGCATACAGTGGTGATCTTGCTCCCCTTGATTTTTATTTGTTTAGCCCATTACAAAACTTTTTAGCCGGGAAAAGATTTCAGTCAAATAATGACGTTATCGAAGCTGTTCAGGAGTGGGTACGCATGCAACCCAAAGACTTCTTCCAGCAAGGTATTAAAGAGCTTCCAGATCGATGGTGCAAGTGCATCGCTAGGCAGGGAGATTACTTCGAAAAGTAATATAGTTTTCATCGTTGTAATATTGTAATAACTTTTTTTATAAATAAATTCCTGTTTAAATTTGAACACTCCTCGTAATAATTGTGTGTTCAAATATAAGTCTTAGTTTATGATGTTTATTGTTAACCATTTATAGTGATGAATAAAATAAAAATAAAGTTTTATTAAATGTGGGGTTAGTTTTTGTTGTCAAAAAGCTTTCCACTTATTAATTTTAGCTAATGAGTAAGTTTCCAAAAAAAATTCGGAATTTTTTTGTGTTGCTATGGTAATCATGATATGTTTTATGGTAATCATATTAGATACTAAATTCTGATTGGTTCTTCCATAGTGTCATACAATTTTCAATAGATTTTTTTTGTATAACTTTGTTTAACTACCCACAACTATGAAGTAGCATTGTCACTTTGTAGTAAAAGTGCTTCACTTCCATCTATAAACATTGAGCTTTTCTATGACACAATAGTCATTTGAAAATATTAATAACTTACGAGGCTATAAAATGTTTACCTCTTTTTTTGGCCCACTGTGTATATATCATTTTTCATTTTTCTAAGCAACAACCCCCCTTTACAATACACTTCTCCCACTGCTCCGGTAACTTCTGTATTCCCGTCGAAAAAAATTATTTTCATTAACGACGTAACTAATTTTGCATCGCATCCTTCACTTCCTCATTAAAAGCAAATCGCTTCTTTTCCAAGAACTTTTTGAGTGGTCTCTGTAGATGATAGTCACATGGGGCCAAGTCCGGACTATATGGGAGGTGAGGCAGTACTTCCCAGCCCAATTTAGCCAATGTATTGTTCGTTAGATGGGCTGTATGTGGGCAAGCGTTATCTTCTACGAGAATAACGCCCTTGCTTAAGAGATCTCGTCTTTTTGTTCATATGGCTAGCTTAACCTTTCCAAAAAGCTCACTGTAATAAGCTGAATTAATCGCTTTTATTTCTTCGGGAAAATTGAAGTAAATTGGTCCAACAGCGTTCCAGCTTTGCCAGCCGATGGTTGTGTTTAGAATTTTTTTGGCGGAGGTGAGCTTGAGTGACCCATTCCATGCTTTCTCGGATATAATGGTCTACCCAGGTCTCATTAGTTGTTATGATACGTAACAAAAAGTATCACCTTCATACTCGTAGCGAAGCCGGAGTTCTCTGCAAACCTGAAGTCGTTTCTGCTGTTGTTCCGCGGAAAGTTGTTTTTAAACCCACCTAGCGCTAACTTTAATAAATTTAAACTTGTCGTGGACAATAGTGTGAATACTTCCAACACTAGTGTTTACAATCCCAACCATTTCCTTCACAGATATTCGCCTATTGCTCAGGATCAGCTGGTCAACTTTTCCCATGTTTCCAAGATTCACAGCAGACGCTGGACGGGCAGCATGTGGCAAGTTCGACACGAGTTCGCGACCATCCTGGAGGGATTTACCCCACGCAAAGACTGTTCTGAGCGATAAACACTCTTCTTCAAACTGTTTATAATCTGATGTACATATATCAGTCACTTTTATATCTACCTTGAGAATAAATTTAAAAATCTGGTGTGATACACGCACACAACTTCCTTTTACAGTGATTTTATAACTATCCAAAAATTTGATTTAAAATGTTTTAAGCATTTGTCAAAATTTTTCATAAATTACAAATTCTGCAAAAACGGTACAAAATAATGCGTTAGTTAAAGAGACAAATTTTTTCTAGAATTTTAAGCTGAATTCAAGAATGTAATAATATACCGGGTGTTCTATTTAAAATAAGAGTTAATAAAAAAATTAGACAAAAAAACAAAAGAAACCCATTTTAGAAGTATTCAACTGGAAAATCACCTATCTCACATCAATACACATTCAAAATGTAATAAAAATGTAAAGTTTAAAAAAAATCGTTAGAGCCGTTTTTGAAAAAATCGAAAAAAACTGAAAAATTACAAGAGTAAACGCCTACTTCCGGTAATGCGATTTTCTTCAAAAGCTTGCTGTCGCATCTACATAGTACACAAAACTTATATATGAAGTTTCAACGCCATACCTCTTTCCCTTTTTGAGATATTCTGTTCACAGACAGACAGACAGACACACAGACCAATGAAAAAAATATGTTTTTTGGAATCAGGGGACTCTAAAGCGTGAAGATCTGTTGAAAACTCAATTTCGAATTTTTGGGGTGAATCCAATACTTCCTTTATTGTAAAAGGAAGTAATAATTACACGTTGTGCAACAGAATTTGACACATTGTTGCACGACATTGTTAATACAACTGACAGTATTGGCACAATAAGTTGCAGTTGTTTATGGCGTTAGCCAACATGCCTACTTCGACGAATATAAAACCGCTCTTCAATTATGTTCAGAGAAAAATCAAATGCAGGTCAAATTTGAATCACCCTCGTATATTACTCCAGAGTGATGTGCATTTTAATGTATTTAATTTGTAATCGTCCAGTAATAAAAATAGTTAATAAATTTTAAAGCATATAAAATCACTGATATTATTTTTATTATCAATGGCCAATTCTTATGTATTCTTTATTGGAACAAGATATATATTAAGAAATGGTTAATTTAAATATAAGACTTTTTAGAGAAGCCTGCTGTACATTTACCAATGAAAAAGTAAAGTTATCTATAAATGTTTAATACGGCAAATACATTACAAAAACTAAACAAATTCAGATAACCACTTAAACCCCAATAAATATATAAAAAATATGATTTTTTTTATTTAGAACCCAGTGCAATAAAATATATAACAAATACCTTTTTCCCTAATACGGAAATTTATGCTTTACTGTACTCGCAACTAATCTCAGCACGAACCGTGTCAAGGGAGTACAGACAACCTACGAGTTCATTAACGACATTTTCTGCGTGTACTGCATACACGGTTTTTTCTACCACGATTAAGATACAGCTTTTATACAAACAATAAAGACGTTTATTACTAATTGTGACAATGGCATTGATCAACGTAAATATTTAAAATAATATACCCTAGTATCTGTTTCAAATTAGATTTTAGAGTGCGTTTAGTTATTTTATTGCAGTACTGATAAACACTGAAGCAATGTCAAAACCACTACTTTTTCCAAAGTCATAAACAATGTTTAAATAATCAGTATTTATTTTAAATGATACTAAACATAAAAATTTTAATTCTTATGGCAATAAATATAAATAACTTATCTGTTCAGACATTTTGAAATAAGAAAATCAAGAACCACGGATTTTTTGGGAACTTATTACAAAACCTTGTTAAGTATGATAATTACGTTAGTTTCTATATAAATTTAGTAGCTACGCTACATCGTCAAATACCATAATAGTCCAGTCGTTGAAGGTTTTCCGCTCCGAATTCTTTGAACCTTGACCGATTGACGTGAAATTTGGTGAGTGGTTAGGGGATGGCTCAAGGAGCAAAAGTGACATAGCGCCGAGCTGCGCTTTTACCCTGAGAGTAAATGTTACCTCTTCTCGGGGGTGGAAATGTGTTCACTCAAAATAACCCCGGAAATGGATAGAGGGACTAATTATAAGTAAAAAATGTTCTATATAGTTTTTTCGATAGATCGATATTTTTCGAGCTATTCGCGATTTTTCGTTACAAAAATTCATGTTTTTGGACGGTTTTTCGCGAATAAGTCGAAAACTTCGCGTTCTATCAAATAAGTTGTAATAACCAAAAATGAATCTTAGAAAACAGCAAAGAGATTGGTTTTTTTATGAATGCTCTAGGTCCAAAATATAAGAAGTTATGGCTCGTTGAAGAAGATTTTTTTAACAACAACTTAGTTCGAAGTAATCAACGTTAATTAACGAAAAACCGATGCATTTTTCGGGAAAAACTTATAGAACATTTTTTATAGAGATTGAAAAGACCTTTAAAATGAGCACTGTTAAAAGTCGATTGCATTATAACTAAGCGAGTTACGATGCAAAAACGGTGGGCCACTCGAATTTTTGAAAAAAAAATGAGCGATAAAACCCCAGCCATTCCACTAGAATTGATATTGACCATTATCCCTTTACAAATTATTTTATTTTAGTATTACTTATGTAGTCCAAAAGTTTGGGCGAGTTAGAATGCGTATTTCTCGAAAAAAATATGATGAAAATGGAAAACGTATTTTTAAAATTTCTTAAAAAAATACATTATTTTGAAAATACTTAAAACTAAAGGAAAAAAACGTAAAAAATAATATAATACAAAAATGTGCATTTTTTCTTAACAAACATTTTAGTTTTTTGTTTATTTCTGTAGGAAAAAAATAACGGAGATATAAATGTTAGAACCACCCCTCCCGAGCCCTTCAACCCTTTACTTTTTGAATATGCAAAGTCTGAGCATGTCGAAAAACTTTTGGATTACATGAGTAATACTAAAATAAAGTAATTTGTAAAGGGATAATGGTCAATATCAATTCTGGTGGAATGGCTGGGGCTTTAGCTCTCATTTTTTTTTTCAAAAATCGAGTGGCCCACCGTTTTTGCAACGTAACTCGCTTAGTTATAATGCAATCGACTTTTAACAGTGCTCATTTTAAAGATCTTTTCAATCACCACAAAAAATGTTCTGTAAGTTTTTCCCGAAAAATGCATCGGTTTTTCGTTAATTAACGTTGATTACTATGAACAAAGTTGTTGCAAAAAAAAATTTCTTTAACGAGCCATAACTTCTTTTATTTTGGACCTAGAGCATTCATAAAAAAACCAATCTCTTTGCTGTTTTCTAAGATTCAGTTTTGGTTATTGCAACTTATTTGATAGAACGCGAAGTTTTCGACTTATTCGCGAAAAACCGTCCAAAAACATGCATTTTTGTAACGAAAAATCTAAGTTTTCAATCGCGAATAGCTCGAAAAATATCGATCTATCGAAAAACGTATATAGAACATTTTTTACTTAGAATTTATCCCTCTATCCATTTCCGGGGTTATTTTGAGTGAACAATTTCCACCCCCGATAAGGGGTGGCATCCACTCTCAGGGTAAAAGCGCACATCGGTGCTATGTCACTTTTGCTCCTTAATCCATCCTCTAACCACTCACCAAATTTCACGTCAATCGGTCAAGGATCAAAGAATTCTGAGGTAATAGCATATTTTTACCTTCAACGACTGCACTATAATAACATTAATAACAAAGAGTTTATAATAACACCAATTTATTGTACGTGTTAATAACTAGACCATATAAATCCAAAATTTACAGCATCGAAACTACACGAAAATGTTGTTTGATTACTTAACGTTTGCAAAAAGGAATCCCTTCTTTAAGCAAATATTTAACATAAGTGTCCATGAAAAGTAAACAACTAACAACCCTAACATTCGTACGTAATTTAAAAATATAGAAGAAAAATGTATAAAAGCGTTAACTTTTTCTATATTAAAACATTTTGGAATATTGCATGAGAAATGCCCTTTCTAAATACATTATTAATTTCCCCGTCCAATAACTGCAAAACAATGTGTTTTGAAATCAATGCTTTGGAATGGTTATTGACTAATTAAGCATGCTAACGAAGATAAACTTCTTATTTACCATGGCCCATTAGACCAGCAACAAGCTGCTCACTACTGAATATAAAGCAATTATTTATTATTTCGATAGCAAAACCATTATTTTGGAAACAAAATTTAATGATAGATGCGAAAACCGTTTGAAGATAAATTTAATAATCGAATTGTATTTTTAACATGTGATGTCGATCGAATACGCTTACATTAATAAAAATTTAGTACAGTAGTTGTAAGTGTATTGTGTAAACATATCATATTTTAACTTTTAAATTTAATAGCATTTTAGCCTTTTTTGATATTACAATTTGTATGACAGCGGAGCTGAAAATACAAGCAGAAGTGCATCTATGGTCACGATTATGAAAGCAAATGAATTATGTACGAAATATATAAATATATAAATAATGATTAACAGCATAAAAAAGATTGCATTTCGTTAGTTCAATTCAGAACTGATAAGTGCATAATGATAATCGCATATTCTGTACTTATCACTTAATCTTTCTGTGATTTGTGTGTTTTGTCCATTATAGTTAAAATTGTATAGTTCGTTTTTAACTGCTTTGTTAAATATCATCACCTTGCTCTTATTTACATTGACCCTCATTCTAAGATTGTTTATTTCCTTCATCTATGCCTTTAATAACTTTTGCATTTTCTTTTTACTATCTGCTATCAATGCAATGTCATCCGCATATAGTAATGCGTCTATCTGTACGGGCTTCATGTTTCTATATCCTATTGTGGTTTTCAGTTTTGCATACTTCTTTCTTACGTTTTTCAGGATTATGTTCATTACTACTATGAAAAGTAGTGGACTTCAACTGTCCCCTTGCTTGATTCCTGTTCATAGTTGAAGGTCTCCCGATCTATTCCCATTAATCTGTACTTTTGCTTGGGAGTTTGCGTATACTGAGTTAACAATTTCAATTAGTTTTCTGGGGATATGTAGCTTTCCGAAGCACCAGTTAATTATTGTTCTCTTTACCGTATCGAAAGCCGCTTGTAGGTCTATAAAGGCTATGGTCATTTTCTCACCCGTTTCCACTTTTTTTTCTATTAAATTCCTTTTAGTATGAATATGTTATCATTTGTTTTTTCCTATATGCCGCTTGCTCTTCTTCAAGTTTTCCATCTATCTATCTCTTACTTTCCTTTCTATGATTGATATGTACATTTTATCAACCGCTGACGACATACATAATATTCTATAATTTTCAGTTTGTTTTCGCTCCCTTTTTATGTTTAGTGATTATCAGGTTCTTATTCCAATCTTCCGGTATACTATTTGTTCTCTCTGCTTCTTTGAATATTTTCCATAGCCAGTTTACCCCTGTTTCGCCAAGATGCTTGACCATCTCCGGCTCTATATTGTCTTCTCCACATGCTTTACCAATTTTGATTCTTGCTATTGCTTCCTGTACCTCTTCTCTGTTTATTCTGTCAATTGCTATTTCTTCTCCATCCATTTCCTCTTGTCCTGCCTTCTCTGTTTGGCTGCTTTATTCTTTTTCAAATTTCTCCGCTAGAAACTCTCGCCATCTTTCGGTCATTTCTCCTGGCTTTCTTAAACGTTTATTGTTTTTATCTATTATTTCACTTAGTTCCCCTTTTCCTTTTCCTCCTAGCGCTTTAATTCTGTTCCAGAATGTTTTATTATTATTATTAAATCCTTCATTTAGCTCTTCTCCAAATTCCTCCAAATGTTTCTGTTTAGCTATCTTTACTGTGTCTTTCGCTTTTTTATTTAGTCTTGTATATATTTCTTTGTCCTCGTTCTTTTTTGTTTCTTGGTTTCTTTTCCACGCAATTTTCTTCTGTTTAGTTGTATTTCTCACTTCGTCCGTCCACCATCTTGTTCATTTGTTTCCCTTTACGCTCTTCTTAATTCCACATATTTCTTTTGCTGTTGTATATATCGTTTCTCTAAATATTTTCTATCTTCCTTCTAGGTGTTAATGTTTCACTATTATATTCGTACCAGTTTAGTTTTCTTTCTGTGGCCTGGGTGTATTTTCCTTTCGTTTCCTCCTCTTTCAGCCGGCTTAGGTTTATTCTGCTAAATTCAACTTGTTCTTCTTCTTCTATGAGTTCGTGGATTTTTGCTATTACTAATCTGTGGTTCATATTAAGTTCCGCTTGTTTCTGTACTTTAATTTCTACGTCTTTCTCCATTTCTTGATTGTATCCTATATAATCTATTATGCTCTTAGCCCTTCTTTCTTCAGCTATGAAGGTGAAACGGTCTTTTATTGGTTGGTACCAGTATGTATTTCTTATTTTTAAATTATTTGATATGCAAAATGCCAACATCTTCCTCCCATTTCTGTTGAGTTCTTTTACATTATATTTTTCCATGCTTTCCATTCCTTTATTTGTGTCATTGCCCACTCTTTAATTCCAGTCGCTCATGATCACCACTCTTTCAGCTTTATCCCTAGCTGCATCCAGAGTTTCTTGTAGTAACTCGTAGAACTCCCTCATTCCCTCCTCACTCGTTTCCTCTACTGGTGCGTAGATTTGTATGACGGTAACTCTTCCTGTTAGTTCCAGTGTCGCTGTGATGATTCTCGATGATATTGCCTCCTGGTTTGAGATTGTTTTGTTTAGATCCTCCGAAATTATTATCCCCACCACCTCCTTTGCTCTATTTCCTGATTTGGCTCCTGAGTAATATAATCTGTATTCACTTCCCAGTCTTTTGCTTCCCTTTCCTATCATTTTTAGTTTGCTTAGGCCCAGTAGTTTTATATTGAATTCTTCCATCTCATCTATTATTTCCATATCTTTCCCTATCAATGATGCTACGTTCCATGTTGCTATTTGCCAATTATTAATTATGATTGCCTCAATTATTTTGTCCTTCTCGTGTTCCTTATTTCCTTGCCGTGTCTGTCTTCGTAGGTGTTTCTGTGATGTATGCTGATCTACGTTTTTGAAGAAGGAAGGCCCAGTTCTCGTTATCTTCATCAGTTCTTCTCTCCGTCTCTCTTCTGCTGTCGGTGTCTTTCACTTGCTTTCCGTGCGCCTCTTTCCTCTCTCGGGGTTTGTTTTCTTCCAATAGTATTTCATCATCATTTGATGTGTTTCCCTTTTGATTCCCTCCTTTCAATTTTCGTGTATGTCTTCCCTTTGATCTTTTTCTAAATTTTGTATTTCAATAGCTTGAAGTTGTTCCAGCGTATAACGTTTTCCAGTCACTATGAGTTTATTGTATCTTATTGTTGTTAGGTTGCTGTTTGATCTAATGGTTTTTATATATTTAGTTAGCTCTCTCCTTTGTTGTTGGATCTTCTTTGAATAGTCCTCCTCAATGTAAATGTTTGTTCCTTTTAACTTATTCGCTGCTCTTAGGCGCTGACCAAACCGTTAATTACGCAAAAGGATTTTTCGTTGAAAGAATGCGTTACCGTCGCGTTACCACCCCGCGCGAAAAGAATTATCGAGGCTATGGGTGGCAAATTTGGTTTCTCATTCTTCAGAAGGGGTTCACCATCCTAGGGGAAATGTAGCATCGCTCCCAACTCCCCAAGCTGTCGCAAGATCTAGCTTGGAGATTTATCTACATTTATTCTGAGGTGTGTCATTGTGGTCTAGTAGATGGTAACGGTGGTGCAATTCATTTATTGTGATATTTTGCAGGCATAACATTACCACCCGTAGGGCAACTCGACTTAATATTTATTAAGGTGTACTGTGGAAATTAACATTTTATTCGTTTTCTACCGCATCGTTTTTATCGTAGGCCCCGAAGAGCGATTTATACCAAAGTTTCTGCATAGAAGCATTCTATCGTCGCCGGCTCATTGCTGTTGTATCTCCCGCCTAGCTGTCATCTTGCCACCTAGGCCATCCCCCCTAACTTGACGGCAGCGTATCTCTCTTTCTCTCTCTCTCTTTCTCGCTCTCCCTCCCTCTCTCGCTCGCTCTCTCTCTCGCGCTCTATTTCTCTCTCTCTCTCGCGCGCTCTCTCTCTCTTGACGGTTCTAATACCCTGGATTAGTAGACACTGTCTCTTTCTTTCATGATTTTAAAGCCTTGTAACGCATTCTCTGAGTCTTTGAGTGACTTTTACATGCTATGTAAATTTTGTGTTTTGTCTCACTAATTTACCGTCCTTCTTGCTGTGCGTGCATGCGTAGATTTCGATTTATGTTCGTAGTGTTACCGACTAAAATTGTGCATTACAGTATTTACGATTTAGTATCCCCTTCAGGAAATTTTAATGTAATCTTGGCTGTCATTTACGTTTTTGAAGTCAACTTTTCCAAAGTTTGTATTGTCGTGACGTTACATAGGAAAATAATCCGTTGAAATTAGTTTCAAGATTACTGCACCTTTTCATAGTTTCTATTTCGTGACGTTATGAAAGGAAATAATTAGCTGAAATTAGTTTTAAGATGAATCACCAGAATTTCGTCTAACTTGATGGGTTCATTATAGTGTTTTAAATATTATGGAGTGTTTTTATTGTGGTTTTTTTGTATGGCCGACGCGTAGAACGTAACCTTATAGAAAATTATAGCTGAAGGGTGAGATCCAACATTTTACCTGCTATCCCGCTGATATCTCTTCAGGGTTAGAGACGTCGTGAACACCTAGAAAATGGAGTTTGATTTCCACCTTGTTTCAAATTACAAAGGGAAGTAATCATGGTTTTGTTTAAGAATTTGGTGAGCTTTACCCTAATTAATTCCCGATGTACCCCTACTTGGAAGTAGCAGACAAACCCATTTAAGGGTTTTGAACCGCCCTTGTATTGAGTGTAAACTGTCTGGAGCAAATTTTTATTACGATCTGTTTTTTTTTTGTTTTGAGCACCGTATTCGCCCGTAACAACATTTGTTAAGAAAACATATATCGTACAATTGTTTCATGCACATGTTCTTCGTCCGTTGTTTTATTTCTCCATTTAATCTTACTCTGTTTACATACTTTACTGCTTCTTTTCTTTCTTTCCTTTATATATTTCCATGTATACTTTTTGCGTTCTTATCCACTTCAATCTTAACTCTCTCTTTTATTTTGTTAATCTCTCACATTCTTTATTCAACTGTTAATTTATGTATTCCCTCTTATTCCTCTGAATATCAAATTTTTCTGTCGTCCATCGTATTTCATTTTGTACTTCTTCTTCACGATCGTATTTTTTTGTTGTCGCTACTAACAAACAATGATCAGAATCTGCATTTGCCCCGCTGAATGTTCTTACATTTGTTAGTAATGTAGCTTTCTTCCTTGTTATTAATACGTGATCGATTTGATTGCCTTCTTCCAGATATTAACCATGTATTTTCAGCGATTGGTTTGTGCTGGAACTTAGTACTACTAATCAGTAAGTTCATTATTGCTGCAAAGTTGCCTAACTTAGTTCAGTTGTTGTCTGTAGTTTTATGTAATGTGTACTTTCCAGCTACTTCACAAAAACAGTATTTTTTATTTGAGCACTGAAGTCACCTAGTGTTAGTAGGGTATCGAACTCAGATATCGTTTCACTTCGTTTTTCCAATTCTTTGTAAAAGCTAATCTTTTTATTTTCATTTGCTTCTTCAATGGGAGCACCTATTATTGATATACTCTTTACTCGTATGTATGATTCTTCCCCAGCATATAAAACTCTGAAAGTTTCTCTGCTTATTTTTTATTCTCCGCCCCTGCCTATCATTTTTCCAGGTGTTAACATCGTTCTCACATTCAACATGCCTATTTTTATTATATTTCTTCTTTTACTTTTCTTGTTTTTGCACTACCTTTAATATCCTTACATTAAATGTGCATCTTTATCTTCTTTTTCTTTTATTTTGAATTTGCTTTTCATTTAATATTAAGTCGTTATCAGTTTCATCTTATTATTCTTCACTTTTCGTTTCCAAGCCAGTATCGTCTCTTTATATTATTCTCCTTTTTTGTTTCTCTTGACGTTCCATCATATTTTCCAGATTTTCAATTCCATTCGTATTTTTTCTGTTTCCATTCTTCTTCCTTTCTCTGCATCTTCCCTTGAGTTTTTATTTAATTTTGATTTTCCGCCCTTCATCTGCCTTTTAATTTCTTCAAGTGCTTGTAGTATTTCTCTCAAGCCCATTTCTTTCTCTAGCTCTTGTCCGTTTCTTTATGTTTCTATAGCTTTTATTGGTGATCTACCTGGTGTGTTACTTTTCTGAAATGCGATTCCGTGGTCTTCTCTTTGCCGTTGGTTGTTTTCCTCGTTTCCCTGTTGGATTTCGTTCTGTAGTTAGTATTTTTTTGTGTTCATCTACTCGCTGGTTTTCGTTGTCGAACGTGTTCTTTTGGTTTTCTTACTCCTACTCTCAATATTCGTTATTTTCCGCAAAGAAGTGCGAAGGATAAAAGCGACTCGTGTCCTTCGCTATTCCTAACCTCCACATGTCTATTAATTTTATTTTGGTTTAATTACCGGTCTATTTCGCATGGTTTTTGCTTCCCTTCCTTCTCTATATGGTTTTCTTATTGGTACACATCACATAGCTTAATCACTCAGACAACATTACTCTCTGTACTGTTACCAGTTCGGTACTCTACCAACAAAGTAATCAAACATTTTGTTGGAATTCCGACACAGCAATGTGATAGTGGTTGAATAGTTACCCACATTTTCATTGCCAAAAGTTGATAATCTAGTCACTGTAGAAGAAAGTCGCGTATTATGATTTTCCCATTTTTGAGAAAAGAAGCAAAAATGGGCATTTTCATCAAATGTCAAAGTCAAATTATATATTTTACCCGATGTTAGTAGGTTAGCGTCTATGTATCTTTTTTCTATGATTTTTCTGATTTTGATGCACTATATAGCGAACTATAATAACAAATATACACTTTACAGTCGTTTTCGCGAAAGCTAATTATTTTCAGCAATTTTTTAACAGTGTGAAACATTAGGAAATCCCTCAAAATATGCGTGCAATTATTTCGTTTCCTTACATTAAATACATCTAAATATGCACCGCAATTCTTGTGTTATAAGTAGATACGTCAGCAATGTTAATATAACAGAAATTATTTGAAATTATTGTAGAATGACCAAAACATTACTAAATTTCAATTAAACCACAAATTTCTGAGATCTTAAGAATAAATTTCATTTTTTTCTATGCTAATGAATATATCCTCAAATACGTTTTTTATATTTTGCATAATTAAAAAATTAAATCTTTAAATTGAATGCCCCGTGTGCTGTAATTAAACCCACTGTCTTAACTGACTTCTCCCTAGCAAAACATGTAGGAATTCTATGTCTGTTTTCCAGGAAAATCTTCAAGGACATACGCATTTGATTTCAATAAATTACCCTAGCTGTTGTATTCACTATTCGTCCTAACGGTATTGTAAAAACAAACTAGAATTACACCAATTTTATGTAAATTCAATAACAGACACGGCCATCAGGTAAATGACTGCAGTAAAGTCAGTGTCGGTATGAAATACCACACACCACAATGCATAATTCACAGATTCCAGTAACGCTGAAGCGTACACTACTTAGAAATGCTTCGCATGTACCTCAGTTTTATTTTGTTTATAAAAGCTGCAGATATCTGCATAATGTAATCGTTTTGTCACCTCTTGATATCAAACGCTCTAGCATTTCCTTGTTTAGATCCACGATATGTGCATACACATATTAATCTACTTCAAAGTCAATGGAAACCTTGAAAACATACTCCAAATACTTATGAGATCACCAATATATCTCACGTAGAAATCGAACATCTAGTTTCAAGAATTTTACATGGCTAAGTAACCACTAACCACTAAATTAAAAGATAAGATACCTAAAAACCCAGACGAGGGAGGATTTCGCCTCAGCTGGTTAGGGAAATTTTTCTGCAAGAAAAGCCAGAGGTCCCACAGCGATCGCGGGTTCAAAAGGTATAGCTTGGTCCTGCGGTACTTCTTTCGGTGCTCCAAGAAGTTGGGGAACAAATTGAACTCCGGGTGTTGGTACCACGCTTCCAAAGTCGCAGTGAAGTTGCTTGGGTCCCACGCTAGTAACGTGATATTTCGATAAAGCTTCGATTGAAGGAATCCGAATTCAGGCTTCGTTACTACTTGAGAATTGAGAATGCGAAAGGTCGTCTTTTCTCCAACGTCTGTCTCGAAACCTTCCGTAGGTGCGTGGTTGAAGCGCAGTACCACATTGTGGGAATCTGGAAGTAGTAAAAACCCCGCATTAGTATTTAGAAGGAATATATAAATTTACTGTATTTCTAGAATTGTAGATTAAACTGGGCTTTGTCGTGACCACAGCGATGTAGTCGCAATACTAAACAGACTTTTATACCTTTCGAGATTAGCATCGAATGAATGACTTGACTATATTGAAAAATATCTATAAATTTGTATTTAAACGAAATTAATGATTCAGCTACTAATTGTGAAATACAGAGAAGTAGCCAGTCAGGTTCAGATTGTATGGTGTCTAATAGCATGTATAGTTAATTTTCTCTAATATTCCTTACTTAGAGCACAGCAGATAGTTGGCGCAAAAAGTGGAGGAAACATAAAGTAAAGATACTAGAGCTAAGCTAGACGAAAAAGAAAGAGTGGATAAATAAGAATAGATAGGGTATATGTGATCAGAGGCACGCCAAAAAATAAAGAGCCTAAGAACTATAACAGTATACCTCTTAGAACGAGTGCAGAAGACAACAATAGTACAGATTTATACCTTGGCAGAAGATGATAACATAATAAAAAATACAATCATCTAACAACTGTGGAAAATCAAAAACGTAGGTCCGCATAGTCTAACGGTACACAATTGGAATCCCCAATTTGAAGACGTTATCAAAAGGGTAGTAGGAAAAGAATAATATCCTTCTATATTATAGAAGAAGACTTCCGAGGTTTTGTATCGTCAATCTAATACTGGTAGGAAATGCATACCTCAAACATAAAAACATAATAAAAATACTCATATCATATTACATATGCAAAAGAAACAAATTATGCAACAATGAACGTCAAGATAATTAGACTTGAACAAATGCCAGACATTAGTAATTGGAGACATGAAATTATGCAGAAGAAAGAACACAGCTTAAATCCTATGTAGGAGTGAACTTAACAAAACTGAATAATGTAAAAATAAGGGAACAACAAGAAATAAGAGAATAAGAGGAACGAACGGATGTTAGTTTAGATGAAGATTGGTTATAGATAAGGCTAAAAGGAGGAAGTCTATGGGTTATAAAATAACTAGATAGTGAAATCCTAAAGTTAAAGATCAAGGGCCTACAAGAAATAATTAAAATCAAAAATGGAAAAATATGAGCAAAAGCAACCAGATGAAAAATAAAAAAACTTATAGTTCAAAAGTACAGAAAAGAAGATTGACAATTCTGGAAAATAAATAAAAAACTGTTAGGAAACTACGTACCTACTAATATAAAAAATAAAAGAACTTAAAATCTGGACAACTATTAAGAAGATAACCTTAAAGGTAATGAAGAATCCAGAAGCAAGCGGGCACACATGTTATACATATCAAACTAATAACGCATGTAATTAATGCACTACTTAGTACGAACTACAACCCAAGACTTTGGAAAGTTGTCAAATCATTATGATACCCAAAAAGGAGAAACCTAAAGACGTCTCCTTATACAGGCCCATAAGCATGTTTCTTATACTATCCAAAGTTCAAAGTCCTGAGAAGATTCTCTCCCGGATCGGAGCAGGTAGAAATATAGGAAAGAGAATCTTAGGAGGAAGAAAATTTGTAAAGGGCTTTATTTAGAACTTCCCTCCTAAGTTGACGTTTTAAAAGTCAAAGAAAACTATGGGTAAAAATAACTTCACCTTTGTAATAATACTAAAACGATAAAAAGAAACACTTAATAATGCGAATTACATCAATTTTCAAATAATAAAACATAAAGCGGCAGTGGAATTCGAACTTTAGCGCCTACGAATGCGATTTAAACAGATTTGGCAGTAGCTAGCAAGCAAATCGCAGGTTCGTTGCATTTAACCACCGAAGACCTCTCGCATCAGTGGGTTGCAGCTGTCTTAAACACGCATTTATTATTGACCCTTTTCGTCTCTGTCACAACAGCTACCCTATATTTGTTGGATCCCATTTTTATCAAGGGTAAAGCCTGAGCTATATATAATCATCCATCAATGGATTCTTGAAAAAATGATAATTTATATGTTTCAAAAATGACTGTTTCGTAAAAGTACTCAGTTTGTTACGTTCATTTTGGCGTAAGCATCTATTTTTGCTTCGTTTTCCAACGTTAGCGCTAGTGATTTACCTCACTTTGGCATTCCCTAACAGCGACTTAATTGCTACGTTTGCTTAAAAAATATCCTTTTATCTGCTGTTCCTAAGTAGTAGTTATGTTTGACTTGGGTTCTCGTGTTCTCTCTCCCCTGATAATGTGATGTTGCTTGGTTTTGTTAGGCCCCTCTGAAAGCGTTATTTTGATTAGTTAGCTCTGGCACTATACACATCTACCAATTTCAAATCAAGTATCTATTTTAAAGGTTTGGAGGTTAGGAATATGCTCATACGTTGTTAGAAATTTTCAGTTAATTTATGGAATCGGAATCCCTGTTTTGGGCAGTACCTTTTGTTTCACATGTGTGACTTTAATTACAAGGTAATTCCCGTTAAGTATTACATTATTTAGTTTATCTGATCAAATCTCCGCATGATATCTTGTACTGTCTTAGCTTTTCAGACGTTTTCTGTTGGATTTTACGTACCATCTACGCTATTTTAAGAGGTTATTTGTTTAGCTGCCGTATTCAGAACAGAAAGTGTATTTTACCCGAATAAAAAGTACCTTTTGTCTACCCCCAAGCTCACTTTGGTTGAGAAATAAAAAATTGAAAATGTGCTTAAATTGGTTTCAAGCCAAGCAAGATTTAATGCCTAAATATGAAATTGGAATTCAAAAATATTTTGTCTTTTACACATACAATACCACTTTTCTATGCCGTATAGATATATGGAAAGTAACTATCGTAGCTTCCAAAAAAAAAAACTCATTTAGGGTAGGCCTTGGAAAGAAAGATAGAAAATCTAGTCATGTCTTAACTTAAGTCTGTAGGTGAATGTCAGATTGCATTTTGTGTGTATGAAAACAGTTGTCACTGTGACAGATAAAAGTTTACACTGCATTAAGTTTAAATGTACCAAGCAAACAGGAAAATAAGATGACATGTACACAACGAGTGTAATAATCATAACGGTCAATAAAAATTGTTTTTGTTAAGTGTTTTGTATATTTTTAGGAAAATATATCAAGGTCAAGATGTAATTTAGTTCTCTCTAGCTTGGTAGTTCATTTGCATCAATGAGTTACGGCAAACTTCATTTCTATCATGGCATGCTGCAAATTAGTTTTTTTAAACACACGATATAATAAGCAAAATATTAAAAGTGATCACATGATTATGATTGACAATATTTGTGCAGAACAAATATACACTGATTTACAAATAGAATAAGAAATATAAATATTCTGTTCACTTTAAAGATGCGATCGAAAACGCAACTGCCACGCTATGATCTACTGCAAACTACAAGAATAATAAACATAATATAAAATATGTTTACCTATTATACGTCCAAGACCAGAACCTTTCAGAGATCCAGCACTTGCAACGACGGCGCACGTTTCAAATCGCTTATTTTCAAATAATTCTTTTCTAGGAAGGTACTCCTTAAAGCTATTTCTACTAAATGGATAATCTGTTCTTTTAACAGTTTTAATTTTAATCGATTTAAACTGGCACAGAATCTCCTGGAAATTCTTATTCATATAATTTCCTTTCCGAGTGTTATATTGGACATTGTACGGGTTCTTGTTCTTATTCTTCAGAACATTACCTTCGTCCATAAACACCCTCGTCAGCTCCTTCAATATTTGTTCTTTATAAGCTAAAGTTTTCATATCACATTCGTTTGTACTATCGTTTCGGAAACATTTCAATTTTGAACTATCCGTTTTGAAGTCGTTACCCTGCAGATTCGGGAACCTCGGCTTGCTGTTCTTGATAATGGTGATGGGATTCTCCTTGGTCGCGTGTTTGGTTCTCTTCTTCTTTTCGGTCGAATTGGAGGATTTCCAGGTGTCGTTAAAGTAGCTAGGCGGAAAACCGCGATTGTAGTAATATATTTGTTGGTCGTAGTTGTACGTTGCAGTCGGCGTTTGATTTTCTAAGTACATCCAGTACTGGGACCATAGCAAATACATGTAACCGCACATGCCGAAGAAGACTAAATTTATGAACACCCAAATTGAAACTGCCAAAGCACGCATATTCTGAAAAAAAACAAGTTGTTAAACATCTTAGTTTGAGATATTTTAGTATAATTTCAAGCGTGTTGTTCTATCATTCAAAATTAAAATGGATACAAATATTTAAATAATATATTTCAAAAGAATAGCAGATGTAAAGACAACAGCGACCTTGCGACCTAGTTACTTTTTCTACTGTACAAGTATGAACAAATATAAAATTTACCAAACCATAGCAAATTGCCGCCTTTATAAATAAAATACGAAAACAAATGATGATCATATTATCATATAGTCAACGTCAAAAGAGAAAATTTGAAAAAAATATTTTTACAAATTACTATTCGTCGTCGTTCCATAATCATTCTCTTTAATAGTTTTTTATGCATTTGCACAGTTTTATATGCATATAGAATGATAGTGTTGATCTAGAACTTAAATTCTGTTCAGAAATTATGGCACCTGAGTTCACCAACGCAGAACTCATGGACATGGTATTGATGTATGTCCCATAAGTATTAAGAAAAAAATCAGTTGTATTTTCGAAAAAATGCTTTTAATCTGGTTGGCGTTGAAAAACTAGACCATTATCCGTAACTTAGGCATATAATTCTACTAAACATAGCTGTAGAAATAATCACTTGTAGTTGAATTAATATAAAATTAAAGCAATATAAAATATAGCTGTTAATATTTTTTTCTCAAAACGCATGGAACATACTGTAATACCATGTCCATGAGTTCTCCGTTGGTGAAATTAGGTGCCATAACTTTTTTACGAATACGAATCTCCAATTTGACAACTAGTGACGGAGAGTGACAGATACAATTCAAGGTAAATGCCATAATTTTTTTAATGGTCATTGAAGTGTTAAACAGTGTTTAACATGATCGCGTCCTCGAATGTTAAGATACATTTAACATGCATCCACTCATTTAACATGCATGCATGCATGTTGAATGTATCTTAACATGCATGTTAAATGAGTGGATGCATGTTAAATGTATCTTAACATTCGAGGACGCGATCATGTTAAAGACTGATTTCGATTTAGCAGTTTTTAGTAATTATTATTTATTCAAAATTATTTCCTCAATGAACAATAAACTAATGAACACATTTCGAGGGTTAACCGTCTTAACATTTTTCACATAAATTACCACTCTGGCTTCGCTGCGCTTGCTCGAGTGGTAAAAATATGCTCGAATGTTAAGACTGGGTTACCCCTATAAATACGTTAATTACTAATATTTTACTAGTTCACCACTGTCAACATAATTAATTCGTTATTTCCGTTAATAAACAACTGTTTTTGTATTCGCTCCGCAAACTGGTTACTTTGGAAACTGTCTAGGATCCTCAAAATGGCCATTTAGAGGCCTTGTACTTAAAGTCGTCATGGCAACATTTTAGCGGACTCAAACATTAGTTGCCATGACGACTTTAAATACAAGGCCTCTAAATGGGCGTTTTGAGAATCCTAGACAGTTTCCAAAGTAACCAGTTTGGGGAGCGAAAAATACATTTTCGCGCGGCCTCCTAATATAATGCTGCGTTAATGGTAATTGAAACTTCATATTATAATGTTTGGAGAGCTAATACAAAAAAACGTTGTATGCAAAACGTCCTCAAATGGCTTTAGAGGACTCATCTTCATATTACGGACTCATCCCCTAAAGCCTTGCTTTGAGGACTAGTTACATAAAGTACTATTAATACACTTTTTTTAATTACCCATCACTACACATCACGAACTATCAGTCCTCGCAATTATGCGCATAAGTTAAGAATCACCCTGTATATGTACTTATTACATGTTGTATTCATAAATTATAGTAAGATACCCATTTCTACCACTTGGGGACGGAATTTCGGAGATCCTCCTATTTTATTCTAAACTAGATTCACAGTAAAGAGATCAATACCTTTAACCTCTTTTTTAACTCCTTTTTACTTTTACCTCATTCTCACTCCTCTAGAAATGGAATTTAGAAAAAAATCTTTATAAACCACTTTTTAAAGATCTTTAAAATAATTACAGGAGATACGAAAGGTTCTATAATTTACCCCTGAATCTAAAATCGCACCTTTAAGAGTTGATCCGTGCACAATCTTGCATTGCGTTTTTAAGAACTTGTATAGGTACCTAATCTTTTTAAGTAAATCCAAATCGATATATGATCCGGCTTCAGAGATATTGAGGAATTCTTGAAAAGACATTTTACATCTTCCCATTAGGGGTGGAATTTCAAAAACTCCCTTCCTAGCACTTTCCTACGTAACTAAAAGACTCTCCTTCTCGAATTTCAAGTTCCTGGTACCAAGGATTACTACGGCTCTGCGTTATTGAGTCGGTGCTCTATCTTTTATACATAGAGATTATAGCGGAATACCTGTTTCAACCCCTTGTAGGTGGAATTTCGAAAAATCTTTTTTACCTCATTTTATTCTAAAATGGACCCATCAAGAAAAAATCAATAATTTTAACCCCCACCCCTTTGCATTTCCCTCCCCCTTTTTCCCCCTATAGGAATCATATTTTTAAAAAACCTCTTTTACCCCATTTGATTCTGAAATGGACCTACAGCGAAAAACATTTTGTAATCCCTTTTCAGTTTATCCTCTTTACCTTTTACAAACACAGAAGATCGAAAAGTTATTTCTGCCGGTTTTAGCCTCAAATAAACCAATAGCGAAAAAAATTAATAATTTTACCCCCTTTTTCAGTTTTCACCTTTTACCGCTTTAGGGGTGAAATTAAAAAAAACCTAAAACCCCTTTCTAAAGATTTTAAAAACCTATCTATGTTCCAAAAAAAGAATACTCTAACTTAACAAACACAGGAGATACAATTGGTTCTATAATTCACTCCGAATGCAGATTAGCACCTTTAAGAGTTGATTAAGCTAAAATTCTGAAATGTGTTTTTGACATTTGTATTGGATAGATATCTACGCAAGCAACCACCAAGTCGATGTCTTATCGCGTTTAAGAGGTATTGAGGAATTCGTGAAAACACAGTTTAATTCTCTTCACCCCCTTAGGGGTAGAATTTCGAAAAAAACCTTTTAACCATTCTGAAATGACCCACAGCGAAAAAAATAATAATTTTTACCCGATACCCTTTTTCAGTTTTTCCCCTTTTTACCCCTGTAGGGGTAAAATTTTCCTTAAACCGATTTCTAAAAATACATCTTTATGCCAAAAAAAAACATGTTTTAACTCAATAAACATAGGATATAAGAAAGGTTCTTTAATTCATCCCTAATCTAGATTTGCACCTTTAGGGGTTGATTAAGGCAAAATCCTGAAATTATTTTCTAGGCATTTGTATTGACAATATTTGCAACTAAATACCAAGTCGATATCTTATCGGGCCTAAGAGACTGAGGAATTCATGAAAACACATTTTACCCCTTTTCGCCTCCTTAGGGGTCGAATTTCAAAAAATTCATTCTTAGCATTTCCTTAAATAACCAATTGAACGTTCCGCCCAAATTACAAGTAACTAGTACCAGTGCTTACGGCTAGGCGCTATATTATGTAGATTAATCAGCAATCCCTCAAAAGAACTTGTGTTTTATTTTAAAATTAAAAATTGCGTTCTTATTGCAAGCCCCTTTCCAACAGACAAAACAATACTCCAAAGTTTCAGATATGTTTTTGAAAAGAAATAGTTGAGTACCGCTGCTACAGCAGAATATTAACTTCATACTGCACACAAATTCTGAACTCCATCCTATTGAAGTCAAACAGCAATTTAGAATCAAAACTCAATAAATGTTCAAAATTTTGAATTAAATCGAGTTGACTTTAAAATTGGCGACTGTAAACGTGACCGCGCAAATAATAAAAATAAAAATGTGAAGCAAATAACACAGATATGTTTAATCTAAACGCCAGACCGCATACTCTTCCAGCTGAATACTGTAATTACATTCTTAGCAAAGCCAAAATGAGAAAAAATAAAAGTGCAGCACATTATTTCTACAAAGTAACAATCGCTTGCTTAGGTAGATAACATGTTTTCCTCTCGTTTAACACCTCGCACGCCATAATCGCCGTCTCAACCGCAAGTGCCGCCTGCGTTTCAGATAAGCACCTTATTAAAGTTATAGTGATAAACTGTACTCCAACACATCAGCTTGATAAAACAAATTTGCTTTATAAAGCATAACTTTCTAAGCGTGTATTTCCGGAAACTGTTAAAGAACAAGATTTTTGTTTAATTTTTCAGTTACGTACTATCAACAGTCAAACTTTTTTTAGCAGATTCAGGACAATTAAAGTCATGCACTTTTCATTTTGAAAGAATTGCCAGCTTTCAACACACTTTCAAAATAAGAATTATACAAGGTGACTTTTGGCTTTACCGCAGATATTTGGGAAACTGCATTAGATACAAAATTGTGAAAAAGTATGAGTGCTCTCTGACACCCCCAGTGTTTGATAAGCCCTAATGTTGATCCTACTAGTTTACCAAAGAGATGGCGCAGATATAAAAAAACTTCCACAGATTACCGATACAAATACAGGACCCAATTCTAACAAAACATAAATGCACGACATGTAATATTCTTCTAATCTGACCGTCCGCTGGTCTGGTTAGCACGTTTTTACTCTTTTTAAGCCATAGGCTGAATATGAATAACACATGCAATAGAATCAGGAAAGTTTAGCTGTTACAGCTGGTTCGCCCCTCTCTACCTCGTTGGTGCCTTGTCGCTGACTCCAACAGATGCAATAGAAAGATTTATGGGGAAGAAGTTGGAATATGTGTTTTCTCGAGAAATTACTAAATTTAAAAAAAAAGAAAACCACTAGAATGTATTAACGATAGGCTTTTAGCTGAAGTTAAAGAAATTAAAGCTGCTGTGAAGAAGGCACCCCCCGAAGAGCGGAATGAAAAAGGTAACCTCAACAGGTGAATCTATAAAGTAGGTATTTTTTGTCAATCGCAGAAATATTAGATGTTATTGAATGAGCGCATGGAGTGTTAAAGGTAAAAGGCGTTATGCATTATAACCCTTTAATTGTTATGTTTGATTTTGTGCATTTTGGCTACCCCTGTCCGAACGCTTGGCGTTTGACAGTTATAGAGTTCGCCAAAATCGCTTTGACCGGCCTTGAGTTGCGCTAGGTGGATTGTCGATTCGTTGTTTGCTTTCCGGTGCCGTTTCGCATCATTAATGGGAGCATTAAAACACGATCTTGTGTTATAAAAGTAAAAAAGAAGTTTGTACATTAAATGCACTGATTTTTTTTTTTATTATTTAGAATAAACCAGATCAACAATGCATATTGTTATACATGGTTGAGTTGTAAATATAGAATTAACATAACAATAGCAAAATTAATTTAGAGGCAAAATTTGACGCCCATCGCTAATTAATTATTCTAATTATTGAGATCCATTAGTTTATCTTGCGGTAGTTTTCTTCTTAGCCTTGTATGTATTTTTAGTTGACCAAGGTGATGTTGCGCTGCACTAGGGCATAGATTTATGTAGTCGAAGAATTTTTGGGCACTTTTTTGGATGAACTGCTCAATAGTTGTTATTCGTAGCTCCGTATGTATCTGCTGGTTGCTAATGAACCAGGGGGCATTGATTGCTATGCGGAGCACTTTATTTTGAAAGACCTGTATTTTTCTTTTGTTGGTAGCAGAAGTGGCACTCCATACTGGGCACGCATAAGTAATTAGAGATCTTAAAAGAGCGGTGTATAGAAGAATTGCACAGTCGAGTCGGTCCGAAGAGGTGCTTTCCTATTTAGCAAGGGGTATAGTACAGCGAGTATATTCCTCGTTAAGCTTTTTGTTGATGTGTGTACTCCATGTTAGTCTGGTGTCAAAGTGTAAACCAAGATACTTAACGCTTGTGTTTTTGTCCATCTATGGGATTTCAGAACCGTTCACTTTGATGTTAGGGATCTCATCTGGGATGCGTTTTAGTGTGAAAATTTTGTTGCTACATTTCGAGTTAATTGTTATTCCCCATTTTGTGAACCATTTAGTTAGAATGTTGATTGAGCGTTGAAGACGTTCCACAATTTCTGTGATACTACTACTTTGTATTATTACCGCAGTATCATCTGCATAGGTAGCTATTTCACCAATGATTGGTTGAGGTAAATCATGTATGAAAATATTAAAAAGGGTAGGACCAAGTATACTCCCTTGGGGAACCCCTGCGTGGAGACTTTTAGTAGAGGACATAGTGCCATTTATCTTAACCGCGAAAGTCCTGTTTTCCAAAAAGGAGAATAAAATTGCCTTGATGTAATTAAGAATATTTATGTGCAATAACTTGTAAATACTTTAATCCGCCAATCCACACCTTGTCAAAGGCTTTAGTTATGTCTAGGAAAGCTATGGCAGTGAATTGTTTCTGCTCATAACCCTGTTCGATAATTTCACAGATCCTTTGTAATTGGTGGGTGGTGGAGTGGTTCTTTCTGAACCCAAATTGAGTTGGAGGGATGATTTTGTTAAAATCTAACGACATATTAAGCCTATGACTAATTGCTTTCTCCAGTAGCTTTGAAATTGTAGGAAGCAGACTAATCGGACTATAGTTATTGTGGTCTTTTGTATTCTTCCCTTGTTTGGGAAACATTAAAATATGTGCATGTTTCCACTTTTCGGGGAAATGTCCTATTCTTAAGCAAGCGTTGAACAGGGTAGTTCAGTATGAAATTGCTTTCTTGGTTAGTTTTTTGATGATCACATTTGGAATGAGGTTATGACCGGGGGCTTTCTTTAAGGACAAGGAGGTTATGTAGGTAACAATTTCTTCGATTGTAACTGGGAAATCAAAGTCGTTACTTGATGGAAGATGAGTTTCGTTGTGGAGTAAGTTGTAATCACCGGCTAATGTTGCATCCCCTTCGAGTTTGTTAGTAATTACCGACGCATATATAGAACATTCTAAATGTTTACGTACGTGGTGGCACACTATTATTGTCGCCTTCCTGCTATGTTAGACTTGCGACACCATCTTAAATTGCTAATTTAATCTGCCCAGAGATCTGCCACATTTTTAAATATTGAATTTTGTTATGCGCTAGCTAAACTTCTATAATTAGTGGCAACAGTAGAGTTAGTTACATTTGTTGCTTTCGCCTGTACCGTGGATTGCGTTTGTGATTTATACGAGTGCTGAAATTAACTGATGTAACATTTTATATCATATTCATCGTCGTTAATTAATATAACTATGTTCATGTTTACTACAGTTTAGTATATTGCTAATATCGGAAGATGAAAAAAACTAATCCTCAGCGGGCTGTGGAAATTCAAACGTATGAATAATATCGAGGTTAGCAGATTAGGTTTTGCGTCACTTTTGACACAGACTGACGCAAAACCTAACCTGCTAACCTCGAATTTGACATAGACTTATAGTGCCACCAACATATTATTCATACGTTTGAATTTCCACAGCCCGCTGAGAATCAGTTTTCTTTTATCTCTCGATACATTCAATTGAAGCGTCAAACCTTTTTGAAGTCTGTTTCAGGTCGTAGCGAATTGGCTACGCATAGTACTATAGTACGTTTAAGAGTTTACCTAATCTAATGGACTTATCGATTATGAAATACTATTTTTCGCCCCTGGTAATTTGAACACCCTCTGCTAATTATATAAAACTAGCTGGCCCGGCAAACGTTGTTCTGCCCAAAAATAATTTATCTCTGAAACCCCGTTTTACCACTATAGAGTTTTAATTTTATGTCATGTCCATCGTCTTGGACTTAAAAATAAATGCCATTTTCGCAAATAAAACCTAAATATATTTTTATCCACCTTAGAAACGTGCCAAAGGAAAAAATAAGAAGAGTAAAGGCTTGCTTTCTAAGCTCATTTTTCGTTCAGAAATGTACAGCTGCTGCCAGGTAGTCCTAACTAGTGTACCTGTATAAAACTTTAGTAAGAGTAGAGCAAACAGCGAAAACTTTTGGATCATTTTTTATGGCTACCAAGATTTAATGATATATTGAAAAACAAGGCTGGTAAAACTGAAACACGAGTTGTCAGTTTAATTAAATTCAAGGTTAGCAGGTTGCCGGGGTCGGTAGCTCAGTGGTAAGCATCCTGACTACTGATCTAACGGTCGCAAGTTCGATTCCCGGTCCCGGTGAGGTTTTCAAAAATAAAAAATGCAGATGAAAGCCTCTACAGAATGCCATCATTCGGAAGTGATGTAAAGCCGTGGGTCCCATGTTACTACGATGTGTAGCATGTAAAAGATCCCTTGCTAGGGTTAGCTACTCCTTAGTCTCGGAAGAATTCTAAGTAAGACTTTGACCATATGACCAAAGCAATCGGTGTCTAAGGTACCTGGTACTCTGCATGCCTAGAGCTTGTACATTAACAAACAAACAAGGTTAGCAGGTTAGGTTTTGTATCAGTCTGTGTCAAAACTGACAACTCGTGTGTCAGTTTTACCAACCTTGTATTTTAATATATTATTAAATCTTGGTAGCCATGAAAAAATTATCCAAATTTTTTCACTGTTTGCTCTACTCTTACTAAAGTATTATACAGGTACACTAGTCCTAACTGGCATGCAATTTCAGGCTGACCGAAAGTTAATCATGGCAAAAAAGCTGACGAAATTGCCTTCCAACTGACTGATACCTCCACATTTGGTGCTCCCAGTTTTACACTCTGGTAATAGGAAATAATAATTAATCATGATGTTGCAACCACTTCATCGGATTTAAGTAAAACAGAAGTAGCAGGAATAGAAATAAGAAATTTACAAAGACAAGTTTAGTAACAGCACTAAAAGCAACACACCAATTATGAATGGGCCATTGTCAGTCAGTCAGTAGATGAAAGAAGTATGTACAAGTTGTGATTTTTATGTAGACAGTAACAGAAGCTACAAATTCTTATGGTACTGGTCTCTAAATAAATTAAACTACTACAAGCTCTCTCACTTCTATAAGAGAAATCTGTAAGAAAACACTCCTTCAAAATCTTCCAGCAGGTGAAAGATCCTTGCAAACTACTGAAGCGCCATCAGAAGAAGGCGAGGCCATAACACTGGATCAGGTTGTTTACGAGTCGGAAAGTTGCGATGCTTGATAAAGCAGAAACGGTCGTTGCATATTTGCTTGTTATCTCTAAAAAAACATTTGAATGAACTCTAAGAATAAACAACTTACATGTGCATGTGTTCTTCCTGTTCCAGTTTCATTGACATCTGGCACAAAAAATTGAATAAGTGTCTCATGTGTGGTCAAAAGCCATCATTTTCAAATATGCCTGTCCAAGCTCTAATTCGATGGGAGGGAACTTGTAATATGTAATTGAGGAAAATACTGGGTGTATGCAAAAATCCAGTTCCTTGCAAACATCTTTTTAAAATTATATTTTAACTGGAATATATCCCTAGATGTTCAAACAACCAAGAGAGTGATACTATATATACTATATACACTAGTGCAATTCCAAAGACAATCTAACTCAAAATAAAGTGACCAATCAAATAATTGCATTTCTGTGCAGTCAACCAATAGCCGGCAGAAATTCCTATAGTGACAATATTAACGTCACCTTTTCATTGGATTACCTTGCTGAATACAATCCGTAGTCTTATTTCTCTTCAATATTTGTGGTTCAGGCCTTACTATTGCATTCTCTAATTAAAGAATCTTAAATGGGCTTGCGGAAAGGCGTCAATTAATTTTTACATGTCTTACATTTTTAAGCATAATCACAATCTGGTTACCTTGTATACTATAATTCAAAAACTGTTATTATTTATTTTTCAACGTATTTTAACCTTGTCGAAATCCGTTCACTCCCTTTAGGAAAACAGAACTATCGACATTCGCCGTCCTGATAAAAATAACGTAATCCTATTGTTCCCATCCATATCTAGCATTCATTAGTCAGAGTTTTTAGTAATTTTTAAGGCTAGTCTAGACCAATTTACGCACGCATTCTGACTAAGTGTCTTCGTTTGGTTTTCTTAACTTTGGATATCAGCTGCTATCTGCCAAGTCGCCTATAATATTATTCAGCAATGCATATATCACATTTTTCAAAAGTGAGTAGAGTTGTAAACGTACAATTAGTCCAGACGTGATACAAAAATTATTGTACGTAACTATCCAAGTAAATGCAAATGCATTTCCTGATAAATGCTAAACATACTTATTTTGCTACTTATCTCTGACAGACGGTGTTGACCATGCAAAGTGAATCAATATTTTCTTACGTGTCTTCAAACACAAAACCGCCTGCTTGTGCTGCATATTGTAAATAAGGCAGTAACCTATTTAATTACCAGACTGAATAACAGAAACTAAATTTTTGCAGTTTAGATTTTATTGGGTTAATGTCACTTAAAATATGTCTTAGCATAAAATTTGCTTTATTAATAAATCATAATTTCTTTGGGTATTGTAACCCTAATATATTTACTTCGTCCTTTGAACATACTGCGTTAGTTAAAAGCTTTAAAAATAGTGCGATTTGTTATAAATTACTAAGGTTAATCCATAACTTATTAATTCATTACGTTCGTTGTTAGAATGTCCAGCTAAATTTCTTTAGTAACGCTCTATTTAAATAGTTAGGTAGTTGAATTTAAAACGTAATATTAAGTGCATAGTGGCTTGAATCACAAATAAGTACCTGTTGGGATGAAAATCTTTTCTAAAACAACAACCTTTCACAATGCACAAAATCCTTATTCAAGTCACGTATTAATAAGTAAAAACACCGTGGTGTTATCGCTTTGGTGTTTTCAAATTTCAGCTGTCAGCTGTCAATATCATGTCATTTTCAACAAGTTTTTTAGGATACGTAATAAATAAATTGTTAGTGTACTTTCCTTATTGATATTCGTGGTATAATCAGAAGTAATACTATAAGCACTTCGATATTATCAGGTTATATGTCGATAACTTGTTGCACAATAATAAAAAAGTGTCAGTTTGACAGGTTAAATAGTCCGACAGCGTTAGCGGGAGGATTATTCTGTCAAACTGACACGATTTGTTATTGTGCAGAAAGTTTGAGACGTATAACCTGTTCGAAGTACGCATTGTATTCGATTTGATTATTTTTTGAGTAAATTTTAATATTTAGAACAAATAAATATTTTATTGGCAGCTCGATTTGTTTGTATTAACCTAGCTGAGAGTCATCTCCATGAAAACAACATCAAGTTGACAAAAGTTATGTACTGCGTTGCCTAGTGAAGTTACTATAACATAATCGATTTTGTATAATCGAAATTATACAAGATAACTTAACTAAATCTAGCCTTCTGATTGGTCGAAATCTCTACGAAAAAAATAATCAAAGTAACTCGTTGGATAGACCGTGCTGTCGTTTTAAAAATAGGCAACCCAATATACTAACAAATGCATCATAAATAATTAATATTTAGACATATGTTTGAAGAGTAAATCTTAATATACTATTAAAAAATGGATTGAAGCTACTAAAACCGACGTGATTATGAAATGAACACTAGGTCATTCTAATGGGATTTAAATGGAAAAGTAAAAAATCAAAACGAAAGTATAGAAAACCGAAACATAAAACACGGAAAATATTAGATTTGTTCGTAACAAACGACTTAGTACTGGCAAATACTAAATGTACTGATGGAACAAGGGAGAAGAACACAGAGGTGGGAATTGTTACAGATCACCTTTGGTCAGCAATAAAGGCAAGATCAGTGAAAAATGCGCGAGTAAGAAGAGAAGCAAAAATATACGGTGACCACTACCTACTACTAACTAAATATAAAGGGACACAAGATAAGAAGAAAGAAAAATAACTGTAATAAAATAGGAAGAAGCATAAAAGAGCATTAGATAAAAATTCAAGAAGCTGAAATGGGCTGTACCGCGACTGAAATTGCGAACAACTTAAGAAAAATGTCTTAGAAAAGGCAAGAGAAAGTGTTGCGACAACAGAAATGAGAAAGAAAATAGTAAAAAGACTGCTAGGTGGACAGAAATAATAAAGAATAAAATATCTGAGAAGAAAAATAAATAAAATAAACCAAACAATAGAGAACTACACAGTATACAAAAAAAAGAAGCAAAGAATAAGATAGTAGAAGAAAAAACAACACGGAGAGACTTTTGGCAACAAGATAAAGGACGCATATAATGACAACTAAAAATATTTCATCTGACAATTGAAACAATTAAGGTACCTAAAACGAAAACCTGACAGTCAAAACCAACAAAGACGAAAATTCAATACTATACTAAAAGTTTAAGAAGCGACTAAAAACCGAAAACAATAACGCTGCGCTGATGGAACAAAAACTGCTAACGAAAAGCATAAGGGAGACTATATTAAGATAAAAACTGGGTTAAGCGCCAGGATACGATGGTATTGCCGCATAAATAATAAAATAAAAAAAACCTGTAAAGGGCTTTACTCAAAACTTCCCTCGTAAGTGGATGCTGTGTCACTTTTTTAATAGAAACTGTTATAGTCAACTAGAATTACAAAAAATAGGCATAGCAATATTCCAGGTACGGCCGTACCATCAGAATGTCAAACTTGTTAAATCAAAAACGTCAGTACCTTACGTTTAATGTTTGATAATTTTCAAAAATAAAGTTCCTAATAATACTGAAACAATAAAAGTAAACACCCGGTAATGAGAATTCACTCAATTTCCAATTTAAAAAAAAATTACCTGACGTGGTTTGGAACTTCTGCCCCTGCGAATGAGATTTTAACGCATGGCAGTAGCCCGTCCGTCTAACGCATACGGCGACGCAGGACCCCCCGCATCAATGCGATTTATTGTTGGCGTTTTCTGCCTCTCTTACAACATTTACCCTGTATCTATTGGGTCCCATTTTTGTAAAGGGTAAAGCCTGAGTTATGTTCAAATTATTACTTTCATCTATTTCTCAGTTAAAGGAAAAGTAAACAAAATTTCATTAGTTTAAGGTGTTCGCCCTGTATATATTGATTCCAAAATATGCGTTTTTTCGTCAAGGTTAAAAACCTGAGTTCTGTGCAAAATAGGTATTACTTTTATTTAAGTAATAGTTATTGACTTAAAGGAAAAATAGGGAAAATTTTAACGTTTACGGTGCTCATCCTATATACAGTGTCCGCCAAGAAATCGGCATAATATAAGAAAAAAATTTATTTTAGATTTTTCAAACAAAATGTTTACGTCAATAATTTGTTATTGTCTAAAAACCTATTTAGCCCCTATCATATATACCGAGTGGTTTTTACTTCTTTAGAAAATTTGAGTTTTTCGAAATTGTCAAAATCCGAAAAGTGCTATTTTTCGGAAACTAAGAAAGATTTAAATAAGATTTTTTAAAGTGTGTTATTTTTAGCGAACTTAGCAATCTCAAGGCCAGAAAATCCCTTTTTTTAACTAAATGAATTTTTCTATTTTTTAATTATTTTTCAAAATTTCACATATCAAGACTTAATATTAAAATTCAAATTTTTGTATGTGAAAACTTTAAAGATTTGTAATTGGAAAAAATAATATAAAATGTTAATTATTTCTTTAGATGTTTTATTATTTACCGAAAAGTAGTATGTTTGCATAATTTTTACGTTTTCTATGCAGGGTGCTTTCTAAGAGAAATATTTTTCAATTCTAATTAATATCTATTTAAATGGCTTCAAGAAACTCTAATCTATCCCTGTAAATGAATTACTGTTACAAAAATCCTGTAAAAAATGTTCTTTTACACTTATCTAAATGAGAAGATTTTTTAGAATATGTAATTGAATAAAGAAAAATCTCCTCATTTAGATAACTATAAAAGAACATTTACAGGATTTTTATAACTGTAAACATTAACAGGGCCAGATTAGAGTTTCTTGAAGCCATTTAAATAGATATTAATTAGAATTGAAAAATATTTCTCCTAAAATGCACCTTGCATAAAAAACGTAAACATTATGCAAACATACTACTTTTCGGTAAATAATAAAAAAATTAAAGAAGTAACTAACATTTATATTATTTTTTCCCACTATAAATCTTTAAAGTTTTCACATAAAAAAAATTGGGGTTTTCTGGCCTTGAGATTGTTCAGTTCGCTAAAAATAACACGCTTTAAAAGAATCTCATTGAAATCTTACTTAGTAGTTTCTGAAAAATAGCACTTTTCGGATTTTGACAACTTCGATAAACTCAACTTTCTATAGAAGTAAAAATCACTCGGTATATATGATAGGGGCTAACTAGGTTTTTAGACAAGCACAAATTATTGACGTAAAAAGTTTTTTTGAAAAATCAAAAATAAAAATGTTTCCCATATTATGCCGACTTTTTGGCGGACACTGTATATTTTACAGACATTTTCTTAATTTCATGCCAAGAAGGCATATAACCCGCATGCAAAATATCGTCTTCCTCCAACAAATAGTTTTTGAGTTGCACAGCAACAGGCAGACAGACAGACAGACAGACAAACAAACAGACAGACAGATGGAATTGAAAAAACCTGTTTTTCGTCATCTAGAAATCCTGAAACGTGAAGATCTGAAGTAATCTCGAAAGGAGATTTTTTCGCGATTACAATACTTCCTTCATCTTTTAGGAAAATAATGCAAAGACAATGCGATGAAACTCGTTCGTTAACATCAGGACAAATAAAACCCAAAAAATATGTTTTGAAAACTGCAACCTTTTATTTCTTTAAGTATATAGCTTTGGCAGCCACTTGAAAATTCATATATAATAGGTGAAGAAAGCTGCAGATCAGTAGAGAAGAAAAACTAGTTGGAAAGCTGTTAATGAAGAACAATAACAATATGAAGTTAAAAGTTGTAATAAAAACGTTCCATCCGGGTTGCAAAATTCTTATCACTTTATCCAGTGGGGAAATTAAGTGCTGGGGACATTAAGTAGCGGATAAATTCAATAGCTCCGTAAGTGTTCATTTTTCGAGAAAAAAAATCCCAATGTGATTAGCGATTTAAATTGCAGCGCATAAGCTACAGTCATTTTCAGTCTTTTTATATCATTTTTACTTCCCTCGTCTAAAAAAATTTTTAAAAAAATATTGTAATCGTGAAAAAATCACCGTGCGGAATTTCTTAAGATCTTCAATTTTCAGGATCCCTAGATGGCGAAACACATGTCGCTTCTTAATTCCATTTGTTTCTATATCTGTCCATTTGTCAGTCTGTCTGTCCGTGAGTATATTTGTGGTATAGCTCAAAAACTATTTGTTGGAGGAAGGCAATATTTTGCAAACGTATTACGAGTATATGCCTACCAGGCTCGAAACCGATTATACTTCCGGTCAAATACATACAGGCTGATTATCTTGAAAAAGGTGTTGCTATTTTTGCTCTAATTGATGAAAAGATGAAAGTAATCATTTGCTCAGATTTTACCCTCGCCGAAAATGAGATCCAGCATATACGGGGTGAATACCGCAAAAATAAGAAAAGAAATACGATCGCTACGCACCGCAGACACCACAGGGAAAAGGTGTAGTGATATCCGCGCACTGCATTCATCACAAGATACAGAAATGTGCAACGATAGCCGCGGAGCACAGCTAGTGCGGATGAAAAGGTGTAGCAATCGCTGCGTACCGAAATTACGCTTATAGCAATGGTCAGCGATCGCGCCATACTTGTGAGGGAAGTTTCGTGTAAAGCGTTTACAATTTTTTTATTCTATGGCGTTATCAATATTCTTTTAACAACTAATTTGTATCTTCTATTTCTGTAATAAGCTGCAATGTGTTTCCAATGGTATAAAGTTTTGAATGAGTACGAGTATTAAAAAAATTCTGATGTGACACACGCGCACAACTTCCTTTTACAATGATCTTATAATTAGCCAAAAATTTGATTTTAAATTTTTAAGCATTTGTCAAAAATTTTCAAAAATACAAATTCCACAAAAACCGTACAAAATAGAGTTAGTTGAAAAGAAAAATTATCTCTAAAATTTCAAGCCGAAGTCAAAAATGTAATAATATACGGGGTGTTCTATTTAAACTAGCCGTTAATAAAAAAAGGGGAAAAACGAAACCCATTTTAGAGGTATTCAACTGGAAAATCGCCTCCCCTCCACACACACACACGCACATACATACACACACAGACACACCAATGAACAAAAACATGAAGTAAAAATATCTAAAGGGCTTTACTCGAAACTTCCCTCGCAAGCGCAAGTTTTGAAACTAAACATTTTTAACTTATCAAAAGAAAAATAATGTAATTTTTTCTAAGGTGTCCACCCTGTACATGTTGAGTCCAAAAGTATACCTATTTTCGTCAAGAATAAGCTATGTACAAATGACCAGTTTTGTCGATCCCTGCGTTAAATGTAAAATAGACATATTATTTTTTAAGGTGCTTCTCTGTATATATTTGACCGAAAGTATATTCGGTTTCGAGATATAATATGCATTTAAATTTCGAATTCCACCAACAAATGGTTTTTGAGCTATACCACCAACAGGTGGAATTGAGAAAACATGTTTTTTGTCATTTAGGGAATCTGAAAAGTGAAGATCTGAAGAAATTCCGAACGATTATTTTTTCACGATTACAATTACTTCCTTCGTCTTTTAGACTATGTTATGGCAATGAATAAACAAGTAATTTTCGTAATTTTGTTTCTTAAAACAAAATCAGATATGCCAAGAACTGTTAGGTCTTAATTTGTAAATTTTGCATAATGTAATATAAATTATTTGTATTCGTAAAAAAATGTATTTACTACGCTCTGAAATACGTTATTACTTCTCTCGTCTTTCAGACGCGGATATCGCGGAAAAAAACGTCTTAGTAAAATCTAATTTGTAATATTTATTTCTAATGAAAAACAGGTTTTCACAATTTCGTCTGTCTGTCTATCTGTTTCTCCTTCTGTTGGCGGTATATGCAAAAAGTATTTGTTGAAAGAAGACGATATGTTGCATACGGATTATATGTCTAGCTGGCTCGATACCGATTATACTTTCAATCAGATATTCTATGTATATAGAGTGAGTACCTTAAAGAAACATATTTTTCTATGATGCCTACTAAAAGTAGGTTTTTTCCCAATCGCTTGTATAACAAAAACTGACATATTATAAATCAGCGTGCTAAAAGTGAAACCAGCTGTTTTTGAATTTACGTATTTTAAACTGGATGTGTGGTTATAAAGCTATTATAGTTACTGCTTTCTTTAGAGGCAAAGTTTTTTAATGATTAAAACATTATGTAATAAATAAAGTAAAATGTGTACCATTATAATTACCTTTGATAACTTACTTTGACAACTACTGGCTGCAGATACAGTCACCTGCGCCGACTACTTATCCACGGCCATCTTTTTACTATGACATAAATTATAACTGTCAAGAATGTAAACCTTTGTTAAATCGATATTCGTGGATTAATAACATAATTTACGGTCGCGGAAAAAAAATATTGTATGCAGATTCATGCTAAAAGTGTTATTGCACTCGACATGTTATACGGCTTCGTTTCATAATTTTCATGTGTCGTGCACTAATCATTTACTTTTAGCACTTGTATCATAAATAGCTATTTTTCCTATTTTTGTTTTAACTTAGAAATAGATTAAACTAATATTTTGCACATACTTCATTTTTACCCTTAACGAAAATGGGGTCGAACAAATACAGGGTGCACATAGTAAAGTTAGCGCGTTGTTTATAGGTAGTCATAAAAGTACAGGAAATAAGTATCCCGCGAGGCGCAAACCGATGCGAACGTCTGATCCTAGCCGCGACCCTTGCGTCTGATCAAAAATAGCAATCGGACAGCGGTTGAGTTCGAATACCATCGGCAGCATGTATTTTTATTTGCTGTTAATATATTTTTACCTATTTTGTAGATAATTTTGAACGCTCTTGTTTTCCTTTGATATTTGTGATTTTTTAGTTTCAAAACTTCCATTTTCTAAAAAAGTTCCAACTAAATCCTTTACCGGTTTTTTCGTTCCTGCAATTGTTCCATTCGCCGCTGAGGCGTCTGGTCAACAAATTTTCATCTTACAAAAAAAAATTTACTTTTACTCTTATCGCAAAATATACTATTCTTCAAGCAGCTGTTCAATCTCACGATGAACAGGTTTTTTATAATGCACGTAAAACATCTTGTTTACGTTACGGTCGCAACGGATTAAAACATGAGCGTAGCGAGTGTTTTAAAATCCGCGAGTGTCTAAAGATGTTTTACGTTTGCGTATCGTACATTATTTTGTTTACTACATGGTGTAAATAATACAAGGTGAAACGTTCCCGGAAATGCGCAGTCGTTCAGAAAGTAAAGGGGAGATGTCAACCAATCCCCCATGGGCCTACACAGGTAATCTATTATGGCCGCGATCATGGTGTAACCATGGACACGTTCGTATCTTGTTGCTGGCACTGTCAGTCGATGTCAAATTCAAGGTTAGCAGGTGAGGTTTTTTCGTCAGTCTGACACCAACTGACGCAAAACCTAACCTCAAATTTGACAGCGACAGCGTCTTCTACAATACACTTCAGTACTACCAATCGTGCCATTTGTGGGTCCATGTCCTATTGGTTGAATTTGAGGTCCGCCCACATTCTGCGGAACGTTACACCTTGTATTCGTTACACCATGGTTTACTGTAGAATCTAAAAGAACAAGTAAATACAAAAAGTGGCTTTCAATGAAAATTGGATTGCTACATTATATAACAAGTACCCCTTGATAAAAAGGAAGAAATATAATGCTATTTATTTTTTTTAAGTTTTGAGTAATTACAATTTTGAGCTCTCGTTGCTAAACAACCTGTGACTAATAAAATAATGTCATTAAACAGTCGTTTTACAAACTTAAGGGCCGGTTGCAGAAAGCAATGTTAAGTCTGGTGTTAGCTAACATCGCGTCAAAGTGAACAAAATCGCATCAAATTTTGTTTACTAATGTATTAGTTACCATAAGCATTTGAGATTTGATTCGTTTTTGTTCACTTTGACGTAGCGTTAGCTAACACCAGACTTAACATTGCTTTCTGCAACCGGCCCTAAAACTGCCAACCTAAAGTCAAGTTGACACATTATCGTCGATAATAGCTATTTATCCACGACAGTGTGAAATGTTTCAGTGTGAGGTTTTTTTATATTTATTGTGTTTTCTAGACTTTATCGGAGATAAAATATTGTACGATATCGATATAGATCGCTTTGAAGATACACATGCGTAAGCATCTTTAGGCACCCGCAGATCTTAAAACGCTCACTACGCTCATGTTTTAATTCTGACCCGCTCGTACTAAAGAGGAGCTTTACGCGCTTGTATCGTAATAGCTATTTATAAAATTGAAGTCCTTTTTGCAAGCAACGTGTTTTACAACGAGGCCGGAGGTCGAGTTAATATCGCGTCAAGTGCCTAAAAACTTCTTTACAACCCGTATTATACAAGATTTTATCTACTTTGCATAAAAACAATGAGAAACTTTAAATTTTGGAATTTCATAAATGTGACAATTTGTTTCCACGTTTTTCATATGAAAATAACAATGCAAAAGACTCTATTAAAGCACTGTTATCAGTGTTTTAATAGCCAAATTAAGACATCTTTTCCTATGACATAATAATTTTCTATTTTTATTTAACTACCGGGTGGCCATAAACATCTGAGATCCCGGTAGCCATGGAATTAGCTACTTATAAATGTTGGTTAGCATTATATTTCAATTACGATAAGTATTGGTACCTATGTAATGTAATAAAATGCAATAAGAGGAGGGGAATGTGCCCTGGATTCTGCAGTTTAGACTACGACTCGATTACAAAAATATCCTGTTCTAACTCCATTACTTATTGCAATCTGAAATAATTTTTGACAGATAGGAATTTTTGTTGTGATGACATTAATGACATTTAGTTTAGTTGGATTCATCATTTTAATAAAGCGGTGTTGATTTCAAAGGTGATGTGATATCAGATATTTACGGCCACCCGGTATAAGGAATTGTACGGCTCAAAAAATCTGCAATTTTTGTTCAGGTCGGCTTTAAATATTGCCTGTTTTATAATGCTGTCAATGTGACAGTTGTCCGAAATCAGACTAATAGCAAAGAGCATATAATTATATGCTCTTAGCAAATAGCAAATAGCAAATAGTATCGTGGTATAACAAACCCAAAATCTTATTTAGGGGCGCTAGCCTCCGAGCCGTCAACAGCTATATGCATTAGCAAAAAGTAACTGTATTCTACAATTGAAACTTTATTTTATCATCTATCATACCGCTATAATATAACAAGGTTAAAGTAATGAGACTCGGAGGTAGCTATTCGATACCTCTTAAAAACAATATCCACGAAGTATGTCAACATAACATAAGTGATGTGTCAACACACTCGCTCGTATGTATCAATGCACCGAGCGGCTGGCAGCTCCTGAGAGCAATTCGAAAAAAACCCAAACTCCATGGCTTATTGTCTTATTTACAAACACTGCGCTTCCGAAATGTAATGCAATCCGAGGGTCAAACGAGCTACCTATAAGCAAATGTGGTCTAATATTTGACATTGAAAATGAATATATTCCAGCTCCGAGCACTGTTTTGGCAATAAATTAGTTCTTATCGGAATAACTGCTTGCAGGATAATGATATGTGATACTTTCCACAGGTAAGATACTCGTATAAGTCGCATTCTCAACATTAATTTTAAAAGCCCATCCCGTTAGGTGTAAAGGTTAAAATAAAAACATTTGCATTAAATTTCAACCTGCAGAATAAAGTTTGAACTCGCAATTTCGCAAGACATTTTTCTGTAGGCATTTACAAGAAAAACAAATGAATTTGTGGATGTGATGCATATTGTTTTTTCCATTATTAAATAAATTATCTTTTTTTAGCACTTATGAATATCTTGTGTTGTTTGAATAATTGTTGTGTGCATAAGATGTTTTCTTTTGGATTATTAAAATTAAAAACATTGACGGAATGTAGGTGAGTTATTAATGATTATTTTTTGCTTAGTAACTGTTAAAAACTAAGAGCCCCCAAATACAATTATCACGACTCGCTACTGTTGATACGTTAAAGACTTCTTCAAAGAGGGAGAAAAGTCGGATTGGTGTAGATCAAGAATGTCTTGATGTGAATGTGGTATGTATTTAGAGCATCCCCTTCATTGAAGATTTGAAAAGTTGTATGTCAAAGTCTTTCTGATGTCGAATATCTGTGATAAATATTAAATTTCACTTTAATGTAAGACATACGCTTATGTTTTGTTATGTAAGACGTCAAGGAAAAAGTGTAATGTGTAGACTTTAGTTACTTACGATACAAATCCGTAAAACTAGTTTTTAATCACAAGTGGGGCCTTGCGAGTGACTAAAGATGCTTTATAATCATGTGTATGTTACAATATTTTATCTTCGATAGAATATAGAAAAAACGGTAAATATAAAACAATTACGTTAAATGCAGATGACTTCTGAGTTATCGTGCTCTTCTATCGGTTCCCTTGCAAAGAGTTTCGCCTCTGGCGTGGTTAACACGTTGAACTACCGTGCTCTTTTGCTTTTTCCTCCCGATGAAGCCCTTTACGAAAGTGGGCGAATCGTTGAGTTCTTCGATCTCAATCATGACACGGTCCAATCCCGGAAGTCGTTTGTTACTTTACGTTATATGTAAATTAGAATTACCATATTAAATAACAGGTGTGCCTTGATACGAAAAAACTTCACCGTAACAACCTGTCATAATTTTGCGCGGTTAATAGTATATTATGGGACAAGTGGTTGAAATAAAATTTCAACGTTGAGAGCGGTTTTTTTCAACGAGCGAAGCGAGTTGAAAAAAGTAACTCGAGACGTTGAAATTTTATTAGCCACGAGTTACATATACTATTTTTTCTACGAATTTTCACTTATTTTAACAAGTTAATGCACTTTAGAAAAAATTAAACATAAAGTGACATTTGTCTTGTCACCAATTGAATGTCAAACAGTTTTAAATCCCGGTAGTCCGAGCATTTCAATCTCTAGTGGTTGAAATGCAATTTCAACCACCGGAATCAATGTCAAAATGACTGATTTCAATGTCATGAGTAGAAAATTTTTTTAATCATGCTGCTGCTGACTACATGTTATTATAAACGGTCGTTTTACAAACTTCAAAGTGGCAATTAATAGTAATTTATTATACAAGACGATAAAGTTAAATTTTATCCACGAGTGAATCGTTTAACGCCGAGACGAAATCGAGACGTTAATGATTCAAGAGTGGATAGAAATAACTTTATCGTCGTGAATAATACATTTTTATTTTTCTATAGCAAGAACTTTTTAACAATTTCAAAGGAAAATAAGGAAAGTCAATCACATTTCGAAATGTCAGTAGTTAGATTGGGTTGCTACGATAATACGAAGCTGTCATATTTAATTTAAACAAAAGTTAGAAAATTAAATTACTTTATCTGCTCCGGTGGGATAAGTAACTCATTACGTCACTCATTTGACACTATTTCAGTTAGGTAATGAAGCTCATTACACCACTCAGTTATGTAATGATTTCATTACGCAACTGAGTTGTGTAATGACTTCATTACCTAATTGAAATAGTGTCAAATGAATGACATATTGACATTTGCCTACTAAAATATTTTTGAAAATGACAGATCTGACATTTCTCTTAATGCACTTTTCTCAATTTTAGGCAGTCGTAGATAAAATTTTGTACAATACATGTGTGATAATGCATCATTAATATACTTGTGTACTTACATAACTCGTGCTACGCACTCGTTTGTAACTTATACACACGTATATTAATGATGTTGTTATCCCACTTGTATAGTAAACAACTATTATCTATCCTTGATGTTAAAGTGCTACTTTATCTACCCTTGCTGTTAAAGTAATACTTTTGTTTTGAATTGATAAAAGCACACTTTAACATGTGCTATAGAAAAAAAATAAATTTTACAAACTGTGGATACAAGTGCTGAAAGTGACTGTTTATAGCACGCGACATGAAAATTATCACATGAACGAAAGTAGTAATAAAGAATATTGGTTGATATACTAGTTACGTAATTCCCCATTCAGTAAAATTTTGGAGAAATAAAGAAAATTGATATTTAGGTACGACTTTGATTGTTGACGTTTCAAAGCGTTAACTACAACATTTACTACCGCGCTCGTACTGTAAATAACTGTTAATGGGTTAGAAAATAATATTTAATTTTTTGCGTTACATTTAATTCCAATTTGTAAAAAACCGTAAGTAGACCATAAGGTGTTCTTTCTTTGAAAAAAATGTGATTGAAATCGGATAAAAACTGAAAAAGATATAAGTGAGACACGTTGAATAAATTTTGAGAAAATTGCCCAGTTACCACATTCCGACGCAAACAGAAAAAATATAGCTTGGGTTAGGGGTGGACGTGACCCCTGTAGGAAAGTGCCGTACACGTACAACCCCTAAAAACAATGCGAGTTAATCGAATGCAAAATATTTATGGGACAGGGCCAAAAGTGGGTTAAGTGCTGCTACCTACTAACAAAAAACAAATCGATAGATCAACAGACATCGAGGTTAAGTTGCTGTCGCAGTGCAAAGGCATCTACAGGGGAAGGCCGGGGGGGTACATCTTCATGCAATTACTTACAAAACCGATTAGGGCATTCAGGATTTCACATTTTAGCGCAAAATCAGCCGCAGCGAGCTGCCGAGCGGATTGTCGACCACAAATCAGGTTAGATTAGCCGAAAGCATGCGCGTCATCGGGGTGGCATAATCGTAGGCGTTGCAGCTATTCAACGATGGGGGTTAGAAATTGCATCTGAAAGTTTGATGGGGAAATATGGAAATAACCCTGCTGGATGAATTTAAGAGGACTTGGCTCACGTCGATTATAGGAATTTTATTGTTCTGTGCCGGCACTTGGCTGTTAACCTGGAATGAGGTAAGTACCTGGTTTGCTGTGTTGCACAACTTGTGTTAAATTGTTTATTTTTTAGGGACGTGCTGTTCATCATGCTCATTCGTTAGATGAAGCCTATACCAATGTTATAGCATTGAATCCATATGAAAATGCACAGCCAGAATTTGATGGACGGCTGGTGCACATCAGTGGACTCCTGCTGGTTGACGAACCGTTAACCGAACCTGAGTATGGAATTTCAATTCAGGCAGCGAAGTTGAAGCGGCGAGTGCAGATGTACCAATGGGTTGAGGAACGAATGTAAGAATTAATTAGAACGGAATAGAATAAGCCACATTAGTCACAATAATTTTTAATAGATACTGTGTACTACACGATGTACAATTTGAGTAATATTTATTATGCTTTTACTTGACATGCGCACTGTCAATGTCTAAGTTTTAAAAATTGGTAACTAGGTTTTTAAATCATTTATTTTTCAGATTGTACGGTATTTAAGTTACCAAAATGTCAAATAAGAGAAGTTAGGTTATCGTGTAAATACATCTGTTTAAATCAAAATATACTCACTTATAATACCATGAGTAGTCAAAGTTATGTCGACTATTTTTGTGGTGGTGTCACGAATGTCCATTGCGCTTGGGTACGATTAGGACGAGTACGCTAGCACGAGTCCTAATCCCAAGCGCAATGGACATGAGTAGTGATACCACCGCAAAAATAATCTACTTAACTTTGACTAAGAATGGTATTCGAGGGACTATTTAATGAACCAAACTACTTTTTTAAAATTAGTTTTCAGTAAATCTAGCAACAAACTACGCAATTTCTATAGTAACAGAACACTAATGTCGACTTTTTCTAATAAAAATCGCATTTGTTAAAAATAGTCACTTGAATACCTTCTAGGAAGATATATCCACTGATATTTTTTTGATTGGTCAAGAAAAGTCAGAATTCTGGATTTTCATTGGTCACTTTTTGACAGATGACAGGTGAATTGAATAGTCTATTCAAAAATTTTAAAACCACCAGCATCACATTCACCATGATAATTATTAATGGCGATGCTGTATGGTGGAAAATTTGGTGAGAATTGTAATTGTAAAGTTAAATGTCAAACCTATTTCGAATAAAAAAGGCAAAAATCTTAAAAAATCTACAATATTTGATTTTTTTTAAATTTCATAATAACAAACAAGTTACAATAAAATTGTACAGGAATAATATTCCCGTCCTAGGCAGGGAATATTCGAGTACTATTTCCTAGTTTTTTTAATTACTCGTATCGATCGGCGGAAAAATAGTATGTGTATCTTGGACAAAAAGCAACATTCACAGTTATCCGGGAATATTACGCTTTTTGTCTTAGATACACAATGTACTATATTTGCACTTGTTATTCTACAGATTTCCAATTCTATTTTTCTACTGGCATTTAGAACGAAACGTATGTATTTAAAGTTTTTGGCTTGCTTCACTTCGGAATTATCGATCTTTATATTTAGTTTTTCATTTTTTCCTACTACCATAGCTTCAGTCTTATCAATATATTGATATATGATACTCATTGCATACCGCTTTAATTCTGTGTTCCAAGTCATAATATTGTTTTGCAGATCTCTTGCAGAATTTGCTAATACTAAGGTCTACACATTACCCATTTTCTGTGACGTAACCATTTCCTCTATTTATTTAACAATAAGGAACTGGATGAAACAAAAAGTCTGCAGGTTTTGGTCAAGTCCGGTTTAAGTTTGGCTTGTTTTATAATACTGTCAATGTGAAATTTATCCAAAATAACAGTAAAATAATAAGCAAGCGAGCAAGCATAAAATATTATTTTAAGCTTTATGGACTTCTTCGAAGAGGAGAAATGTCGGATTACATAGGTCAAGAATGTCTTGGTTTGAATAAATGCTATTTAGAGCATTCTTTACATTAAATATCCTTTATCTAATAGACTTGTCTGTCCGGGACGCTGTTTTGTCTGTCCGGGACGCTGTTTTGTCTGTCCGGGACTCTGTTTTGTCTGTCCGGGACTCTGTTTTGTCTGTCTGAGACGCTGTTTCAGCAGCCAAACCGTAAGAGATAGAGAAAAAAGTTATGAAAGTTATATGTTTGGAATGGTCATGTCAGCTCAGGAACCGAATTTCAATGACGTGACACTTCCGGTTTTCGAGAAATCACGTGATTTCCGTCCGTCCGGGATGCTGGTCCGTCCGGGACGCTGTTCTATTTGAAAAACGGTCTTTTTTGTTTTATTAAATGAGACATTTGTCTCACTGGTTGCTAGTTAGTTATATATTTAAAATCAAGTACATCATGGGAACTGTAAGTCATGTCTAAGTATGTTTCATACAATCAATAAATAATTTTCTAATGTCAATCAGCTTTCAAGTAAATTGTACTAGTAACTGTGTTGTTAAGGCATTGTACCATTTTGTATGTTTCAAGTAGGTACTAGTTGTTTAACCTCAGTTTTTAAAACCGTATATTAGCATAGAAAATGTTGAAAAACTTGTATCTCTCAAATTTGAATGTTATTATTAAAATGTCACTGAATGAAAATCAAACAGGCATTTTATGAATTAAATTACGAAGTGACTTACTGTTCTCAATGTTGACCTGATTTTAAATAGTTTTCCAATTTCTGGTTGGAATACTACCGGGTGTCTTAAAATGAATTACATCTAGTATGCTTTGAATTTCCCATAATGCAATCTAAAATTTAACTTGAAATTGGCAATACTGTAAGTCTATGTCAAATTCGAGGTTATCAAGTTATGTTTTGCGTCAGTTTGTGTCAAAACTGACGCAAAACCTAACCTGCTAACCTCGAATATGACATAGACTTACAGTCTTGTCAATTTTAAGTAAAGTTTTGGATTGCATTAATGGAAATTCCAAGCATACTAGATGTAATTCATTTTAAAACACCCGGTATATAGTCCATTTACTTGACATCTGCACTGTCAAACTGACATTATGTTGGCACCACTGCTATTTTTCACATTTTAACAATTAAATTACTGTACAGTCTAATAAAAAACACATTATTTATGAGGTATAGTCAAGACATTTTTTTTTAATTTTGACACTGACAGTGCAGATGTCAAGTAAATGGACTATACATGTCAAATTCTTTCTGAGGTCTACTATCTGTGATCTTTTGTAATATAAGACATATAAACCGTTCAATAGTTATTTTCCAGATAGGAGGCCATGTTAGGGTGATGAATTTCACCCTGTAAATATGCTGTCAGTCATTAAGAAAAGTTAGGTTATGCCCATTTTATAGAAAATGATAATTTTATGTTAATGTACAAAACGTGGTTGCCAGATTTGGTTTTGGATTTTGTGCCACTTTTATTATTAGTTAAGATAAATTTCATGAAAGACAACTTGCTGATTCTGAATACGTTTCATACTTTGTTGAGTAGGCATAATGGTATAATGACGTCGTTTTTTTATTGTAATTATAAATTGTATACAAAAATATTTAAATATTACAATTTATGTATTTTTTCAGTATAAATAAATAAAGCTTTTACAAGCCACTTTAGGCCCATTGCATAACAATCTATCTCCATTGTCCCTTATTCATGATTTTATTTCTCCAGTCTTCTATTCCTTTCCTTTCTGTCTTCCATTACTGCCTCCTTCCGCCTATTCCTTGGTCGCCCTCTTCTTCTAGTTTCTTCCTTCCAATACTATCTTAGTAGCTCTTCCATCTGGCATTCTCCATATATGCCCAAACCATCTTAACCTTTGAGCTTTAATGAAGTCTACTATATTTGGCTCCTCATACTTCTCTTGCACCTCTTCGTTTGTAAGTCTTCTCCAACCATCCTCCGTCCGAGTCCCTCCAAATATTTTTCGCAGCATTTTTCTCTCCCACCTACTTATCATGTCTTGATCTGCCACATTCATCGTCCATGTTTCACATGCGCATCCTTTAATAGTCTAGGCAAAGTAAAGTGCTCATTTTTCAAGTGATAATTCCAAATCTGTCGTTGCAAAATTTTTATAGTAAGTATCATTTTTAGGTCGTGGGCCAAAAGGTTTAATTTCAAAATTATCCTGCCCAATAATACTTCTTATAGTTCTTTCGGACACCTAAAACAGTACAAAGCCCAAAATTAAAGCAACAGTTAAGTTTTATGCATAAATACTTGCATCCCAAATATCAGTAAGCCGGGCAAGGATTTCAGTTTCAGTAAGATCTGGCCTGTCGGTTTATAATGCCTGTAGGCCTTTGTAATTTTCAGTTTTGTGTCACCTTTAATTACTTTTGGCATATTGCTCTAGTATTACAATTTGACAGATAGGTATCCATAACGCTGATGTCCATACATATTATGCCTAGTGGCAAACAAAGTATGAAAGCACTGGCAACATTGCACGTTTAACCTCAAAATATCAAATTAGACACTTTCGTGAGCCTCCTGTACATAACAGCTGATTCTGACAAAGTGTCAGAAAGAGATTCTGGGGAGTTTTAATTTTATTAAACATAAAAACAAAATTCCATGTCTACCTACTTGGCAAATAACTATTGAACGGCTTATATGTTTTAAACGCTATGTTTTGTTATTTCTGATGTCATAGAAAAAGGGTAATGTGTAGACTTTACCAGGTCATCCGCTACCTCATTTCCGATACACATATACCTGTTGCAGTTTATTTACTTTTATTCGGTCAACTTGCAAATTATTTTTAGCATGATTTGTATATCTCGACCATAAAAACTGGAGTGGGTTTGCAACCCCTCCTTGTCTAACGCCCATTGTTGTAATAAATTCTTTAGAACTAATGTTATTAGTCCGTACTATGTTCCTGGTTGTCCTATAGATACATTTAATTGCTCTCACTAAGCACTAACACTTTATCTGCTCCCCTGTTATATTAGATTTCCCATGTTATATTTCTGGGCACACTTCGAACAATGGAAGGCTTGACTTAGGGTATCCTCACAACGGGCCTGGATGGTAGACGGTAGCCTAACTGGTCACGTGGCTGCAAGCTTTATCTGAGTAGTTTCTTATGGAGTACCGCACGTGCGCGCAAGTCTGGTCGCTGGTACGCTAGCAGGCCGTGACACTGGTCGCTGTAAGAATGAAATGTTGCATTCTTCAAGCGACCAGCGTGCGAGATGGATGTGGAAAAATTGATAAGTCTTGTGCACAGCAAACCACCTCTCTGGAATCAGGCACATCCGGACCATCAAAATAGATTTGTTGTGGGTAAATTATGGGATGGTATTGCCGCAGAAATGAATGTGAATCGTAAGTTAAAATTTTAGATTATTTTCGTGACATTATTATAAATTACCAAAATTTTATAGGAAATATTGTTGCAAAAAAATGGAAATACTTACGTGACTACATGAGAAATGAGATGGCAAAATTGCCCAAAAAGAGGTCAGGGGATGCAGGAGGAACCATAGTAAAGTCAAGCTGGCAGTTTTATCCACTAATGCTGTTTTTAAAGGATCAGCTAGCAAATAGAAAAGCTGATGGAAACCTACGGTGTAGCCAGGCAAGTACCGAACCGGGCGAAATCGTCGAAGAAAGTTACGAATCACAAGCGGCTGGTTTAGAGTCTCAGAATAGTGAAGTAATCATGGAAGAATCGCAGAATAACCAACAAATGACAGAAGATTCACCAGAAAGAGCAATTTCATTGTCTCCAAGTGCCGAAACAGTTGAAGAACCTAGAGTAGCTTTGGCGACCAGAAAGCGCAGTCGCTCAAACGAAGTCTATGGTAAAGCTTTGCTGAATATCGAGAAAGAAAAATTGGAATATCTAAAGCAGAAGATGTCAAAAAAAAGCACAATTCCAGAGTCAAATGATGACAAAATGTTCTTTGAGAGCTTGCTACCATTCGTGTCAAAGATACCTTCTCATGAAAAATTATTGTTTCGAAGTCAAGTCCAAGAACTTGTACAAAAGTTTGCCTTTAACAGGTCATTGGATGTCTCTCCAAATGATACAAGTACTGCATGGAATTATACTACTAATACTGGAGGCCATTCTACTTCGTTAGCAAGTCCCAGTAGCCCGTTGCCCACAAGTTCTGAGAGCCAAAATATAACGTTTTGGTTATCGAATACTGAAAATTTATAAAAGTAAAATATTGATTAGGATTAGGAAGTATACTGTTTATTTACTATTTATCTCTTACTGATACTATTTTTCTAATACAAAAATGTCATTAATTATGTAATGGTACTTAAGACTGAGTAATAATAAATGCATAATTAATCTTAGCTATATTATTTTTCTACGTAAGCAACACGATTACGACATATGAAGGTTTTAAATGTATGTCTGATGAATTTCGCAGTATCTCTAGGTCGGCCGGCATTCATAATACTAAAACATCTATTTAATTCATCTGGAATTGGTACCACCTCTGTCAAATGTCTTTCAAATCCTTCTTTATCTATTATCACATTTTGTAACAAACACACCGTTTTTATAATGTGATCGGCTACTTTTTCATTTGTTTCTATAGCTTTTGATATCAAACGCCACTTGGAATATAAAATTCCAAATGCACATTCAATTGTTTTTCGGGCTCTTGACAACCGACTATTAAAATATTCACTCTCAAAATCAAGATGTTCACCTCCAAATGGTTTCAGTAAATTATCCAGTAGCGGATAGGCGTCATCACCAATAAAAACGTAAGGCATCTCTACATTTGTACCAGGCAGAAAATCACTTGGAGGAATATTTAAACGACCTTTTGATAAAAGTTGAAACATTGCGGACGATCTAAATGTACCTCCATCGCTTTGCTTCCCATATCCGCCAACTTCTATAATGATGAATCTATAACGAGCATCTGCGACACCTTGCAATACAATCGAATAGAAATGTTTGTAATTGAAATACATGGTGCCTGAATGTTTCGGGCATACAACACGTATATGTTTCCCATCTATGGCACCCATACAATTTGGAAAATTCCATATTTCGTAAAACTCCTTAGCAATTTTTTTGAAATCATCAGCCTTAGGGGTTGGCATATGAATGGGTTGTAACACTTCCCAAATCACCACTACAGTTTCCTTCACAATTTTTCCCACAGTATTGTCTCCCATTCGAAACTCGAATGCTAAGTGTACAAATGATGCGCCTGTACATAAATATCTAAAAGCATTATTTATTGTTAAGATGTATTGAGAATAAAAATCAAAAACAAAAAACTTACCGCAACGTCACAACAAGTTGCTCTTCTGGTAAAATTGGTTGATTGTGACAGTTGAGCCATTGTTTTTGTAGACGTGGGGCTATCATCCTTAATATGTAATAAAAAGTTTCCCTCTGCATTCTTAAATATGAGAAAAAGCGATCAGGATAATTACACAATTCTTTGAATAAATGATGGTACTCCCCAAATTCTTGTCTGCTTTGATTAATAGGATGTACCGTAAACCTTTTTTCAGCTTTTTGTTGTAAGAACCACTTTGTAGCATTATTTTCCAACAAATAAAACTCGTCACTGTCACTACTTGAATCATCCATTTTAACCACACATAATATGCACACTCCGCGAGTTGATTGCCGTCTGACCATCTACAATCTACGTGTATCGACATGCGAGTATCTAGCGGTTTTTAACGCTACCACCTAGTCCACCGGCGACCATCCCGGCGACCATCCAGGCCCGTTGTGAGGATACCCTTAGGTCTATAAAACACAAATACAGTTATTATGGGCTATCACTTTTTTTACTAGCTGTCTTAAGCTAAATATGAGGTCAGTAGTACCCCTTTCAGGCCTAAAGTCGCATTGATTATCATCCGTTATTGTTATCTTGAGTTTTTGCCTAAGCTTATTCTCTAATATTATTCCATACACCTTGCTGAGCACTTATACAGAGTGTCCCAAAAAGAATGTGACACCGATTAGTCATAGATTCCTTACGTCATAATAAATCGATTAAACCTAATATACAGTATGATCAAAAACTTTCAACGTCTAGAGGGCTGTGGAATTACTTTGTCAAAAAATTTTGTTGGCAGTCGTGGTAGTAAAAGTCACATTGGAATTTTATATCTGTCAGTTTGAGGTAATGTCAGGGATGTCATTTCAACGAATACAAACATTCTTGTTGAATACGTAAAAATGTTGGTAACAAAAACAGCTACAGCTATTCAAAATTATTTGCTGCATTTTTCATACGCAGAACCACCTAGTGCTCGGCATTAAACATCCTGTAAAAGTTAAGTTTATCTGTCAAAATTGTATATATATATAGAGCACTATAGGCCTTTGAGGCCCTTGCCTTTTTCTGTTACTTCTTTTTTCCATTTGTCTCTTCTGTACGCTAGTGTTTTCCAATCTTTTATTCCTAGTTCTTGTAAATCCTCTTCCACATCTTTGATCCACTCTTTTATTGGTCGTCCCCTTCTATTTTTGCCTGGCAAATCTTCTCGGAATACCCGCTTTGGTATTCTTTCATCTGGCATTCGTTGCAGATGCCCCAGCCAGCTCAGTCTTCCTTTTTTTATTATATTAACTATTGGAGTGTCTTTGTACATCGCATACACTTCCTCGTTGGTCCTTCTTCTCCATTCTCCTTCTTCCTTTATACCTCCAAAAATTCTTCTGAGCATTTTCCTTTCCCATGTCATTAACTTGTTAGTATACAGCTTGTTTAATGTCCACACCTCACTCCCGTATGTCACTGTTTGTCTTATTATGGTTTTGTATATATGCACCTTGGCTGCTCGTGAAACCGCATTATCTCTAAGTACCCTGTTCAGCGATGCTGCTACCCTCAGACCAATTGATATACGACTCTCAATTTCACTGTAATGTTCACTCGAAAATTCTACTCCCAGGTATGTAACACTTTCTGCTTGCCGGAAAATGTACTGAGTGTCTCTGTGGTCACTTTTTATTTTTAAGATGGTTTGCTCTTTTGACTTTTTAAAGGTGATGAAATATTTGGTTTTTTCTGCATTTATTTGGAGTCCAAACTTGCCTGCTTCCATTTCTACTTTCTTAAACAAAGTCTTCAATCCTTCCTGGGTTTTATTTAGAAGTGTGAGGTCGTCTGCATAAGCCATTACTTGCTGAGGCCCTCTGAGTATATTCTCTGTATTCGATATCCTGCAGTTTCTCATAATTCCCTCTAATGCGATATTGAATAACGTGGGCGACAGGGGGTCTCCTTGACGGAGTCCCTTTTTTGTTTTGAAGGTATCCGATATATCTCCTTCTATTTTTACTTGGCACCAAGATTCTGTCATTGTCATTATTACTAATTCTACTAAATGATTAGGTAGCTCTAGTTCTCGCATTGTCTGAATCAGTTTAGTTCTGTCTAGGCTATCGTATGCCTGCTTGAAATCGACAAATAGGACATGTATTGCCACTCCTTTCTTCTTCGTTTTCTCGATGGCTTGTTTTAGAGTGAAGATTTGGTCCGTTACCGACCTGCCCTCCCTAAAACCGCACTGATAGTCACCGATCATTCCTTCTGCTGCTTTCTTTAGTTTGTTGTTAATTAATGTTGCTAAAATTTTATATGTTACACTTAGGAGGGAGATAGGTCGGTAATTATTACAGATTAACGCGTCACCTTTCTTATAGATGGGTAAGATTAAGGCTAGTCTCCAATCCTTTGGCATCTCTCTTTCCTCCCAGATTGTTCTTATTAAGTTGTAAATGTTTTCTCTTAACTGTTTACCTCCATACTTTATGAGCTCATTTTGTATGCCATCTGATCCTGGGCTCTTGTTATTTTGTAGATTCTGCACTACTTTTGTAAAATCACTCCATGTTGGTACTTCTGTAGTCTCTTGTTTTTGTTTTGAAACTGTTGGAGAGTTGTTGTGACTTTTTTCTTCTCCTCCTCCTAAAGTTTCTTCATAGTAGTCTTTCCACCTTGTTAGTACGTTTTCTTTTCCGCCTACTAGATTGCCTTCCTTGTCCTTACATAAGTTTAGTTTTGGTTGAAATCTTTTTCTTGCCTTGCCTACTTTTTTGAAGAAGTCCCTAGTGTTTTTGTATCTGTAATCGCGTTGTATTCCGGATATTAAGTTATCTTGGTACTTCTTTTTCTTTTCTCTATATAGTCTTTTTGCTGTCCTCCTTATTTCTTTGAACTTTGCTACATTTTCTCCAGAGTTATCCTGTAACATTTTTATTTTTGCTCTGCTCAGTTGTTCGACCATTTCTTCGCATTTGTTGTCAAACCATCCTTGTTTGGATTTCTTCTCTCCTTGTAGATTTTTAGCTGCTGTAATTTGGATATTTTTCTTTAGTCTCTCCCAGTCGTCTTCTATTCTGTCGTTCTTTGTCTCTGCTTGCAGAATCTTTTCCATGTCTTCTTCGTATTTCTTTTTATTTTCGTCAACTTCTAATAAGTGTATATTCCATTTTTTTGGGGATTTTCTTTTCGTTTTCTCTTCTGGAATTATTTGGTTGATTCTTGCGCAGACCAAGTAATGATCTGAGTCTATTTCTGCCCCTCTTTTGCTTTTAATATCTTCTATAATTTTGCCATGTTTTTCTTCTATAAGGATATGATCTATTTGATTTTTTGTTTTCCCATCGGGGCTTATCCAAGTTTCTTTATATATCTCTTTTTGAGTTAGGAAGGTCGACTTTATTTTCATTTTCTTTTCCATAGCAAAGTTTATTAGTCTTTGTCCATTTTTGTTAGTTCTGTTATGTTTGCTATATTTTCCTATAGTTGGTTTATTCCTCTTCTCCCGTCCTACTTTGGCGTTACAGTCTCCTAATAAGATCTTTATATCATACTTTGGAATGGCCTCATACGTTTCATCTAATTCTTCATAAAATGATTCTTTCACTTCTTCTTCGGAGTCCTCTGTAGGCGCGTGTATATTTATTATACTTATCTTTCTGTGCAGTCCTCTAATTCTCAGGTAGCTAATTCTGTTACTTATTTTTTTGAAACTCACTAAACTGTTTAGCCTTGATTTTTTGACTAGGAACCCTGTTCCTAGACGATTTTCCTGCCCCCCTCCGTTGAAAAATACGTACTCCTGTAGATCGAGAGTGTTTTCGTTTTTAATGTTGGTTTCTTGAATTGCCAGAATTTCTATTTCGTACTTCTTTAGTTGCTGGGTTAATTGTTTTAGGGCTCCTTCGTAGTGTAGTCCCCTGGTGTTCCATGTGCCTAATTTCCACTTCCGGGTATTTTTTACTGCTTTTTTTGAGTTTATTTTCCTAATTCCCAACTTGTTTACCGTTTTTAACCATTTTTCCATTTCGTTCCCTCTACTTCTCGTTTTCATCTGTTTGAGTTGCTCGGGTGTGTATTTTAGTTTTCTTTTGTCATCTCTATTTTTACTCTTGTGTAACTTGATTTGTAGTACTTGTAAAAGTTAAGTTTATCTGTCAAAATTGTATAGGTTATATTATTAACACGTTAAGCGCCATCTATACTAAAAAAAATATTTCTCCATGGGCCACTTATTTAAATTTATAAATTTGGCTACACGTGCAGATTGATTCCCAGTTCAACTATTGGACATTGTTTAACGTTTATATTTATTGAAAAAAATAGGTGAATCAATTTTAATGCATGCGGCCAATTTTGAATTTTGGCGCCGGGTGCATCTGTTATGCTGCACCCCAGACATGCGCAAACTCCTATATACTTTGCATCTTGTTTACTTTGTGTCGTGTGCTTGGCGTGCATAGTTGGTGTAGTTGTGTCTACTTGTGAACGAATAATGGATGCATATGAGGTAGAGCAGGCAAAGTTGAGAAAACTTTGGGATGAAATATTATCGGACGAGGAAGTAGAAGCAGAACCTTATAGTGATAGTGGAACTGAGTATGAACTATGAATATGATTCGTCAGCCGTAAGATTTATAGTTTATAAAATACCCAAATCTTTATAATGTGGAGACGTTATGTTTTTTAGGTTATAAAAAAAAAGTTAAAGAGAAATCGTAACAATAAAATGTGTACTGCTGCTGCTGGCGACACATTAGAAGCAGAGCAATCTACTTCAGCTGTAAGAGATAATCTATAAGTGTTAAAATGTTTATGAGCTAAGTTTATTATACTCCGTAGGCACATAGCAAAATTTTCAACGAAAATCCCAGAAAGAAAAGGTGCATCACTAATTCTCCGTCCGCTACGTTACCATCTATACCCCACAGCATTGCTGATAATAATATATCTATAATTCCCAATACTGACATACCTATTTTATCTACTAATTGTCCTGAGAATGTCATTCTAGACGTTTTAGAGAGCCTGCAAATTGACAGTGATGATGACGAAGAAACTGAAAATTTCGAAGATGGAAATGAAATCTACCAGAATATAGTTTGGAATTCTGTGAAAACGGAAAATATTCCAAGTTTTGACTTTACTGTGGACAATGTTGGCGTTAATCCAGATATAATATTGCAGTATCAGGACAAGCATCCTTTAGATTTCTATGAATTATTTATTGATGACCAACTAATGTCACTTATGGTTGACGAAACTAATCGGTATGCCGAGCAATTGCGAGAAAATAAAACATTTTTGCCAAATGCTCGAATAAATAACTGGCAACCAACTAATTGACAAGAGATAAAGGCATTTCTCGGTATTATCCTGTGGATGGGACTATGTCGATATCCCCAGATAAGAGACTATTGGTCAAAAAATGATCTCTATGATAACAAAGTAAAATATATCATGTCACGCAATCGTTTTGAGTTGTTGGTCAGGATGTGGCATTTTTGTAACAACAAAGAAGAAAGGGCGGCAGATGATAGGCTGTATAAAATTTCTCCGATAATAAATCATTTACTAGACAGATTTCAACATGCAATTACTCCTGAAAGGGAAGTTTGCATAGATGAATCTTTAGTGCCTTATCGAGGTAGACTTCTATTCAAACAGTTTATAAAAAATAAAAGGCACAAGTTTGGGATTAAACTGTACAAACTGTGCTTAAAAGGTGGTTATACTTATAACATCAAGGTATATTGTGGAAAAGATAAACCAGATAGGAATTCACTAACCGCTCCAAGCAAAACTGTTCTAGAACTCTCTGAATCACTATTAGATGCAGGTCGCATTATTTATACCGACAATTATTACACGAGTATTGAACTAGCACATGAACTAATGAAAAGGAAGACCTACCTCGTTGGTACACTCAGATGTAATAGAAAATACAATCCAAGTGAGGTAACCAAAAAGCAGTTGAAAAAGACAGAGCAGGTTAGTTTACAAAGCAATACAGGGTGCACTATATTGAAGTGGAAAGACAAGAGAGATGTACTGATGCTCAGCACTCAACACGACGCCAGTCGTGTACAAGTTACACGAAGAGGAGAACAACATTTTGAAAAACCGGAAATAATTGTGGACTACAATAAATCAAAGTCTTTTATAGATATATCAGATCAGCTGAAGGCCTACTCGACTTCTTTGCGTAAAGGGGTGAAATGGTACCGTAAACTAGCAGTAGAATTGTTAACAGGGACAACACTAATCAATGCATATAAGATTCACCAGGAAGTTACAAAAAAGAAAATGTCAATAACAAAATTCAAAGAAGAAATTGCATCAAAATTACTCCAACTAAATAACTCCAGAAGAGATACAGAAGTATTTGGAAATAATCATGAAATAAAGGAAGGTAAAACAAGGAGATGCAAATTATGCTACGAAAAATTTTCCAGAGAGAACGGTGCCAAATTTGCCAAATCAAAGGCTACACAAACTCACTTTATGTGTTCAGAATGCAATAGGAATTATTGCATTCCTTGCTTCTTTCAAGTACATCGAACAATTTTGAAATAATTATTCCTGTACCAAACATTGTATTTGTTAATAAAGTTATAATTTCAGTTTATTCCCTTAGTAAGCTTTTACTTTTGTAACGCATTTATACTTAAAATAAAGTTTAATTCTTACTTAATGCTTGATTTTCTTAATTTGAATTAATATGTATTCCACAGCCCTACCGATAATAAATTTAATTGGCCAAATGTATAAACTATTCCAGTGGGCCATAGTGAATCAAACCCTGATGCATTTGTATGGATACAATGCATTGGATAGGCAACACACAGCCCAAAAGAAACATTTAAATGGTGCATCATATCTGATGCATCGGCCCATTTGGAAATAATGAGCATGCACCATATTTGATGCACTTGGCGTTTAACGTGTTAAGTAGCTTTACCCATCACTGCCAACTTTTTTTAATTTAAAAAAAATCCACAGCCCTCTAGACGTTGAAAGTTTTCGATCATACGGTACCTTAGTACAAAGTCCCTTCAGTAAGAAGTTATAGGGTCTTGAAGTTTAATTTTTTATTTTTTTGCTAATTTCCACAAATGTAGAGATATCGATTTGAATTTTGTTGTACATACTTACTATTATGTACTGCACTAATAGGAAAAGTTTCATAAATTAGACTCGACTGTAAGAGACACTTTATCTATCTTTCAAAACTTTGTTTAGCTCGAACTTCGTTATCTGTAACTGTAACGATTTCAATATAGCTACATTTGCACTTATGCAGGCTAGAGATTATACACCGTAGAGATGCTTCGTTTGATTTTCTTTTGCTTTGTCTACAGTGCAAGCTGTGGGTTAAAAAAAGTTAAAAAAAGTTTTCAAAGATGGGTAAAGTGCCTCTTACAATTAAGTCTACCTTATAAAACTTTTCTTATTAGTGCAGTACATCATAGTAAGCATGTATACCAAAATTCAAATCGATATCTCTACATTTGTGGAAACTAACAAAAAAATTAAAAATGTACTTTCGAGGCCCTAGAACTTCTTACTGAAGGGACTTTGTACTAAGGTATATTAGGTTTAATTGATCTATTATAATGTAAGAAATCTATGACTAATCAGTGTCCCATTCTTTTTGGGACACCCTGTATCTTCAGCGGCGACTCAGGAGTGCGCGTGGGCGTGAGGGTCCAAATAACCGCTCCAGTAATTACTGCTACCTAGAATGGTAAATAAATTAAACATTACGCAGCTTCTGGCACCTGAAGGCAGTCTAGGGTCGCTGTTGGAAGGATGAGACAGCTTACGCTTGGGACATGATGACTGCTGGCGGTGACGTGGCTGACCGTGGCTTCAAACGACGTGGAGTTCAATATGGTTAGGGGCATCGTCCGGAGGTGCTGTCCAACCAGGTTGTGTTAGACACAAAAAGAACCTTCGGCCGCATTATGAATGCGAGCGCAGAATTTCCTTGTGCAGTAGTCGCTGCTGGTCTTCATAAATCAGGCTGTGTAGGTTCAAAAGAAACCCAGGCCGCATTAGAAATGCTAGCTCAGAATTTTCTTGTGCAGGTGTAGTCTCTTCTTGACTTCGAAAATCAGGCTTTGTAGATCCAAAAAGAAAATCCGGCTACACTATGAATGGCAGTGCAGAATTTCCAAAGGGTGGCTCGATCCCAAGTATTTGGTGGATTCTTTTCTCGGCTGAACGTAATTAAGATCGAACTCAGAGGTTTGAATTATTTCTCTGAGAATTGGCTTAATTTATATAGGAACTCGATGTCTGTTTGCCCCCCCTCTTCCCCAATCAAGAATCTTGCTGCAAAAGTGGGAGATTTTGACCCATTTTGTTAGTAACTGTAGCACTGTGCTTTGTGGCTTATTGTTGAGCTTGTTTAATTTTACGTGTTCTGATACCAAACTCGGGGTGAATATGTTAATTAGGATGTCTTTCACTTTCTATTCCATGCGTGTTTTTTTTCTGAATCACATGTAGGGTTCTAGTAGCGGTGTCCTGTGGTAGTATATAATGAAGTGGCCACCTAGCACCTTTTTTTTACCTGCTATTCCTGGCTTAACACATTTTTGTGTTATTCTTATAAGCCGTTTGATCCGTCTTTTATCTGTGCGCTATACTGCTCAGCATCTTGAGTGCTCAAATGCCGTTTTAGGTTTGTCACCCGCACTTTTGTTTTTACGTGCCCTATTGCGATAATTATTGCTTTATAAGCGGTAGCGTCAAAATGGTGGACCGTTGCAAAAGAAAACTCGTGTCAGCTTCGGAGATTTATTAGTACTAGCTTCGGTATGTATTGCTGATATTTCATTGCGCATTGCACTAAATTATGCATGGTGTCGGGGCGCTTGGCTGGCAGATGTAAATTCGGTGAACATGCCAATCTGTGTTAATGACGACTGGCACCGTTGTTTCTAATTGCTTTCTGCCAGCTTCAAATATGGCTGCACCTGAACATGTTGGTAAATTTTTAAACGTTAAATTTGTTTATTGGAAATCTTCAATGTTGCCCCCCTAATTTTACACAATTCCCTTTTTGAGCTTGACAGTGTTCTTTATGTGTTTCAAACTAAGAAACTACATTTATAACTAAGTTTTTAGAGTGGTCATTATATTGTTTCAACATGATTAAGAAGTGAAAAACAAGTAACAAAAAAATTAATTTGACACGGATTGATGAAAAATGTGACATTTCAATAATTCAAATTTTAACACTTGCTGCGAATTTGGTTTCTTCTTTATACTTATGTGCAGATTTATTTTTTTAATATTATTTTACAGATTCGTGTTTTAATTGTTGTATTTTGACGTTTTAGTTATAGTTTCCATCATGTAGTTAGATTGATATGGTTTATGTACAAGACGCACATGTGCGTCGTCCGCACATTTCTATATACATTTAATAATACGCGGTGGACGCACTTGTGCGTCGTTAGTTTTTAGTTCGGCCGAACCTAGTTTTGATTAAAATAAACACATTATGTGGCTATTTTATATTTTCATAAACTCGAATACAACTTAAAAGACTTAAAATAATGTTTACAAAAATAAAAACTTAAAACAATGTTTGTAAGAAAATTATTTCTTTTCATGAAATGTTGTAAAACATGACCAATACACAAAGGAGTTTCACCTGGACAAGCAAGGCAGTGGTAGATGGTGTCCTTCCTCAGATTCTTCTAACTGGAAATTTGGCATCTTCTAATTTTCAGTATTTTTCCAACACCAATAATCGAAAGTCATAAAATGATTTTTTTTCCCACAAAATTTGTTGAACAGAAGTAGTGAATTCAGTAGCATAAGACAAAGCACGTGAATACCAAGTTTCTTGTGCCCAATCGCACAGTTTTTCGTATAGCAGGATAATAAGAAATTAGCTGGTCTTACCTATCCACACCGCTCATGTTCTCATTATATTGTTACGTTTTTACGTTCGGGCTATTTAAAAATTATACGACGCTCCTTGTATTAAACATTTATTTACAACTATTAATTATTATTATTTACAAACACACAAATTAACAAGGCAGAACACAAATTACTTAAACTAACGAACTACAGGCACTATTTCTAACAACGATACATTTCTTTATTTATATGCGCTGGATTAAACATCAATTTGGCTATTTACGACTTAAACACTAACGATTTATATGGTTATTTATCTGTTATTTATTTCACACTGGATTATACACAAGGTTCATTTATATGGGAGCTCTACGCGCTTCGCTACCGAATTCGAACTGATGAGAACTGATTTATTATTTTTGCCGCGCGTATTTATATATCGGGTAATTTTCTTCGAGATCAATCTAGACTTCGCTCGACCTTTCTGGGAACCGCATGACGCATCCATCGCAACTGGCTCCAAGGGCGCTGACATCACGCGTCTGCACCTGGGGTCCAAGGTTGCTTCCGGACTATTCGGCCGCTGACTCACGCGTCTGCATCGGCCCGATCGCCAGATCGTTACAATATTGAACAACTGGTAAAGGCTTTTTCTTTTCTTGTCCCCTTCTAGTTTTAGTGACGGTCATTTCACTTTTAAACTCGCTTAATATGTATGCAATATCACTCTTTTGTTTTTCCGCTTGCCTATCATTATATTGCTGAAATATTTGGCTTTAGATTCGCCCTTCAATTTTGCTTCAACTACATCTTTTGGTGCACTTTTCCTGTTAGCACGTAGTGGAATGATCTCAACTCTGATAGCGTTGACAATTTAATGGACATATCAATAAGCACAGGGTTGAGGTGTTTTATATAACTGCAAGGCTAGAACTTGAATTTCACAGAATAAATGCATTGGTAAAGAGATGACAGTAATAGAGTAGTAATTAAATAAGGAACGCATAAGGCAAAGCTTGTTTCTCGCAGGATCCAAATAATAGGTTTGTGCAAAAGCATTAGCCGAACCAAAAGAAATTATTAATTACAAAAAGGTTTGCTATGTGCAAGAAGATGAAGCGTAGAATTCAATTAATTTAGACAGCGAAATTTTGTGAGGGTTCTAAACACAGGTATAAGCCAGAATAAAGTAATTATACGTTGCAAAGAGCAATCAGAAGGCAGGCATAATGAACGGGAAATAGCAATGGTGAAAAGTACACAAGACATTATAAAGCAAGGGGAAAAGCAAACAGCAAGACAGGAGAAAATACGTGTGAAAAGCAAACAGATGGACATCGAAAAACAACTGTGCAAGAAGTGAACTCTAAATAAATTAATCAGTGCAATTACGCGTGTGAACAGACAAAAGCAATTAATTTAACGTGTTGTGGCGCCAAGAGACATTTTAATAATTAAAAATGTAGACAATATTTTAGATATAAGAAATTTGTAAATATAATAGTTTATAAGCAGATTTATTTTAAGATGTAATTGATTTGAACTTGGTTAATTTCCGTTTATATTAAAATTAGATTAGCTTTTGTTTATAACAGAGTTAATGCAGAACAAATGAATAAATTATAAGAAATGACGTTGTAAATTGTGCTAGACTTTAAATCACATTTTTGTATAATAAATGAGCATTTTTCAACTTAAAAAGTATACCGTTTTAATTAGTGCACATCCCAGTTGGTGTGGTATTGTTTGTGAGTGTTTCCGCAACCAAAAATTAGAAAGTTTACGAGGAGGCCCTTTCCGAGAAGCGAGCAGCCGAGAAGGGAAGATTCCAGGACGTAGATCAGCTCTGTAACAACGTCTCCAAGAGGTTTCACATCAAGGGGACCCGTAGCAGCTCCAGAATCTCAACTGCGTCACCCCAGAGTTCCCGAGGCAGTTTGAGGTTATGCGAGGGTGAAACCGGACGCGTCATAAACAATTGCTAATTTCCGCAAGCGCCGTCCCTTTGACGTCATCAACAATCAATTGCCTGAAAACAAAAGATAATTAATGCAGCCAAAGCGAGAAAATTCAAATAAATACCTGTACGAACTTTGATAAATTTCACGATTTTAAAACGGCAAATATACGCAATCTTGCATACGGAATCCATTTTGTGTAACATTTGACCTACTTTCAAATATTTTGCTTCTGCGTAGTGGGACTAAAGCGGTAAACAGAACCGTACTCAAATAATTTGTAAACTTACACAAACAACCAGGAACCCAACTGAGTTAGAGTGATTGCTATACTTATGAGCTAGCGGTTATTTATCATTATTTGCAAGTAGATAAAATACAAAAACGGGCATATAATCATTCATTTAGGCATTTAAATAAATACAGCTTACTTTTAATCTGCCTGAGAATTTTAGTTCAAACAAAATATTTGTGGAGGCTGTAACAATTTAATATTTAATTTAATTAGGCAGAGAGCTATCCATCGCAGTAGAGTACCGGTACAGTAATTTTTTTTGTCCAATAAATGTTTTGCTAAATTATTGTAAAAATTGTCCATAAAAAGAGAACGGCCAAATTATTATAGTCTTTTAGTAGAAAATTTACTACGTTTTGGGCGTGACTTTTACCTGCAATAAATTTCGTCAACATACCTGAATAAATAGTAAAATTTAAAGTAATACCAGAAGACTCGGTCAACATGTAGAGTTTCAACCCATATTTATGACGTTTATTAGGTATGTACTGTCTAAAAGACAGTCTGCCCTTCCACAAAATCATTGATTCATATAATCTAGAGATAAATTCTTCTGTGGATAATACAGTTCCTTCATTTTGTCATTGAAAAAATTTAGAATAGGTCTGATTTTGTACAGTCCAAAGAGAGAGAAAAATGGAAGCAAATTATCAAATAACGATCACGACTCATGTGTAATGAAAAACTAGTCAAGTTGAACAGTCTATGCCTCTTCCAATAATCTTGCAATCTATTGAACTTTATGGTGCCGATATGAAAAGTTAAACCAATGAAAATGAGAAATTCTGGTTCCGTTACGTCTTTCCAATTTGATATTCTCGACCGGCTACATTTACTATTCAAAAGTACTTCTATTGCGTACCGATTTGTTTCTTGCACAATTTTGTGAAGTAACTCACCATCGAACAACATTCTGAACCAGTCGTAGGGTTCACCGGTTGTTGGCTGTGGTACTAATAACCCGGTGACGTTGGCAAAGGGAAATTGCTGTATAGATAAATCTTGTTCCATTTCTAGAATTTCATTGCCGTCGGATTCAGCTAAAACCGTATTTACATTTGTAAATATTTGAAACAATATAAATCTACGGTACTGTACTTACGGCCATCATCGATATCGATCTGTTGTTCCTCTTCACTATCTGGATTTAATAAATAATGAAGCATTTCACTTTCGCTAATGTTTTTTGGATCTCGAACACCAATTTTTCTGCTTTTGATATCTGATGGGTCGGTTACAAATCGCAAACTGACTTCACTCTTATAAATTTCAAAGCCTTAGAAATGTGCGGTGCAAAATTTGTCGCAACCCGTCAACAGCGGAACTCAGACTGAATCGGTAAGTCTAAATGTATCGAAGGCGCACATCCGCGTTGTCTGCAAGTGGTCAAAGTGTTATGACCTACTTACGAAGTTCAGTTTTCTAGTAATTTTCTTTGTCATCCGGTTTATTATACAGGGTTTTTGGAGGGACCTGGCTACAATGGCCAATGACCACAACGGCCAATCGCTATTTTGGCTGTTATGGCCATGACCACAACGGCCACCGTGACCATAACGGCCAAAAGCGCCCGCATAACCACAACGGCCAATTTGACCATATCGGCCAACTCGATAATTGACCATAACGGTCACCATGACCACAACGGCCAATTCGAAACTCCGCCTCATGCGCCATTTTGACCACAACGGCCACCAACGCCTATGTACTGGCGTCGCTGGCGACGTAGACCACAACGGCCAAAATGACCACAACGGCCAACCGTGGCGGGTGACCACAACGGCCAAAATGACCACAACGGCCAATCGTGGCGGGTGACCACAACAGCCAAAATTACCACAACGGCCAACCGTGGTGGGTTACACCGTGTTCCATTTTTATTATACGTAACTTCGGGACGTGATGTTGAAGTTCTATTTAATATTTCTAATTTTTACGATATATCGTACAATAGAAATAGAACTTTAAAAATATTTTGCATATTGTAGCTTTGAAATAACAGCTCTTTTTTCATCATTTTTCAAAAAATATGACGAATCAGTGGCGTGCAATCCCGTTACACCACCCCTTTTACTAAAAAATAAATGTACGGCACTCGATTTTTCTAAATCTCGTAGCATTTTAGAATTCCTTTCTTAATTTTGAGCAAAAAGTATCTCTTTCGAATTTTTAAGTTACACGGCTTTGTTATCGAGTTATTTGGGATTTAATAAGAGTTGTTACTTAAAAAATGGGTAATAATAATTTTTTATTAAATTCGAAATATCTCTACAATAAGGACTTACAACTTCGAAGGGACGACTTTTACTTCAAACTTAAACAAGGAATTCTCTTTTGTTTAAAAACGTACCCATAGTCCGCAGGAGTAATGGGCAAGTTATGATTTCGGTCTCAATTTCAACTTCACTATTTTAAGGAAAAATGCGGTTTAGAGTATTTTTGTATGCGAATCCAGCATTTTTAAGAAGATGTCTGTCTGTGGGTGCGTGCGTACGTACGTATTCCTATATCTCGGAAAAGGGTGATCCGATTTTGAAGAAATTTTAAATCGGCTCTAAGGAATTGTTTTAATTTTTTTTTATCGATAGTCACCGAGGGCCTGTTGCTAATTTTTCTAGTCGCATCTCCAAAATTTGTATGTGACGCCTTGTAGAAATTTTCAAAAAAGCGCAATTTAAGGCGTATCTCGGGAACCCTAAGGTCTTTTCAAATAATTTTAACGGCAAATGTAAGCCCTGAGATACCTAAAACACTCTAGGTTATGACAAAAATTCTACCTCAAAAAAAAATCAAATTTTGAAAACTTTATAATCGCAAATCGGGTCTAACAAGTTTTTATTCCCAAACTTTAAAAAAACGCGATTTATTGAAATAAGAAGGCACTAAATCAACTCTTGCACTTTTTGTTATAAGATAAGCATTGTGTGATTGGTATCAATTAGACCGCCGAAAAGTGTAGCTTTTAAAAAAGTATCCCACCACGGTACTATTTGAAAAAATGAATTTCTAGAAATCGATTTTTGCCAATTTTGATCGCTTATAATAGAATAAAAAACACTTCAGGACTATAGACTATAAAACAATTTTTCATTAACAACTGAACTCACTTATATTCATTTGGTACTAGTCACGGCACCTTAGATTTATAAATAAATTTAAATATTATTATTTAATCGAGTACCCTTCTACCGATTGGTGTAGGGTGTTACAGTGTGTACTTAAATTAACTAACTACTTTGTCAGAATGTTTACTATTATCTAAATATCAAAATAATCTGAATTCTTATCTTAGTCGCTCACTTGTGTGTTTTCATTTACCTCACTCGCGTCGTTCACTATACACAAACTTTCGCCACTCTTTTCTCTCTTGGGCTAACACTTTTGCTTCCGCCCACGTTTTGCCTCTTGCTTCCAGTATCTTCTCTATCGTTTTATCCCACTTCTCTTGTGGCCTACCCCTGTTTCTTCTCCCGGTGGTTTTTGCCTCCCATATTTGCTTCACCTTCCTCTTTTCATCCATTCTCTGCATATGTCCCCACCAGCTGAGTTGTCGGTTTTCTATAACTTCTGTCACTGGGTTTATTTTTAGCTCTTCTCTAATTTGTGCACTCCTTACCCTATCTCTAAGTGTCACCCCTCTTACTCTCCTCAAAAATTTCATTTCCACTGCTTCCACTTTTCTCTTAATCCTTTTTGACATCACCCAAGATTCCGCTCCATATGTCAATATCGGTCTGAATATTGTTTTAAATACTTTCACCTTTGTTTCTCGAGACACTTCCTTCTTACTTATAAAAGACTTGTTCATCACTTGGAATAGTTTATTTGTTTTCTCCATTCTTTCTGTTATTTCTACTTCTTGTTTGCCTTGTTCATCTATAGTCACTCCCAGATAGTTAAATTTCTCTGTTTGTTCTATTTGTCTGTCATTTATTTTTATCTCTGTGTTCTGTCTTTCTTTGCTTATCACTAGTATTTTTGTTTTATCCGTGTTTATTTCCATCTTGTTTTCTGTCAGTGTTTTATTCCATATGTTTAGATTTCTCTGTAGGTTTACTTCATTTTCTGTTATGAGTACCACGTCGTCTGCGAATGCGCACTCTGATATATATATTGGCTGTAGTTTTCTGTATCCTACTAACATTTTCTTGGATTCTGGTTGGCATTTCTTTATTATTTCATCCATGAAGATATTAAACAATGTTGGGCTCATCACTCCTCCTTGTCTCAGCCCTTTCCTCGTTTTAAATTCTGTAGAACTGTTGTTATTGCTGATGACTATATTTCTAGTATTGTTATATAGGCTTTGGATTACTTTGCACAGCTTTGGGTCTACCCCTTTGTTCTTTAAGCATTCCCATACTTCTTTTCTGGGCACTTTGTCAAACGCCTTTTTAAGGTCAAGGAATGCTAAGAACGTTTTTTTATTGTATTGTAGTCTTTTTGCACTTATTTCTTTGATGGTGAATATATGGTCTTGTGTGCCTCTTCCTTTACGAAAACCGCTCTGCGCCTCTTCCAATGTCTGGTCTGTTATTCTTCTCAGTTTTGATTCCAGTATCCGCTCGTAGACTTTGAGTGAGGTACAAAGCAGTGTTATGCCCCTGTAGTTGTCACACTGTTTGTTATCACCTTTTTTGTGTATGGGCACTATTTGGCCTATTTCCCAGTCTTGCGGTATTTTTTCCTCTCTCCAAGCTTTATTGTATATCTCCAGCAGCCATTTCTTCCCTTTTTCACCCATTTCTTTGATCATTTCCGATGTAACCTTGTCGTAGCCCGGAGCTTTCCCATTCTTCATTTTTTGTATGGCCTCTTCCATCTCTTCTCTGGTGATCTTGTCTTCGCCTTCGTTCTGTTCATTTCTGGTACGTTCTTCTACGTTTTCTATATTTGTATTGTCTTCTTCTGCTTCTGCTTCAAGTAGCTCCTCGAAGTACTCTTTCCATCTGTCCATCGTTTCTTTGTTGGTCTTCGTTAATTCCCCCTGCTTGTTCTTCACTCTTGTTATTCTTTTTGTTTTCCCTTTTCTTATTGTTTTTAGTACTTTGTAGAAAAGTTTTTGATTTTGTGTACTCTCTTCTTCCATCTTCCTTCCGAATTCTTGCCATGCTTTCTCCTTTGCTTCGATTACCATATTCTTCACTTTTATTCTTTGTTCTTTGTATCTATTATATTTGTTTTCTGTTCTGTTTGTCAGGTATTCTCTCCATACTTTTTTCTTTATTTGTACCTGTGTTTTTATTTCTTCGGTCCACCAGCTCGTTCTTTTGTGTTCGTCGTTTCTCTGTTTACTAGTTCCACATATTTTGACCACTGCCTGTGTGATTATTTCTTTAAGTTTCTGCCATGACTGTTCTACTGTTTCGTGTTCTGTGTATGTCATCTCCTCTGATATTAGTCTATCTACCGTTTGTGCATATTGTCGTGCCACCTCTTTGTCCCTCAGTTTGTACGTTCTTGTTATTTCTTGGTTTCGGTTGCTTTCTCGTTGTTCTTCTCTGTTTCCAGTCCCCGAATTTTTAATTTTTGCTTCTAGTAGGTAGTGGTCACTGTATATTTCTGCCCCTCTTTTAACTCTCACGTCTTTAATGTACTTCCTGTTTTGCTTCTCCACTAACACATAGTCAATTATAGATTTTTCCTCTGTCATTGGTTTTTGTCTGGTGTATTTATGTATATCTTTGTGTTCAAAGAATGTATTTGCCACTATTAGGTTGTATACTATGCAGAAGTCTATTAATCTGTCTCCGTTATTATTTCTTTTACTTTCACCATGTTTTCCTATTACTTTTTCCGTATCGTTCCTCCTTCTCCCTACTCTTCCGTTAAAATCTCCCGCAATATATATTTCTCCTTTGCTGCTGTCTGTTGCCCTTCCTAAGTCTTCCCAGAATTTATCTTTTTCTGCTTTAGTATCGTCGTCGTTGGGTCCGTACACCCCTATTACCGTTATTTTATCTTCTTTACCATGCCTAATCTCTATTGTGAGTATTCTTTCGGACCATGCCTTCCAGTTATCTATTTTATTTACTAGTTCTTTTTTGAGCAAGCATCCTATCCCTGCTGCCGCTCTTTCATGTTCTGGTACTCCGCTGTAGATTATTACATTCCCGTCCTGTAGTTCCATTTCTCCTTTACCTTTTTTCTTAGTCTCCGGAAGGAGTAGTATGTCTAGTTTCGCTCGGTTGAATTCGTCGTTTATCTCTTGTTCTTTGCCTCTTATACTTCTCGTGTTCCATGTTCCTATTTTCCGTATTTTGTTGTTCCGGTGTTTGTGTATATCTCTTTCCCCTTGCTCTCTATTTTTTAAATCGTGTCCATTTCTATTGCCAGTTCCGTCATCGTTATCCCATAGCATATCTTTTCTTAGTCGTTTTTTCGTGCCGTACGCGATATTTTCCTCATCTGTTCTTCAAAGCTGCCCCCATCTGGTGATCTATCCGCTACTGTTCTTTTTTGAGAGTTACTTCCACTGCTGTTCTCCTTTTCTGGTTCTTCTCCTCTTTTTACATCGCTTGCCTTATATGCTACGTCATCTACTATTAGTATGTTGTATTTTATGAAAGCCTTGTGTCCTTTGTTACGCGCTTCTTTCATGTGTGGTATTAACATTTTCCTGTCCTCTTGTACTTCCTTGCTGTAGTCTTCGTCTATCCATATGTCTGTACCTTTAAGTTTCTTCGCGTTTTGTAGCATTGCATACTTCGTAGACTCTTTGTTTAGTTTCACGAATATAGGTCTTATCTTACCGTTTGTGAATCTTCCCATTCTTCTTATTTGGTCAATATCCTCTTTCATATCTACGTTCGCGCCTATTTTCTGCATTATAGTAGCGATTTTTTCTTTGGTTTCCTCGTCACTTTCCTTCTCCTCGTCTTTTACTCCTTTTATTATGACATTCTTCTTTCTGATCTCTCTTTCTAGTATATCGATTCTCGCATCTTGTTTTGTGACTATTTTCCGTAGTTCTTCATTTTCCCTTTTAACCTGTTTCAGCTCTAACATTATCGAATCTAGTTTCTCATTCATATTATTCATGCTCTCTTCTATACGTTTCAGCACTGTCTCTACATTGTCGCTCATTTTGACTTGTGTTTTGTAACCTCGCTTATATGTTTATACCACCCGCTGTACAGTTCTTTGCGCGATGTGTTGCCTATCCGGACTTGCGCGCGTGTCTCGTCTTTGGAGGTCACTTTTGTTTGTCTCTTATCTATAGGTTATTGTTTAAATAGTTTATTAGCTAATCTAACCTGGTTATTTCGGTCTTGTGTTTTGCTAGCACCCTTCTCCCGGCCTCTTCTTTCTCTTGAATTCAATTTTGGTGATTTTTATTCTCTCGAAAGGACCCAATTTGGATTTATTTTCGGAGCGAATTATCACACCACTTTACTGCGTAAACAGCTGACTGACAAATGACCTGCAGAATACAAAAATGTAAACATTTTAGCATAACCCAAGAGTGCATCACATCAGTATGTAGCCAAGACATACAATAATTATAAAGAATAGTGCCCTAAAAAATTGAAGTGACAACACTGAATGCAATAAATTCAGCAAATTATTTTGAGACTGAGGCTAAAGATTGAAATATGATCAATATTTTGTGTTTCCTGTGTGTCTTGCCCATCTGTTGGCCCAAAGAACTTTTGGTATTCCTCAAAATTGATTATGTTATGGATCAACAAAACTAGAATTCAATAATTTTCAAAAATAAGCTAAAGGGTCCTAGTACATATGCAGTATTCCAGTATTAACCAAGATCGCCAGCAGCTGTCAAAAACCTTTTTTTATGGAAAAGTTGCGCTAAGTATTAAAAAAGTACTGAATGAAGGAATTATACTATTATAGCTAGCAACATAAAGCAAGTATCAAAAATAACGATTTAAAACAATTTTTTATCAAATTAGGTTTTCTAAAAACAGGCTTAAATACTGATCTATTTAAAAAAATTTGCAATAATTTAGGCATTGGACTTTTGAAAAAACATTTGAAAATATTCTGTTAGAAATTATATTGAATCAAAGTAATTGGAAAAAAAATTCCGAAAGAAGTTACTAAACGTCTTTACCTATTTTTAAATTTTCTAAGTTAAACTATTTCATTTTTTCTTTTTCAAAATATGTAGTGGGAGTATATTCCATGGTCCAATTTTAACTAGGAGGGTGTACTAATTATCCCAAAGTAGCTTTCTATTGGTGGATGGCATTAGTCATTAACTATATAAAGAGTTTACAGAGTATATTTCAACAGTGTATCGATAATATTCTTATCGATATTATTCTCGTAACGGCGACTTTAACATTGTTTTGTTGTGACTTTTGAATTTTGGACATCTTTCAATTTTGAATATTCCACTTCAAATAACTAACTCGTAATAATGCAGGTGATTTTTTTATCGCGCGAAGTCCTATAAATACGACATAGTTTATCTCGTTTGTGTGGTGGCAAAGTGTCCGGCAAGAGCAACTTGTAATCAAACAGTTTTTTTAAAACTTGGCGACAATCACAATCATCTGGCGGATGCTACAATGAGCAAGGAAGCCTTATGTCTGGTGGATGAAGCCAAACATACCAGCAACCAAATTCGATCGATTTTCGTTGGAAATAGCGCTAGGTAAGTAATAATGAAACGTTTTCTCCTGGTGTTTTTTTTAAATATTTCCTTAGAAGATATTACTAAAACGTTTTATAACAAACTGGCCTGGTTGCCGAGTTCTTTTTATTTGTAATCTCCCTCCTTTTAATTTTAAATTAAAATCATTATAATAGTATATATGTATATATACGCGGATTTTTTACGGCTGACGCCGCTTTTCCGCAACCAGTCTCCATTCTTTTTTATTAAAACAATCCTCTTCTTTCAAATCTCGTGTAGTCATTGCATCTTCCACTTCATCTCTCCAGCTACGCCTTGGTCTTCTCCGTTTTCGTCTCTCGCTTGGTATCCATTTTAATATCTTTTTGGGCCATCTTATGTCTTCCATCCTATTGGTATGTCCTAACCATACTAACTGTCGTTTTTGTACCTCGTCCAAAATATCTTTTTCAACTCCCATTCTTTCCTTTATTTCGCTATTCCGTACTCGATCAGTTCTTGTTGTTCTACAGCTCCTACGTAGGTAATCTATTTCGGTCGACAATAACTTTTTTTTGTTTTTTCCATTAATATCCCATGCTCCTGATCCATAGAGCATAACACTATTTACCATTGTTTTACATATTCTTAAATTTTGTTTCTCTCCTTAAGTTTCTATCCCATAGTATTGGATTTAAAGATCTGATAATAGCACGACTTTTATTTATTCTAATGTTTATTTCTTCATTGCTATTTCCGTGTGTATTGAATATTATAATAGTATATTATGTTATTAGGAGCAAAAGTTATACTTTATGTGGCGAGGCTGGACGGGTTATCTTCCGAGCTTGCGAGGCAGATAAGTGGTACAGCCGAGCCACATAAAGATACTTTTGCTCCGAATAACATATAGTATTTTTTCTTCAAACGTTTTTATAACAAATTATTTACAATTTTGTGAACAAAATTCGAAGAAAATTACTGGATCTCGTCAGCGGCAGATAATATTATCTTCCGCAGATAAAGTTGTGAGCGGAAGATAAAGTCGTCAGCGGCAGATAATAACTTTATCTGCCGCTCGTCAGCGGCAGATAATATTATCTGCCGCTTGGCAATAAAGTGACAGTTTAGCATCATCAATCCAGCAGTATAATGCCATATTTTACTGCCGTTTGAAGAAAAAATTACTTATCTTAATTTTAGTATATTACATAATATATTAACGTCTAAACCGAATCTAGTTTGTTTCATTTCATTGCTGAAATTTGAATGTTTTTCAGTTAGGTGGTAACTAATTTAAAAATATTATTCAAAATTTTACTTTTGCCCAAAAATTTTAATTAAAGTCCATCTAAACAACTCATGCGGGAAAAAGCAAAACCCTTGCTTTCACGTCTCAATAAGTTTCTTAAAGAACCCAAAAAATTGTAAAATTTTGTCAATACATTTTAAACCTTTTAACAAATTATTAGCCACGTTAGAAGCGATAATACTTAAAAAAGTGAAATAAAAGAGTAATTGCATACAACAAACACGTATAATGGGCATAAATGAAATCTGGCCCAGCCTCCCCCCCCCCCCCATTTTTCTATTATTTATTAAGATAAACAAATAAAATTTGGTACAGGTAATACATTCATAAAACTAGATTATTTGGTGGTATTTTCCCTTTTTTATCAATTTCGGTTTCGTTGGAAATAACCGTAACTTTCTTATTTTAAATGCAACACTTTATATATTTTAACATTTTTGAAATCAGGATAAAAGTTTGCATACCATGGTGTACTTCAATTGCTTTTTGATAACTAAAAAGTTTAGTTTTGTTAAGCTTTGGGTCTATAGTGCCATGGAGCGCATAAAACTTTAGAGTCAGCCGTTACCATACAATTGTTTATTATCGTTTGTAGTCCTTATTCGTCGATTCCGATATTGTCCAAGCCCACTGAGTTGGATGATTTATGAAAATTATTTAATAAATAAGGAAGTGAGCCTGATTTCATTTACACCCGGTGTAACAATATTTTAGAAAATGAAAAAATTAACTTAATTGAAACGCGAAAAAATTGGCGAAGAAAACTTCGCTGGACTTACCCATACCCTTAAAACCATGCATTACTGCTTCGATAAGTTCTACAGGGTGTTATATCAAAATTTTTGCGACCAAAAGAATTAGCAATTGCCCTTTGGCCACTAACTATAAGAAAAATCGTTAAAGTTTATTTTCAAATATAAATTTTTAAGCTAGAATTTTTGTAAAAAAAGAAAAATCGATTTTGGTATGGGCTTTCTATAAACCGGTCAAGTCAAATTATTATAGTTATTTAAGATGCAAGTGTAAAAAGTAATTCTTTATTGCACGAAAGGTTTAAAATACGAGCGAGGTCCGAGCGAGTTTTTAAAAAATTTTAATTTTTTTATTAATTTAAACGCAAACAGATAAAAAATGTATATCATACGTGGATAGAGACTTGTTATAATACTCGTGTCATTACACGACTTGATCTACGACCTCGTCGGGCAACTTTCACATTCGTATCATAATAATATGCCTTTATCCCACTAGTAATATCTATAAATAACTTTCGCACTCAGTGTCGAACTGTCGATCGCCGGGGGCCCTGAGTTCCAAAGGGGCCTTAAACGACGAATTGTCCTCCAGTTATTTCTTCTTACTATTTTACATATATTTTGTAAATGTTTGTTTTTAGAAAAGACACTCTTAACAGTCTTAGGCGAGATAAAAAACATAATAAAATAGTGTTAGTTGTAAATTAAAACCATAGTAACTGACTTCTCTTAAAATAAGAAATAGTAACTAAAGTGAATGAAAAAATATTAAGCGGTGCTCAAAAACAAAAACAGCAAAGGCAATCAAAACATTTTTTAACTGTTTATTCGGGGTATTATTGATTTCAACTTTTTGTAATGGAAGGGGGTCCTCAAAAATTTTTCGCCGGGGGCACAAAATATAGCCAGACCGACACTGCTTTTAATCTCTCTTTTTCTATCACACACACACACACATACACCACACAAACACATACCCACACACACCCACGCACAATCTCCCGTTTAGTACGGTTGGCCGTTGTGGTCACCCGCCACGGTTGGCCGTTGTAGTCATTTTGGCCGTTGTGGTCACCCGTCACGGTTGGCCGTTGTGGTCATTTTGGCCGTTGTGGTCACCCGCCACAGTTGGCCGTTGTGGTCATTTTGGCCGTTGTGGTCTACGTCGCCAGGGACGCTAATACATAGGCGTCGGTGGCCGTTGTGGTCAAAATGGCGCATGAGGCGGAGTTCCGAATTGGCCGTTATGGTCAAATATCGAGTTGGCCGATATGGTCAAATTGGCCGTTGTGGTTATGCGGCCGCTTTTGGCCGTTATGGTCACGGTAGCCGTTGTGGTCATGGCCACAACAGCCAAAATAGCGATTGGCCGTTGTGGTCATTGGCCGTTGTGGCCTAGACCCTTTTTGGATAATGGAAAACCATACATTGATGGTGAGTTCTACGCATTAAAATAATAAACTTCATATGCAGTATTGTCCGATAATCGTTATTGGCGTTGATACCGACTCTTAAAGTTTAACTTTTTTTTTAAATTTTTTATTTATAATTAAAGTTTATTGTTAACACAAACTCAAACGTCAAGTTAAACAATATTAATTGCACGTAAACAACTCGACAACAAACAAACAAAAATTACATTTTTGTTATCAAGGCTAATCAGATAATGACCCTGAAAAGAAAAGCCTTAAAACTTTAGATAGAATTTCTAACCAAACGGTTTATGTTACGCATACCAAACAAGAGTAAATTAATTTTGAATTTTTTTATTCCTTACAAGATCTATCTAGATCGGAGGTATGGTCTTCAGATATAAAAGTTATTATGACTAAAAAGAAAATATGGTTTTAGGTTAACTGCCAGTTCAAAATACATGTTATCGATTGCTTTTCTTTTTGTTTGTGAACATTGTAATAAAGAGCACGTACACCAAGTTTAAAGTATTTATCTATTCAGTTATAAAAAATAAATAAAAATTTTAAAAAAAAGTTAAACTTTAAGGGTCGGTATCTATGCCAATAACGATTTTGGGACAATACTGCATATGAAGTTTTTTTATTATTTTAATGCGTAGAACTCACCATCAATGTATGGTTTCCTATTATCCGAACACCCTGTATATAAACGATGAGATTAATTCACATATTCAAAGTTGACTCAATCCCTAATCAGGATATAACATTCAAGACATTCCCACTATTCCCAGTTCACAAAACAGGCAGGTGAACGATGTGTGAAACTCGTGATTAGATTTCAAAGTATCTTCAGCTAAGAATGAGTGAAAAGGGAGATGTTCAATTGTTCAACATGAGTTTCTTGGACAAACGACTCTTCACACAAAAAATTGGTTTTTTCACTAAAAAAGTTGTTTATAAATATTACTAATGGTCTAAAAATAATTTGTTTTTAAACATTTTAACTTGTATTCAATAAAGAACAAATATAAAGAACATGTGAGTTGTTAGTATTTTCTTTCCTTGAACTTTGATCTACCTTGATTGTAATTTTTTTTCAAAATGTCATTAACTTTGAAGGCAATGCGCGATCGGAAGATGTTGATGGGCTTAAATAATATTTAAACATTATTTTCTGTAGTTCTAATACATAAGAATTTGAGCTATTATATTCGGGAAAAGGCTAATTTAAAAATTTTAAAAATTATCGTAAAAATGTGGATTTTTCCCAATTACGGCAAACTTTAGAGCGCTTGCGCGATCGGAAGATATAAACCGATTTTATTTCATTTTTTGCTTTTTTTTATTCTCTTTAATTCGCAACTTTTTCGCGGTATTACGACTTGAAGAAAAAAAGTTTGAATTTTTCAGCCCACCCTAGTGTGTACATGAGTGTAGATCTGACTAATGTTAAATAATAATATTTTTAGCAGAATGTAATTTTCTGCACGTTCAGTAAATCCTAAATTTTTATTTGATTTATTTACAATTTTATTAAAGTGGTCATGAAAAGTCATTTTACTTGTCACAAATAACTCTTATTATATCGATCCACTGGTGTATCAATATTCTTATCGATTAACAGGAAAAACTACCAGCTGTTTTTGCAAGGTAGATTTATTCGGAGGAATTGGCTATAAGTGGCAGTGCAAGGACATTTTCATTTTTAAAAATAATTTTAAACATGAAGAGAGACTCGTCAAATTAGAAAATCCAACGAAAATATTCAGAACAGCACCAAATTATTCCTTGAGTTTGATACCAAATATTCAGCATTGGCATTAAAATCTGAACACCCAGTAACAAAAGGGGTGGTGGATAAACATAAAGTGTGCAGAACAGCACGGCAGTTATTGCCCAAATAACCAATGTATCCCTAAGTGAAATTTCAATGGCTTACTCAGTTTTATCAGAGAGTGGGTGGATTCAATTATTACAATTAAACAAAACACTAGTATTCAAAAGGTCTTATTTTAGGCGTCAGGTTTGACAAAGCCCCAAAGAAATACAATTTACTACGATTCAGTATATCAAACCTTATGACTGGAATCGCACGGGATGCATTGAAATATAACCAAACTGCTGTTATTTAATCTGCTGTGGCGAACTAAAATTATTACCACCTGTAACGTTGCTTCAAGAGTACAACCAATAACATAACATTAAAAATGGTCAGTATATTTGGTTTATTTCGTATCAATTAATTATAGACACAAAATTTATAATAAATCATGCCCATGACCCACATTATTAAAATATTAAATTTTACATGCAATTATTTTAGTAAATGTAAAGTATGAATTACAGTATGAAGTAAATTATATTCAAACAATAAAGTCGCGAACAGCAATAGGGTGAAATGACCTCAAAAATAACAATTTAAGCAAGCAAAATTTCTAACATTGCGAAGCGAGCAGGTTACACAAACAGTAAATATGTATATCTAACGGCAATATACCTTAATTTTGTGTAATGAAAGAAGTAATCATATTAATGACTAGCAGCTCATTCTACGTACATTCAGCCTTTCACACATTTAGTTAAATAATACGCTTACCATCGAAGCTCCTCATGGCAAAACTCTGCCATCGCTTGTAAAATCAAACGGTATTTACATCTACCATTTGTGAAACTAGTACTTCATCGCTTGCAGTTTGGAAATTGCCCTTTACAAAAGTAAGCAAAGCAAATGCTACATTCGCGTCTTCTATTCTTGATTACAGTAGTTCGTAGATTCCCTAGCAGGTCAGTAATGATGTAACGTCAATGCTCGACGGTGTGCTGCTCTATTGAGAATGTGGTCACGGCTCTGCTCACGTGGATCGATGCAATCCAGCCAACAGGTGTGCGATTTCAAACGAAGTGCATGTAAAATTCCATCAAATGCGCCCCTGAATTTGCGGCTTTACTAGGAGCGCTAATTAAGAACGAAATACCCACGCATTAGCGAGCTATTTAAACAAATATAATGTGCCTATCTTTATAACCGAAGCGCCGTAATTTTACAATGGCTTTATACGCGAGCGACAATTCGTCCCCACGAAATAAACATTAAACCAAACTGATAAATCCGTAAATTACCGTTTACGATAATTCATTCTGCCACGTGCAGAATTATAACCTCAGCATTGGCATCGGGTTTGGAAAAACACGACCGCTTCGAGTGCGTTCTGGTCACAGAAGAACGATTTGGCGTGTGATACATGACCTTTCGCTCAGGCCAGGTACGTTCGCAAAATGACATTAGTAACTGCGGGCGTTCGAATATTAGAAAATAATAGCTATTCAACTAACGCGAAAATAAACCGTAACAAGTTTTGACGTGTACAGTTTTGGTCTGATATTTTTTGCTTAAATAATATTACTCGTAATATTGTAATGTTTGTTTTACTTACTTGTTATATATTTTTTACCTTGATTCAAAATGCACTTTTGTTTAATTAGTTTTCTCATGGATTGTATGTTCTTTTTTCTGTAGTTTATATATTGGATGGCTGCCTCGGCAGCCTATCTGTTGGTTTGGCTGGTGTATATACAATAAATAAATAAATAAATTATTTTGCAGGCAGAGGGACTATGGGGACCCCACTTCTTCACAGCACAACGACAATTCTGACTATTACTATGTAACTGAATGGCGCGATAAGCTGGTGGAGAGCAGAGGCTTCTACATCAGGCATGGCCATCAAAACCCCACGTACGTCTTCTGAATAAGTGAAACTGTGCATGGCAAAAGTTTGAAAAGGACCTATTTTATAGGGATATCCCTTTAAAAAGCCACGTTCACATATCGCCAATGGTTAGGGTGGGGCAGCTCATACTAGGATCGGAACTGAAACAGAAATTTGCCGATTATGTAGAAGTAACAAGCGACGAAAGGCCTGAACGGAAGGATATTAAGCTGCACTTAGGCATATATTACCACTGTGATGATGTATGGAACCCCCAGGTGGGCGATATCAGGGTGCAGTTTTATTACGCCGGAATTTCAGGTGAACCGGTAAGTTCCAGTTCTTTTAACTTAGTTTAAGATTTCTATGAGACTGCCTTTATAGGTCAGCATAGTAGCTATGCAAAAAGATGGCATTTTGCTGCCCTACAACACCACTAAAGGGCACCAAATACTCCTCCTTCAATCAGGAGTACTAACCGTTGCCCAAATGTTCAGTGAAGAAAGATCTGATGCCTATTATGAAACGTGGAAATTGAGAGGCGCCGGAATATTTATACTCTATGCGTCCTTTGTATGCCTGGCAAGACTCTCCAGAATAATTTGTAAATACCCACTGTTGTTAAAGTAACATTGTTGTAATTTTTGGTGTTTGCAGTGTCTCATTTCTCATTTTTTCAATGGTTGCTTCTGGAGGAGGTCACGTCATCAGCAAATTTAGCCATATCGTTATCAGTTTCTCTATTGGTTATTGCTACGGCATGGTTCCTGTATAGGCCATGGTTAGGAGCAGCTTTGGTCATGGCTGCCATCAGCCCCTTCCTCTATTGCACAATGGGAGTTTATAACGTAGCGCAACACCAAAACATTAGTTAATTGATATGTACTTATGCCAAATGATAGCAATGTGATCTGAAATACTTAAACATTAATTTGAAGTCTGAAAGTTTTAATAAACCACTACAATTAGCCGAATAACTAGAAGTATATAATATTATAAATAAAATCATTTGTCCAATCATCCAATAAAGGTTCACACTAATATGGACAGACTAAACTATTATTGCAATGAAATTAAGGGTACCATAAATGTAATCTTTTTTTATAGCTCTTATGTTTGCAGATTATTTTAGATCATTTTATTAAAAAAAAAAATCAAAACAAGAAGTTCTCCTTTCACCTGCGTTCGAACTGTCAGGACAGTGATAACCTTGAGGGTGCCAATAGTTCATTGCACGGCTTGTTTGACCTCTATGAGTAGAAACCAGCAAAGGATTTCTTGTGAGGCTGTAAAATACCATTCTTGTTTGGCGAAGAAAGGTTATTTTTGGACTCTTGAAGAATTGTCTGATGCATGATCGTGAAGGTGTTCGAAGTGTGGTAACATTAATCCATGTCAAGAAAATTTGCAGCTGTCAAAATTCAAATCAGTCGAGGATAGTGGCATTGTGATTGGGTGTAAATATAAAATGAATAGTGAGAAGCTGAAGAATATTCGACAACAAAAGATATCTGATTTCTATAATGTACAAATAATTGGCAGTATGCGAGCCCAGATGCACCCAGCAAATTTGCACTATTAAAATACCCCGGGTGACCATAAGTGATTGTGATTTTGTTTCTTAGGCCCCTTTCAGACGAAACGACTTTTTGCCGTGCGCCGTGTACGGCACAGCGCCGTGCATTTTGAAGACTAGTGATTCATATGGAGCCTTTCATACGAGACGGCCACGACTTAAGCCGTACACGGCCGCCGTGAACACCACGGCGTTTATCAAGCTCGGACACGGCGCCGTGCCGTACACGGCGTCTTGATATACATTGTGGTATATGGAGTCTTTCAGACGGAACGCCTTTCCGCCGGTGAGATGGCGTCTCTCACATTGGTATTTCGTCTAATGAGTTGTTCTTGCACTTTATTCGAATGTTGCTATTAACATTCTAATATAATTGAGTCATTCTTAGTCATCTATTACACAATACTGAAAAGTGAGATACAATTAGAAGCCTACATACGGGGTGTTTATAAATCGTAACATCGTTTATAATAGAGATATTGAAAAAACGTCTTTTTGTTTTAAATACCAGTACGTAGTCTACAAATATTGTAATCTAATTTAAACCATGACCTTTTATTTTTGCGTACTGATACACGACTTTGGTATTTTTAATGGAACACCCTGTACATTTTTAAATATTTTAAATCAGTGCTGTGGTAGTATGCTTAAAATAATATTTGGAAAGTTATTATTTTGTTTTAAAATATTCCCAAATTAGTCCATGACACCTAAAATCACTAAAAATCGAACAAAAAATGCAAAAGAAAGTTTACCTGGCTTTCCTCAGGGACGAATTATCGCAGCACACGTACTAAAACAATTGAAAACTATGTTTCTTAAATGAAATAATTATGTTCGCATTATATTTAAAATAAAATAATTTTTTAAAGGCGAAATGAAATGGCGAATATGGATCATCGTTGGAAAGTTTTTTGTTGTAGTTTTCAACTGTTTAATGAAACTCATATTGTTCCATTTAAAAAGCAAAGTTTTAAATGGTTTTAGTGCGTTTGATGCGATAATTCGGCCATGAGGAATATTTGGAGCCAAGTGGAGTTTCTTTTGCTTTCGTTGTTCGATGTTTAATAATTTTATGTAGGTCATGGCCTACTTAAACTATTTTTTTATTTTAAAAAAATAATGAGTTCTAACATTTTTGTTTGAGCATCTTTCAAAGTATTTTTATGCTGATTTCAAATAACTACAAATATACGGGGTGTTCCATTAAAAAAACCAAAGTCCTGTCGCAAAAATAGGAAGCCATGACTTAAACTGATTTATGACAGTTTGTAGGCCGAATACTGGTATTTAAAACAAAAAAAAGTTTTTAAATATCTATTAATAATGAGTTACAAGCTGTCTAGCGATATACAAACACCCTGATACATCACGGCCCATAACACGCCGTCATGTACACGGCGAAAAGTCTTGTGCTCTGCGGCGCATCTTTGGAATGCACGGCACTGTGCCGTATACGGCGCACGGCGAAAAGTCGTTTCGTCTGAAAGGGGCCTTAGGTTGGCACTATTAATGTTGGTTACCCTGCGGTCAATTTTAAGTCTGTGTCAAATTCAAGGTTAGGTTTTCCGTCAGTTTTGACACGGACTGACACAAAACCTAGCCTGCTAACCTCGAATTCGATATAGACTTAAAATTTACAGCGGAGTAACCAACATTAACAGTGTCAATCTAAGAAAAGAAATCACAATCATTTATGGTCACCCGGTATTTTCATGGCAGAATTGAAAGCAAATAAAGCAAGTATACTCTATTCACTATAGTCACGGATTGTCAAAAATGACGTTTTATGGTAGCACTGTTGAATTTCTATTGGTTTTTTTTTGGTTACTACTAGGTTGGACAACGCAAAAGCGTAATTTTTAAAATTTACGTTGTGTTACCTGGCAACTTTTATTTATTTTTGCTGAAGTCAAGAAATAAAAACTATTTTGATTTAACCATAACCTATAATTCATAGTTTTGACATTAGTAAGTTAATTAATTGTTTCTAGTTACCCATAGCTTGACTTAAAAGTATTAACCATGATATAAAGGATTGTTTTTAATAGGATTTTGACATTGACAATCTGGGGCTATAGTGAATGGAGTATTATTCATCCAGTTAACTCCCGTGATGTTGACGCTGTCAAATGAAAAGTTTGGAGTGTACTTTATGTACAGAACCTATCAACTTTTTTAGTGAATGTAATTAACGTCAAACTTGTAGGGTTATGAAAAATTCTTTGTTATTTTGCTAAACTTAAATATGAATCTTCGTTTTAGTGAAACAAAGTAAAAACATAATTTATTACTAATAACTGTAGTAAGTAATCTTGTATTATATATGCAACCAAATTAAATGAAATGTACTTCAATCATTCAAATGTCAAAGTGAAAGTAAAAGAACCAAACCTTGAAATTTAAATTGAAAATTGCCCCAACATAAAAGCAAAAAATGACTAACACCGTACTAGTGATTTTCATATGAACCAACTGATAGTGACTTTTACGCCACGGGAGTTTTCTTTTTTTTTGTTTTTTTTTTTTTATTTAGTTATTTGAACCGGATCAGCACTTTCTTATGCTATACACAGTTGTTTTACAATAATTTACAATATGACTGTATATAAATAGCTTTGGAGGACTAAACCTCTGTAACTAATATGAATTACAGCGTTAAAATATCTAAGTTGTTTTATATAATACGTCAATCAACGGTAGACTGTTAAGTCTTGGGGCAATTTTCTTTTCAGTCTTACATGTATGTCTTTTTTCCCAAGGTTATAATGCACTGCACTTGGACACAGGTTAATGTTCACAAAAAATTTGGTTCTCACTTTGTTTATGTGTTCAAGGATGGTTGGTATGCCCAGTTCGTGGTGCAGTTGACTATTACGCACAAACCATGGAGAATTTGTTGCTATGCGTAAAATTTTATTTTGCATAACCTGTAGCTTGTTTAAGTTTGTTTTTGTTGTGTTACACCACACTGAGCACGCGTAAGTTAGAATTGGCCTCAAGATTGATTTATACGTTAAAAGGGCACAGTCTAGGTGCAAGTGAGATTTTCGATTTAGCAGAGGATATAGAAGCATTAATCTTGCGTGACACTCGTTAAGTTTTTTATTAATGTGGTATCCCCATCCCAATCTGGTATCTAAGTATACACCAAGATATTTGACAGCGGAGTATCTAGGATCCCATTGGAATTCTTTCTGATTTACATATATCTTGGGTAAATTTCCTATTTTCTGAGTGTGAACACTTTTACTTGGCATTTTGTTACATTAATAAATATTTTCCATTTGCTAAGCCAACTATTGATGTTGTTTAGCGCGTTTTGTTGTTCATTTACGGCAATTGCTAGATTTTCATTCTGTGTTGCAATTGCAGTGTCATCTGCAAACATCGCTAGTGTAGTGTTTTCTGAATGGATTATATATTAATATTAGAATAATATACAGTGTCAGCCAAAAAATCGGCATAATATGGGAAAATTTTTAATTTTTGATTTTTCAAAAAAACTACATCAATAATTTGTACTTGTCTAAAAACCTATTTAGCCTCTAATATATATACCGAGTGATTTTTACTTATTTAGAAATTGGAGTTTTTCGAAATTGTCAATATTCTAAGTGTAATTTTTCGGAAATTAAGTAAGATTTCAATGAGATTTTTTTTCGAGTGTGTTATATTTAGCTAACCGAACAATCTCAAGGCCAGAAAATATTTCTCCTAAAAAGCACCTTGCACAAAAAACGTAAAAATGATGCAAACATACTACTTTTCGGTAAATACTAAAAAAATCTAAAAAATTGATCATTATTATTTTTTCCAATTATAAATCTTTAATCTTCATATAAAAAAAAATAATTTTAATATTAAGTCTTGATCTGTGAAATTTTGAAAAATATTTTAAAAATATTAAACAAAATTAAGTGTTTTATGGCCTTGAGATTGTTCAGATAGCTAAAGATAACACACTCTAAAAAAAGCTCATTTCCGAAAAATAGCACTTTTTAGGCCAGTCACCGTAAACAAAAATCGCCTTAGGTTGCAAAAAATTGCACAGTTCTGATTTTTTTGGATCTTGTTAGGATAGATACCAATAGTGAAAAACCAAGTTTGCAGCTTCGAAAGACCTGCGCTAACTGCGTGGTGCTGGAAAAACCTTTTTTTTTTCGGACTTTTTTCAGTTTTTGGTTTATTACTTCTAAAATGTGCGCCCTGCGGAAAAAGTCGTCCGGTACACTTTTAAAGTAGACAAAATTTTCTACAATTTGAGTGTAACAGCAGCTTCGTAGGTCCAATACGCCCCGAGATGAAGCGCTTCGAAGATTGGCTATTTTTCCCAAAAAGTTCGAAATTGTAGTTTTAGCCGTCTTCCGAGCAGAATATCGGTTAAAATACTCATCGTACGACGAAAGTCATAGGAAATGAAGTTGAGGAGCAGTTACTTAGCTTTAATTTAAGTATAAGCGGAACCCTATAGGACCAATAGTTACCTTGTTATCAGGAAAAAACGAAAAATTAAGGAAATCGGATTTTTCAAGAAATGGAACTTCTGTTATTAATATTGCACAGTTACCTATAGAATGTTATAAAAATGACATTACATTTATAAGTTTGATTTATTGTTATATACAGTGTCCGCCAAAAAGTCGGCAATATGGGAAAAAACATTATTTTTGATTTTTCAAAAAAACTAGTTACGTCAAAAATTTGTGCTTCTCTAAAAACCTATTTAGCTCCTATCATATACACCGAGTGATTTTTACTTGATTGGAAAATGGAGTTTTTTGCAATTGTCAAAAAATTTAAAGTGTGTTATTTTTCGCTAACTGAACAATCTCAATGCCAGAAAACCCCTAATTTTTTCATCTTTAGCTAAACATTAATTTTTCAATCTTATATATATTTCTAAAAGTCCTGACTGACTCACTCACTCACTCATCAACGCCCAGCCCAAACCCTTGGACCTAGAAAGCTGAAATTTTGCACAGAGGTTCCCTTTATGATGTATACAAGGAATAAGGAAGGATATTTCGAAATTCAACCCCTAAAGGGGTAAAATGGGGGTTCCAATTTTGTATGGAGAAATAATATTAAATAGACATTTCGACTTGAAACTTCGTAGGAGTACTCCTAAAAACAAATAATCAAACACGTATTTCGTGGGTAGGGGGTGAAATGGGGTAAGTAAGCCTAAAAATCGATATGGGTGTCGTTATCGAGGTTTTTTGGGACGTTGATTGCGAAAATTACATTTATTTTTAAGTCCAAGACGGTGAACATGACATAAGGGAAGAAACGGGACGGGACGGGACTAGACTGGACGGAACGGGACGGACTGGACGGGACGGGACTGAGCGGGACGGGACTGGACGGGAAGGGAAGGGACGGGACGGGGCAAAGCGGGACGGAGCGGGGCGGGAAGGGTCGGGGCGGGGCGGGACGGACGGGACGGAAAGAGAAGGAAAAGGATGGGATGGAAAGGGAGGGGTTGGGATGGAAGGGGAGGGGCGGGACGGGACGGGAGGGAAAGGGGCGAGACGGGACGGGACGGGAAGGGTCGAGACGGGGCGGGGCGGGGCGGGACGGGATGATACGGAAAGGAAAGGGAAGAAATGGGATGGAAGGGGAAGGGACGGGACGGGACGGGAAGGGACGGGACTGGACGGGACGGGACTGAACAGGAAGGGACTGGACGGAAAAGGAAGGGACGGGACGAAAAGGAACGAGACGGGACGGGACGGAAAGGGAAGGGAAGGGAAGGAATGGGATGGAAGGGGAGAGGACGGGACGGGACGAGACGGGACGGGACGGAATGGGACGGTACGGAGACGGGGACGGAGAAAGGGACGGGGACGGGGATAGGATGGGATGGGATGGGATGGGATGACAGAAAATAATTAGTCATTATTTAATACATAAATAACGAACCTCGCGCGAACGAAGTCGCGGGTAAAAGCTAGTTTATACATACTCGTATATAAAGGAAAGTCACAACCCTGACTAATCAACGCAGAGCCGTAACCACTGGTACTACAAACTTGAAATTTTGGTGAAAGGTTCAATTTGTTATGGAAGGTAGTACTAAGAAGGGATTTTTTAAATTCTACCCCTAAGGGGGTGAAAAGGGGTAAAATGTGTTTTCACGAATTCCTCAATATCTCTTACAACCGATGAGATATTAACTTGGTGTTTACTTGCAAAAATTTTCAATAAAAATGCCTAGAAACTTATTTCATGATTTTATCCTAATCAACCCCTAAAGGTGCAAATATGGATACAGGGTGAAATGAAGAACCCTTCGTATCTCCTATGTTTCTTGAGTTAGAATATTCTTTTTTTGGTATATAGATGTGTTTTTATAATATTTAAAAAGTGGGTTACAGAATTTTGAAAAAATTACCCCTACGAGGGCTAAGCAGGGTAAACTGTGTTTTCACGAATTTTTCAATATCTCTTACACCCGATAAGATATCGACTTGCTGTTTGATTGCATAGGTACCCAAGGCAAATGTCTAAAAACACATTTCAGGATTTTGCCCTAATCAACCCTTAAAGGTACGAATCTACATTTGGGGTGGATTATAGAACCCCCTGTATCTCCTGTGTTTGTTGAGTTAGAGCATGCTTTTCTGTCATATAGATGTGTTTTTCAAATCTTTAGAAAGGGGTTTTAGGATTTTTTAAATTTCACCCCTAAAGCGGTAAAAAGGAAAAACTGAAAAGGGGTAGGGGTTAAAATTAATAATTTTTTCCCTCTCGATTCATTTCAGGATAAAAGGGGCTGAAAGAGTTTTATGGAAATTTTACCCTTAAGGGGCGAAAAGGGGTAAACTATGTTTTCAGGAATTTCTCATATATCTTAAAATAAAATAGGAGAATTTCTGAAATTCTATCCCCAAGTGGTGGAAACGGGTATCCTGCTATAATTTATGAGTACAACATTTAGTAAGTACATATATTTTTGATTTTATCTCATTGTTATACTATAGTTTTATCAATCTATACAAGGGTAACGACAATTACATACACATTTCCAAGGGATAAGTGAAGAATAAAAGAGTTAAGGAGAACTTTTTTCGGAAGAATATTGTTTCCATTTTACCTACAATATTGTTTTGCAGCCTTTTTTAGTTTAGCGTATTGTGTGAGGAGGGGGGACTCCAGAATTAATTTAAGATTTAGAAGAAGAAACAAACATCTGTAGTCCGTACGAAGAACGGGCATCTTGCTAGTTTCTTAAATATTTTTCAAAATTTCACATAGTAAGACTTAATATTAAAGTTATAATTTTTTTATGTGAACACTTTAAAGATTTTCAATTGGGAAAAATAATATAAAATATTAATTATTCCTTTAGATTTTTTATTTACCGAAAAGTAGTATATTTGCATAATTTTTTCGTTCTTTATGCAAGCCGCTTTTTAGGAGAAATATTTTCAATTCTAATTAATATCTACTTGAATGGCTTCTAGAAACTCTAATCTAGCCCTGTTAATCAATTACTGTTACAAAAATCCTGTAAATGTTATTTTACAGTTGTCTAAATGAGGAGATTTTTCTTTGTCTAATTTACATCTTCTAAAAAATCTCTTCTCCCATTTATACGATTTTTGTAACAGTAATTCATTAACAGGGTAACAAGGCTATGCAATTTCGCAACAATAACGGATACATATGTAGTAAGTACTAAATTCAAACATAAGAGGGAACATAAGATGACATGGATGAGGCCAGGGATGACAGATGGTAACCAAATAGACCACGTGCTAATAGTAAATAAATGGATACGAATAATAAACGACACAAGATCATACAGAGGAGCAAACGCGGATACGGATCAGCTGCTAGTAATGACAAAAATTAAGATGAAAATAATAAAGAAACAAAACATGAGAGCAAACAGAAAGCGATAGAACACAGAGAAACTAAAGGACACCGAAACGAGACAAGAATTCGAGAAATCGATAAACGGAAAATTATCAGCAAGTGCAAATGATAACATAGAAAAAGAGTGGAGAATAATCAAAGATAGTATGATAGCCGTGGCCAGCGGAACATTAGGACAAGTAGCAAGGAAAAGAAATAAAAACTGGTACGATGAGGAGTGCGAAAGTAAAACCAGGGCCAAAAACCAAGCAAGAAATAACTGGATAGCATGTTAAGCCATTTTGCAGTCATCAGTAATTTAATTTAACCTTCAAGCCTTTAGGGCAGCTTATTTATACTTCAAACCAGTTTCCCGCATTTTAACGTTTCATCACGTATCCTAGCAATTTTAAATTCGAACACCCTGTAGTTAGCGCAGTTACCTCGATTTGGGCCACCCTTTATGTCTTCCTTGTTACACCGGCTTTAACTTGTCTTTGTCCGGTGAATCATGCCGCCGAGTCCGCTTGTGGACGCTTCTTTTGGCGGGCCTTTTCTAACGGTCGTTTTTCAGTCAGTCGATCGCAGACCACCGTTCTGAGCGGTGGTGTGTTGTCGTGCGGGCGCTCCCTTGCGTTTCACGGGGGAGCGCTTGCTTTCAATTAGGTGCCGTTGCAGCAAAGGGTGTCTGTGTACCGTGTGTTACCCTGCCTTCCGTCAGTGACCACAGAGTCGTTCGTTGAGACGCAAGGAGCGTATAGCACGCCGTGTTGTGTACCGTCGGTACGTGGGTGTTTGGGCCTTCCGATGTCCGAGTTCTGCTTCACTGAGTGAGGGTTGACCCTTTGATCCCAATAAAATGGGGAATACATCTGCAGGACGTTTGAATTTCTTGGCCTCACGTCGTTTTGGTCTCATGAGGGACGCTTTCCCGCTGACGCCTTTACAAGGCGGATTCCTGCCCGCACTCATACGTGCCGCCCACGCTGTCGCACCTTCGTCGCCTCTGCAAGCGCGTCGCTAGGCGACCTCTCGCCCTGGCGCTCGAGGAATCGTCTAGAATACAGGTATCTGTGTAACCAATTTATAACGTAACATCTGTCATTTATGTGGATTGAACTTATATTGTGTGTGTGCTAGTTTTACTGTGCGTTAATTACTGCCAACAGAACGTAGTAACTGACATTTATGCGCCCCCAATCCAGATTAATGTATTGTGCTAACTAATTTAGTGCTTTTTGATCGCAGTTGTCGTAACTAATCAGCTTTATTTATGTGACTAAACCTTGCACACAGTGCTTGCTAATTTATTGTATTTTGGCCACACTCATTTACCGTTAATTACTCGTTATTTATGTGACGAAACCTTGCACACAGTGCTTGCTAATTCATTGTATTTTGGCCACACTCATTTGCCGTTAATTACTTGTTATTTGTGTGACTAAACCTTGCACACAGTGCTTGCTAATTCATTGTATTTTGGCCACACTCATTTACCGTTAATTACTCGTTATTTATGTGACGAAACCTGGCACACAGTGTTTGCTAATCCATTGTATCTTGGCCGTATTCATTTGCCGTTAATTACTCAATATTTAGGTGACCAAATCTAGCACCTGTTGCCTGCTAATTTTATCTGTAATCGATCAGACATCGTCTGCAAGGCTTAAAATAGTCAGCAATTATTCCGGCCATTGAGATTGCAACCATTTTTGTGTGACCACTCGCTGCATGTTGTATTAGAAATAACGCGCCTCTCCAGCTGGGGCAATAATATTAGGTATAGTGTAGTCTTGGTAGCCCTGTAAATTACCTCTTTGTTAACGTCAGACCAATAGACGAATATTTGATCTAGGGCCTGATTATTGTAGCGAATCTGTGCATGCTCTTTTCAGGATAAGTTATCTGTGTAACGATTGATGTACGACGAATTTTGAACATCGGAGCGACACAGGTAGGTCTGCCGACGCCGCCACAGTGGCGACGAGTCCCGAAATAGTTATTCAAGTATTTTTTTGTGAAATTGTCATTTGAGTTCTACAGCTTCTCGAGTACCTTCCTGACGTAGTACCCTGTGTATTTCTCGCCCCGTCTAACCGTCCAGGTCCGGTTGCACGAGTATACCCCGAGACAGGCTTGGTGGCGCCCTATTTACTTTTATCGTTAATTACCGCCCCTATGGCCGTTGCTCTTAGGTAATCTCGTAAAGAACCCGCCTTTGCTCCACTGAATGCTTAGCCGGCATTATCTTGTTGCGGCATGGGCAGCGGCCTAGGAGAACCTTTTGTACCAATTTTGTCAAGTATCGACGGCGCCGGCTGTTTAGTTGTTGTATGAACCGGTGCGGTGTCGTAAAGACCGTTTAAGACCGTAACAAGCAACAGGAAGAGAGTTGGAGAGGGTACTCTACATAGGAAAAGAGGAGGCAGACAAATGCTGTCAAAGAAAAATGAAGCAGTGGAAAGAGGATTTGATGAAGAATATGGAAGAAAACTGCGAAGACAACAGGAAATTATTCCAACACATAAAGAGCCAAAACAGTAAAAACAAGACAACAGCAAAAATAAGCAAAAGAGAATGGGAAACATACTTTACAAACTACTTTGAAGAAACAAATACTGTGAAGGATAGATACGAAGTAAGAGGAAACGATAAGGAAGACGAAGAAGAACTAACCACATATGAGAAGTATAAGGAAAAAATAAAGCAACTCAAACAGAATAAAGCGGCGGGACAAGACACAGTAGTAAACGAGTTAATAAAAAACGGAGGTGAAAAACTACTGGAAAGAATTTACAAGTTAATTGTAGAAATATGGAAGAAAGAAAGAATGCCAGCGGAATGGAATGATGGACTGATTTTACCCATTTTCAAGAAAGGAGAACACACTAAATGTTCTAATTATCGGGGAATAACACTCCTGAATGCAGCGTACAAACTTCTAACGACACTAATAAGAGAAAGGATAAGAAGATACACAGAAAAGAAGTCGGGTGAATACCAGTACGGTTTTAGAAGAGGCACATCAACAATCGCCGCCATCCACACAATGACACAGATAATAGAAAAAGCTATGAACACGCATCAGAGCTGCATATAATATTCGTGGACTTTAAACAGGCGTTTGACAGCGTGAATAGGTATATACTAATGGAGGACAGGAGTAGAATCGAAATACCGGAAAAGCTAATCCGACTAGTAAAAATGACAGCAGCAAACTCCAAGGCTAGAGTAAGGATATACAAATGAAATCAACATAAAAAATGAGTAAGACAAGGCGACGCACTATCAACAGTTTTATTCAATGTAACCCTTGACGCAGCCGAAGCAACAGAAGTGGGGAAGACAATCGCAACAAACATGACACAGATAGTAGGCTACGCAGATGACGTGGCACTCATCGCAAGAGATAGACGAAGTCTAGACGAGCTGGTATTGGATCTATCAACGGAGACAAAAAAGAGGGGGCTAAATATAAATGACGAAAAAACAAAGTACATGATAGTAAGCAGAAGAAACACAGAAATTATACAAGAAATAAAAATTCAACAGTACAAGTTTCGAAAAGTGGCAAATTTCAAATATTTGGGAGTAACGATCAACGAAAAGAATGAACGAACAATAGAAATAGCGGAAAGAATCAAAGCAGGTAACAGAGCCTACTGGAAATACCAAAAACTCTTTAAAAAATAGCCACCTAAGTATAAACACAAAACTTAGAATATACAAAGCTGCAATACGTCCAACAATAACTTACGCAGCCGAGACAATGGTGCTAACAAACAAAGACGAAGAAGCTCTGAAAATCATAGAAAGGAAAATATTAAGAAAAGTATTCGGACCAGTCAAGACAGCAGAAGGAGAAATAAGAAACTTAATGAACCACGAAATTAGAGAAAAAATGAAGGGTGAAGATATCGTAAAAGATATAAAAGCGCAAAGACTAAAGTGGTATGGACATATACAAAGAAGACAGCCAGAAATGTTAATAAGAAGAATAACCAATTGGAGGCCCGAAACGGGAAGACCTCGAGGAAGGCCAAAGACTAGATGGGAAGATCAAGTCCATGCTGACATCAGAAGTCTAGGAGTAGAAGGATGGAGAAAGGCTATTCTAGATAGAAAGGAATGGCACAAAATCGCTGAGAAGCCAAAACACAACAGATAAATAAAAAAAGATAAACAACAGACCAACAGAGTGATTCACTGTAAAAACCGAATCTAACAAGCTCACAGCGCTTACCATTCCGTTTAGGAATGAACAGCATGATATATAATTCATTAAGAGGGCTAGATTAGAATTTCTTGAAGCCCTTTAAATAGAGATTAATTAGAATTGAAAAATATTTCTCCTAAAAAGCGCGTTGCATAAAAAACGTAAAAATTATGCAAACATATTACTATTTGGTAAATAATAATAGTTATTTATGCAACAAGTGCTAAAAGTCGACGTTTATGGACGAGACATGAAAATTATGAAACGAAGCCGAAGGCTGAGTTTCATAACATGTCTCGTTCATAAACGACTTTTAGCACGCGTTGCATACAATATTTTATCTATGACCTTAATTTTACCGTTATTAATCCATAAATATCGATTTAACAAATGTTTGCATCTACGACACTTCTAATTTATGTCATAATAAATAGTAGGCCATGCGCGGGCGAATGTTTTGCGAAGCCAGTGCTGTCAAGGTCAGTTACGAAATGTAATTATTAATACTCCACATCTGAGTGTATTCATTACATAACGTTTTAATTATTTCAAAAACACTTTACCTGTAACGCAAGAAGCAACTAGAATAACTTTACAACTTCACTTCCAGTTCGAAATTGTAGTTTTATAACCTCACTTCACTTTTAGCACATGGGCTAAAAGTAAACAGCTGATTTCTTTTTACCACGGTAAACTATAAAACGTCACTTTTAGTGAAACAAGCTAGCGCTAAAAGGCCTACTTTTAGTAGTGGTCGTAGATAATAGCTATTAAGGCAACTAGTGTTTTACAGAGGATTTAAAAATTGAGGTCGATCATGTTAAAATTCGAGCGAAGTGAGAATTTTATGATCGACCGAGATTTTTTAACTGTAAAACACGAGTTGGCTTTAATATTTTTTCTACAGCCGAGGAGTTTGTTAGATTAAATGCCCTCGGGGCTTCGCCCCTTTCCAAAGCGGCCCTCGGGGCTCCACCCCTCTCCAAGGGGGCCCTCGGGACTCTGCTCCTCTCCAAGGGGGCCCTCGGGGCTCGGCCCCTCTCTAAGGGGGCCGTCAGGGCTCGGCACCTCTCCAAGGGGGCTCATGGAGCTCCACCCCTCTCCAAGGGTGCCCTTGGGGCTCCGCCCCTCTCCAAGGAGGCCATCGGGCTCCGCCCCTCTCCAAGAGGGTCTTCGGGGCTCGGTCCCTCTCCAAGGGGGCCCTCAGGGCTCGGCCCCTCAGGGCTCGGCCTCTCTCCAAGGAGGCTCTTGGAGCTCCACCCCTCTCCAAGGGTGCCCTCGGGGCTCCGCCCCTCTCCAAGGGGGGCATCGGGCGCCGCCCCTCTCCAATCGGGCACTCTGGGCTCCGCAAACAAATCGGTCCGATATAATAACTGTACTTTTAATCTTCACAAATAAGGTTTTATAAACTCTTAAAGTACTCCGTGCTTTAAATGGAATGGCGTGTTTTATAGACAACATAAAGCACAACGCATATGACCTTTGGAATAAGTTTAAAATCACGGCTGTAGAAAAAAAAATATAAAGAACTAATTAACATTTTATATTATTTTATCTACGACAGTTTGTAAAATTGACTTTTAGTTGGCAGTTTTAAGTTTGTAAAACTACTGTTTAATAACATGCTTTCATTAGTTTACGTCGTCAGTAGTTACGTGTTTAAAATATTTCATCAGGCACGTTGTCAGTAGCAATGTGTATTAAAATTTTTAAAACACTCACAATTACGACCGGTTGCTGGTAATCCTAATTTACATTTAATTTTTTTAATATTTACCGTGTTTTCTAAATTCTATCGTAAATAAAATATTGTACGATACACACGCGTAAAGCATCTTTAGTCACTCGCGGGGCGTAAAACGCTCGCTCACTCGCGTATTAACTCTACCCCACTCGTGACTAAAGAGTAGCTTTACGCACTTGTATCGTAAATTACTATTTGTTTATTATACATTTTCAGTCTTCACATAAAAAATAAAGTCTTGGTATGTGAAATTTTGAAAAATATTTAAAAAATTGAAAAGTTCATTTTTAGCTAAAGTTGAAAAAAATTAGGGGATTTTTGGTCTTGAGATTTTTCAGCTAGCTAAAAATAACACAATCTAAAAAAATCTCATTGAATAATTACTTAATTTCCGAAACATAGCACTTTTAGGATTTTGACAATTTCGAAAAACTCCATTTTCTAAATAAGTAAAAATTACTCGGTATATATGATAGGGTCTGAATAGGTGTTTAGACAAGTACAAATTATTGACGTAAAAAGTAATTTTGAAAATCAAAAATAAACATTTTTCCCATATTATGCCGACTTTTTGGCGGACACTGTATATAACAATAAATCAAATTTATAAATGTAATGTCACTTTTATAACATTCTATAGGTAACTGTGCAATATTAATAATAGAAGTTTCCTTAATTTTTCGTCTTTTCCTGATAGCAAGGAAACTATTGGTCCTATAGGGTTCCGCTTATACTTAAATTAAAGCTAAGTAACTGCTCTATAACTTTATTTCCCATGACTTTTCTCGTAGCATGAGTATTTTAACCGATATTCTGCTCGGAAGACGGCTAAAACTACAATTTCTAACTTTTTTGGAAAATTAGCCAATTTTTGAAGCACTCTATCTCGGGAGGTATTGGACCTACGAAGCTGCAGTTACACTCAAATTGTAAAAAAATTTGTCTACTTTAAAAGTGTACCAGACGACTTTTTCCGTAGGACGCACCTTTTAGAAGTACATACATACATACGTACATACATAATTGGACGTCTTCTACCTTACGGTGTAGAGGTGGCGTGGCAGAAGGTCCTCCACGCACGCCGGTCAGCCGAATTCCTTTCGGCTTTACTCCAAGTAGTCCCTTTTCTTTGCATCACCTTGGCAACCTCACTATTCCATGTTCTCTTGGGCCTGCCCCTTTTCCTTTTCTTATCACTGCTGGTCTTCCATATCACTTTTACTTTTCTATCATCACTCATTCTGACCATGTGTCCGTACCACTTTAATTGGCGCAGTTCTATCACAGATAGGGCCGGTTTAACATTAAGCCACTCCCGAATTACCTTATTATTAATACAGTCTTTCCTTGTAACACCGACTGCTGCTCTAAGGTAGCGCATCTCGCTTGCCTGTATTCTACTCTTGTCCCTATCGCTCAATGCCCACGACTCGCATCCGTACCGGTATAAATACACTTTTAAAAATTTTGGCTTTTATTTCCTTTTTCCTTATAAATATTTTATTGAGAGCGTAATATAATTTAGAAGCACAGGTATTTCGAAGCTGCAAACTTGTTTTTACACTATTGGTATCTATCCTAACAACATCCCAAAAAATCAGAACTGTCCTATTTTTGGATTTTGACAATTTCGAAAAACTCCATTTCCTAAATAAGTAAAAATCACTCGGTATATATGATAGTGGCTAAATAGGTTTTTAGAAGAGCACAAATTATTAACGTGAAAAGTTTTTCTGAAAAATCAAAAATTAAAATTTTTACCATATTATGTTGACCTTTTGGCGGGAACTGTATATTTGATACTTATAGTTATTAAGGTACCAAGGGCATTATGAGTAAAATAAGAGCCCAAGATTGTTAGTGTACTAACCGAGGGCCTTTTGCCCGAGGTGTGTACAACAATCGCGGGCTCTTAGCTCATAATGCCCGTGGTGCCTTCAAGGTTTTATGTCCTACCAATTTTCTTGCCTAATTCATATTCATATTCAATTCATATAATTAGTATGATAAAGTATTTAAGATTGATCTAGTTAGCTGATCTAAGTTAGATTTGTGACATTAGCTGAGCTGTCATTAATTTTCATTGTGACAGTGTTGCATAATAAAGTTGTATCCATGGAAACAAATACTGTTAATTTTTCATAATAACCCTAGTGTTCTTATGAAGAAAATAATTGCCCTGGAGCGTTATTTTGTATCTAAGATACCTTAAAATAGAGTCATTAATTTCAATTAATGTACTGGTAGGACATAAATAAATTAACAATAAAAAACGTTACTGAAATGAAACTGAAACTTTTAGCGTGAGAGAAAAAATTTAATAATTTTTACGTAACACATAAAGGGTGTTTTTTTCGAGGCGGAGAACTTTAAATTGAAATAAAACACAGAAAAATGTTTTTAATATCCATGAATTTGGCTTTATTTGAAAGATGATTTTTTTGCATTACTGTTTGAATATGATTTCGGGCAAGTGACCGCCGCGGTTGGCGCGTACATAGCTTAATCTGGAGGTCCAATTTTCACACACTCTTCGCAGTAAATCAGGTTGTATTTCGGCAATAATGCGTCTACTGTTGGCTTCCAAGTGCTCAATTGTTTTCGGTTTATCGGCGTAGACATACGACTTTACATATCTCCAAAGAAAATAATCTAATGGCGTCTAATCACATGAACGAGGTGGCCAGTTAACAGATCTATGTCAATTTAAAGTTCTCCGCCTCTAAATAAAACACCCTTTATAAAACGGACCAAAATATTCACTATTTCCCAAGTATCAAGATGCATTGGATCAGATAATATCAAAAAATAAATAATAATATACAAGTTCGGCAAGAGTGTACAGTACGCTTATTTGCTCTCTCTTCATTTTGATTTTCGCTGATTCTAAGGTTGGTTTACATCTATACAGTGTGACAATTTAAAAACCTACAATGGGCTATATCTCACGAACGAAAGATGATATGAAAAAATGCTCAAAACCGTTTCTAGGATAGGAAGGGTGAACTAAAATGACATAAAAAAGAACTCGCCCCCATCAACCCCCTAGGCCCCACCTACCCCAACTGAAAAAGTTTAAATGGCAGACCCCTACTTGTGATACATCATTGAAAAGCCTACAAAAAATGCTATCCAACGGTATGAATAATAATGGTACAGGGTGTATCAATAATTACCAAATTATTATCTAACAATTTTAAAAACAAACGTAGGAACCCTACTTGTGATACAATGTTAAAAATCTTTAAAGGCCAATAAAACCTTATTTTCAATGATAAGTGTCCGAGGGGACTTTTTGTTGTTGAATAAAAACTTTAATTTGCCGTCTTTGCAAAAACAAGTTGTAAACATCTGTTTTTTGGTTTCTGTCGCAGTCAATACTTTTTTGTTTATTTGAGACATTTAAATGTCTTTAGTGTCATCATTGTGTACGATCAGTACTGTCATTCGCTGTAGTTGTCACGATAATTTACAGTATACCTGAACGTGTGGAGATCATTTTCATATTTGGCTCCCAGAACCAGTGTTATTTACGAACAGCTCAAATATTTAATGAGAGGCATCCGGACAAACATGTAAGTCACGTGTACATCCGCGATTTAGTTGAAAAATTTAGAGAAACGGGATCAGTGCAAAATAAAAAAAGGAATGCCCCAAGATTACTGAATGAAGCAAGCCAAGTTGAGGTCCTTGGGCAATTTGCAATAGAGCCTACTGCATCAACACGTCAGGTATCTACAATGACAGGACTATCACGTGAGTCGGTCAGGAAGGTGTTGAAATTACATAAGTTTCGCCCGTACAAAACGCAAATTCTTCAAGAACTAGGCGATGATGACCCAGACCGACGAATTCAGTTTTGTGAACTAATGACTGAAAGAATTCGCGTTGAACCTAGACTATTGAAAAATATTTGTTTCAGTGATGAATGTACTTTTATGCTGAATGGCAATGTGAATAAACAAAACTGTCGGTACTGGAGTGATACGAACCCGCATCGATTTAGAGAAGGTCACACTCAATACCCTGAAAAACTTAATGTCTGGGCAGGGATATTAGGGGATGCTTTAATTGGCCCCTTGTTTATACCAGGCAATTTAAGTGGCGACATTTATCTGGATATGCTGGAAAACACCATCCAACCTTTAATTGTGCATGAATTAGAGAATCAACGGGATGACCAAGGCAATCTAGCTCTAGAAGAATATTTGCTGCACTACCAACAAGATGGAGCACCTCCTCACTATGCAGCTGCAGTTAGGCACTGGTTGGATACTAATTATCCGAACAAATGGATTGGAAGGAGAGGTTCTATTGAGTGGCCACCGAGGTCACCAGACTTAACGCCACCTGATTTTTTTTATGGGGTTACCTCAAGTCAGTTGTGTATAAAACTCAACCTGCGTCACTTGGGGACTTGCGGGAAAAAATTACTAGCGCTATTACTAGAACAACATTTGTCAAAGTTCGTGCAGAATTTGAAAATAGGCTGTACTATTGTTTACAAAACAACGGAACCCACTTTGAACATTTACTTCATTGACATTTTCACAAATTTGTAGTTCAACAAAAACTTCATTAAATTTTCCTTTTAAGGCAAGGTTTTGTAATATTTATTCACCCTGTACCATTATTATTCATACCGTTGGATAGAATTTTTTGTAGGCTTTTCAATGATGTATCACAAGTAGGGGTCTGCCATTTAAACTTTTTCAGTTGGGGTAGGTGGGGCCTAGGGGGTTGATGGGGGCGAGTTCTTTTTTACGTCATTTTAGTTCCCCCTTCCTATCCTAGAAACGGTTTTGAGCATTTTTTGATATCATCTTTCGTTCGTGAGATATAGCCCATTGTAGGTTTTTAAATTGTCACACTGTATATATATATCTATAAAGGAAAGTCACAACCCTGACTAATCAACGCAGAGCCGAAACTACTGATACTAGAAACTTGAAATTTGGGTGGAAGGTTCAATTTGTTACGTAAGGTAGTGCTAAGAAGGGATTTTTTGAAATTCGACCCGAAAGGGGGTGAAAAGGGGTAAAGTGTGTTTTCACGGGTTCCTCAATATCTCTTACTCCCGATAAGATATCAATTTGGTGTTTGCTTGCAAAGATTATCAATGCAAATACCTAGAAACGTATTTTAGGATTTGGTCCTAATCAACCCCTAAAGGTGCAAATCTGGATTGGGGGTCAATTAAAGAATCCTACGTATCTCCTATGTTGATTGAGTTAGAACATTATTTTTTGGCATATAGATGTATTTTTAAAATATTTAGAAAGGGGTGTAATGGAATTTGAAAACTGTAACCCTAAAGGGGTAAAAAAAGAAAAAACAGAAAAGGGGTAGGGGTAATTTTTTCGCTGTAAGTTCCATTTCACAATAAAATGGGTTAAAAGGGATTTTCTGAAATTCAACCCCTACGGGGGTGAAAAGGGGTAAAATGTGTTTTCACGAGTTCCTCAACATCTCTAAGACCCAATGAGATAGCGACTTCGTTTTTACTTCCAAAGATTGTGAATGCAAATACCTAGAAACGTATTTCAGGATTTTGCCCTAATCAACCTCTAAACGTGCAAATCTGGATTCGGGGTGATTTAAAGAACCTTTCGTATTTCCTGTGGTTCTTGATGACCATGGTTTTTGGGCATGTGTTTTTTAAATCTTTAAAAAGTGGTTTAAAATTTTTATTCTGAATTTCATTGTCCAAGGAGTAAAAAAGGGGTAAAAGTAAAAAGAAGTTAAAAAGAGGTTAAAGCTATTGATTTTTTTCATGTGTTCAGTTAAGAAGAAAATAGAAGGATTTCCGAAATTCCACCTCCAAGTGATGGAAACTGGTATGTGACTACAATTTATGAATACAACATTTAATAAGTACATTTATTATTATTCTTGTACTAAACCTATAGTTTTACCAATCTATACAAGGAGAACGACTATTGCATACACATTTCTAGGGGATACGTGAAGCATAAAAGGCCTATAGAGAACTTTTTTCGGAAGAATATTGTTTGCTTTTTACCTAAAATACTGTTTTGCAGCGTTTGTTAGTTTAGCACATTGAGTGAAGGAGGAGGGGAGCGTTCTAGAATTCATTTTAAGATTTAGAAGAAAAAAACATTTGTAGTCCGTACGCAGAACGGGCATCTTGCTAGTTATTAATATACAACCAATTGTTAGGTGATTGTAACCATCGTAACTATGCCTCTATTAAGTAAATGTAGTGCCCGTGATGGTGATTTAAATCCCGAAAAGGATCTGAAACTCAGTGTTTCAATGCTAAAGATCACCGCTTAAAATATCTGTGCGAACTATGTACCAATCATCGTCTGGAAATCGCTGAACTTACGAAAACTATTAATGAAATGCGTGCTGAGCTAGCTGAGATTAAAAATCAGCCACCAGCAACTATGCTGCCTCCCGAATTTATTGAAGATTTAATTAGCGAAATATCGGAGCGTTCGAAACGTGCCCATAATATTATTGTGTTTGGTATTAACGAGTCGACAGCTAATTTAGCAACAGAACGTATAGCCCACGATACTTCGAAATCTGTTGACATTATAAGGAAAATGTCTACAGTGCCGACTGATAATATTCGTATCTTCCGCCTGGGCAAGCAGGTTGCAGGTAATAAGCCTCGTCCAATAAAAATTATATTTCCGAACACCGCTGATGCCGTATCCGTACTAAAAAAAAATATAAATTTACACGTGAGGAGCGAGTATCAATTGTTAACGATAAAACGCCAATGCAAAGGGATTACAAGATTAAGCTACAAAGGGAACTAAAAACCAGAATTGATACCGGAGAAGCAGATCTAACAATTAAATATATTCGCAATGTACCTAAAATTGTAAATAAACTGCAAGTTCCAAAAAACCAATAAATACTTTGCCTATTATAGAATTAAAATTTGTATATACTAATATCGCATCCCTGCAAGCAAAATTTAACGAACTCACTCTATACATTGATAAAATCAAACCAGTATTTATCATTATCTCTGAGACGTGGCTTACAGAAAACATAGTTGACAGCACAATACACATCTCTGGATTTACCTTATACCGCTGCGATCGCAAACACAGAAAAGGCGGAGGAGTGTGCATCTACGTGGCTACCACAATTGCTAATTGTAATGTTCGGATTCAACCTAATACGGAGTTCTCAACAAAGGGAATTGAAACATTATGGCTTGACGTCAAAATAAATACTTTTTCCCGCTGCTGATCATGTAAGTCAGTGATACAGCCTTAGTAACAAAACCTGTAAGTCGGTGATTGTATTTGCTGATTGTTCTTGACAACGGAACTTAATATTATTACTAAGTTCCTAGGATAATAAAATTAGCATTCGTGTGGTCGAGGTGATCGGACGTGTTTGCGAAGCTCGTAGTATAAACATTAATTTAAGTGGTATATAGTGGAAATACGATCCAAAAAGTTATAGTGTTGAATGGAATAAAGCGCTAGCTAACCTGTAGAAGCAAGTTCATTAGAGAGTAGGCGGTGGTTTTTGGAAAAAAGCCTAATCAGCTATTTTACGAAGATAAATTGTCCATCTACGTATCCCTTCTCCCCGCATCGTGTACCTGTGACAATGGCCCCACCATCCATTCTGTGCGCGAATATCTGCGTCCGCTGTAAACAAATTATCGACTCCGAATTTGCAAAATGTGGCGAGTGCGATAGCCACTATCATTTTGAGTGTTCCATTGCAGAAATGAATTATAATAAACAGATAAAGGCTAAGAAGATCTGGAAATGCTACCAATGCACTGGTACAGGTGCTGTAACTAGACAACGCATAAATTCAGCTGCTAGCTCGAATCTAAACGCGCACGCGGGTCTTAATTCGCCCGTAAGTCAAGATAAACGTAAAGAACCTACCTTACAAGAAATCGTAAACATGCTTACAACGATCAACGATAAAATTGAAACAGTCAATAACGAGGTAAAAGATGTTAAAGAGTCTGTTATCTTTGTATCTGCGAAATACGATGAAGTTATTAAGCTGCTTACAACTACTACAGACGAAATAAAAAATATGCGAAACGAAATTCAGCTACTCAAAAACGCAAATAAATCGAAAGAAGATCAGATAATAAACCTTCAAACTCGCCTTACTAATCTTGAGCAATACACTAGAAATAAAAACATCGAAATCGCTGGAGTTCAAGAAACTACCGGAGAAAATTGCAAAGCAATAGTTGCAAAAATTGCTAAGGAGTTACAACTTCAAATATCTGAAGAAGATGTCGACGTCGCCCATCGTTTACCCATAAACAGGAATGGAGGTTCAAGCATAGTGGCCCAATTCCGTTCACGTACAAAACGTGATTTACTTGTTGATAAACGGTATCTGGTAATCACAAATAATAATATTCCAGGAATGACAATTGGCCAAAAAATCTACTTAAATGAACATTTGACTCCGGAAAACAAGCAACTGATGTGGAAGACCAGAATGCGAGCTCGCGATGTCGGTTTCAGATTTGTTTGGTTTAGGAATGGTAAACTTTTTGTGAGGCAGAGCAGTGAAACTCCTAGTGTGAGGATTCATGGGGAGGACGACTTGGACAGGAAGATGCCGGTTAATCAGTAGAAAAACATTGATTTTTGGGTATGTTTCTTATCTTTGAACAATAAATTCATATTATTTTGTCTTGTTTAGTAATGGAACCCAAGAACGAGGATATTTTTTTCAATTATGTTAATGTCGAAGATATTGCTACAAATACTGCAATTGATTTAAAAGATTTTAGCACACAAGTCATCAACTTTACGGAAAATAAACAGTCGCTCAATTTATTCCATTCAAATATACGAAGCATATCAAAAAATTTCGATGAGTTACAAGTTTTATTAAGTGAATGTAAATTCCAATTTGATATTATAGTCTTAAGTGAAACTTGGAATGTTGAAAATATAAATTGCTTTAATTTGGAAGGATATTTCACTTATTACAATAACAGTTCATATGTTCAAAATGATGGTGTAGTAGTTTTTGTTAAAAGTTCTTTGCCCACCACAATCCAATTAATTGATTTAAATGTTAACGGTAATTATAAGTTACTAAGAATTGAGTTTGTTCTTAATAATTTACGATACGGAATTACATCAGTTTATAGACCCCCGTCTTATTCAGCTATAAATTTTATATTTGAACTTAATGAGTATATAACACGATCTTGTAAATTTGCAAATGAAATTATAACTGGTGATATAAATTTTGATCTATTAGATGCTCAGGATAGAAATGTACAAGACTACCTTGATACACTTAGTCGACATGGGTTTCAATCGTGTATAAATTTGCCGACACGAGAAAAAGCTTGCTTAGACCATATTTTTGTAAAAACTAACATTCACAGCAACTATATATTCCCGTTAGTTCTAAAATCAAAAATTACCGATCACGATCCCATCTCTTTGCATTTAAAATTTCAAAATGCACACACTGATTTGAAAAAAGAGCCAAGTAGTTCTGTGAGGACATTAAAAATTATTAATTATAAAAAATTAACGCAAAATCTCCAAACGCTAGACTGGGATTTTGTTATTAATGGAGATATCGACAAGTGTATGGATAACTTGGTGCAGTTATTGCAAAAACAAATATATAAATGTACTTATAATAAAGTATTTAACAATAAAAATTCTAAGAGAAAACCATGGATCACTAATGGTATAGTTAGATCAATAAGTATTAGAGATGATCTATACAAACAGTATCGTTTAAATCCTGAAAATCAAGCCATCAGAATAACTTACTTACGATATAAACGAACTATTAATTCACTCATTCACCAAACAAAGAACACATATTATAAAAATCAACTTCATACTTGTCAAAATAATCCGCGAAAAATTTGGAATTTAGCTAAAGAGTGTTTAAATGTTAGTAGTCAAAAGGAAAGTGTCACTTCTCTAAAAGTCGATGGAAAAACATTTAATTCTAAAAATGATACTGCCTCTCAATTTAATAACCATTTTGTAAATGTTAGTAAAAATTTATCAGATAAAATTATAAATAATCAATCCGACACGAACTCTATGATTAATGAAATTCCACTGAGCGGAAGGAGCTTTTTTTTAAACCCAACTACCCCAAATGAAATTGCTAACATCATACACAATTTAAAAAACAACAAGTCTCCTGGAATCGATAACATAACTTCTGAAACATTAAAATGTATTGCTCCCGTAATTAGCATACCGTTATCTACTATCTTTAATAATTGCTTCTCACAGGGATATTTCCCAAAATCTTTAAAAACGGCTGCTGTGATTCCAGTTTACAAGGGAGGTGATAAAAACGATGTTAACAATTATCGTCCTATATCACTTTTATCTGCTATTTCTAAAGTATTAGAAAAATTAATCAAAGTAAGACTACTGCATTTTTTAGACAATATTAATGTCCTATCAAAACGTCAATTTGGTTTTTTTAAAAACAAATCTACAGATGATGCCATTTCATCCCTGTGCTCTGAGATTTACAATGCTCTTGATAATTCGAGGCCGTGCATTGCTGTATTCCTTGACCTTGCCAAAGCTTTTGATACTGTCAACCACAATATTCTGCTATTAAAATTGGAGAAATACGGTATTAGAGGCATACCTTTAAACTTATTCAAAAGCTATTTATCAGAACGGAAACAATTGGTTAAATTACAAGAGTGTCGAAGTTCAACTGTAACTGTAACTTGTGGTGTACCACAGGGAACAGTTCTCGGACCATTGTTGTTTGTGATCTACATAAACGATCTGTTAAAATATTCAAAAATAAGAGGTAAAATAATTGCCTATGCTGATGACACCGCTTTGGTAGTGGAGGGTGAATCTTGGGGCGAGGTTAGGGAGGCGGCAATGCATGATCTCGATACTATTAAAAAATGGCTGGATTTAAATATTTTAAGTCTAAATTATAATAAAAGTAATTTCTTAACTTTTACATTGCAAGAAGTTAAGCAACCAATTTTTACTCAAATCTCTGTGTCTTGTAGTAACTGTGATCCTGGTAATTGTCTATGTAATATTAAGATTAAAAAAGCAACATCTGTAAAATATTTGGGCATTACTGTTGATCAGCATATGAGATGGGATTCACATATTTATAATGTATGCTGCAAACTTAGAAAATTAATATATATGTTTAAAAGATTACGAGATATACTATCATTGAAACAATTATACAGCTTCTACTATGCATTAGTTCAGTCAGTCATTTCATACGGAATTATTGGCTGGGGCGGTGCAACAGGTCAACGTATTGGAAGAGTTAGTGTATTACAAAAATATATATTAAAAATAATGTTGCGCAAACCATTGCTATACCCGACTCGGCAATTGTTTCAGGATAGTCAAGTTTTAACAGTAAATAAATTATTTTATAATGCGATTCTAAAACACGTAGGAAAAAATCCTACAATTGTTAACAAACATAATCATACCTATAATACAAGAAATAAAACTGATGCTATTCCAATAAAAACAAATAAAAGTGTGGGGCAGAGTAGCTTCCATTACTACTTACCAAAAATTTTTAATCAGTTTAAAAAATATATTTCGGACAATAATATTCAACTGAACAATAGAAATTATAATAAATTGTGTAAATTATTTCTGAAAAACGTTGATAATGTTTTCATTAACTAAGTACTTGACAAAAGTAAATATGTATTAGAATAATTAAAATTTGTGAAGGTCACCTCGGGGCACCTTATATACCTACTTCTGCGGGTCCCTCGTCGTAGTAGTTCGTCCTGTGTGCGTTTTAATGTCGTTGTTTGGGGTTTTTGCATTAAAGCCTCAGCATTGGAGCGTGGATGGGGCGGACTGTTGCGGCGAGGGCTCGTAATGTACAGTACTCGCCACGCACCTGCATATGCAGTTAGTGGTGTTTAAAATTATATGAAATACTCATAGTTTTTTTTTTGTATGCCGTGAAATGGCCCTCTCTTTTTTTTTAGGCGTCTAATTTATATGTACATATTAAATACGTGCTAAATAAAGAGATTATTATTATTATTATTATTAAGATGCAGATTTAGACGTTTTGTTTATAAATTGCAAGTGTTTATGTGACATGTGACACTCACAGGTAACACGACTGACAAAAATTAATCCTGGTGACAGGTGACAAATCAAACGATTTTTTTCAAAAATCTAGGAAAATTTCTATAAGCAGCGGGAAAAATATAATAAGATAACTCGGAATGTATCGCCTATTAACATTCTCGGCAGGCAACAAGCCGCGACTTCGTCTTGGCTTGTACTTGCCTACCTCAAATGTTAATAGGTTCTTACATTTCTTATTACTTAAATAGCTATTAATCTCATCCTTGCCTGTATATACAGGCCCCCAAGTTAATCCGCTGAAAATGATTTATCACTTTTGGATACAATTACGAAGGCATCACTAAGTCAACAAAATCTGCTTCTTTTTGGAGACTTTAATTACCCCGACATAGATTGGAACTCCCCTACTCCCCAGAATATTACGAATCCTTCAGCTCTTTTTCTTAATATGTATAGCGATTCTAATCTTTGCCAGTTAGTCAAATTACCTACACGCTATCGCCCACCTACCACACCTTCTACATTGACCTAATCTTAACTACAGATCCTAATATACCTTCGTTTATTGAATATGATCCACCAATTGGTTGTAGTGATCATCTGACTTTGATAGCTACTGTACAAATAAATGATGATCGTCTAATCAATACAACTGAGAACAATCGAGTAATACGAAACTATTAGGCAGCAGATTATACAGTCATCAAAAACTTTTTCAATAACAATGTAGTGTTTGCAGCTAATGAAGAGAACTACAACGCCCACTGGAACAAGTTAATTAGCAATGTAAATTCTGCAACAGCGCTGTTTGTTCCTCTAAAACGAAAAACAAAACATGTTGGAGACAAGCCCTGGAGGACCGATGATATTCGAAAACAGCTGAAGAAAAAGCATACCCTCTGGGACGTTTGTAAGAAATCTCGACTACAGGTAGACTATCGCGTTTTTCGCATGCGTTGCAACATTGTTTCGTCCTTGATTAGGTCAGGCCGCACCAACTATGAAAACAGCATTGTACTAGGAAGCGCCAAAAATTTTCACAAATATATCAGAAGCAATTTATCCTCTGGCATAACAACCCTGACACTTCTCGATGTTAACAACTCCGTATGTACAGACCCTAATAAGATAGCTAACCTATTTGCCAAACAATTTTTACGGTTGTTTTTGGAGGAACCCCTGGGAAACCTACCAGTACTTGATGCAACCACTCGCTGTGAAAATAGCTTAACCACAGGCAACTTCGATACGGACCAAGTTTTTAAAGTCCTGTCACAGCTCAAGTCCGATTATAGCCCAGGACTCGATGACATCCATCCCTTTATGTTAAAGAATTGTGCTGAATCACTTCTTATGCCTCTCTCAAACTTAATGAATGGGTCTTTACAACATGGTGCGCTTCCAAGTTGAATAATAGCAAAGCATCTGACAACTTTTCTCCTAGACAACCACATCATCCCGCAGACTCAGCATGGATGCCTACCTGGACTGTCACCAACTTACTTAATAATCTAAACGAGTGGACTAAATCCCTTGACCAAGGTGAGCCTCTTGATGTGTTGTACTTTGATTACTCTAAAGCTTTTGATCAAGTGGCCATCGAGCGTCTGCTACTAAAGCTTGAGCATATCTGTGTGTGAGGGTCGCGGATACTTACTCAGAATATTATCTCATACTAAGTGGTGTGCCGCAAGGTTCCGATTTAGAACCTATTCTTTTCCTAGCACATACAAGTGACTTAACGTTCAATATCTCATCAAATATAACACTATTTGCTGATGATACCAAATTTTTCGAGAACCCAATCACGGATGGTTTCTCCATAGACGACGACCTTAAGCGACTACAAGACTGGTCAGCGAAGTGGCTATTGACGCTTAATGCCTCGAAGTGTAGTGGTCTGCACTTATGTCATAATAACCCTAGGAGGGAATATACAGGGTGTCCCTAAAATAATGGGACACCGATTAGTCACAGATTTCTTACATTATAATAAATCAATTAAACCTAATATACCTTAGTACAAAGTCCCTTCAGTAAGAAGTTATAGGGCCTTGAAATTCAATTTTTAATTTTTTTGTTAATTTACACAAATGTAGAGATATCGATTTGAATTTTGGTATACATACTTACTGTAATGTACTGTACTAACAAACTTTTTTTCATAAATTAGACTTGACTATAAGAGGCACTTTACCTATCTTTCAAAACTTTTTTTAGCTCTAACTTCGTTATCTGTAACATTTTCTTGTTAGAATATGCTGCTCCGGTGTGGTGCCCGTATCTTGTAAAAGACATTCGACTATTAGAAAAGGTACAAACCCTTAGAGTCAGACGTTTGCGAGGCGATCTTATTGAAGTCTTTAAAATATTAAATAATTCTTACGAGTGCAATTTAAATTTTTTTAAACGCAACTCCAATATCCATCTCCGAGGTCACAATCTAAAACTAAGCCGTGATCGCTTCCATGGGAACGCCCGCCAATTTTTTTTATCAAACAGGGTTGTGGGACACTGGAATGCATTACCTAGTGCTGTTGTAAATGCAAGGAATTTAAATGTTTTCAAAAAATGCTTGATGAACACTTGAATGCAGCTCCATATGCTAGTTAAGGTACGTGTAGCTCAACTATAGTAGTCCTATCATCTTATTGTTATTTGTTCTCAGCTTTTTGTACACTAAGCCTTAGTTAATTCGAAATTTACAATGTTCTGCATACTTTTATAATTTGTAAGGGTCATTATCGGCTATGCCGCTTGCCCTTTTATTCTTTAATAATAATAATAATAATGTATTGAACCTTTCTATGTTAGTTTTATTTTAATTAGCTTAAAGGCGTTTGTTAAATAGAAACGGTTTGTCAGGACACAAAATTGCGGAAAACTTGGTCGTTCCTCAATGAAAAGTCAGAAATATTTTCAAAATATGTAAAAACTTGAAATCCAACAATCCACTAGCAATGGCAGTGTTTCTACAATAACTCTAAGAGATCAAAGTGTATTAAGATAGAAGTATTCCGTGTGGCGCTGTGGTAAGGGCGTCAGGTTTGCAATAAGCGAGTCCTCAGTTTTAATCCATGGGGGGGGGGGGGGGCAGAATTTTTCTGCAGTCCATTAGATCGATATCGGGCCCGGTCATCATTCGCTGTTGGGATAGAATTAACGACGCTCTTCCCGGAAGACTAGTCTATGGGAAAGAGTAACCTGACCACATGCTACATACATTATGTACATAATATGCTGTGACATGTAATTGGTTTCGTTCGTGTAACTGTTGGTCGCAGATTAAAGAAATAAATAGATATATTTATTTCATTGCCAGTCAGAGTTACCACCCATCCCGTATTTCAGAAAAATGTCCTGTGTCTCGAAAAAAGTCCATATTGTCCCATATTCGTATATAAGCCATTACGTGCTTGCCCTGAGATGCAACCATCCATGGTGCGACTCATGCGGAAGTGTTAGTGTACTCCATTTCGCACAATAATCTGAATGGTTTTTAGCAATTCGTGCGTCACCATTTGGACATTGGTGATGTGAGCGATACGAGGTTAGATTCATGTATAACGGCTTTCATCATTGCTTAAGCTTTTATGCAAAGGTAAGTAATAAATAACTTTCTGATAATTTTTATTAGGTAATGCTATCTGACCCACCTTGATATAATTCTGTCCAAAATCGGCATTTTGTTTCTGGTTTTAATTGAAGTATTAAAAACAAACTATGATGGCCCTTATTGTTTACTTTGTATTTTTGTTGTAGACCTGGTTCCATGAAGATTGTTAACGTTTGAAAATGAAATAATAGACATTTGCACCTCATTAGGTAACCAATGAAGACGACAAGTATATTTTTATGCTGTCTGATTTAGAAGTCAATAATTTATAGAATAGAATTTTTTGTTTTAGTTAGTAGTTAGTATTTGCATATGTTTGGGAATTTTAACGAAGTTGGCAACTTATTTCGTTTATATAGTGAACCAATAGAGATGCGAATTGAAAAATAACAAAGGTAAACATTCTACAAAAACGCAATTTTAGCAAATTTTTGCTAAAGGGTGGAGTCCTCATTTTGTTGGTGTTATGTACGTTGAATCGTTAGAGATTCTCCTATGAGACATGTAATGTTTACTAAAACATAATAGCCCAAATGACATACTGAGGGGTAAGAAGTTTGCACAGATTGGTAAAAATTCTATAATGTATATTTTTCTACAGCTTTTTATATCAATCGAATAAAGTAAAGTATTTTCTTGCAAACAATTTGGTGTGATTAGAATACGTTTTGATTTGTCCTTACTGGAGATCATGTCAATTGGTCGTTAGATTACGTTTCTGCATGAGCTGATTTATTGCTAGTTTCCGACCTGTGACAGAAGTTCAGGCAAATTGGGAAAAGCAACTAAGTCAAGGTTAGTAGGTACTAGTGATATAGTAAATTTTGAATAATTTAGGTTTGAGAAATATTTCCACAGTTTAACATAAAAAGCGACAGAATTTAAAATAAATGTGTCTTTGTAAACAAATTTGTAATAAAGTTTACTGATAGGAAACTTAAGTATTATTACTTATCAAAACTTTTGCTATGATCACATTTTAGTAGTCATATATTTCAAATAATAATTATTAGTAATTCATAACATAACCAACAAAACAGATATTTAGCATAAGAATGTTCAATAAGGTAATAAGTTCAGATTTGTTATAAAATAGTGTAGGCCATGTAAATAATTGATAGTATGATGTTTTTAGAATAGCTTTGTCTTTGTGTAAAAACAAATTAAAATCAGAGTAGGCTTGGCATTTCATGCAACTAAAACAAAAACTGTAAACAAGACAATTGGGAGGCAGCTTCTTCAAGAGGTTGGTTGTGTTTTTGCCAAGCTCCCCCAATACAAGTGATTTTTATGTTCTGTTAAATACCCAAAGTGACTAGAAGTTGTGTTTTAATAAGGAAGTGTGCCCTGGGTGATTTGTAGAAATTTTCATTTGAAATTGGAGTTCCGCCAGGTAGATATGAGGCGTCAATTTGGTTCAGTGTAAGCTAGTGCATTTTGATGTGATTTTACGGAGGTCCAGCCAGTTTTATAAGTGCGTGTACCAGCGCACTGTAAGTGTGCAGCCCTAGAATAAGGCCCCCAGCTTCAGTGAAAGCGATCCAAAAGGTCATTGAGGTTGCAGCCGACATCCAGGTAGGTTCGAGTGCAGATTACGGCCTTGCTTACAGCAGGCCGGCAACGGCGACTTGTCCAGAGCATCGTGGGACATCCAGGTCGCTGCAGGTAGCCGAGATTTATCTTAGAAGCCATATACAGGTCAGATTTGCCATCTAAAAGCTATTGCATTTGTGAATGTGCTCGTGGCGTCGGTTTGAGCGTCAGTTCCGTTCGTGGCGTCAGTATAGAAGTGTTTTTTTTTGTAACGCGGTGTACTTACGTTCAATTATTATCGCATAGGAACAGCGTTTACTGCGTGGACATCGACGATTTAACTAAAATTTCAGAGCAGTTTATGTGCTGTTAAGACCAGGAAACCATCTTGAAATTAAAGTCATTCCCATCAGTTAGAAGTACTACCCTTGTAATATCACATCAGTTAAATAGCGGGTATACAGAGTGCGTACAAATAAGTGTGTAATCAGACTTTTGAATAATTGTTAATAGCAAATTATTAGTAGGTAGTTTAAAATTTGGATGTAGCGACCTAACCCTGTAGACAGAGTCAATTAACAATAATTATAAAGTTAAGAAGAAAAATATTAGCCGAGCACTTTCCAAAACTTGACATAATTAATTAGAACCCTGATCAGATAGAGTAAATTTAATTATAAAACACCCCCAGAAAGAGCGAAATTATAACACTACTATAAAATAGAGCCCCCACAACTTTTTCTAGCGAATTCTGCCTTTAATAAAAGACAGTGATTGGGAAAGGGTGCTCTTAAATTTACGTATTGGATAAGAATAGTGCTGCCTGTGCACGATCTTTGGCTTATTGAAATGTACAAATATTCTAATGCAAAAGTGAACGATTTTGTGCCCTTATTTTATTTTAACTATATGCAATAATATTCGGCTGCTCCGGTGAACATAAATACTCTGTCTCAGGAGTGTTTTTAGTAGCTCCAATTTAACTCGAATTCTACTTGTTAACGCACCAAAACTAAATCTGAAGTAGCTAACCTCAAAACTTGACGTAAAAGATAAAGCGGTGTGCACTCGTATAAATAGCAGTAATTAATTTAAATCAATGCGAAAATCAGAAAAATATCTAAGGTAAGCAATAATTATTCTCGCATAGCAACAGTACTAACGGAATTTGTTCTAGCGTGACGTACAAGTGACGCCAACATTAATAATTGTTTTAGCTTGCAAACGAATGGACAATTTTCCTTTAAATTCCAACAAATTCTAATGACTACTCGCCGATTTCTGGATTCTAAGATGCACTGGATAATCGGGAACTGCGGCAATGCATAGCGAAAACTCCAATCTTGCAGGATCGAGCAAAATAGAAGGGCTCTGGACGATGAGAATTGAAGAATGGCAAACTAGTTCCAATTGTGCCCAACACTTTTGAGGTTAAATAAAACCAACACTTGCACTAGATGAATGTGTGTTTTATTAACAAAAATTAAACTTTTCTAGGAGCTAACGTAAAACAATGTTGACAGCTTGGACAATTTCTAAGCTCTCTCTTGTGGTTGTTAAACAAAAGAAGGTTGGTATCTTAGCAACATATCACCACAATTGTTTAGAGAAAATAAGGTGTGAAACGGGTTTTGCAAACGTATATTTTGTCGAATGGAGTTTTCCGCTTAGTACAGTTTCCTACAATCTGCAATCTTTCCGCCAAGTGCGGTGGTTCGTCGGTGGATGACGATATAGTTTTACATCATTTCCTGTCCGCAAAATTTCATGAAGAGACGTTTTTGGACGTTTTGATCTTTGTGCTTGAATCTTTGGCCATCGGCCAGTTTAGAACTTCCTGAGATGGTTTTTTGAGCTTTTTGAATTGCTTGCTATGTCAGGCTAACACAGGACAATCGATCAAGGCATTTTTGACCCAAAAACTGACCAGATGAATTGTTGAGCGAGCACATGTGTTTGTGAATGAACTGGCAGATTTTTCTGATAAGGCATTTTACTCTTTGGTGGTTAATTTGCTAATTTGGAGTGTATGTATAGCCTTCAACCTACGGGCTAAGCTGATCGATTCTAGTGGAAGATTTCCGGAGTAACAGGCTGGCTCGCAGCTCCTGAGTGGAACCAAAATTGCCCGAGTACCTTGTCCACCTACGTGCAGGCAAAAGGGTTAGAATTAACGTCGCATCTACCTCGTGTTGCATGTGCAGATTCTGTACAGTTTGGGGGTTTGAGCCTAATGGCCTTATTTATTTAATCTGTATAAATTTATATGCAATCGATTTTACTTCTACGGCTTCACTGTTTTTACTAAATTGTGTTTTTATGTGTGTGTTGATTTAACGTCAGTTTAGAGCTGAGTGGTTTATTTCTGGGATAGATAACGTCGCCTTGTATGTCGAAAATTAGCTGAGTGGGTAGTTGCACCACTTTACGTTTGTCCCCTCTAAATATCGCCCATATTAAGTTTGTGGGCTGGGAAAAACGATCCTAGCATATCACATTGTACTACAAACTACCATGCAGATATCAAAGTATTGGTAATATTTATTAATAATGGTGCACATATTAATAACAGGTGAAAGCAAACGGATATTAGTTCTCGCCAGCGGAATATAAAAAGAAAAAGTAGGTCGAATTCCGTAAGGGGGCACCCGAAATGCAATTTCTGAAAGTAAATAAGCGCAGTCTATGTGATAATTCAAAATTTTATATGCATAAATTATTATTAATAACGTTCTTCTATGTTGTAATGTGTGGATGTTAAATAGCTCACGTATTGGTCGATAAGACTAAAATTTAGGACCAACGCCAATTTTTTTATAATATAAATATCTAATAAATTTATTTTGTACCTTCTCAATATATTGCTGTAGACTTTGTGTATAAGGAGACCAGACAGTACAAGCGTATTCAAGATGAGACCTTACTAAGATATTAAACAGTACGATCATAGGTTCAGTTTGACGGAATAGATATGTATTTCTAATTATAAACCCTAGATTCTTATTACAAATATTGACCGTATTTTCAACGTGATGTTTAAAGTTAAGATCAGTTGCAAAATGAACCCCAAGATCTTTAAAGTTGCTAATTCTTTGCAATTCGTTACCGTTAATTACGTAATGAGCGCATATGAATTTTTTTTTTAAATGTGTAGCTCATTATAAAACACTTAGAAAAATTAAAATTCAACTTATTTTTACAACTCCATTTGAAAATGCTATTTATGTCATCTTGTAGCTGTAGTGCCTGGTGTTCGCTATAAATACTTTTGTAAAGTTTTAAGTCATCAACATAAAGAAGGAATTTTGAGTGTTTAACCACACTTGGTAAATCATTAATAAACAATAAGAAAAACAGGGGTCCTAAATTTGAGCCTTGAGGTACCCCAGACGTAGCATAAAACATAGATGAGAAAGCACCTTGATAAAGCACAAATAGCTCACGATGTCGGAGATAAGAATTAATAAAGTCTAACAATTTCAATGAAAACCCAAATAACTGTAATTTGTTTATTAAAACATTGTGGTCAACTTTATCAAATGCTTTCTGAAACATCTACTTGGCGGCCCTTATCAATTTCAGAGCTGACTTCATCTACGAACACCGTTAAGTTTGTAGTTGTTGATCTTTTTTTTTAAGAAACCATGCTGTGTGCTGGATAACACGCTATTTACATGAAAATAAATGTTGTCATATATTATATATTCAAATATCTTTGCAGGAGCAGGCAGCACTGCAACCAGCCGATAATTTTTAATGTTGCTCTTATCGCCACCTTGAATATTGGTACTATTTTGGACCTCTTCCACGCTCTTGGAAAGATGGAAAGTTTCAACGATAAATTAAAAATTATTAATAATGGAAAAGACAAACTCAGCACATCCTTTGAAAATAAAACTCGGTATACCATCAACTCCGCAACTCCTAGTATTTTTCAATTTTTTTATGGCTTTTAGGATGTCCGTTAAATTTATCGAATCTATATTCAACATGTTCTGTATATAGTGACCTGACTGAGAGTTATTGTTACTATTATTCTCAGGCGCTCTTTCGTTATAAGTACTAGAAAAATATTGTGCAAACCCGTCAGAAATGTTAGCATTTCCTGAAAATAGTTTACCATTTAGTGTATACCTTTGAATAAAATCATCACTATTTTGTCTTTTATGTTTTATAAAATTCCAAAATATATTGGGTTCATTATTTTCAACAATAGAATTTTCAACATTAGTTACATAATTTTTATAGCAAGTATCAATATCTTTCTTTAATTCAGGCATTAGCCTTTTAAATTCCAACAAGGAGCACTCGCCCCTATTTTTTTATATTAATTCTTTTAATTTAATTTTTTCAATAACCATGGCGGAAACCTCTTTTTATGACTTTTCATTTTCGGAACACATAAATCGAAAATGTTATTCATACGTTGGTATAAAATATCAACTGCTTCGTTTACAACGGAGCATTGTAATAATTCCCGCCAATCACAATTTTTGAATAAATAATATTGTTCCAAAAAGTTAGCCCTTTTGAAATTATATTTACATGGGAAGTCTCGCCATCATTCACACTTTCCATTGACAGTGTTTGTATTATAATGAAATGATAACGATGGATGATTTATATCGGCAGGAACAACAGAATGATTTTGATTCTCCACCCCCAAATCAGAATTAGAGAAAACTAAATCAAGCGTCCGATTGTTAGAATTCAAAACACTATTATAAGAAACAAGATTTAAAGAATTAAAACATTCCCAAATTCTGCGGCAGACGTTACTGCCATTCTGAAAGTTATAATCTTTTCCATTTATTTCAGGTAAATTGAAATCTCCCGCAACAACTATATCATCAGCGAATCATAATTTCTATCAAATACATCTAAATATGACATGTAACATTCTGTCTTTGATTGAGGCTCAAAATAAATAGTATTAATAAAAAGTTTTTTATTACCTGCAAGCTGCACCTGCACCCACAAGGATCCATTGGCAGAATAAAATAGTAATATGTTTCTTTATCGCAATTAGTGTGCCCCCACCACGTTCCTTTCCAGTAACGTTAGCATCCCTATCATTCCTGTAAACATTATATCTGCTATCAAACAGTTCATTATTATATATGTGCCCATGTAACCACGTTTCAGTTAATACAATTATGTCGTATGATTGTGATAATATATTAATATAACATTGTTGTAATTTAGTTCTTAACCCTCTGACATTCTGATAATATATATTAATTTGTTAGGGATGAAATGTTTTACGGTTTTGGAGCGCATTATTTTAAAGTTTTAATTAGTAGGTTTGCCATTTCTGGCATGTTTTGAGCCCTGGAATGTAATATAATCTTGACGAATGTATTGGGCTCGCGGTCCGTTGTTTCAGGGACCCGGAGAACATGTGCAACTAATGCACCATGTCGAAGGGGGCTCGGTTAGCAATGGAATTAAAAACAGGACAGAACGTTTGGGGTTGTGCTAGAGGTGCGACGTATTAGTTAAAGTGGGCTATTTGCGTAGTTTTCTTGGCGTAAGCGATTATATGCGAACCAATAATTATCAGCTGATAAGATGCGACAATGTGAGGCGAAATTGCGAGCGCGGCCATGCGTATTTTCTAGGTAGTGAATTAATTTAGCTAGCGTAGAATGTACGTACTATCGTAGTTAGTTGAATGGTATTTGGTAGACTTTTTGGCAATTACAGCGACCGGCATACGTCAGAGGTTCTTGCTTTGCTAGTCGACTGTGTGATAGTCAAAGAGTTGAATCCCGCGAAAGCACGACGTTTCGCACAGTGATTCGCGGAAGCATGTGTTTCCGCACCGGAAGCATGGAGTTTCGAATTATAAGCCCCGTTAGAGCAATAGCAAGATTTACGGTAATTGCTGTACTGTGAAAGACCAGTATACTACGCTAGTTATTACCGACTCTGTACGGGTTGTAACAATAGTTAATCTAGTGGATTACTATTGGGCAGTACTAGCGAAAGTTACCGACAGCTAACCCAGCCAATGAAGGCAGCGATGAGGGGCCAAAGGGTTGATGCCGCCTGATGCAAGGCCAAGCATTGTAGCGTCTCTGCTAGCAGTACGGAGGGGCCAGGGGGAGGCCACCCCCGTTGAGTACAATTATTGTTATCGATGAGATTTACAGGTCAGTAAGTTTATGTTCCTTTACATTTAACTGCCTGCCTCCGCCATTGGGTCAAGGAATGCTCGAACCTGCACTGTTTGCGCCCCGTTGCCGCCTTGTGGTCATGGGTGAGTTGCATCCACCACGTTGACACATTTCAAAAGTATCGGAAATTGAATTTTAATATAACACATATAATAACGCGTCTAACAAATTATCATAACAAAAACAAATATTTGGTTATATAACTACTAATACCACAAAAAAACAGTATACGTTTAAAAATACAAAAAAAGTATATGTAAACAGAAATTAAATGATTGTAAGTTTGCTGAAATGAAATTAAATAGAGTTTCCATACCAACGCTGGTGGCTAGGCAATATTAGATTAGTTAAAATTATCTGCCCTTAACACTTATTTCTTATTTTTATCGTTGATCCAGATGGAACCATCATGCGTCCACACGTTACCTTTTCCAAATGTCTGTTGCGCGTTTTTGAACAAATTATATTTCGCTTTGGTAAGATCTTCAGTTATAAAAACGTTGGTGTTTTTAAGGAGCCTTTTATTTTTCATGACCAGTTGTTGGTCTTGATAACTTACGAATTTTACTATTATTTGTCTATGCTTCTCAGTTGCGGGTTTCCCTAAACGATGGCTTCTGTCTATACTTCTTACATCCATATCAATTCCCAAATTCTTTTTAAACAAATTTATGATTACATCTGTAGTATTCTCGCCAGTAGTTTCATTAACCCCAAAAACACGCAAACAGTTACGCCTTGAATATTGTTGCAAGTTATCAACTTCTACCATAAGCTCGTTGTTTTTTTCAATGAATTTCCTATTTTCTGCCTTTACTCCATCTATTTATTGTTGCAATTGGTGTAGGGAGGCGTTAAGGTTTTCAATTGAAGACTGTAATATTAGTTACTATCTCCGACACAGCTGTAGCTATTTGAGAGATAACGTTTTTGCCTTGAAGTAATCTATTTATTGTAGTGGTAACGACTTCACACACATCTTCTTTTTGGCTTTGTGTCAACACCATTTTTATTGATTTTGGAGATTACACCTTGTAATTATAAACTAGCACAACAGCGTCGTACAATTTCACGTCTGCACGCTACGAGCGAACATCAACATTTAGCAAAGTTTCGTTCGTGTTCTATGTGTAGTAGCCGAGCTGCAAATTTATTATTTTTTTAGGCGGGGGTGGTTTACCCGCTATGTGGAGTACGGCAACTAAAATCTGTTTGAGCCCTGTTATTGGGCATATACAGGGTATGTTTTTATCAAAGTTTCGTTCGTGTACGATGTGTAGTAGCCGAGCTGCAAATTTATGATTTTATTTCGGCGGGGGTGGTTTACCCGCTATGTGGAGTACGGCAACTAAAATCTGTTTGAGCCCTGTTATTGGGCATATACAGGGCATGTTTTTAGCAAAGTTTCGTTCGTGTTCTATGTGTAGTAGCCGAGCTGCAAATTTATTATTTTTTTAGACGGGGGTGGTTTACCCGCTATGTGGAGTACGGTAACTAAAATTTGTTTGGGCCCTTTAATAAGCATATATAGGGAATGCTTTTAGCAAAGTTTCATTCGTGTTCTATGTGTAGTAGCCGAGTAGTATTTTATTTAGGCGCGGTTGGTTTACCCGATATGTGGGGTACAGCAACTAAAATTTGTTCGAACCCTTTTATTCGTCATATAAGGCGCCTGTTTTTTGCAAACTTTCATTTTTTTATATGTGTAGTATTGTAGATGCAATTTTGTAATCTTATTTAAGCAAGGGTTGTATGCCCGATATGTGGAGTATGACAATTAAAATCTCGTTATGCCCTTTCATTTCTCATGCTAAAAAGTTTTGTTCACAATTTGCAGTTCTAAAGGGGGTTATTTTGCCAATATTCGGTTCTCGTAATTCCTTGATTGATCTGCATGTGGTGTTAGTGTCATTATCTATATTTTTTGTATATCTATGAGTTCTTCGGTAATGTCCTTAACTTTTGGCTGCTAACTTATGGCTGCCATCTTCACACCGGTCTAGCTTTTCATGTTACCTTATAAAAGTAAGCTAAGCTTGCACTAACTAAAATAATTAATTATGTGCCTCGGTTTGACTTTTAATGCATTCTAGTTCAATTGGCAAGCAGAATTGTAGAGAGCACAAAACCATTGCAATATATATGGGAATTCTCATATAAAGTTATCCAATTTATTCAAAATTTGAAGTATTACAATTTTGACTAGATAATCTTAATTTGTTGTAGGTATAATTATTCACATTAGGTAAATCATTTATTTAATTAATATTATACATATTCTTTGACAATCTACATTAAATTATTAAGGTTAGGTACATTTTGCTATTATTGATCATTGTGGTAATAAAATAAATACTTCAAGGTGCTCTTTCGTTGTATTTGAAAGTTACATGTTTTAAAGAGACTGGCGCCCACTAAGTAATTATCAGTATTGTAAACTTTGGCCCCTTGATTGAATCTGTGACACTCGACTGATATATTGATAAGTAGCTAAGTAAGATAAGTAGCAACTCACGAGTTGCACAGAAGAATAAACCTGACATGGGCAGCGTATGGAAATCTTAGAAAGATCTTTAAATCAGATATCCCTATGTGCTTGAAGAGAAAAGTATACAACCAATGCGTGTTACCAGTTTTAACCTATGGCGCTGAAACATTGACTCTAACTAAAAAGACCATTAAAAGAATCACAAACAGCAATGGAGAGATGCATGTTACGGATATCTCTAAGAGACAAGATACGTAATACCCATATATCTAATACTTACTATATTGCTAGCGGCTATGAGTGGGAAACTCACCAAGGAAGTGAGACAGACAACCAACTCTTCAATGTATAATGGTGTGATGTGTGCAAGCGCGGCGGCGTCGTCCGCCCAATGGGAAAGTGGTCAAGTTTAAAATTCGCTTCTAAAGGCGGAGTTCGAATTTTCACGCATGCGCACGAGACGCGTTATACTCTAAGTGAGACTATGTCGGCGCCGTAATGTTTTCGGGCGTTCCGAGGCCCTACTAGCAATATATGTGTATTATATATATGGTAATACCATTATTAGACAACGTACACAACTCACAGACGCAGTAGACATGATAAGCAAGCTGAAGTGGAACTGGGCCGGACATCTGGCACGGTTGAGAGACGATAGGTGGACGAAGCGCGTGGTTGAGTGGAGGCCGAGACAGGAGGCATATAGAAGTAGAGGCAGACCTCCAACCAGATGGTCGGACGATATCAAAAGGATATCAAGTAATTGGTTCCAGACTACACAAGACCGAAATGAATGGAAAGATCTGAGGGAGGTCTATGTTTAGCAGTGGACAACTTAGACTGGGGAAGAAGCTAACGGGTATCTTACCAATTATTGTATGAGGTCATATTTCAGCAAAACATCTATTTTGTTACGTTTTGTTGATTTCTATACTTGAACATGAATATTAAAAAAATATTTTACCCTCGCCCCGACTCCATCGGCTTCAAAATCGTTCAGCGATTCTGGATCAGCAGATGACGACTATGTCGATGAACAATAAGCACCTGTTCCCGAAGATCCTACAAAAATGCCACTGCAAAAAAATAAAAGGAGTGAGCAAATATATCAATATTTGGCAGAAAGAATACTCTTGGCATTAATAATACAAATGAACTGTATGCACGTTGTTTTACGCATAAAAGACTTTTCGATTTTCTCATGGTGGCTTCAGTGATATGAAACAACATAAAAATTCTAATGAACATAAAAAGGGAAGTTGTGAAAACATTTTTACAGAAATATTGTCAAGAAATACTTAATGTCGGCGTAGCTGAGTTAGTACAGACTTTTCATTGCCTCCAGCACAGTCGCAATGTTTTGGATTGTGAAATGAAACTATTGCCTAAGCTTTTCGAAGATTCACAAATTTCTTAGAAAATCGTACGACACTCATTAATGACCAATAGAAAAATTAGTTCACGAGCCGTAACCAAGACAACTAAAAAATTTCTTGGAAATTTTTTGTGGGTAGACATTACTTCTTTTTAGGGTTTGTGCCGTTACGATTTTCTTACCGAATCTGTATTCGAGCATTAATTCATATCCGGAAATTATTTTTCGTGCATTCCAACAACGTCCTAATTTGCCCTCGCGTCCCGCTCGGGCAAATTAATACGACGTTGTTGCAACGCACTTAAAAAATTTCCGGAAAGAATTAATGCTCTTATGAGATTATATGTGAAAATATCTTGTGGTAGGACGAAATCTGAATATCTAGTAAACAATTATTTAAACCAAAAATCTGTACAAAATATATTAAACGATTTAAGGGATGAAAATAAAGATCATTACTTTTCGGTTGCTACGGATACTTCAAACCAGGGAAACAGAGAAATGTATTCAAAACTTTTTGATTAAAAACGGTGTATATATTTTATCGAAATTTTCTCGGTTTCATGCCAGGTAGACATATAAACTGCACAGACAGACGGACGGAATTAAGAAAACCTGCGTTTCGTTACAATGGGACGGACAATGAAACGAGAAGATTTGAAGAAATCTCAGAAAATGATTTTTTCGCGATTACAATACTTCCTTCGTCTTTTAGACGAGGGAGGTAATAATTAAAACTGAATATAGCTAAGCCATTTGATGAACTTGGAAATTTATCTGAAAATTATACATTGGTTACCACATCCCATGAACATTTAATAATATGAAAAAACCCTGTAAAATTACCTTGTTTATAAAAAAAAGTTATGGCCTTTATGTTAAGCTTTCTTGGAACATCTGCTTATTTGGAAGACATTTTTAGTATCATAAATATTACATGGAGCGACGAGAACAGATGTCTTACTAATTTAATGAAAAATTAATTATTGGAAATGAATATAAAAGCAGATAAATCATTTATGATTGCGACAAAGAGCCTAAACAAGTATAACTTACATATTAATTGCAGAGAAAGAATGTACAGAAGGATGGAGAATGGGTTATTTTTTGTTAAATGAGTTTTCTAGTTTTTATGAATAGGAAGAAGAATATTTAACTTTTTATTAAGTTGGTTTTATTTTTACGAATAAAATGACAGAATAACAGATTTTATTTTCTTTGTGTTTTTCTTCATCTTGTACAACGGGAAATTGGCATTTTTTAATTTTATTTGTTTTTAATTATATGGATTTATCACTATTTTAACCTCAAGAAGTGGGCATTTCTGTAGCCAAATACTTAGACGTTAAATAGGAGTATATTTATTACCAATTTAACTAGTTACACATTGTAATTAAAATACTTTTAAATATTTAACCCTTAAGGGTAATTGAGGTTATTGATTATGGTGATGATTATTTAACAAATGACAATGCCAACATCAAACATCATCGAGAAACCCTAACTTTGGCAACCCAAACCAAAAAGGCAACCACATTAATCAAACATTCATATGATTAATAATGAAATTACATATTTTGAAAAGAATCGTGACCTTACGATGTCACAAATCACGTGTTACTGACATTCCATTACAAGGACTATAATTATCACATTTACCAGTTTAAATTGGTTTCATCCTATCTATTGATTAATCTAAGACTGACCTAAATAAGCTGTACGGAGTAGGCCTAGATTTGTTTTCAAAACGATCATTATCTTTAGCCAATTTAATATTCCAAAAAATACAATGGCAAAGATGTGTTATATAACACAGGACAGATGTTTCTACCCATTGCCTAAAATTCAACCGCTTCCTTCTAGGTTTCATTAATTATTCTTCATGTATGTGACCTAGCTGCTATCATATGGTGGAATAATACTTTTATCGTCTGGAGAACTGTGGATATGATAGTGATGTCATTTTAATGAATACAAACAATTCCACAGCCCTCTAGAGTATAAAAGTATTTGATTCTGTATAACTTCAGAGATTTGTTAATGTGAGCAAAAGGCATAAGTATGTAATAGTGATTAGTATTAAATTACTTATCCCATTAAGATAACACAAATATGGAAGATTATAATCGAGATAGAACAAAAGTCCCTCCGCATATTTTAAAAGATGGAGTGAAGTGGCTCATGTTGCCAGCTAAAGTAATCATGGATTCATTAAGCATATGGCCTGATCGACAGAATAGGGTTACACTAGTTTTGAATCTGTTAGTTGTTATAAGTTACGTAATTTGGATCAGCAGTCAAATTGCATTTATATTAGATGAAAACACCGACTTAGCGACAGCTGCTGATGCAGCTTCTGGAATTGTTGCCGCTCTAGAGGTAAGCCACTACAACTTTGTTTTTTTGTCAAGACTAAACCAAATTGTAATTATTTAAAATGGCATTTGCCATTGTTTTAAGATTTTGCTAGTAAAATTTGAAAATGCTTCACCTGGAAGTTGTTCTTATGAAAACGACCTTTCTTTTCGCATATCTCGCCATAAAATTTTGAAACGCAGGAAGCAGGAACATCCCAGTTATTTAATGGAATATTGCGTAAATTATAATTTTACACAAATCCCCATTTTTGTTTAAAAGGTTCAACAGTTTTTGGTTCATTCTTCTTGATTTTGATTTCTTGATGTAGGGCGATGCGCAAATGCTGATCAAGTTTAAAGCTTCTATCAACTGTGATCCATTAAAATAATAATTTACTACAATTTTCACAAAACGGAATAGAAAATGTGCCTTATTTTTATTTAAAATGATATTTGCTATTTTATATTTGACATAATAAAAAATTCTAACTCTAATTGAGTAATGAAAGTAGCATCTATATATAATAAAGTATAAGTAATTACAGAGTGATGTAAATTGCAGTGGAATCTTGTAAAGCTATACATGAAAGGGGAAACCCACTGTAAGTAAAAATAACAGTAGATACAGAATCGCACAGTTGATACATTCAAATGTGAACAGTTTCCCAATAGACAAAAGGAATGAACGATAAGATTTGAAACTGTAATAAATACTTACAAAGAAACAGAAGTTCAAGAAATATTGAAAGCACAAAGGGAATGAGAAAAGTGATTATGGAGGATTTTAAAGAAAACAGGAATGAGATAAAGACGTTGCGAAAATTTTAAGGAAAGATAACAAATGGAAGATAGAGAAGCAACAGATATGTAACAAAATTGGGAAGATAGAATTTATGATCGAAGCGCAGAAGAAGCAAAAGAAGAAAAATAATATAATAATTAAAGGGCTAGAGATTAGTGATGACATAGATGTAAAAAAAAGGCAGCAAAATTCTTAGCCCAGAAAGTAAGAGTACAAGCGCAAGTAGATGAAGCATTCAGGTTTGGAAGAATTGAAGACAGAAAGATGATAGTCCCTAAGATCCAGAATTGGAGCCAAAGGAATGAGCATTACGGCAAACAAGAAGCTTAAGGGAAAAATATATACAGTGACAGCGATTTAACCGTGAAGGAGATACAAATCCAGAAAAATATCAAGGAATTGAAAAAAAAACAAATTCAGGAAAAAGAGTTAGGTTAGGCTAACAGAAACTCACGATAGGTCATAAAACGTACCAGTGGAACAGGAAAGATGTCCAGCTACATTTTAAAAATAAAAAATTACAAGAACGTTCAACAAACTGATCAAAGCAAAGCAGGATGAAAAACGACGATCTCAAGAAAACTGACAATCGAATTGGAAGCGAAAAGTGTAAAAAACTATTTAAAAAAAACGAAATACAATAAAGTTGAGAACTTGCAACATACGAACTAATATACAATGTAGGAACAGAGAGAGATCAGTAAAAGAGAGTTTATAGTAATGTATTCAGAAGAAAAGAAACAATGAAAAAATGACACAACCTTTACAGTATATAGAAAAATTGAAGATGTAATTCTCCAATTTAAACCAATTAAAGACACAATGTCATATTTAAGATTTAAAGGTAAAACCGCAATTATCTCCACTATAAATAATGAATATGCACACACGGAAGGAAACAGCGACAACAAAAAACTGACCTTCTATGATGAACTTGATAAAATTTGTGAAGCAATAGCAATGTTTGATACATTGCTTCCAGGATGGGAAAGAGAACTGCTTCCAGGAAGTTCCAGATAAATACACATAGCATAATGTAACTAACGATAATGGTACAAAGCTATGTAACCACTCAGCTAGAAATAATTTAATAATAAGCAGTACAAAAGTTTATCACAAGCTACTTCATAAGGAAACGTGGGTACCACATGGGGGAAGGAAGAGTATCCAGATGGACCATGTATTGATTATGAAGAGACGAGAATTATTACTACGAGATGTAAGAACATTTAAAGAAGCTTGCGCAGGCGCTGACCATTATTTGGTACTAGCAAAATTCAAAGAATTTCAAAACAGAAAGACAAATAAAAAATATGAGAAATAGAACATCGAAAAGCTTAAAATGAACCATATAAGAGGGACATCTACAACTACTGTAAGCACAGAATTAGAGAGAAAACTCAGAAACAGCGATACATAACACGAAAGAAAAATTTAAAAGAAAGAAATAGAGGCTGCGACAGTAACAGTGATCGGCCACAAAAGGATAGGACGAGAAAAGAAATGGTTCAATGAGGAATGCGAAGAAGCGGTGAAACGAAAGGGAGACGCAAAAGTAATATGAATACAAACTTCAAAAGAAGAAGATATGGAAAGGCATAACGAGCTAAAGAAACAAGTATCAAGAATATGTGGACAAAGAAAGAGAGACTGGATAAATAATACAATGACCATAATATCAAAGAAGACGAATTTAAGAAGCATGTCTAAAAATATAAAGAAACATAAAATGTGTTGTAAAATAACTGCAGTAAGGATAAAAATGTAGCAGAGAATACACAATACGACAAGGAGAAGATAAAAGGCAGATGGATGGAATACTTCTCAAACTTACTAAAGGATGAAATTAATGACGTGCAACTAGAGAGAGAATAGTTGGTGCGATTAGTTCTTGAACCATTACGGGAAGAGTTTAATAACGCTGTTAAATAAATAAAATAATAAAAGCACCGTTTAGCGATAAGATAGACGAAATGTTAAATTGGAAGAAGACACACTATACAGGGGGCCCAACTTAAATGTACGCAGCTTTAATCAGGTGAGTATGCAACACATACTACATGTAAATGCCGAATGGTGTAAGTGTTGCATACTCACCTGCTTAAAGCTGCGTACATTTAAGTTGGACACCCTGTATTATGAAAGATTATACAAAGTGTCAAAGAAGATATTGAAAAGAAATCAAATATCACATATATGGGCAAATGAAGTGGTGTTGCCGATAATAAAAAGAGGCGACCATGAGGAGTATAGCAATTATAGGAGAATGGCGTTGCTGAATGTAACGCACAAAATACTAACAACATTTATTCAACGGAGATCAGTAGAGCATGTCGAAGCATACACTGGGGAAATTCAGACCTGGAAGATCTACAACGAACGCTATACTTGTTTTGCAACAGATAATAGAAAAATGTCACGAACATAATATACACACATATGCTGTTTACCTATTTCAAACAAGTATTTGATAAAATCAACAATAACAGCTTAGTTAAGGACATGGAAAATCAACAAATACCTCCTAAATGCCTAAGATAAAACTGACACAAATAACATTAGAAGGATGGACGCTAAAAATGACAGAAGCAACAACTGATACCTTTGTAATTAACTCGGGGGTGCGTCAAGGTGATTCCCTGTCAGCAATACCATTTAATATTGTATTAGGAAACATTCAGGAAAATAGAACATGGAGCATTCATTCATTTATTCATAATCGATAACCTCTTGTACCAGAAGGTGTCGAGGTATATTTCCTCTAGCGGTTAGTTTCCCTCTATGAATTTACGCCACTCCTTTCTGTTTCTGGCCAATTGCTTCGCCGCGGTCCATGTTTTTCCTCTTTTCTCTAAGATCTCGCTCACACTGTTATTCCACACTTTCCTTGGTGGTCCCCTTCGGTTCCTCCCAATTTTCCTTGCCTCCCATATATTCTTTACCTGCCTGTTCTCCTTCATTCTTGTCATATGCCCCCACCATTTCAGTTTCTTTTCTTCTATTTCGGTATTCAATGATTTTACTTTTAGTTCATGTCTGATATCGTCATTTCTTCTTTTGTCCATTCTTCTCACTTCTAGTACTTTTCACAAATATCTCATTTCGCTTTCTGTAATCGTTTCCTTTGGCTTTCGTTCAGGACCCAGTTTTCAGCCCCGTACGTTAGGATTGGTAGGTACACTGTTTGATACACAGCCATTTTTGTTTTTATTGTTATCTCCTTTCTATTCAGAAAGTTTTTATATAGTGCATAATATACTCTGGTTGCTGAATTTATTCTGGCGCCAATCTCATCTTCTTGTGTTCCTTTATCATTTAGCATTATTCCTAAATACTTGTACCCATCTACTTGTTCTATTCTACTTCCATCTATGTCTATATTTATATTTATCTTATTATTTGTTACTGCCATCACTTTTGTTTTCTCCGTGTTTATTACGAGATTATATTTCTTTAGCTCTGTAGTCCAAATTTGTATGTTATTTTCTAGTTCTCTTTCTGTTTTTGCTATTAGTACTATGTCGTCTGCAAAAACGCATGCTTCGACCTTCACTGTTTGCATATTTCTGTACCCTACATTGTACTTTTTTGTTTTTTTCCCAGCATTTCTTAATCACTTCATCCATAAATAGGAGTGGGCTTAATACCCCTCCCTGTCTCACTCCATCATTGTTTCTAAATGTTCCTGTAGTTCTATTTCCCGTTCGTACTTGGTTCAGCGTATTTTCATATAGGCTTCGTATGTTCACTATTAGCTCCTCTTCTACATTCTTATTCTTTAGACTTTGCCAAATTCCTGTCCTGCTCACCATATCGAATGCTTTTTTTATGTCTAAGAATGCTAGAGTATTTGCTCATTTTTGGCTAGCGCCTATTCTGTTACTTGTTGCAGTGTGAAATTATGATCTTGTACGCTATGCGCTGGTCTAAATCCACTTTGGGCGTCTGCTAGTTTTGGTTCCAACCTCCGTCTTAATTTATTTTCCAATATTATTTCATAAACTTTCAATCCTGCACATAGTAGTAATATTCCCCTGTAGTTTTTACAGTTCTTCGAGTCGCCTTTGTTATATATCGGTAGGATTGTTGCCATATTCCATTCTTTCGGTATCCTTTTAGTTTCCCAGGCCATGTTTAATATTTCTAATAGTTCTTTCCTCCCGTTTGATCCAAGGTACTTTAGCAGTTCCGCATCTAGTTGGTCACATCCGGCTGCTTTTCCTATTTTTAGCTTACATAGTGCTTCTTCCAATTCTTCCAGTTCTATATTATTCTCTTCCTTTTCTTTTTCATTTGTATTTTCATAGTTACTTCCACTTTCGTATTCTGATGTACTTTCGCTATTTAATAGCTCTGTAAATATTCTTGCCATCTTTCCATTATTTTCCCTTCATCTGTTATAATATTTCCATGCTGGTCCTTTATTTGTTTGAGTGCTATTCCATTCTGTTTTCTCATACTTCTTAAGGTTCTATAAAATAGTTTTTTGTTTTCTTCACTGTTTTCTTGCATTTTCCTACCAAATCCCTCCCAAGATTTGGTTTTTGCCTCTTTAATCATTACTTTAACTTTATTTCTTTGCATTTTGTAGCTTTCATATATTTGTTGTTATCTACTTTGTAAGTACTTTTTCCATATTTTTTTCTTTTCCTTAACTTCTTTCTTAATATTTTCACTCCACCAGCTTGTTTTTTTCTTATTTTTTCTGCTTCTACTGTATCCGCATACTTTTCTTGCTATTTTTAGTAATGTTTATTTAAATCTTTCCCATTTATCTTCCAGGTTTGTTATTTGTTCATAATTGCTATATTTATCTATTTCTTTTTCTGTCTCTTCTACATATTCATACCTGATTTGTGGGTCTCGTAGCTTAAAGCTCTTAATTTTTTCTGTTATATCACTACTTTTATTTTCTTCTATATTCTTTATTATGTTGTTGGATTTAATTTTAGTCTCTAGTAGATAGTGGTCCGTACCTGCTTCGTAGCTTCTTTTAACTCTGACGTCTTTTATTTCCTTTTTATAGTTTCTAGATGTCATTATACAGTCTATTATTGAGCGTTCATTGCGTGTGTGTACTTCTCTTGTTATTTTATGTATCCATTTGTGTTCATAAAATGTATTGTTTATGATCAAATCGTTGTCGATGCAGAATTGTAATAGTCTTCTTCCATTCTTGTTTATGGTGTTTTCTCCATGCTTTCCTATTACTTCCTGCCATTTCTTATGTTCATTCCCCACTCTTGCATTATAGTCTCCAAGTAATATCAAAGTACCTTCGCAATTTTCAATTGTTTGTTGTAGTTGCGTCCAGAATTGGTTCTTTACTTCTATCTTGTCGTCTTCTCCTGGTGCATAGTTTATTATCACTGTTATCATGTTATTTTTTTCAATTTCTATTATTACTTTTAATATTCTATCATTTATATGTTCCCATTTACTTAGTTTTCCTACTTTGACCTTTGGGATTAGGCATGCTACTCCCGATTGGGCCCATTCCTTTTCGTCTACTCCTCCATATATTAATAGGTTTCCGTCTCCTATCCATGGAGCAATAATAACTAAACAGATGCAGGTCATTGCTTATGACGACGATGTGGCGATAATTGCAAGAAATTAACTATTAATAATATAAGACATTTACATAATTGGAGCAAGCAGCAGAAGAGGGAGAAAACGAAAACAAAGCCAAATACATGCTATATCAAAAAAACAATAGCAAGAAACAAAAACTAAGACTAGAAAAGTATACCGGGTGTCCACTATCAATGTTGAACATATCCAATCAACATTGTGCATTCGAATTTTAGGTATTTTACCATTATTTATATACTACATCATTAAATATTATTATATCTAGAGATTAAGATGTATACTCGTAGAACACATTTGGAGATCAAATGCTGACAGAATGATAAAGAGGAGAACACAACGACAACCAATACTGAAGGAAAATCAGACCCAGGTTGAAATGAATGAACATTGTTGAAGAAGGTATTAAAACATGGAAATCATTAGATATAAAAAAGAAATAAGAGCCAGTTACACATAATAAATAATTACAGGAAAAACGTCTAAAAAATAACAACATGAAAGAAATATAATTATCCATGAAGAACTCCAAAAAATATTTTGGGCAAAACGGTTCCAAAATCTTTCAATGGAGAACTGCAGCTAAATTTTAGCAAAAAACGATATCAATTCTACCAATAAAATTGAACTATAAGACTAATTAAGCCCTATTATAATAGCATCTATATCATTTCACAAAACTATCAAAAGTCATGTATAAAAGAAAAACTTAGGAAAAACAATAGCAAAAAAAATGTGGAAATGGCTTAACCACATATATATGGGCCCAAAATTAACCGATTTAACTCTTATTCTTCTTGGCACTACAGCTCTTCAAAAAGCCTTGGCCTGCTCCACAACATTCTGCTATTCTCTTCTTTCATCAGCTTTCCCTCTTCATCTTCCTAATCCAATTTGTCGTAAATCTTCTTCCACATCACCCAGCTACCTTTTTCTAGGCCTTCCTCTTAAGCGTCTTTCCTCTGGCTTCTTTTCTAAAGCTGTTTTGGGGGCTCTATCTTGCTGCATCTTATGCACGTGTACCAACCATGCTATCATATGAGTCTCCTTTAAACACCTGCATCATTTGTCAGTCCAAACACTTTCTTTAGAATTTTCCTTTCGAAAATTAATAACCTGTTCTTATCCTCTTCTGTTAGTACCCACGTCCTTGATGCATATGTCACTGTGGCTCTTATTATGGTCTTATAGATCTTTAGTTTTGCATTTCTAGATAACATACAAGACTTAAAGTATGTTTATAACGAGTAGTAACATATGTTGCTTGCACAGATTCTTGCAGCTATGTCTGCTTTTGTGTTATTTGTTTCCATTAATATACTCCGTAGATATTTAAATCGTTCCACTTTTCTTGTTTCCCAAATGTATTGCTTCTGGTTGTCTTCTTCTTTCTTCTGTTGTCTGCAGCATGTACTTTGTTTTTTGGTCGTTGGTTTTTAGTCCTGCCTTCGCCATTTCTCTTTCTAATTCGTCAAACGCCGCTGTGGGCGCTCTTTTTGTTCTTGGCAGTATAACAACGTCATCTGCATACGTCAGAACTCAACTTACTTATATCTAAATGCGTCTCGTTAAGCATTAATCTTTTAAAAAATACTTTTAAAAATCTGTAAAGAGCTTTTTCCTCGCAAGTGAATGTTGTGACACTAATCAATTTTAAAAATCAAAGGAAAATAGGGGTAAAAATATCTTAACGTTCCTAATAATACCGAAACAATAAAAGCAAACACTTGCTAATGGGAATTACATTAATTTTCAAATAAAAAAACATTACCTTTGGTGAGATTCGAACTTCAGCTCCTGTAAGTGCGATTTCAATGCTTTGAAGTAGCCCGACTGTTTGTCACATGTGGCCATGCAGGACCTTTCGAATCTCTGCGATGCAGCTGCATTTAACATAACGCACTTGTCCGTTGATCGTTTTGATCATTTTGCAACGTCTAGCTTGTATCTGTTGGGTGTCATTTTCTTCGAGGGTAAAGCCTGTGCAGTGTGCAAATTATTACTTTTATCTGTTTCTCAGTTAAGGCAAAAATTAAAAACATTTTGTTTTTTAAGGTACTCAACCTGTATATGTTGGGTTCAAAAAATGCCATTTTCTTTAAGTGTAAAAACCTGAGGTACGTGCAAAGTATTACTTTCATTTAAGTGATAGTTCTTGAGTTAAAGCAAAAATAGGAAGAATTTTATTTATTTAAGATGCTCACCCTGTATACACTTTACCGAACTTTTCTCGGTTTTATGCCGAGAAGGCATATAATCTGCATGCAAAATATCGTCTTTTTCTAAAATATAGTTTTTAAGTTATATCGGCAACAGAGGGACAGACAGACAAAAGGAATGGAGAAAACCTATTTTTTGTCATCCAATGACCCTGAAACGTGAAGATCTGAAGAACTCTCGGAAAATGGTTTTTCCGCGTTATAATGCTTTATTCGTCTTTTAGACGAGGAAAGTAAAACTGAAGTGCACCTGCATGGAGCAACATACCACATATCATCAAAATTTATCTAAGCATTCTATTGTTCTGAGCAAAACATTTTTTCAAAGAACTTAGAAACAGACTACTGGCATAACAAGAGATATTTGAATATGGCTAAGTTGGAATAAGTTATCTTATCTTGGGCCCATAAATATGTGATTAAGCCATGTTTAGAGACAAAATCTAAGACTAAAAACCATGAAATATGAACTGGATGAATAGAATAAACCGGACAAGGCAGTGGTCAACTGTATAACTGGAAATAAAGAACGACTGATATCAGAAGAAGTAATTGGTTCAAATCAAAAAGAAGATACTGATTTGATAGAATCGAAGACAAGAGAAGCGAAAGAATCTACAAGGTATTATAAAATGTACAAATAAAAAAGAAACTTAAGACGAAAGTGGCAACACACAAGGAAATGAACTATAAAATAATAAAAAAACTATAAAAGATAAAACAAATTAGAACAATATTGACTATTATAAATATACACTGCTATATACATGAGACCTAAGATCAAGAAATGAAAAATTAATTGTCGATTATTTTTTAGTGAAAGCAGAAGACTGGAAAAGAGTAAGGGATGTGAAAGTGAATAATGCATGCAGAAATAGAAAGAGATCATTATTTGGTATACTTAAATGGATATTTTTACAAAAAAAAATATAATAAGAAATGTTATACGAGAAAGAGAATAATTGAAGAAAAAATTAAAACCTACAAACTGAAGACTACAGAAATTAAATAGATACATATGCCAAGGCAACGTGAAAAAATATATAAAGGGTTTACACAAACTTCCCTCGCAAGGGCCCACCACGCAGGTGGATTTACTCTGATTACAATAATTGCTGTATTCTTAAATTGAATTTTAAATGAAAAAGTTACAGAAAAATGAAGATGTTTTAACGTTTTTAATAAAGAAAGGTACAACCAAGTATCAGAACTATATTATGAGATATAGCGGAAAGAAGAAGGATAAACGAGCTCATTCAGGAGTAAGATTGCTAATACAAAAGAAATACGAATAACACATTCAAGACTTTTCTTATATTAATGACAGAATACTGCATGTTACTCTACTATGGTAAAATGAAAGAGTACATTTGATATCGAAGTACGCGCCAGACATAGGCAGGCCTAACAGTGAGGCAATTGAATTCTACAACCAATTACAATCAGAAATAAATAAAATAAGAAACACAGAAAAAAATTTAATCATGGGAGATATGAACACCACCATTGGTAACCAAACTAATGGTAGTATTAATTAAAGGTGTAATGAAAAACATTTAAATGATAACGGCGAAAATTTGATAGATTTATGTGCAAACAGCGGGCATAAGACAAGGAGGCAGCGTAAGTCCCCTTCTATTCAACTTATTAATGAACAAGATAATTGAGGACACTAAAGATATAAACAAGGAGTATAGAATGGGAAACAAAAAAGTTAAGATAATTTGCTATGCCGATGAAGCTGCACTAACGTCGGAAAATAAGGACGATCTCCAGCTATTACTATATCAATTCCAACTAACGGCGGTAAAATACAATATGGAAATTGACACACAAGACTAAATGCTTAACGATATCAAGGGATCCTGTCAAATGCAAACTTGTAGTCAATGACAAACCAATAGAACAGGCGCCGAGCTTCAATTCCTTGGGAGAAGAAATTACAAGTCATGCAGACTTGAAGAGCAAAGTATTCAAACGAGTCAGTAGAGCAGCATCGATTTCCGGTAGCATAAAACAAATAATATGGAAAAACAAATATATTAACATTGATAGTAAAGAGAGAATCTGTAAAATTAAAGATATAGTCAGATGGGGAAGAAAAAGAAGAAGAATGTGGAGAAAACAAAGAACGGATAAAAATCGAATAGCGAAAATCTGTATGAACGAAAAACCACATGGGCCTTGACCACCAGGTAGACCGCCTAAGAGATGGCGAGACAGTTGGACATCTGTCTCACAAGACCCACAATCAAACTGATTCCAAAAAGAAAGAACGGGTCAGTGACCTATTAAGAAAGATGAAGAAGAGAAGAAGAATAAAGAAAGAGAACTACATGAGCGTTCAAAATTATGTCAAAATAGGTAAACATCTCTTAAAGTTGTTAATAATATTTAAACAGTAAAATGAAACAATTAGTAATTCGAAATACATCAATTTACAAATAGAAAAAAAATTGTAGGTGCCATTCGAACTCACGCTCTCGCGCCATCTCAGGCCGCCCCAGACGACTCCCAGACGGAATCCCACTCTAGACCAAGCCCACGTGCGAAATCTATTCGGTTATGTCTGTATTATAAACGACGCGGTGAGAGCTGCACATTTCTGTTCCTTTTACAATGTTTAACCTGTATTTATGGGGCTCTATTTTCGTCAAGGATAAAGAAACTATGTTTTTTTGTCATCTAGGTATTCTGAAACGTGAAGATCTGAAGAAATTTCAAAAAGTAATTTTTTCACGATTACAATACTTTCTTCGTTTTTTAGACGAAGGAAATCAAGACGATTTGAACAGGAACTAAACAAAAGACTAGCAGCAGAAATTTAATGGAAACAGTCTAAAGACAACACACTAAAAGCATCAAAACATACTTGTGTGGTATCAAAAATTTCAAACGCCTTTCAAAGAAAAGTAGGTGGTGGACATCAGATATACAACTTAAAGTCAGAGAAAAGAAAACTAAATGGAAAAGATACCTACAAACTGGAAAAGAAGAAGTTTACAATGCATAGAAAATTGCTAGACCTGCAGTTAAACAAATCATTAAAAATACTAAACAACAAACATAGGAAGAAATTTGGACATAAAATAAAGGAACATTTTTTTCAGAAAATCAGAAGTTATTCTATACTATAACACGTGAAAACAACTGCGGAAGAAAAAACTCTAAGACAAACAATATAAATAATAAAAGTGGAAATGCAATACATATAACAGAAGAAAATAGATTAATGGAAATATGAAGACAGTATTTCGAAGAATTACTAGAGTTAAATCAAAAAGAAGAGGATAAAAAGACATACAAATAGAATGCAATAAAGAGAACAATATATAATTAATAACAATAGAAGAGATTACACTAGCTATCAACAGGCTAAAATTAGGAAAAGCTCCATGCCAAGATGACAACATATCAGAGATGCTAAAATACATGGAAGACGCGGATGGAGAAAAACTATTAGACCTAGTAAATGATATAGTGATAAAGAAAGAAATTCCCACCAAACGAATGAAGCATGGGAATAATATTCCACATGTACAAAGAAAATGTTCTGATTATAGAGGAATAACACTAAGAATTATACCAGAGAAAGCTCTAAAAAGAATATTACAAAATATATTACTAGAAAAATTGGATCAATCGCTACAGTAATCACAACAAGGATTTAGAAAAAACAGGAGTGCTCAAGATTTTATATTTCTAATGAAACAACTAAAAGAAAAAAATAAGAAAAGGAAAGGAATACCGGTATCCTTTATTGATTTGAAAAAAGGTTTCGACAGAGTAAAAAAAATCTGTGTTTGGGAAATTTGGAAATGGGCAGGATAGATATTATGAAAGTACTACAGATATAAAGTAAAAACACTTAATGAATCCACTTAATTCGATGTAAGGATAGGTTTGAAACAGGGCTGTGTGTGCACTAAGCTGGCTACTATTTCCCATAATTATCGGAGAACCTATAAAGAAAAGAAAAGAAACAAGTATAAGCATAGAAATAGAATACCGGAAAAGAAAATATAATTACAAGAACTAAACTCGCTGAACCTAGTTGTCTACAAAATAGAACTATAGAAATTGAATATTGAAATAAACAGTGATAAAACCAAAACCACGATATCTACCAAGGAAAAGAGACCTAAAATAAAAGCAGAGAAAAGGCCACTAGAACAAGTAAAAAGATTTAACTCTTTAAGCAGAAATTTAGAAGAAAACGGAAATATAGGCGCAGAAATAAATGAGAGAATAGGAAAAGCTGGAAGAAATTACTATTGAATAACGAACCACATTTTCAGGAAAAAGAGAAATACCAAAAAGAATAAAGAAAGAAATCTACCATTACTTTAAAAAATTACATATAGATATTTAGCCCTGCAGCAAATTACCCTGGCTAGAGGTGAATCGAGACATATGGGTGGTTTTTATGAAAGATGCGTTGGGGCTGGAAAGAGCTTAAAAATTGGGTTGCCTTGCGCCATAGATTCTTGTTTGCTCTCCTAGAATCCGAGAGAGGAACCAAACGATGGCTGGGTCAACGTATGTGACAGCGCCCATCATTGGGACTTACCTTGGATGGTTTTAATACTTTGTCTGCCAAATGCTGCACAAAAGTTAAGAGAACATGGGGGAAATACGAAATACGAAAATAATAACATAAAATCGACACAACCTAAATCAAGTATATGCATTATATAAAAGGGCGTTTTACAAATTTGTTGTTACGTACAGTCCGACATAACGGTATACGGATAAAAATTGCAATAATAGTAATTATAAAAGCGAAAATATACACGTCACTAAATATGCAATTTCTATTGCTAGGTATTTATATTTTTTTAGTTACTTATATATTTAAAACCTAAAAGAAGCCGGGCAGGGCAGTTGGGAAAGCACTAGGCTTGCATTAAGCAAGTCCTCGGTTCGAATCCTGCGGGATGCGGAATTTTTCCGCAGCCTTCGCGATTGGAATCGGGCTTGGTGAGACCATTCTTAGTTGGGTACCAAATTAACTGTGCTCTACCCAGAACCACAAACCTAAAAGATAGTGTAACAAGGTCCACACATCCCCAACACACACACCTAACACCATGGTTGCTACGCAAGCACGAACGGCGTGCTCCAACTATGTAACGCGTAACTTGGAACAAGTTGAGCACTGCACCGCCAGATGCTAGCATACAAAGCACTAGCCTCTACACGGCTAAGGTAACAAGAGGTTACGGACAAAACATACATACATATTTAAACTCCAAAAAAGGTACACTTTCAAAGATGCATCCAACTCAACCATCACATCTAATAGAATAAAAAAAGTTGCCTAAGTTACCATGATTTAACATTTCAGACTGTTGGAAGAAGAATTCTTATAATGATCATCTCAAAGAGGATATCAAACATACTCAACACTGTGTATTTCGACTTTTGGCCATCGGACATTACAGGAAAGAAGATTCATAAAGAATTATACAGAGATAGCTGGATCTTGCTCATAGTTTGCTGTATTTACACCTCGTTAGCTGCCGTTTGGGGTATGCAATGCTTATTGCAACCCCTTCCTTCACACACATTACCTTTGAATGCAAAATTTCCGTTCGACTCCACGAAGAGTCCATACTATGAATTTGTGTACATATGGCAAGGCATTCTGTGCGTAGAACTTCCACTCCATATTTGTGGTGATGACCTATTTTTAATTTGTGTAATATGGAATTGTGTAGCCCAGTTTAAATTATTAAGAGAATTTCTCCTTCAAAACTTTGAAAAGGCAATCAAAAGAGCTGAAGATGGTGTTCCGCAAAGACGTCGAACTGAAGCCATGGAATTGATACTGGTATGCTACAAACGTCACAACAATTTAATCAGGTAGAAGTAAATTGTGTTAATGCTAATATGAATATTATGGAATTTTTGTTTTCAGAATATGCAAGGAAATAGAAGAAATGTTAACGGTTTTTGTTTTAATGTTATATTTAGGTACTGTAGGAACAGTATGTTTATCTGGCTTTCTTCTGGTAAAATTTCAAACAATTTAAGTAAATTACACGAAGTGATATTATTCAGTTGTAGACTGTCGTTCGAAAGGAATTTGGAAGACCTGTAACCTACTTTGGTGGTCATATGAGTCAAATATTTATTTATTGCTTTGTTGGACATCAATTGATTCTTGAAGTACAAACTTCAAGTTTGCAATAATTAATAACTACATTTTATTGTTTTCCAGAGCAGTGCTTTCGCTGATGCTCTGTATCAGTGTGGTTGGCATTTAGCAAACTATGACAGAGAACTGCGAAAAGCGATGGTACTGATAATATTGAGAGCACAACGTCCTGTTACCATAACAATGGCAGGATTTGGTGTATTGAGTTTAGGCAGTTATATGAAGGTAAATATAGGTTTAGAATATTCTTAGACACTAGGTACATAATCTGTTCTAGCTTCTTCAATTTTGCTTTTCCGTTTATACTCTTCTGAGTAAAATGATGAAAAAGAATTATGATCAACAACTGGCACCAAATTAAGTTATAAAAAAGCAATTTTGTTATTCTCACAACTTTTAGAAGAAATATGTTTATTAATATTAATCACAATGTTCAGTAAGAATTCACTTGGGTTTCTAACTTAATGTGAGGTTTCTAGATTTCTATGAAAATTTCTAAGATTTATGAATGAGCGTTTCGTGTTTCCATCAAAATCACTGAACAATGTTAAAATTGGTTAAGCTTGTAGATTGCCACACAAGGAATGTCCCAATCTTCGAGGCACTAGGAAATCTCCCCTAAGACAAAAATTACATTTCAAAACCACAATCTTACCCAGAACGTTAAAATTACTGTGGAAAATAATAAGAAAATATAAATAAATTACAAGAGCAATCAATAAAGACAATCGAAGTATTAATTCTAAGATAAGTTACGATAACCTTGCATCCTTAGTGTAGGATAAAAATCAATTATAAGGCAGTAGAAATAGAAGCACTGTGGAAAAGCAGACTTATACCTCAGTTTTATAATAGCAAGCCTTTGTCATACTTACAAATACTGAAAAAATATAAGTTAAATGTGCTAGATGCACAATGCACAATATAGTAATTGACAAGAAGCCTAGAGAAACCAAGCCAAAGAGTGACAAACGTGGGAAAGCAAGCACACCTAGCAAGTTATATAAGCTGTACAGTTGCAAAGAGACTCCAAGAGATAAAGAGTACTAAAACACAGTTAATAACAAATTTTCCTTGGAGAAATGAACTTACAAACCGGGAAGGCTTTCAAAATACCCTTTTCCCACAACCACATACGAAAGCGGCACTTTCCATGCAGTCAAGTAGCGAAACTGACCATATCGGTCACTAAGCCGTTATTATAACAAATGTGTTTGGTATAGATTTTAAACTAATTTTTGTCTTTGCTTTCGCTTTTGAAGTTAAATCGAATTATTCTCACAAAAATGAACAATGACGACGTCAAAAGTGATTCATCCATGGAGTGCACCCCGTCAAATATCACTGAAGCCGCTCAAAACACCTCCCTAAGGTACGAGGTACAACATAACGTATAACCAGTTTATGAATTGGAGAAAAACGAAAGAAATTAAATCCTCCTTTTGGGAAAATGTGCTTTTAGCTTATTTTGGAGCATTTTCTAAAAAGGTAAAACCGAATTCTTTATGAGTACAATATTTCATGTTACAGAGCTCGGTTATTGTCTACCATAACTTGAAATTAAGAGAGTTTTTGAAGAGGCAATATGACAGTTATAGACCGAAAAAATCTAAAACTCTCACAGGGAAGGAAGTTCTTCAGTTTTAACTTGAAGTTCCAGGTAACAAATATTTGTTCACAAAAGCAAATTAAAAAAAATTATCGAATCCTATCTAGTTTATTGTTATTCCAGGTAACATTAATTGTTGGTATCACTGGAGGATACCGTAAGCAAGAATTACCTCAACTAAAGATTGACGATGTCGAAGATCTAAAATCGGCTACCCTGATTCATGTACAAGATACCAAAACAAAACAAGCGCGTTAATTTATCATTACTAGCAAGTTCTATGCATATTTTAAGAAATACGCATTGCTGAAACCATCGGATATAAATGGGCGGGGTTTCTTCTTAAATTAACAGAAACAGAAGTGGGCCAAACAGCCAGTAGGTGTCAACAAATTTGGCTTCGTGGGAAAAGATATAGCAACCTACCTTCTATAGACGTAGTTGAGTGTAAAATTAAGTATAATTTCTTCATCACCTGCTTGCTTGTTGTAGGTATATATTCCACCGTCACCTATACATAATTCTGAAGTACTATTTAATTTATTCGATCAGTTAGAATATATTTATAATAAGAAAATTATTATTTTTATTGATTTCAATGAACAGGTAGCAATATAATAGCCACTTAATTAACACAGATACCAAAACCAGACTATACTTCATTCACCGAAGCAAGTCAGTGGATTCTGCAACCCTGTAATGTTACGGCAATTTTTGCTCCGAGTAAGTGAGATACCCACGGTCTGATTAACAACTCAAATGTATAGACAGAAAAACACAATAGATATAAAATGTATATTGCTTGAAAATCATTACAAATTTACTCTTAAACTAGTTTCGATTTAATAACGTATGTACAAGATCATTATAAATAAAGTTTAATTCTGGACAGTAGGCCTTGGACGCTGGTCCTGGAAAGTCTGCAACCTACTGTACATAGGCTGGTATTGCACAAGATCTCGGTAAAATTCGCCTGGAAGAGCACGGTAGTTCATTTGAACTGAGTCTGTAATTATAATTTAATTTTTTTAATTTATTTTGGTATTCAGCCTACAGCCGTTAGGCCAATTATAGGCGTCGTTGTACATTTTATGGCGACTTCCAACCCCACTAACGACTATCATGATATTATTATGATATCCAGGACCAACTATTTTCGTGGCAGCCGTACCACGAGGCGCCAAGGGAAGCAGCCGTGGAACTGCCATCCAAGTTCTGACTAGAAAGAGTGTTGCTGAACTCTACTGATCGAACATGACCGCTTGTTCAAGCTACACCACCCTGAACCTTAAGATTAAACGTGGGTCCAAAATAGTGTTGATTACTTTTCTGTACCCAGCTAATGTTTTTAACAAATACTGGTGTTGTGGTTCCCCCCGGAGGTAAATCAAATAGTGCTGGTGTTCGCCGGTCCTTGGAGCTACATTTAGTGGCCCCCAGAGCGATGCGAAGGTGAAATTCTTACCTCACCAAAAGTAAGGCGATGCAAGGCAGATTTGACAGGATTTGGTCCCGAATTATGTGCTTTTCTTAGGATCTGAAATTTGCCTCTGATGGTGTGACAGGACCTCGCTGCTGGACGGAAAATATCATTTTAGCAGTGACGTCCTGCCATTATTTACATTTAGCTAGGAAATATCCTGAGGGAGGATTCAGAGAGGAAAACTGGTTTAACGAGTTCAGGGAAATATACACCGCCGGGCGGGAACATCCGCCTCCACGCGGAATAAGCGAGGATTTGTCTCTTGGGGCAAGGACATCTGCCACCGACGAAATGGTTTCAGAAGAGTTCTAGGTATTTAGGAGAAGTGGGGCCCTTGAACTCAAGTTTCTTACGAGCCGGCCTCGGTAGGTCCAACCAGGCCTGGAACGGAGAGCTCTTTCAGGTAGAAGCTGCTGGTCGGGTCGCTGGATCGAAGTCTCAAGTGTTTTTGGCAAGCCGAGCGTTCTCGTTTTATACTTTTTAGGCCCCGTTATCAGAGCTCTGTTCTAAGGAGGTTGTGAGTGGGATTGCGTATACTGGTCAAATGTGTCAACTGTGCCTGCAAAGCTTGAAATTGTAAAACTGTGCCCAAAGTACTCTACTGACTCCGATCTGAAAATAAATTCGCTCTCTAAAACTTGACAAGAGGCGACCCTAAAGCAAAGAGGAGAAAATATGATACTTAATGTACATAATGACATGAGCATGACACATTAACTATGACGTTCATAAAGACAGCAAAAGGGCGATGTCTTTGTGACGCCCCATTTAAATTTTCGCGTTCATTGCGATTCGCTCTTCGATATAGGCTCGCATCCCTAATATAAATATCATGCGCCCTCCTCTTTTCATCGAGCTCCGCGCGAAAAAATTATTCGTCTTTCCGAAAGGCTCGCAACCTTCGATAATAGAGGTACCTACATCGTGATTTTTGTGGGTTGCGTTCTACAGGTATAGAGTATTGTATGTCGCTCTGTGTGAAATGTGATCATATTATAAAAAAATATTTTTTGAATATATCGACAATTATTACTGAATTCTGGTCTTTGAACAACGGAATGGAATAAGCGTTAATACAGATTATTATTCTTAACATGGAATTTCGGCTTAGACCGCGTAGTATTTTTATATGAACACCCAACTGTTTCTGGCTTAATGTGCCTTGCAACTTGTGAAGTCGAGCAAAAACCCGCGCGATGGTCATGCTCTTTGGTGGCTCGTGTTGTTTGAGTATCTTGAGAACGAGGATACTTATGCAGATTTGGCCGTTTAGTTGTTTGTGCATCCATATTCACTAACGTTTCGCAAAACTTTGCAACTTGCATCATCAGAGTGAAAGTCGCGCTAAGAACTGAAGGTCGGTGTGGAGCTATTTATAGTCTTCCGTGCCAGGCGCGCGTGGGGCGTGGCAGTATGACGCACAGTGGTTGTAATGCTTTAGATCAGTGGTTCCCAAACTTATTTGACCTACCGCCCCCTTTTCAGAAAAAAAATTACTCAACGCCCCCTGGAAAGCTATATTCTTAAAGCGAACAGACAAAAAGATATTGTAGTGGTAGCTTCTTGAGACTGATAATTATCTAGTTATAAGAGTATTTCTAAGTAGGAAATTATTTTGAAAGAATAAATTAATTAGCAATTAAAAAGTACAAGGAAGGATTTATAGATTAAAAGTACAACATAAATATTTGAGAATTGTTTAATGAATGATACATTAGATACAGTTACTGTTAAATTGCGAATAGTTTATTAAAAAGGTTCCAGCATATAAGTTGATTTAGTTGGGATAGTTGTTTGGTAACATCAGAACTTAGACTTTAATTTGCATTAGCTGACAATCAGACTAACTAAAGTGAAAGCCAAACTCAAATGATTATCTGAAAAAGTCAATTATGGAATGTTATAATAAAATATATCATGTAGAAATTTTGTATAAATTATTGTTGCTAGCCGATTTTTTTTAATTTCTAACCTGTGTTTTGAGTAAAAGCAAATTTGAATAAGTAATAAAAACCCTTTATTATAATGGTATTTACTTTCTGGATGGTGTATTAAAGGGTGTGATAAAGTAAAATTAAAGAAACGGAGAATAAACGCATTTTAATAAACACACTGAATAAATAAAGTAACAAAAGGAATGAACAAGAATAACAACATTTAATAATGGTAAATAGTCTTTATGGAATAAATAAATCTGTAACTTGTATTTTGTGTGTTTATTTGGAAAATAATGTTACACTATATTACACAACAGATGAAATATGTATGAACGGTTTTTCTAAATCTTCGTATCTTCTCTTCCTTCTCTAAGCTTTCACCGCCCCTTTATTTTTATTCACCGCCCCCCAAATGCACCCGAGGCTACTATCGCCCCCTTGGATCGTTTCAGCGCCCCCCAAGGGGCGGTATCGCCCACTTTGGGAATCACTGCTTTAGATCGTGTATCACAGGGGTCCAATTTGCCTGAAAAACACTTACTTCAGTTGGAACAATAAAATATACGAACAACTCGAAGGAGCGGTTATGGGTTCACCGCTATCACCTGTTATCGCTAATATCTACATGGAGGCTTTTGAAACCAAGGCTGTCGAACAAGCGCAGCTAAAACCGACTTGCTGGTTGAGATATCTAGATGATACCTTTGTCATTTGGTCACATGGACGCCAGACATTGAATCTGTTTCTAAAACACCTGAATTCTGTACATCCCCAACATACAATTCACAATGGAAGTAGAGAAAAATTGCAGTATTCCGTTTCTAGACGTCCTGGTGAAACGTAAATCAGATGGCAGTTTAGGACATGCAGTCTATAGAAAGAAAACACACACGGACAGATATCTAAATGCTGATTCACACCATCATCCAATGCAAAAAGCAACAGTTCTCCAGACTTTGGTGATAAGACCCGTTCGTATCTCAGATGAAGAAAATCTAGAGAGAGAAAAGCTACATCTGTTTGACTCTTTACAAAAGAACGGATACACAACTACCGCCATATGAAAAGCACTAGACAAGACTATGACACAAAAGGCTAAAGAAGAATCTCCACTTCTGGAAGGCTTAGCATTTCTACCTTACGTTAAAGGCTCGACTGATAAGATAAGACGTGTCCTGCAACGATGCAACATCGAAACTGTGTTCACGAGCAAGGAAACTTTGGGTAACGGCTTCAGATCGGTAAAAGACAAGATTCCGAAATTTAAAAACCGCTGGCGTATATCGCATTCCTTGTTCTTGCGGCTCGAGTTACATTGGACAGACTAGTCGTTCAGTTGATCTAAGACTTCAAGAACATTGCGATTGCAAACACAAACGCATCACAAAATCAGCAGTAGCTGAGCATATGTTTACAAATGGGCACACTATAGAATTTGAGCACGCAAGAGTACTTGCCAGAATACCTCACTACCTCCCGCGAGTGATACGTGAAGCCATAGAAATAGAAAAACATCCAAATAATATCAACAGGGAAGATGGCTTTAAGCTTAGTAAAACGTAGACCCCTGTGATACACGATCTAAAGCATTACAACCACTGTCCGTCATACGGCCACGCCCCACGGATTATGTTGCACTCGGACGACCAACCAGCGTTACGCCACTCCGCGAGCCTAGCACGGAGGACTATAAATAGCTCCACACCGACCTTCGGTTCTTAGTGCAACTTTCACTCTGATGATGCAAGCTGCAAAGTCTTGCGAAACGTTAGTGAATATGGATGCACAAACAGCAAAACGGCCAAATCTGCCTCGTTCTCAAGATACTCAAACAACACGAGCCACCAAAGAGCATGACCATCGCTCGGGTTTTTGCTCGACTTCACAAGGTGCAAGGCACATTAAGCCAGAAACTGCTGGGTGTTCATATACAAATACTACGCGGTCTAAGCCGAAATTCCATGTTAAGAATAATAATTCGAGTAACCGTGAAAGCCTCAAACGTTAATACAGAATTATGGAATAACTTTGCGTCTATTTTTAATTACTTGGTCAATATGTTCAACCTATCATTGTTCTAAGTATGTAATAAAAAATTCATTTTTTTTAAACATTATACATTTCAAAAATACGCTGCTAATGTATTTACTACAGGAAACTGTTTAAGCAATTGCTATTGATGTGAAATATTAGAAGCATAGATGGATAAGTGGAAAAATTTTCAATGTTATGCTTTTGTGGATTCAAATACAAAACCGTAATTCTAAATGCTGCTATTTTGCCTCGCTCATTATGAATATTTTTGGCATTGTTTTAAAGCTGTATACCATTATTTAATTTATCTACAATTGCCAACTTTTTTAAGTTGCAGTTATCAATCATTTCAAATTACAAAATATAATTTTTATTTGATGAAAAAATCCACGCTAAGTGTTGGATCACCCATTATATAGTGCTATGAACATATTTTAAGCCTCTATGATTGTAATAGCAATTAATAACATTTTAAGCATATCAAATATTATTTTATAAAATGTTCCAGAAATGTGTTAGTTTAATTTTTGCAAATACTATAAAATAGCGTTGGCCTTGATAATAATTTGTAAAACAGTATTAAATGTAGTGTTAGCCTTGATTTGAACAAAATATAATCAGAGTAGGCTTGGAAACAATGTAAAACAATAAAGGTTCGAAGACAAACAATTGGGGAAAGGAAGCCAAACTGTGAGGTGGTGTTAATTTGGCTTCCCCAATAAATAATTGTTAATTTGTGAATAAATGCCCTTTTCCCAATTTAGTGAGTTTCAAAATTAATTGTATATTCTGTGGGTATGCTGTAGTAGAATGCATTGATTCGTAGCACATCTGCAGATGTTTAAAAAGATGTTGGATTAGTGCGTCGACTGGTAGCTAGCATTTCGGTGGCTGTTTTGGAGACCCTAGTAGATTAGTTGCAGCCCCTGGTAGCTAGAGGTAGGCAGTGACCTACATAAAAAGCAGTGGTGCCCTAGGTGTGGGCAATGGCGTGAGCTGGAAGCAAGTTTTGTGTCGCAGCGACCGAGCTACAAGAGTCGTTCTGCAGGGCGTTCAGCGGCTTAGATCGGAAGGCTATCGGAGACGGAATCAAGCATCGTGGGACTTGTTGGGAGCTCGCGTTGGGACCTAATTTTCGTTCCAAAAGCAGCAAAAGGGGCAGAAAACTTTACCCTAGAAGATTGAACTAAGCCAATTTCTTGGTGGCGTCGGTTATATGAGCACTTCCGGCACAAGTATTTAATTACGGCATTTTTATCACCTAGGCAACGCTTTAATTACGTAATCACAGATAATTGTCGTTTAATAGCGAATTGGTTTTGTGAATTGTGAGGTTGGATCGCCATATTTGAGTTAATTTTCTCTTTAGTTAAATACCATCCTCTATGGTAGCTATCCTATTAGCTAAATTACCATTACGCAAAGTGGTTGTTACGACCTAAAACGGGTTTTACGACACCGCACCGGCTCATACAAAAACTAAACGGCCGACGCGGACGATATTTTACAAAATCGGTAAAAAGATTCAACTACTCCGCTGCCCACGCCGCAACAAGATAATGCCGACTAAACATCAGTGGAACAAGGGAGGGTGCTTTACGAGATAACCTGAGGGCAACGGCCAAAAGGGCGGTAGACATGGATAAAATTGATTAGGGTGCCACCCGGTTTGATTGACATACGAAAATCCAAGGATAAACCCAGAGAAAACCAGGAAATCATCTGGGCCGATAAATACTCAAATAACTATTTCGGAAACACAAACACTTACCTGGAATGCTCATCCGTCACGTCCGGGTCTCGCCTTACAATGGTCGTAACACAGTGGCGCAGTCACCCTGAAAGCAAGCAGGCAAAACACAAGGGTGAAATCAAAAACCGCAACACTTAATACATCTATTGGGCCACTCCACGTGACCAGACAAACACCGTACAGTAATATCGCCATATTCGGCGTTTCGACAGTTTGAAAGGCGTCCAGCTGGGACGCGCTCTACCTAAGGACTAAGACGCGTAGCTGAGCCGAACACCAAATCCAAATCGGTTACACCATAATAATAAAAAAAGGAAAGGTTGGCTGGAGGTGGCATTCAAAGTAGCGTCGACGTAACACCTACACACTTGGTAGGAAGATAGCAAAGCCGGGAGACTACGAAGACATCCATCCCAAATCCTCCTTGCAAAGTGAAATGTGAATCGACCCCCGTGGTCATGTCACGATTAACAACGTAGTAGCTGGACAGCGATGCTTCAGGGGAAACGAGATCCTACCTCACAAACGTCGGCGGATGCTGGCTTAAACGCTCCTACATGAAACCTGAGCCCTGCAACGACTAGTGGAAGAGCTCCCGCATATCACAGCCCAAGTACACACACAACCGTAGCCAAGCCGCGTCTTCTTGTAACTGCCAGAAACACACCGTCTACCTTCAAGAAACCACAACTGACGACAAAACAAACCGCCCCCGCAACCCGAGAGCATGAGCTCGGAGCCGAAAAACACTCGCACGATAAGTCGACTGATCTGTCCTGCGGCCCGATGCTGAAAACCCCCGACTGCCCTTGAACGCAGCTGTGTCTGACCACCTCTACGCCAGCCAATCATGGCCCAGCGCGTGACGCACTCACTGCACGTTTCACTGCACGCGGGCGAACCTAACAGAAGCTATCCTTGTTGCTCCCACGGGCTGAATTTTAAATAACTTGACAAACAACGCTTTCACGTCTGAAAGCGTATGCAGCTGCACGAAACAATGTTAGAAGGGACTCCCAAAAAGGTTACAAATGGTTACTGTTGAAAATTAAAAATAATAAAACGATAATTGATTTGATAGCAAATGTATTTCTTATAATTTATACAAATCAAAATAATTCCTGCCAGAATGTAGACCCCCGACATATAATATTTATAAACTAACTTATTTTATTTTAAATAAATAACGATCATAATAATATATATTTTGTCATGATTTATCAGGGCTCAAATTATTTTACAGCCTTTTGAGTCAAATGAAACATACAGCAGTAAGCTGTAGTATTAAATAGAGCTTAAAATAACAACGAACATTCGAATTAGACAGATGTATATGCGCTATAAAATGGCAATGAAATTCTATAGTTTTACATATTTGTCTCCATTCGAAGCTGATTTATGGTAACAAGATTATTTATGTGTTTATAATATACAGGAAAATTTCTAAATCAATAAGAACCCGGTTGGGGAAAGTGCCAACCATATCCAGGTGGCGGATAGGACTGTCAGAATCTACCTGGTCTTTTATTGCTATGTGAGTCTGGTTAGCAGTAATGATACCAGGACACTGCACGATTAACTTCGAGCTGCCGCGGATGACCACTTGATGGATGCAGATACCTCTTCTAGTCTAGGATAACCTGGAAACCAGGGCACTACCAACAAGGGGTACTGTGGTCTTGGCTTAAACGCTCAAAGCTTGGCTAATAGCATCCAACCCAAGGCATCTGGAAAATCCTGTTGTACTAAAAACTCCTTTCGTGTATGCAACGGGCTACGCTCATGATGATCTTTATTTCCCCTTTACTTATTGGGCCAATATGGATATAAACATGAATACACTAAACAAGGAAGTTCAACCACATCCAAAGGGGAGTATAAAAACTCTCAGGTATAGCCAAGTGAAAACTAAAAAGAGAAAAACAGTGAATGCCTGCCTGCTGAGGGAACCAGCTCTATGCCCAACCTGGAACTTCTGATACCAGTGTTGCTACTAGATGCACTTCTGGTGGCAAAGTTGAGAGGGATCACAGCGGACTGCTCTGGTGGAAGTACAATGAAACAATAACAGACTAAAAAAAAGTAAAATGGTAGGAAGAGGTAAAAGTTGGCCTGTTCGAGCTGAAAGATGTACCCAAGCCGATACGTGCCTTTTTCTCCCGAGTTACTTCTAAGAGCCTGGGCAGAAAGGAAAGGGATACTGAAGATAATGAAGTGGAACACAGGTGGCGAGGAAGAACCTCGTGGAGTCATGTAAGGGGAGGATAGGTAGGACCTCTTCGGGAAACGACCCAGTAACCACAACGCCATGGCTACAAGTAAATATACAACATTAAAGCCGCCTGGGTTAACTCTACGGTATGCTGTAGTACAATAGCCGCTGTGTGCAATAGTTGTTTAAAGGCTTTATGTTTTATTATTTTTTTCTACGACCACTACTGTAAGTGATCAAAATTGTACAACTTGCAAGTTGTGTAATCGTGTTCTGCTGTGATTGTAGCCGCCTAATTTTTAAGGTGGTGTGACCGTAATGATTTCACAGTCAATAAAACATTTTTTTTTTCATTTAAGAATCTCTTGGAATGACTGCACTCACCGCTACGCGGTTCGTCCGCAACTTTTCTAATCGTGCGTAATATGCCATTTGCAACTATTGTTACGTAACATACTATCAATAATTCCCCCATTGAAGGCGGGCTGCTATAGGAACCTAATGTCACTCTGACGGAGTAAGTAAGAAAGAGAGAAAGAATGAACGGGGGGGGGGGGGTAGAAAACATTATCCTAGTATTCGCCTCAGGGAATACACTTTGTTGACTCAGAAAAATTACCCACAACTAAACTTGGAGAAGTCATGCTGGAGAACTGATCCCAAGATTTTACGACTATTAAGCATGATTTAAAAGACATGGTACAAAATGTGTTGCATTAATTTGAGAATAATGTGGATATATTCTTTATCTAATAGACTTGTCTGTCCGAGACGCTGTTTTGTCTGTCCGGGACGCTGTTTCAGCAGCCAAACCGTAAGAGATAGAGAAAAAAGTTATGAAAGTTATATGTTTGGAATGGTCATGTCAGGTCAGGAACCGAATTTCAGTCACGTGACACTTCCGGTTTTCGAGAAATCACGTGATTTCTCGAAAACCGGAAGTGTCAGTACGCTGTTTCAGCAGCCAAACGGAGCTGCGACCCTCTGCGCCTTAAAACCTCGATCGGTTAGGCAACCACTTTGACAGCTTCCAGAATGTTCCGATGCGGCGTACCACTTTGTCACCTTCCAGGTCTGGGTACAGTTTTTATTTAATACGCATTCTACTTGAAAAACGGTCTTTTTTGTTTTTTTAAATGAGACATTTGTCTCACTGGGTTGCTAGTATTCGTATATTAGATTAATATTTACAATATGTACAAAATAGGTTATCTAGCCAAGGTGGCTAGCACGGCGCGGCTTGCGATCCACGGCGTAGGTAGAAAAAAATGTATGAAAATGTAGAGCTGGATTGACTACATTGGCAAAGAAAGCATTAAGAATATCCAGAGCTTTTAAATGAAATTTGTATTGTAAAACTTAATATTATGCTGCTAGAAAGAAAACATTTGCAATTGAATAAAATGTCATTAATTCGATTAATTTTGTGCAAAGATAATTTAGGCATCGAATTACCCAGGTCTTCAATTGATATTAGCCACCGTCCTAAAGGCAAGGAAGGATCACACAAGCCGAGAATTGCAAAGTTTGTGTAACGCATCGTCAAGAAACTTATATTTAACAATAAGGTACGAAAATCCTTATCAGAGAAGATTTGATATGGAAGCGCATAGATATCATCAGAGAGGCCCCCAAGAAGCTAGGCTACAGATCGGTATGGACCAATGATGGAAACATCTACGTAAAAACTACGAGCAACGGTATTCGCAAAATTAATACTTTAAGCGATTTCAATTCTATTAAAACATATCAGGCTATTTTATATTTTTCCGTAATTCAATTAACTACATAACCATATAGAGCAGTTTTGGTACATAATTGGCGAGTCCGCCTGTGTTTCAGACCCGTTTCGGCATAACAGTATCTTTTATACGACAGCTTTCTGCATCACGTAAAGATTCAGACACGAGCGTGGCTTTCGACTTAATTTAACGGCCTAGCGCGCCGCGCCAACCTTTGCTTCATCGCTTTATGCAGCTGCGTGCCCCTTTTATTGTAGAGCTTCTGTTTTCTAAGTTATTTAAAATTTATTCAATGAGAGCAAGTGAAAAAGCATCTGTCGTTCTCTATCGCACCGAGACGGCTTGTTCGTCATCAGGCCTTTCTATTGGTCGCACCTGTTAAGCAGGACTTTGAGCGTGAAGCTCCGTTAGCGTCTGTGTTGAGTCAGTTAGTCTCAAGCCGGTGTTCCTAGAAAGACGCTGCGAGCGTTTGGGGCTCCCGACGGCCGCGGTGCCTTCGGGCACCGCGTTCGATATTCCGTGCTGCTACAGCTTCTTTATCCGTGTAATTGCCAAGGGGGCATTTGACACATTTCACCCACGCTCATTGCAATTGCATTATGTAAGATTTCGCAGTTTTTGGTATCTGCCAGGAGCGTAGCGACATGCAGACGCTGTTGTGAATGCCATCGCCCATCTGAAGGCCGAGCTAGCTAACAAGGTAAATCGGTGTAATATACTATTTTGCCCGCATGATCGTGTAAATTAACCCTTTAAGTCTGGGCTTGATGCCTAATTAATGCAATAGTATACTCTAGTACAAATTTACCGTTTGTGTTCTAAAAATCAGTGCTGCAAGGCAGCCTTGTTCTTGTAAATTAACCCCTTTAAGTGTGCGCTTGCCGCCTAATTAATGCAATAGTACACTTTAATGCAAATTTACCGTTTGTGTTCTAAAATCAGTGTTACAAGGCAGCCTTGTTCTTGTAAATTAACCCTTTAAGTTTGCGGTTGACGCCTATTTAATGCAATAGTACACCCTAGTGCAAATTTACGGTTTGTGTTCTAAAAATCAGTGTTGCAAGGCAGCCTTGTTCTTGTAAATTAACCCTTTAGGTCTTCGGTTGACGCCTATTTAATGCAATAGTACACTCTAGTGCAAATTTACAGTTTGTGTTCTAAAAATCAGTGTTGCAAGGCAGGCTTGTTTTTGTAAATTAACCCTTTAAGTCTGTCTGCGCTTGGCGCCTAATTAATGCAATAGTACACTCTAGTGCAAAATTTACCGTTTGTGTTCAAAAAATCAGTGCTACAAAGCAGCCTTGTTCTTGTCAATTAACCGTTTAAGTCTGCGCTTGACGCCGAATGAATGCAGTAGTACACTCTAGTACGAGTACAAATTTAACTTTTGCGTTCTGCAATTTAGCGTTTGTTCATGTCAATTGACCCTTTAAGTCGGCGCCCGACGCCTAATTAACGCATAGTACACTCTGGTACGAAATTTAGCGTTTGTGTGCTATAATTCAGCGCTCCAAGTCAGTACGCCCTGGTGACTTGAACTCAAATACAAATTTCATGCTTGCGCGTGACACTTGTTGAGGCCTAAGCCGACTTTCCTTGTTTTTAACTGGAACCGATTTGGATTTGTTGTTCAGCTCAGCTGTGCGTCGTAGTTTTTAGGTAGAACGCTTCCCAGCTGGGTGTTTTCCGTTAAGACGTTAGTACGAATTGTTATAAGTGCCGACTACATCTGTACTACTGTAAGTGGATTGTTTGGTCATGTAAAGTGGCCCAATAGATGTAAACTGTACCGGCTAATTTGAGTATTTTTCGCCCCGTTTGACCCTCAAGGTCCGGTTGAATGTGAGTCTCTTGGACTTGGACCTTGTGGCGCCCATTTATTTGGTAACACCCTATATATACCTCAACACGCTTGCCCTGTGGTGCCTCGTTTAGGACCTCGCCCCCTCCCTGAACGTATCTGAGCCGTGGCCTTTAGCCTGTTTCTTAGGATTTCCAGGGTGAGCGTGCACATTTCCCGGACTTGTCTAGTTATTTAGTACTCACATAGTCGTGAGTGTCCTTAAGTTAGTTTGATACCGTAACAAACATAATCTGTGGAACGTGTGGTGCACTATTCTTCTTAATTCCCTCGTCTAAAAGACGAAGGAAGTATTGTAATCACAAAAAAATCACCTTCCGAGATTTCTTCGGATCTTCACGTTTCAGGGTCCCTAAATGACGAAAAACAGGTTTTCTCAATTCCGTCTGTCTGTCTGTCTGCCTGTCTGTCTGCCTATCTGCTTGTTGGCAGTATAACTCAACGATATTTTGCATGCATATTATATGTCCACCTGGTCTGAAACCGAGAAAAATCCGGAGAAATATATACAGTTTGAACACCTTAAAAAATTGTGTTTATTTTTGCTTTAACTGAGAAATAGATAGAAGTAATAATTTGCACATAGCTCAGGCATTATCATTGGCGAAAATGAGACCCAGCAGATATAAGGTAAACATCACAAATGGGACAGAATGGAATGGTGCTTTATAACTCATCAGAAACTCGTTTAATTCAAACACGCCCGTGGCTCAGTTATCCTAGCGGCGGACAAGAAAATGGCTCGAAATATTCTCCTCGGTGCGCGGTGTTCGAATCCCAGCGGAACACATTTTTTTATTTGCAACTTTACAGATTTTTTGTTTTAATGTTTAGGTTTGAAGGGCACATTTCTTTGAATATCGAGTTTTACACTGGAGGCTTATAAATACTAGCAGCATACAAGCAGCTGACTTCATGGTCGTTACTACCGAAACTAGAATAAATTAAGAACATTATCACAACCTACGATATACTCTATATTCTTTTTATCAGAAACTTGGCTTTCACCAAACGTAAGTAACTTAAATCTTGCAATTAAAGATTATAATTTGATACGGCAAGGTCGAGGTAGTCGGGTGGCGGAGTTGCGGTTTATATAAGAAACTCCGTCTACAAATTATAAAACATTTGTGGACGAACTTGAGACGTGGTTTACATTATGTACAACCTTATAAGAAAAAATCATTTGTATGGAGAACATAAATATTAATTTGTTAGCAAAATCAAATCCATCCACGAAGCATTTTATCGAATTTTTGGAATATCTTAATTTAAGCCAACATATTTCAGAAAACTGAAAATTCAGAATCTCTCATTGGCGTCATTTTATTCTCTGATCTATCTCTGGTTAAATACTCGGAGGTAGAGGTTAATAATGAATCTGATCATGAACTCATATATTGTACTATCGCGGCAGAGATAATTAAGCAAACCCCTGTTGTCAGATTCTATCATGGCTTATTTTTTTTATTAATTAATTTATTTATTTATTTATATCGCACTCAGCCAACAGCCGTTAGGCCAATTATAGGCATCGCTGTGCATTTATGGGGACTTCCAACCCCACTGACGACTACCATGATGTTATGACCGCCGGGACCAATTATTTCCGTAACAGCCGTATCACGAGGCGCCGAGAGATGCAGCTGTGGAACTCCCATCCAAGTTCTGACCAGAAAGAGCGTAAATGACTTTGAGCTACTACCATCACAAGAAATCGTTTACGTAAATAATATCAATGCAAAAGTCTGCTTAATCGAAACCTCTGATATAGTACACACACAGCAACGATGCGGGCTGGAAAATATTTCTAAAGGTTGAGAGTATCATAAAATGTGTTTTCCGCCAGTCGTACCAGAATTGACACATTATTGATAAAATTTTGTTGAGCAAAGTCAAACATTCCATTATATCAGCTATGCTAGGTAATTACACAATAAAACTGTACAGGAATAATATTTCCGTCCCAGGCCGGGAATATTTTTCTAAATATTACCGTTTTCCAAATTTTTTTAATTATTGTGGTACGATTGGCGGAAAAATAGTATGTGTATCAAAAAACAACATTCCCAGACTCCTGTGTTGTTGGGCTCGGAATTCGCTTGGGCCAACAATATTCACAGTTGTTCGCAAATGTTACGCTTTTCGTTCTAGATACACAATGTGCTATTGTGTAAAATTTTTGGTTCTAAAGTGGTGCACATCAGTAATATATTTTGGTTAAGCCGGATTGCCCAAGAAAGTATAGCAAATCAAACTTAATTTTTTTATTTGGGTAGTTTCAAAGTTTTACTCGAAATGTTAATCATTCCAATACGAAGTTATAGGTCAAAAGTTAACTAGTTTGGGCATATTAACGATTTTATTCAAAAAATGCTGCACTTCTGGCTACTGCTGTACTAAGTAACAGAAAAAAAATGTATGAAAAGAAACGTTACTAAAAATTATGTTTTTTTTGTTAATTATCTTTCTAGCATAAAATAGTGCTTCTGGGTATTAATGCTATATAGGTTATTGAAAGTTTGCAAATTTAATAATTTCGGATTATTAAAATGAAACACGCTATATATTTTTGTATTTTTTAAAACCCCTTGTAATGAGTACTAGCAGAATAAGTGGATCTGCAATACATTCATATTTAAACAACATTCGTATGAAGCTGAAGTAACTCTCCTTAATACTCGAACATACCACTGCATCGAAATCTGCAGTCGGGTTTCAATGCATACAAACCCGGCTTAGCAATTTACATACGTATTTATTTGTCTATGAAACGCATTTCTTTATGCTTACGAAATCTTCATAACAGTCTGAAACGGATGCTTATCGCTCAAACTGCAATCATCTTGTATCAGGTTATCTTAACTTCATGGCTGATATTTGCTGATCAGCAAATTGGGTTGACCTGCATCACCTCTTAAATGACTCGTTGTATGAAACTTCCCAACGAATGCTTTGGGGAAGTACCTGACTATGTCTGTGGCGAACAATCGTACAGTCGCATAACATCTTGGAGGGATCGCACTTGCGTGCTTACCCAGTACACGTGTAAAATGACAATTACTAGAAGTGCCAACATGACTTGCGACACACAGACATTATAGGTAGCAAATGTTATTTACTGATTGGCTTCAGCCGCTTGCATTTAACTCGCCCTAGGCAAAATTCACTTCGAGTCGCTTTTAGACGTGTGTCCTGAGGCTTAGCACGCCGGCAATTGATTAAGTTTCTCGCGATGCCCAAAGGATACATATCGACCGCTGAACACACACAATTTAATCACTTTTCGTCATTCTGGATTACAATAATTAACCCCAATCTATATATACACAGTGGGCCAAAAAAGCTGCACACATTTTGCAGCCTCGTATATGTGTCATTAATATTTTAAAATTACTATTATACCATCAAAAAGCGCAATGTTTATAGATGAAAATGATGCACTTGAACTACAAGCTGGCAATGCTAATTCAAAGTTGTGCGTGGTTAAACAAATAAATGCCTAAAAATGCCTTGTTTTGGAAAAGTTTATTATTTCGAACTTAAGGAAATACAATATTAAAAAAATATATCTAAATGAGTTATTAAATATGCTATTTAAAAATATAGTTTGATATGCCACCATGTTTACACCATGTTTATCAACAGCCATTTGTAATAGTTTTTGGCAGTGCCCAATAGCAAAAAGCTGTTTGCTTCTTTAGTTAAGCGTACCATTTTATTCAGGACCTCGATTAAGCAACAATTAAAAACTAAAATTACAGATACAACCTGCTGTTAACCAACCAAATGAAACAAAAGTCATTGCCTGCTAATTTTTTACACATTTAGTTTTACATTAAAACGACGCGACGATATTAAAAACTACCGTTTTTGCATGACTTTTATTAAAGTGAAATAAAATCAAATTGAAACGTTGTATTATTAATAATAAGATATGTTTTTAATCTTCAAAGTGTAACTATTTTGTTTTTTTTAATATTTGAATTCACTGATTAGTATTTAAAATACGAGTTTTTAAATTTTGTACCGGTTTTTTTTTGGCCCACTGTGTATAAAGGAGATTGTACTGATTGACTCATCACGGTTCAGCACAAACCCCTGGATCTCGAAACATGAAATTCGGGTACTACATTTCTTTCATGAAGTAAGCACCCACTAAGAAGGGATTTTTCGAAATTCAAGCCCTAAGGGTGTGAAAAGGGGAACAATATTTTTCACGAATTCCTCAATATCTCTTAGACCCCATGAGATATCGATTTGATTTTTGATTACAAAGGTTACCCATACTAATCTATAAACACATAATTCAAGAGTTTGCTCTAATCAACCCCTGAAGGTGCAAATCTAGATTCTGTGGTGAATTATAAAACTCTTAGTATGTCCTGTAGTTGTAACTAAGAACATTCTTTTTTGGAATGTAGATATTCTTTTTAAAATCTTTAGAAATTGTTTTAAGGGTTTTTTTTTAAAATTTCAACCCTAAGCGGGTAAAAGTGAAAACGGGTGAAAGGCCGCAAAATCCGTAAAGTTAGAAATGTGAACAGATTTTTCCCAAATTTCAACCCAAGATGTATAAAAGATAAAAATGGATTCTTATTGACTGCGGTTTTTATTCCCTTGACTGACCACTTGAGAAGTTGAAATTGGTCAATGAGTCTCTTTTACAAATCGGGTCAAACTATTTTCGGATGTGTTTTTCTATAAATCACCACAAAGCAGTAACTACTTGTAATATCATTTCTAATTCCCTTCGTTTCGCCAATTTTATTAAGTACCGCCTTGCGCCCCGAATTCGCAATTGAGTTCATCTGGACGAATATTACAATGCTGACGGAACGCATTCCGGTAAGCGTTTCCTTGAAACGCGCTGATCGCTTTTTTTGTTGCGTTCTGCAAATAATACAGTTTAGCGTTTCGATTTCCTACTATTAATTCTTGTTGCCCGATACATTCAAGCTCTTTGGAATTGCCTTAGGCAGAATTTGATTGTTCTAGAATTTTTCTTTATGCCTTGTGCGTGATGCATCGTTGCAGTGACGTAGTCCGTTATTGTTTCTTTATTGCTTCCGTGGCGACAGATTGGCGCTTTGGAAAGCTTGTGGGCTTCCCGAGTTCTTTAGTCATATTTCATTGAATGGTGCAATAATGCGACGGGAAATTGTAACCTGTTGTTGCGGGAGCGAGATGCATCTTAGGGACACTTTAGTTACCATCGAACTGCCCGTGAGCTTCTAAATTAATTATCGCTAAGTCTGAAGTACGACGGACGTGTATGAGTTCCTCTCCTGCCGGCGAGTCGCTTCGCGACGGGCGAATCGTTAAGAACTTGTAGTTTCGCGTTTGTTTTTCTGTGATGTAATTATTGATGTCTTTTCGACGATTTGGTGGGCTGAACTATAGCGTGAGTTTGCTGACATTTTTTGGGTGCCGTGTGGGGCCGAGGTGTTCTTTTCGTTTTGGGTTTCTGCTCACTGGATTGTGAGAGAACCAAGTTTGCACCAGTTGCACATCAAAATACGCCTATCATCAAGCCTAGAAATCAATTTTCGTATCAAGCGAGAACTGTTGAATCTGCAAATTCTATTTACGACGTGCCATCTCCATCGCCGCCCTTTAACATCTTGCTGAGGAACTCCGTATCGCTGCCCCTTTGACATCTTTAGTGAGGAACATCCGTATCGCTGCCTTTGACATCTTTGGTGAGGAACCTCTGCAGCCACCGCCCTTATTTGGCCAAACTTCGGCTTTATTCTTGTCGACCTAGTAATACCTGCATCGCCGCAGTCAGCTGTCACCGAGCTAACACCGAGTCCTGCCCTGTAACGTAACTGGACCTCATCTTCTGTACCCAAGTGAAGCATGATTTGGCTAAAGTAGAATGAAAAAAAATCTGTAGGTACTTGTACTGCCTTATTGAGTGCCTCGTGGAAGTGCCCTAAATGCCCTTTGTGTGCGCCGATCTATGTTGAAGGACCTTATACGTGTTAATTTTATTTTTTAATTTAATTTAATTTAATTCGCACTCAGCCAACAGCCGTTAGGCCAATTATAGGCGTCGCTGTGCAGTTATGAGGACTTCCAACCCCACTAACGACTGTCATGATGTTGTATGACCGCCGGGACCAACTTTTTTCCGTGATAGCCGTACCACGAGGCGCCGAGAGATGCAACCGTGGAACTCCCATCCAAGTTCTGACCAGAGACAGCGTTGCTTAACTCTGCTGATCGAACGTGGACGCTTGTTCAAGCTACACCACTCGGGATCTATTTTAACGGTAAATGTGTGTTAGTTCTTTGTGTGTAATAATTTTTGTGTTGTAAAATTAGTGGGTGAGTTAATTTTGACTGGGAGCCCCTGTATTTTCAGTTAGGGTGTACCATTTGTGTAATAACCCCGGAATTCATTGTGGTGTTTGGATCATTAAATACAATTTTGTCAAAGTCAGCCTAGTTATTTGTTGTACTTTTGAAACGTTTGGTCTTCAACCAGCAATGGCGAACGCCGATTGTATTTAAGTGTAAAGCCAAAGCCCCTAGAGTATTGGCTTGAATTAGAACTTTAAACTTTCAGAAAGAGTGGCCATCGCAGGTGAGTCATTTGATTTAAGGCCACCCTGTGTGTACCCGCAGACCTGGGGGGAGCCTGGTGAACGACGCTGAGGCGAGGTGCACCCAGGGGACTTCTTGCATAGCTTTCGTGAACTTTCTCGCTTTTGTCACGAAATCATTTACTTCCCCAAAGCTAGTGGCGCCTCAAGCAATAATTTTGAGTAAGAGAGTAGGGTAAGTTTTTGTCATCGAACTCCGCCTTCCCGATCGAGCTAGACCGAGGGTAACAGAAACACCTCCACCTGTTTCAACACATTTTAGATCTGTTTTATTGCAGAGACCGGCGAACCCTTCATTCTTTTGTTTTCCTGAATTCGCACCTTACGGTGTTCAATGTCGATTGAATTGATTTATTATGTAACATACTGCAGATAAAAAGTTGAAATTCGACATATTACTTGTTTTACTTCCTTTTACAATAAAGAAAGTATTTGATTCACCCCAAAAATTCGAAATTAAGTTTTCAACAGATCTTCACGTTTTAGGGTCCTCTGAACCCAAAAACATGTTTTTGTTTATTGGCCTGTCTGTCAGTCTGTATGTGTGAACAGAATATCCCAAAAATGAAAAGAGGTATGGCGTTGAAATTTCATATATAATTTTGCGTGCTATTTAGATGCGGCAGCAAGCTTTTGAAGAAAATCGCATAACCGGAAGTATGATGTTTACTCCTATAATTTTTCAGTTTTTTTCGATTTTTTCAAGAATGACCCTCTAATGACTTTTTTAAACTTTACATTTTTAATGTATATTGATGTAAGATATGTGATTTTCCAGTTGAATACCTCTGAAATAGGTTTCTTTTGTTTGTTTTATATTTTTTTATTAACTTCTATTTTAAATAAAACACCCGGTATATTACTACATTTTTGAATTTGGCTTAAAATTTTTGAGAAAAGTTTTCTCTTTAACTCTTTATTTTGCAGGGTTTCTGTAGAATCTGTGGTTCTTGAAAAATTTTGAAAAATGCTTATAAATTAAAAATAAAATTTTTGGGTAATTATAAGATCACTGTAAAAGGAAGTTGTGTGCGTGTATCACACCAGATTTTTTACATATCGGGTCATACCATTTTCAGTGCTTTTCGGAATTCACGTCTCAAGGGGGTTGAATGGGGTACATCTGCGCTTCTAAAGATAGTCATAGCGCGGTAACTACTGTAGATAAGAAGTTTTGAGAGCTCTCAAGATGTAAATTTCGTTGGAAACAAATTTAGTTACAACATTGTGTTCGTTACGTAGTCGGTTTGCTAAATACGAATAATTGTGTTGCTTTCAGTCATTGTGATTAGGCTTAAGTGTAAGGGAAGATAGACGGTCGGCCTTACCTTTTGGCGAAAGTTGTACTGGTTATTTTGCCGGCTGGTAATTATCGGCCTAGTTACCATTTATGCTACTTCATTTGTTTTAAGTGCAAATAAGTTATCATTAATTGTTGGATTCTCACGATCCTTAGGTATTCTGCAGGTTTGATAAATGATTGATAGCCAATTGCAGTTCTTCTGGCATTTTACTTTGATGTAGGCCATTCCACGGCTTGATTTTTTGAAATATTTCCACACTTTTGATTGGACTTTGGACTTTTGACACTTTGCTTTGAAAATATGATTTTTGACATGACAGAATATCTTAAAATAATAATATAGGCATTCTATTCTGTACAGAATATAGCTGCTTCTTTCTGAAGCAAATAATCCGGTTTCCGGGGTGGATTGATCCCCATCTGTTTTCGTAATATATTTCTCTTAGAGTTGCCGGTGTGTTTTTGATTCTTCAACAATCCCTCTATTCCTCTCTGTTCTTCGCTTTGGTCTTCCAGTCCTTCACCTTCATTTTCTTTAAATCCTCCATGACTTCATCGTGCCGTCGACTCTTTGATCTCGCTCTTGGTTTTCTTGTCTCAGGTCTCCATTCTTTCATTTCTTGTAACAAGTTCGGTCTTTCTTTTCTTGTTAAGTCTCCTAACCATTTTATCCCTTGCGATTTCATCATTCTTACGATATATTGTCCTTCCATGACTTCTATGAGTTCGTGGTTCATGTATTGCCTTGGTTCTCCATTTTCCGTATTTTTGGGTCCCACTATTGATCTTAATATCTGTCTCCCGAAGACTTTCAGTTATTCTTCTTCCGTTTGTGTCGGACACATTATTTTGGCAGCATTTAGCACTGCAGGTCTGATAAGTGTCTTATATATTCTTATTTTAGTTTTCACATTGATTTTTCTTGTTTTCAGAAGTTCCCTATTTGCGTAAAACGTTTTATACCCTTTTTGTATCCTATCTTTTATATCTTCACTTTGCACATTGTTGTATGTTATTTGGACTCCCAGATAGTTGAACACCTTTACTTTTTCGTAATTGTAATTACCTAGGTATATCTTGACTTCTTTAATTTTGTCAGCCTTCTCTCTCTTGCATTTCATGTACTTGTTAATTTTTTTCATTTATTTCGAGTTCTATCTTTTTTGTTACTTTCACGGTTTGTTTAAAGGTTGCTGTTAGTCCTTTCCATGATCTCGATATCATTACTATACCATCGGTGTATGCTACGATCTGTACTTCTTTGTTTCTTATGCTTCCCTGTATACCTATTTGCCTTATTGCATCTTCAATAGCCAGATTAAATTAGGTTGCCTCTTTTTTGATATTAAATGGGTTTCTTTGTCCTTCTTCTGTTCTCACGGTAGCATTTGAGTTTGTTATTGTCATTTGGATTCATCTTCTTAGTTTGCTTGGTATTTGCATTTTCTCCAGAGCTTGTACGAGTTTTCTTCTGTTAATTCTATCATACTTATGCTTGTTTGTAGTCGATAAAAAACATGTGCAATTCCAGATCATACTCGTAACACTTCTCCAGTATCTGCGATATTGCGTGTAGGGCGTCCACTGTTGATCTTCCAGGTCGGAATCCCATCTGATAATCTCCATTTTTTTCTGTGCAAATTTCATAAGTTTTCTATTAAGTACCAATGCGAACACTTTGTAGGTTGTATTTAATAGTGGAATTCTCCTATAGTTGCTGCACTGTTGCAGGTCTGCTTTTTTGGTATTGTTACGATTATTCCTGTTTCCCATTCTTTCAGCATCGTTTCACTTCTCCATATTTTGTTTACAAGGTTATATATTCTTTCATGTGGTTTGTCCCCTCAATATTTTAACAGTTCTCTGTTTAAGTTGTCACTGCTCGGTGTCTTCCCATTTTTTATTTTTGTTATAGCATCTATCACTTCCTGATACGTTGGTTCTTCACTTCCTTCTATCACTTCTTCTGTTTCCTCAATTCTTTCCCTTTGTTCATGGTTACCATCTTCATCTTCTTTCTCGTACAGTAGTTTCTGGAAGTGTTCCTTCCATGTTTTCTTTTTTATGTTCTCGTCGTACACTCAATACTACCATGTTTGTCTCTTAGACCTCTTATTTTTACCGTGTTCTTTTGATTTCTAATTTGTTCGTAATTTTTCTTAGTATTGTTATTTTTCCAGTTCTGTTCCATCTCATTCGTTACTCCAACAATCCATTCCTTGTTCTTTTGCCTACATAACTTCTGTGTTTCCATGTTATTTTCCTTATAGGACTCCATATCTTCTTCTTGTCTAGTTCGTAACCATTTTTTTCTTGCTTCATTCTTTTTGTCTGTCATTTCTTAGCGTTATTCATCATACCATTGTTTTTTCCTTCTGTTGCCTCTTTGTCCAATGGTTTTCGTAGAGCTCATTTCTATTATTACTTTGATAACTTTCCAATTTTTCTCATTCTTTTCTATTTCTATATTTATTTCCTGTAAGTATTTGTTCCTTCCCTTTTCCGTATCCTTGTTTAACTTTTGCGATTACTAGGAAATGGTCCGCGTCCTCATTTGCACCTCTATATGATCTAACATCTGTAATTGTCCTGCTTTGATTCTTCTTTGTTAGTACATGGTTCATCTGATTTCCTCTCGAAGAGCGTGGCATCGTCCATATTTTCTTATGTATTCTTTTGTGCTTGTATTTGGTAGGTACTACTAATCACCATTTTTGTTTTCGCAGCAAAGTTGCATAGTCTGGTTCCATTGTCGTTCGTCTTTTCATGTATTGTGTGCTTTCTGGCTACTTGTAGTGTTCTTTTCCGATTTGAGCATTCAAATCCCTTAATATTATCAGGATATCTTGCCTCGGTACTTTCTCATATTCAGTGCTATAATAGATATACAGCCTGTATATAGTGGTTTTCCTTCTACTCTCAAGTAACACAATCTACTGGTAATCGGTTTAAAGCTTATGATGTTTACTTCTCTCCACACTATAAATCCTGTACCTTTATGTCATTTTCGCCTCTCCTGAGTATAACACCCTAAAATCTTTTTTCTCTATTTCCTCTTGGCCTCCCCACCTTATCTCTTGTATTGCTGCTATATTCACTTTGTATTTTTTATCTCCCTTGCTATTTCCATCATCTTTCCTGGTGTTAGCATGGTTTTTACATTCCAAGTTGCTATTTTGCCTGTTTTTTTTGTTATTAGCTTTACCTTCATTTTCTAACTTTTTATTTATTTTTGGTTGATCCTTAATCGTGTCCATGTTCCTTTCCACATCAAATAATGCCGATGCCTGGCGATGGCAGATGCTTCTTTTATTCCATATCTTTCACTATATTTAGCACATGTGTAACAGGGCATGAGATTAGAGTACCATGTAGTCTTGTATTGGGAGAGGGTTTAGGTTGCAAGTTTCAACCAGCATGAGACAACTATGCCAAGAGCGAGGCTTACTGGGCCGATGTGTCTCTGGGGAGAGGGTTAACAAAGTTTGGTCATTTTCGACGTTCATATTTTCTAATGCCATTAATTTGATTTCCACTTTCTGAATACCCAAGCCTCTGACCACTATTTACTAGATAAACTTCTTACTACCATGTATGCAACAAATCTTTAGAAATTTTGAAGGCTATTAAGACTGTGCATAGCACAGGTACTCTGCTAGTTAACAGTAAAACAATCCATGGGAGAGAGGCCAGATGCCCATTTAAACCTTATATCAGGAAAAGTGCCATAGCCACCCTCGACTTGTATTTAAAATAAGAAAGTTAGTATCAATATCGCTAAAAATATAAAAACAAATAAAACTCTAAAATCAATTTGAATAGGTACTTAAGTGTCCTAATAATGTCAAAATAGTTTTGTTCTAAGGAACATAATAAGAGATGTATAACAAAAAAACAATATTCAAAACATTTTCATTCTTTGGGCAGAACTCGGAAACTAAGACAGCTAGGTTCAATTAGTCTTTTGAATTTTATGTAACTAAGTATTAGAATAGACAACTCTTTCCTAATTTAACTTTCTTCATGCTCCTTACGGTTTTTGAAAACCCAATAGTGAGCATGGAAATTGAAATCCAGTAGTCTTGGAAAATTCATTCGTTCATTCACTCATCATAATCTTTAGCCTCTTTTACCTTTCAGTGTCAAGTACCATGCATACCTGATGGGAAGTGCAACGGGAGCAATGTGTTGGATGCAACTCGCATTACGATCTCCCACATCCGGACACACACTGCATTCAACAGTCTTAAATCTAACTGGAAACTAACGTAACTAATAAGTTTAATCCATTGTTGCTCCAACAAAACTCTTGGCTATGGCCAGATTTGAAGCCATGTAGAAGTGTTGCAATTTCTCATGATCAATGGAGAAAGTAGACCCAGTAGGACATGTCACGTTTAGTTGTGTGAAACTGACTTGACAAAATGTCAGATATATAGTACTTTTTAGCTGTATTTGTCAAATGTCAACAATTATAATCTAATTTAAAAAATATACGTGATATTTTGTCATGTCAGTTTCACACAACTAAACAACAAAGCTCTGTACTTTCTACTTACTTAATCTCGACGCCTTTGGTACCTTTTGGTGTAACTTCTTATATTGTCTGAAAGCAATGATGAAGGCTGTACAAGTAAAATGAAGTTTTAAGTATCGATCTCTTATAATTAAACACCTTAAAAGATGAAAGTATCAAAAAAACTTAATGTTATGATTAGGTATTTATTTTGAACTAAATTAACAATTTTTCATAAATAAATATATAAATATATCTGTTAATAACACCAGTGTGAACAACATAACATTCATCACTCCGAAAAATACATCTTAAAATTATAACATACTAATTTAAAATATCACAAGACTTGCATTCAGAGCTGATATCAGGTAAAGTAAAATTCAACACATGAAGAGAACCAACTAGTACATTTAGGTCTTCTAAGCTATGAAATTCAACAGGACTACCAAAATACTTAATTTGCTCGTCTTGGGTAATAACGTTAGTCCCTATGATTATACTGATGGTACCATCACCGTTCATAATAACTTGCTTTTGAAAGCAAGGTATATTATTGTTAATCACAACATCCGATATGATAATAGTTCGTGAAGTGCAACTTTCAACTCGGTGGATAGCCCACGCAGGAGAAGGAACTGTCAAAACCACTTCATTATTCCACAAATCACTAAATAAGCTTGACATCTTCATAAAACTAAAAGCCTCACAATTTTCTGTATCGTTGAATAGCGGGAAGCTGGTATCAGGTTCCACACGTTTTACTTTCTTTTTCTTTGTCTTAATGGATTTTGTGGTTTCTACGTTGTTATTGGATGATGAATCAAGGTTTAGGAATATAGATGGTACTGCTGTTTTCTTCAGTCTAGGAGTTTTTAATTTGTCCTGAAACAAGAATGAGATGATTATAATATGAAATCCTTTAAGAGTGTATCAAATTATATCTAAGAATGCTAAGATATCAACCGATGCATAAAACAATTGAACGTATCGATGACATTAATTGAACGGTATACAACAGATGTATAAATTAATAAATCATACATAATACAATGCTAATATTGTAACGTTCTCCTATAATGTACAAAATGATTTGCGTACTTGTAACCCTTGCATTCTATTGCTAATACTACTTTACACCAACGATAGCTCACCTTAATATCTTTATAAACCCAATATCTAACGATATCGCTTTCCTGAAAATGCTTCTCACATACATGGTCCTTCCTACTAATAACCCTGTCTTCCCTCGCAATGGCATTCTGCCATTGTTGTAGTAACGTATCATTGTTGGGGACTCTGAATAGCGAGACCTTTTCTTTACAGGTCTTGTAGCCCGAATTACACTTTGGCACAAAACATTTCTTTGGCATTTTATATGGCTACATTAACATGGTCTTAACTGTTCTTATAATTGTAACAAAACATCATGATATTGCCTACTCCATTATAGAGCACAAAGTCTCAAGTTATTAATTGAGGTTATGGCCATAACAGCTGGTTATGATTTCAATGTCATTTTTGTTACATTTTAAAAATTGTTGTGTGTACTTAGTTTTCTGAATTTGAATGAATGTCAAGCTTAAAGCAGTAGCAAACGTATAAGAAAGTGTCCTCGTCATGCATTGTGTTATAAAGCTGTTTTGCTTGGAATTTGTCAATATTTTTCGTTTTAAAGTTGAATCCAATAACAGTAGTGCGGTATTCGCAGTACGCTCACCGTAATTTTGGCAGAAAGCAGAATATGTTATTGAAGTTTAATTACATACCAAAAACCTTAACTAACCCTAAACATAAATTATTTAAATCTAATTCTTTATTATTTTATTTAACTCAGCCGTTCCAAAACGTCTATATTCATGATTTTAAGGCAATAAAAGGTGCGTACCGCAACTCGTTGACATACATACATAAATAACCTTCGATATTTACTACTAATCAATGTTTTTCTACCTATAACTGTTAATACAGAAAAGCATTTCGCAATTCTACGTCAGTACCTCACACCGCTAATGTGTTTCAAAAAATCTGGTGTGATACACGCACACAACTTCCTTTTACAGTGATCTTATAGATAGCCAAAAAATTGATTTTAAATTTTTAAGCATTTGTCAAAAATTTTCAAAAAATTACAAATTCTACGAAAAAAACTATAAAACAGAGCGTTAGTTGAAGAGACAAATTTTATCTAGAATTTTAAGCTAATTTCAAAAATGTAATAATATACCGGGTCTATTTAAAATAGGAGTTAATTAAAAAATCTGATGTGATACACTCACATAACTTCCTTTTACAGTGATCTTATAATTAGTCAAAAATTTCATTTTTAATTTTTAACCATTTGTCAAAAATTTTCAAAAATTACAAATTCTACAAAAACGGTGCAAAATAGAGCGTTAGGTGAAGAGACAAATTTTCTCTAGAATTTTAAGCTGAATTCAAAAATGTAATAATATACCGGGTGTTCTATTTAAAATAGGAGTTAATAAAAAAAATAGAAAAAAAAACCCATTTTAGAAGTATTCAACTGGAAAATGACCTATCTCACATCAATACACATTAAAAATGTAATAGAAATGAGAAGTTTTAAAAAAATCGTTAGAGCCGTTTTTGAAAAAATCGAAAAAAACTGAAAAATCGCAAGAGTAAACACCTACTTCCGGTTATGCGATTTTCTTTAAAAGCTTGCTGTCGCATCTACATAGTACACAAAACTTATATATGAAGTTTCAACGCCATACCTCTTTCCGTTTTTGAGATATTCTGTTCACAGACAGACAGACAGACAGACAGACAGACACACACACAGACAGACCAATGAAAAAAAATATGTTTTTTGGGATCAGGGGACTCTAAAACGTGAAGATCTGTTGAAAACTCAATTTCGAATTTTTGGGGTGAATCCAATACTTCCTTTATTGTAAAAGGAAGTAAAAATGAAAAGAAAAACAAAAGAAACCCGTTTTAGAAGTATTCAACTGGAAAATCGCCTATCGCAGATCAATACACATTAAAAATGTAATAAAAATGTGAAGTTTGAAAAAATCGTTAAAGCCGTTTTTGAAAAAATCGAAAAAAACTGAAAAATCACAAGAGTAAACACCTACTTCCGGTTATGCGATTTTCTTCAAACGCTTGCTGTCGCATCTACATAGTACACAAAACTTATATATGAAGTTTCAACGCCATACCTCTTTTCGTTTTTGAGATATTCTGTTCACAGACAGACAGAGAGACACACAGACAGACAGACAGACAGACAGACCAATGAAAAAAGTATGTTTTTTGGGTTCAGGGGACCCCAAAACGTGAAGATCTGTTGAAAACTCAATTTCGAATTCTTGGGGTGAATCCAATACTTCCTTTATTGTAAAAGGAAGTAAAAATTGAAAGAAGAAAAGTGTTCCAAATCACTTACTTAATGCTTACCCAAGGTTGTCGGATTTCTTTCACCGTACTGTACCTACAGCATTATATGCTCTTTGGTACTATGCATATTAAAGCAGTCACATTCACAACATATTAACGGTCCCCGTTTTTTTTGTCTTGTATAGTACCTTAAACCTGCAAAAATGCTAATAAAATAACTAAACTCAGCTTTCTTGGCATTTTAAAATAGCTATTTATCTACTTTGCGTTCGTACTGAGGCTATTACGATACGCGTTTGCGTATCGTAATAGACACAAAGCGGTGCTATAATAAAAATACTAACAATTTTCATTTTTTTTGCTTAAAAAAGTGGCAAAGTAGATAAAATACTGTATGATACCTCGTTTATAAGGCATTTTGTAGCACTTACTCCTTTAGGGCACTCCTCGCTTCGCTCGTCGTACCCTAAATCCGTGCGTGCTACAAAATGCTTCTTATAAAACTCGTATCATAATATACTATTAGGATACTGCATTGGTAACTAGCGTTTACATAGTTACAAACGAGTCCGGTAGATAAAATTTACGGGCCGTTTGTAACTGTAACTGTGTAAATGCTAGTTACCAATGTAGTATCCTAAAAAATCTTATACGATACACGGTCGGTAGCATTTTTATGGTCTTGACAAACATACAGGTCTCGCCCTACGGGCTCGACTTGTAAAGTATTGGCGCGGCCATAAAAATGTTGCTACCGGTCTAATAACGTAAATAGCTATTAAGATTACATTAGTACGCTCTAAAAAATATTACAAGTCACAGCTGCTCTGAGCAGTGTTGCCAACTCTTCGCAAGTTGTATTCGCTAAATTGGTACCGAATTTACTATAGCTCGTTTCACTCTGACTATGCAGTACAGAGAACATACGACAATTTTATTTAAAGGCCTGCTGCGTTGCCGCTTGTAGACCGCACTCAGGTATATTATATGCTGCTCTTTTCAAATTGACGCAGAAGCGACAAAAAGGGTTTACTTCAATAAGGTATTAACAAATAAGCCGATTGCAATACAAAAGGCGGATTTATTATGATTGACGTCTTCGTGTTCAGTTTTAAGCGACTTGCTGGGGAAATATGGCAATACTGTAGCCGTATCCCTGTACACTGCATAGTCAGAGTGAAACGAGCTATGAAAGTCTCCATTTTCAGATCAAAAGTCGCCAAATACGAAGTACGCACATTAGAAAATCAAGCATTTATTTTTTTCCACAGAATAAAGAAATACGTAAACTACTTATGAATATAAAAATTAAAACTTACCTATTTATTTAAGGAAAAAACAATTTAACGTTCTAATTCTTCGTACCAAGTGATTACAATTGACAATGACAAATTGTGCAATGTGCAAACGTTGCAAAGAGTACAGATAAAGCTCCTTCAGTTTTTAATTTCAAATCTCCGGCGTCATGAGCAAATATGGCCGTCTGGTCACGTACGAAATTAGTATATTAAAGTATGAGTGGATAACAAGGTCTTTAAAACACGCGCGGATTTTCGAGCACGACGGCGTAGCCGGAGTGCTCAAAATAGAGCAAGTGTTTTAAAGACCAGTTATCCACGAATACTTTACGCTATTTTTTATTATACCTCCAATACTGGAAATAAATTACGCACTAAAAACTTAGAAATAATTTTTGTTGTGATAAATCGAGAGGGATATTAATATTGCTACTATAGTTACGAGAATTATTTACGTTTTTGTCGCGTCCACGTCCGTTGTTGCATTCACTCGTTTCCTTGACAACCTTTAAAGCTCGGCGAGCTTTAATCGGCTGTTTTCGCACGACCAGGCGTGCTTTAAACGGCGATTCTGACGCAGGTATAATAAAAACAAATAAATGTCATGTAAACATAATACCGGGTGGCCATAATTATCTGAGATCCCGGTAGCTATGGAATTAGCTACTTATAAATGTTGGTTAGCATTATATTTCAATTACAATAAGTATTGGTACCTATGCAATGTAATAAAATGCAATAAGAGAAGGGGAATGTGCCCCGGATTGATTGGGTCCCGAGTGGTGTAGCTTGAACAAGCGTCCACGTTCGATCAGCAGAGTTAAGCAACGCTGTCTCTGGTCAGAACTTGGATGGGAGTTCCACGGCTGCATTTCTCGGCGCCTAGTGGTACGGCTATCACTGAAAAAAGTTGGTCCCGGCGGTCATACAACAACATGGCAGTCGTTAGTGGGGTTGGAAGTCCTCATAACTGCACAGCGACGCCTGTAATTGGCTTAACGGCTGTTGGCTGAGTGCAAAATAAATAAATTAAATTAAAATTCTGCAGTTTAGCCTACGACTCGATTATAAAAATCTCCTGTTCTAACTCCATTACTTATTGCAATCTGTAATAATTTTTGACAGATAAGAATTTTAGTTGTGATGACATTAATGACATTTAATTTAGTTGGATTCATCACTTTAATAAGGCGGTGTTAATTTCAAAGGTAATGTGATATCAGATATTTATGGCCACCCGGTATAATTTCAGGCGTTAAATCATATCAGTATAACAAATTTGCAAATAATATTTTGAAATTCTTTCGTATATGAAAATTGTTGAGGATACATGTATGTGTAGCTTTAGAAATATTGAAATTAATAAATTTTTACATATTTTTTTTAAATTGCGAATAATACCCTAGAATTTCAAACTAAAATATTTCAAAAACGCTAGAAAAGTCGCTAATCGCAAATTCCTATTTTTTTAGCTAAACCACTTGTTAAATACCCTAGATTTAGAGACTTTTTGCCGTTGTTGGCAACACTGGCTCTGAGTCATGCTGAAAAGACTGTAGGACGTCTAAAAACCGCTGTGATCAGCGTTATATATTAGGGTAGCAGCAACATCAATTTTATAGTATTTGGAAACAAGTTATGGTATAGGCAAGATTTATTTTCAGGTAGTATTTACCTATTAGAAATATTATATGTAGGTATATATACTATATCCTTGAAAAAAAAAACTGAAATTTATTCGTTTAATCAATGTAGTAGTAGTAGCATTTGTGGGGATACTCATGTCTAGCAAGTAGGCTTTTATAGGCCCTTTTTGCCAACCCCGTGGACAAGCATGCAGAGTACCAGGTACTTTAGTCCTACTTAGAATTTTGCCTAGACTAAGGCGTTCCAACCTTAGCAAGGAATCTTTTACATGCTACACATCGTAGTAATATGGGACCCACGGCTTTACATCACTTTCGAGTGATGGCATTCTGTAGAGGTTTTCATCCGCATTTTTTATTTTTTAAAAACCTCACCGAGATCGGGGATCGAACTGTCGACCCTTAAATCAGTAGCCAGAATGTTTAACCACTGAGCTATGGAGCGCGGCCTAATGTAACGAGAGATCCAAAAAATCTGATCCTCAGCGGGCTGTGGAAATTCAAACGTGTAAATAATATGTTGATGGCATTGTAAGTCTATGTCAAATTCGAGGTTATCAGGTTAGGTTTTGCGTCAGTCAGAATACTGACGGAAAACCTAACCTGATAACCTCGACTTACAGTGCCACCAACATATTATTTATACGTTTGAATTTCCACAGCCCGCTGAGGATCAGATTTTTATCTCTCGATACAAAGAAATTAAAATATAAACATTAATATTATAAACATGCTCATATTATTTTTATTGAAAAAGCTAGATAAGCATTACCTTCATTTAGCTAAATTAAATGAAACATTCAAATAAAATACGTAGATTACAAATAGTAATACACATACCTACCGGGTGTCTTAAAATGAATTACATCTAGTATGCTTTGAATTTCCCATAATGCAATCTAAAATTTTACTTGAAATTGGCAAGACTGTAAGTCTATGTCAAATTTAAGGTTAGTAGGTTAGGTTTTGCGTCACTTTTGACACAGACTGGTGCAAAACCTAACCTATTTACCTCGAATTTGACATAGACTTACAGTCTTGCCAATTTCAAGTAAAAGTTTAGATTGCATTATGGGAAATTCAAAGCATACTAGATGTAATTCATTTTAAGACACCCGGTACATTAATTAATATCGTATAACACATTTTCTATACTATCCATGATATCAAAGAATTTTTAAAAGTGTCAACAGTCAAGCAAAATCATTATTTTATTTTTTTTTAATATATTTGTAGCCATAGTTTGTAAGTATTTCTTTAGATGGTTGATATTCATAACAGCAACCATATTTTTTTTTCTTCTAATACTTACTAATACTATGGAATTTATTGTTTTTAGCGACAGCGTATTTCGAATTTTAGTTTTTATTAAATTTGTATAAGAAAACATCCTATCACATGTGGTAGGAATAAAATATCTAGTACAAATTTAGACATTTTCCCCATGTTTGAAACTTGATCATATTTCTTGAAAATGGAAATACCTGCAGTTATTTTTTTGTTCTTACATGCAGGCATACCGCTTTTTTCTTATCTGCAGAAGATTTTAACCCATTATTGAATTCTAGAATACGTTCCAGACAAGGCGATATTTTTGAACAATTTGTTTTTGCTTTTGTTGCCGGCTGCCTAAACTGATTTTTTGTTTTCGGTATCGTACCCTGATTTAACTACTATCGACCTCCATTTTCACACTCTATTACTGGACACCACACTATATTTTAATATAAGAAAAAATTCTAACTATAAATAACGATAAAGCATAACCCAAGACACAAGATTAATCATCCTCCATTGCATATTGCGAACCCTCATGAAATAATATCTATTATCACGCATGACCTTTTTTAAAAAACGCTACCTACCGTTTTAGGGGAACCCCAAAATCAATGTCTGCTCCTGTTAATCAGCAGACGAATAATAACGCATAATTTTATTTTTGGAGGTGGAGATTGAGGTCTTGCTATAATTTTTACATTTTTTTTAAGTAATGGTATCATATGGTATGAAACTGTAAATTATGGTATGTTTTAGCTAAATTGGTATCCAGCTCGAAATTATGGTATAAATGCCATAATTATGGTATGTCTGGCAACACTAGTTGTGATTATTTTATTTATTTCTTTTAATAAATATTTTTTCCACGACGAAAGAAGATATGTACAGGCGAGGCGCAGCCGAGCCTGGCTTCTTCTTGAGGCATGGAAAACTTCTTTGCCGCCATGGTTTACATATTATTTTTTATCCTATAGGTACTACCAGAAAGCTAAATATGTTTAAGATAAACGTAGTTTTATTTAATAAGTCATACACACACATAAATACATAAGGGGCGGCTGTGGAAATTCGAACATATGAATAATATGTAAGTTGCACTGTAAGTTTATGTCAAATTCGAGGTTATAGGTTAGGTTTTTCGTCAGTTCTAACACAGACTGACGCAAAACCTAACCTCCTAACCCCAAATTTGAAATAGACTTACAGTGCCATATCATTGCAAGGCTAACGGTGTCTATATAAATCTACTTATTTTCTTGGCTGGCCAACAAAATTTTGTTTTTTGGACAACCGGGAAAAACTGATGCTGATATCTAAATAGGCCTCCAAGCAAAGAGGGGAAGACGCGCGACCATATGGACCACGGGCATTGAGAAAAATCCTGGAAGCAATCAGCTCTGATGATCCAGAGAAAAAAATGACATTCAGAGAAGCTGCAACAGTATTTCAAGTTAGTAAGTCTACAATAACAAGGCATTTGAAAAAGTTCAAGGCAAGTAAAGTGGTGGAATATCATTATTCTGTGAATTATGCAAAGATGCAATATAGTTTGACAAAAAGGAGCGTACGACGTTTGACCTTTAAATTTGCAAAAGCTAATAAAAAAGTGCCTAAGAACTGGTAGGGGGGGAGTATTGCAGGAGAGGAATGGATGCGAGGCTTTTAAAGAGATATTCTGAACACTTTCAATTAGAAAACCAGAACCAAGCAACTTGAGTAGAGCTCCAAACGTCAATAGACAGAAGGTCCAATCGTTTTTCAACAACATCAAGGAAGTTCACAGAAGATTTGGTCCCATTCCTCCAGAGAAAATATGGTAGAACCACTGTCTGGGAATAGTCAAAAATAGTTGCCCTAAAAGGAGTGAAGCAGGTGGGAAGTGCCACATCAGCAGAAAGGACGAGTCCTGTGACAATGATTGCAGCAGTGAATGCTGCTGGAAACTCAGTCAGTCCTATGTCGATTTTTTCGCTTGCCCTCTTCAAAGAGAGAAGGCTATTGGAGGGCCTATAGGATGCATTGACACTGTTAATTCTTCAGGATGGTCTAACGACGAATCCTTTGTAAAGTTTTTGAACCATTTTCTAGCTTTAATATGTCCAAAAGAAGATAGGGCTTTACTAATACTTGATAATCATGAAACCCACCTTCCTCCTGGAACTCTTGATATGGCCTCTAATGTAATTCTTGTAATGGTTACGTTCCCGCCTCATACATCCCATAAATTGCAGCCGTTGGACCTATCCCCTTAATGAAGTAACATACCTATACTGATGATGAATTTCTATGCTCCTATGTTACTGCTCAATCGGCCCCTAGACCTTCTGGCACTATTTTGGACCCAGGACCTTCTGGTGCTACTTCGGTCGGTGAGCCTACTGGCGCTGTGTGTGTAACACCAAGCAATAAACCAGAAACAACGAAAAAATTCGTTACACCTGAAGAGGTCCAGCCTTACCCAAGAAGGAAAAAATGGGTGGAAGAAAAAGAGGGAAAACTATGATATCAACAGACACGCCCGAAAAGGATGCAATTAAAGAACAGAAAGCAAACAAACGCGAGAAGAAAAAGCAATAGAAGATAAACTGAAACATACCAAAAATGTGGCTAAGCATTTAGCAAACATGTTTGATGACAACGATGGTAAGAAAAATAACAAAAAACATACAAACCCAAAGCAGCGTATAAAAAAGCCAAAATTAATTGAAAAAGAAGCTTCATCATCAGACACTGAAGATGAATCTGTATCTTATGTGCCTACTGACAACTAGGACAGCTCTGAAGAAGAGTCCCTATATTGTTGCAATTCAAAAACTACTGATCGAAGCGGAGAAAAATGCTGAAAATGCATATCTTGTGGTCGCTGGACACACTATCTTTGCGTGGGAGTTGAAAGAAACGAGTGGAAAACTTGTGTATGTGATTTCTGCCAAAACAGGGAGTAACATTATGGACCTATTTTATTTCAGTTTGTTCTAAGCCAATTAATCCTAGTCAATGATGTGCATTTTTGTTATTCAATTGACAATTGGATATGATTTTACCATAAATTTGATTATTCAACACTATAATGAACGAACCAATGAAAATTGTTTAATTTGTCAGAAACGGCCAATCAAAATTGACTGTCTTTGAAAACACCTAATGTCGCAGTGTTTTCACGCGAGCCCGATTGGTTTCAATGATTTCAATTTAGTGAGTAGCTTTTGACTGATATTTCACCAAAACGTCAAAGTTAAGTTTGCAAATCAGCGTCGTTCTAAAAACGCATAATAATCGTGTTGGAAGCTCCAGTATTGAATTAATAGTGGGAAACGTTAAAAATGTGTGCTGTCGAACACGGTAAAAGTCATCTACCCATATTGTTGAAGAATCTTTCCAAATACCACTCAAGGCAAAATTTTTTAAGGAAACCTTTACCTTTTGAGGTATTACCCTTGAAATTTTTTTAGTATGTATTGTCAATCTAATTTATTTTCCTGTTAAAACTCAATCTACTTGACTTGGTCCAAGGAACAAGATGGTTATCCCAAGGTACACGAGTATAATATAGCTAGGCCCATTGTGCACATACCATTAACAATATTTGAAAAATATAGTATTCTATAAATTAATAATAACATTTTAGAATGTAAGATAAGGTTTAAATTACTATTGGGTACGTCACAATGCCAAAATTCGATGTTTTATGAAAAATAAAAATAAACTGCAAAAGTGGTCCAATGTACAACAGTTTCCCCTACATGGAAATAATGATGTTTCGAACTTTAGTTTCAATCTTGTGACAAAAGTAGTTATATTTAAAGTAATGTTAAGTTACTATAAGCACATGTCAAAAGGGATACAGAAATTGAAGGTTTATAAAAAATCATTTGTGAAAACTAATGTAGGTATAGTTATTTAACAAACAAGTATGTTAATGAGAGCGATTAATAATCGATACATTTTAGTAGAGATTATTAATCGCCGATTAACACACCAGTTAGTTACAATATTTTTCCGTTGATCGTATCTTAGTAATATTATGTAGAGTATCAATGTTGCAATATGGCATATTAATAAAACAAATTCAAGCAGCTAGAATTAGACAAAAATATATTATAAGAGATGTCCCATTTTTTATTGGCCTACAACTATTTTTCTGTTTTGGCTATTGTTGTAAGGTCATCAATATACCTATGTTGGGCACCTGTTCTAACACTAAATTGAATAGTAGGTACTGTTGCCAATGGATCATTATCTTATTCCCTTTTCTATTGTAAATGCTTCTGATAGGTTTACGCTTGCTTTTACTTTGCTTTTACTTTTTGTTTGTTCTATTGACACTTGTGTTAATCTTAATAATCACTTTTTGTGGACTTTCTAGTTCTTGCATGGCTCCTATACAGGTGTGTTTGTATTATTGTGTCTTTAAAGTCTGTGGACACAATATACATGTAAGGTTACTTTACTTTACTTTACTTAATCCAAAACCTTTCTACCTTTCGGTGTAAGGTTATAGAGCTGAGTTGTGGTTTATGGATTCGGACTTGTCTTGCATATTTCTCTCCACTTCTTTCTATCCTTTGCTACTGTGCGGATTTCTTCCCACTTTATGTTTCTTGATTCTGTTGCCTCCTTTAGTTCCTCCTTCCACGTTTTTCTCGGTCTTCCTATCCTGTTTTTCCCTTTTGGTCTTGCTTCAAACACTTTTTTCACTGTTCTGTCCTTGTCCATTCTTATTACATGTCCTAACCACCCTAACTGTCTCTCTTGCACTGATACCGCTACCGCTTTAGTTTTTAAATTTTCTCTAAATGTTGTGTTTCTGATGTGGTCTCTCCTTGTTTTGCCCTCTATTTTTCGCAGGAATCTGATCTCCATACTCTCGACCCTGCTCCTATGTTTATTCACTGTTGTCCATGATTCGCAGCCATAGATGAGTATTGGTGTTGCAACTTTTTTAAGTACTTCTACTTTTGCCTCTTTAGGTACTTCCTTTTTTCCTAGAAAAGAGGACTTTATGGAGTTAAATAGTCGTCCCGTAATTCCTACTCTTTCATTTATCTCGTCATCTAGTTTTCCATTTTCCTGTATCCATACACCTAGGTATTTAAACTTCTCTACTTGTTCTAATTTTCTGCCCTCTATATATATACGGTGTCTTCTCTTATCTGGTGCTATTACCATTGTTTTGGTTTTTTCTCCGTTTATCTTCATGTTTTTCTTTTTTAGTTCTAAGTTATATACATTTATGTTTTCTTGTAGGTCTTTCTCATTTTTTCCGAATATTACCATATCATCGGCAAAGAGTAGTTCTGATATGTAGATATTTTCCATGTTCCAGCTTCCTACATGGTATTTTCTTGTTTTTTTCTTACATTCTTTTATTACCTCATCTAATACTAAATTGAATAGCAGCGGACTGAGTACACATCCCTGCCTTAGGCCTATATTGGTCTTGAATTCCTCCGACTGCTCGTGTCTAGTTCTTATTACGTTTCCGCTGTCTTCATATAGTGCTTTGATGGCTGCTATTTCTGTGTAATTTATGTTTGCTTTCTCTAAGCACTGCCATATTGCGTCTCTTTCTATTCTGTCGAAGGCCTTTTCTAAATCTATAAAACAAAGATGGATTTCTTCCCCTTTCTCTATGACCTTTTCGCTTAGCTGTCTGATTGTGAATATGTGATCTTGTACCCCCCGTCTTTCTCTAAATCCACTCTGTGTGTCTTCTATTGTCTTGTCTAATTTGTCTCTGAGCCTGGTTTCTAGAATCCTTGCCAATACCTTTCCTGGGATGCTTAGTAAGGAAATTCCTCTGTAGTTACAGCATTCTCTTCGATCTCCCTTCTTATATATGGGTACTATGATTCCTACTGTCCAGTCTCTTGGCACTTTTCCTGCTACTAAGATGTCGTTATAGAGTTCTAGTAACCTTTCCTTGCCCGTTTCTCCTATATATTTTACCATCTCTGGGGTTATTTCATCTATACCTGGGGCTTTTGCTAGTTTGAGCTTCCTTATTGCTATATCCAGTTCCTGTTTTGTTATTTTGCCTTCTGCGGTATCTTCTGCTGTGTTCGTGTCTTTTTCTATACCGGAGTTTTCCCTTCCCCTCTTCCTTTCTGTTCCTCTCGGTTCTTCCCCTGCTGCCAGCAAATCTTTAAAATATTGTCTCCATCTTTCCATTATCTCCTTTTCATTTGTCAGTACATTTCCCTGTTTATCTTTGATGTTTTTTGTGGGTGTACTTTTCTTATTTCTCATTTGTTTCAAAGTTCCGTAAAATAGTTTCTTATTGTCGGCAAATTCATTTTTCATTTTGTTTCCGAATTCTTCCCACGCCTTCTGTTTTGCTTCCTTTACCTTGTTCTTTACCTCCGTTCTCTTCCCTTTGTATAGATTGTAGTCCTCTTCCGATTTTGTTTGCAAATATTTGCGCCAACATTTTTTTTTCTCTTTTACCAGTGCCTTTATGTCCGTTGACCACCATGCCGTTCTTTTGAAGTTTGTGTTAGTCACTTTTGCCACTCCGCAACATTTTCGTGCTGCTTCTACTATGCATTGTTTTATCATTTTCCATTTTTCTTCTATGTTTAGTCCGATATTGTTTGTCTCAAACTCCTTTTTTAGGTTGTTTTGGTACTTCTTTCTGATGTGTTCTTCTTTTAACATGTAGCTTTTAATTTTCTCTTTAGTTATTTTTCTATTTTTCTCTGTTATTTGTTTTTGGCTCACCCTCATATCCATTTGGAGTAGATAATGGTCGCTGCCTATTTCCGGTCCCCTCTTCACCTTGACATCTTTGATTTTTCGCCTATTCTCCCCGTTCACTAGGAAGTAATCAATGATTGATTTCTCGTTTCTGCTATGTTGCACTCTTGTATATTTGTGTATGTCTTTATGTATGAACTTTGTGTTCGCTATAACTAAATCGTTTGCCACGCAGAACTCCACTATTTTCGTGCCGTTTATATTTCTTTTATGCTCTCCTTGTCTTCCTAAAATTCTCTCTATGCCTGTATTATCATTTCCGACACTTCCATTTAGGTCCCCCATAATTATAATATTGTTTCCTTTCGTATCTATTTCTTTTTGCAGTTCCTCCCAAAACTGGTTTTTTATGTCCACTTTCTCGTCTTCATCAGGTCCGTACGCCACAATAATTTGCCATGTTTCTTCTTTTTCCTCTAGTTTAACTTCTACTGCCATTATTCTTTCATTTACATACCTTTCGTTTATTACAGTTTCTATTTTTTCCGGATGCACACTAAACCTACTCCCGCTTGTGCCCTTTCAGATTTTTCTATTCCTGACCAAAGCATCCAATATCCCTTATGTAATCTCGTATGTCCTTCTCCTTCTTCTTTGTCTCTGTTATTCCCATATAATCCAACTTTTGCCTCTCCATTTCCTCTATAAGTTCCTCCTCCTTTCCGTTTATACTTCTGATGTTCCATGTACCTATTTTTATATATTCTTGCTTTCCACTTTTTTGTTTCATTTCTCTACTCATGTCCGTGTCTTTTGCTCTGTTCGTCATCTTTTGTGTCTGTTTTTTTATTTTTAGGGTGCTTAGTTTTTTGGAGGAGTCTCTTCTATGACTCTTTGTTCTCCTTCACACCACTTATAGCAAGTTCCGTCTATTGTTATCTTCTGGTACCCAGTTTTTGCTTCTTTTCCATTTGCTCTTGCCGATCTGGCTATTTTTCTTATTTCTGCTTGTATTCTTCTCTCATCCTGTGTTTGATCGTTTTCTATGTATATTCTTGTGCCTTTCAAGGATTTTTTGTTTTGCATTACCTCCTGTTTTTCGTTCCAAGAGTCCATCTCCACTACTGTTAATGCTGGCTTTATGGTATGCACATTTTTGACTTTGACGTCCACTTGTAGTTTTTCTTCGAGGAACTCCATCACAACTTGTTTTTTATCCTGCCCTTTAAATTCAACTCCTTTTATTACAATATTGCATTTTCTTCTATTCCTTTCCACTGCCTCTAATTTTCCCTCTAGCTTTTCTATTCTTTTGATTAGGGAGCCCTTTTCCAGCTCCCATTTCTCTTCCTTCTTCTTGAACTCCTCTCTAAGGTCCTTGTTAGCTTTCGTGTTTTCCTTTATTTCCTTCATCATCTCTTCCAACATTTTTTTCAGCTCGTTCATTTCCGACATTTTGGTATTCGTTGCTTCTGTGCTTTTTTGCAAGGGGTATTTGATAATGTTTTTTCTTTTGCTTTCTCTACAAAGTTCCTGGTCCAGTTCTGTGCTGCTATTTAGCTCCCGGTCCCGTTTGTTTGTATTTTCCATACAGTTAGCTCTTAAATGTGATCCGCTAAACTTTTGTTGAAGTTATAAAGCACGTCTACTTGTTTATTTGTTTATCTTTCTTTGAAACGCCGTTGACCGCAGACTCTATTTATCGCTATCCGCACTTGCACCGCCTGCTTATCGCACCTTCGCGGGCCGCTCGCCGACGACCGCCCTGGGTTTATTCACTGCACTGTATTCTTAGAATCGCAAAACACTGAAAACAAACCCTTGATTTTCCTCTGTTTTCTTAACTTTTCGCCACCGTTCCACTTAATTTTATATACCACTTTTCACGTCGCGTTAAGGTTCACGAATTTTTATTGGTGTGATATAGCCCGTATACGGAATTTATATATCGCCACCTGCTATAAAATTCGCGTCCGCGCCGTCCGCTGTCTGCCACAACTTTTTTCATGTAAGGTTACTTATGTTCATAAAAGTAATTTTGAGTTTGCTTTAGAGTAAAGATTTGCTTGGTTACTGATTTACCACTCATGAAACCACATTTGTAATCTTGAATTATTTTTTACGTGTGGGTTTACTTAGGGTTTTTATACAGTTTTACAGAATTTTATGTACTGTGTTTTAGCAGTGTCACTTCTCTGTAGTCTACCTATTAGGATTTGCATCCTTTTTTATGAATATTACATAACACTGTCTGATTTCAATATTTTGGAATTTCTTTTGTTTCTCAAACTCTGACAATCTGTCATTCAGGCAGTTTCTCTCCTCCATATTTAATTGCTCCAGAAATTCCGTTCCTTCCTGCACTACTTTCGTTCTTCAGATTTTTATTTATTTCCATGTATTTTTCTTTGGTTGGTGAATCAGTCGTCCTTTATTTCTCCTGTACTGCTTGGTATTCGTTTTGCTTGGTTCTTCTGCCTCTAGATTCAATAAATCGTTAACGATTCTTCCAACTTTTAGTTTTTCTTTGTATATCCAATTAAATTCCCTTGTCCGTTCTTGTAGTAGAATGTTTTCGTTTGGTAGGTACCTAACTTTTTTTGTTTTTACTTCCCGTCCCATCTTGGTAAAAATGTCTTTGTTCCTAACTTTATCTTATATATTTTGCATTTTCGCTTCGATGCAACGTATAAAGATGTTTTTAACTTTTTTCTTCTTCTTTTATTGTTGTCTATTTGCTGTTTTTTGTCTACACTTGTTTTTTCATTGCAACTTCCATAAATTTCTTGTCATTTTGCTTATGCTTACAGCATCCATTGGTATTTGTCCTACACGTTCTTTCTTGCCCAATTCTTACATCTAAGTCACCCTACTTACGTGCATTAATTAAACTTCAGTTCTTTTTTACCTTTTATTCTCAACCAGCAGATACTGTTTGAGACCGGTACACATTTTGTTACAAAACTTATATTTTTGGCCCACTAAAAAACTTGCATGCAATTCCCTATTTGGCCCTAAACTAGTAAAGAAAGCAGTTTTGAATCCCAGTTATCATATACTCTATTTGTTTTGTTTTTTGCAAAGCTATTACCTCAGCTCCAGATCTGTGTTCTGGAATTTTGTTGTTCCTTTTTCATATGTACCCCTTACATTGCAAGCTGCCACTTTTATTAATTTGTTTTCCATTTATAATTAAAAGAATAACATAATTTGGTAAAATTTTCTTTCATTTAATTGTTTTCTGATACTTGCAATAGCCACCCGATATTCAGCATTTTTTGCATAAAATCGTAAAAACTTATCTCAAAAACAGTCATCTTTAGACCTATAATATTTACATTAGAATAATTAGTATTTCTCTGTGATACCTGGACACACTTGTCGTAATTCAAAGATTCGTTGGCGCTTGTTTTTGGATTTTTAATTAATTTCAAGAACTGAGGTAGAGTATTAGCCGACGAATCAAAATCTAGTACCACATTAATGTGTATGTTTTTGTGGATAACGTCCACTGAGACATACAGTAGGTGAGTATTTTTATTACTCTACCTGCTGCGGTACCTCAATTCCATGATGTCACATACAACTACCTGCGTCTCCGCCGTAAATGATGCAACTTTTTGTAAAAAGACGAGTCAGAGGATTGATTCACATTCCTACCGTGTGGGCATAAGCTCAAGGGTCAACCCTTTTTATTACTAACGGTAGTACCACATTGTTAACTCGTTGCTAAGTGTGAAGAAAGGCAATGGCGAGTTTCAGTACGCAATAAAACATTTTATTAAATTCAATTATTTTAGAAACGGTTGTTCAGAGCGACATCTATCAAGTATAGGTACCTTGGGCAAAAAATGCCAGGGAATAAGAATTTTTTGTTACAAATTTAATACACCAAAAAAAAGTTATGAAGCTTTAGATGTATGCAAAATGCTGCTGCTGGCGCTCTCTGCAATGTACATAAAAACTGTGATCAGATCTGGTATTACCATCAAAAGCAAAAAAAAAAACAATAACTTTGACGGCTGTATTTCGAAAACTATTAACTTTTTAAACTAAGGTATGTTGGGCTAGATCGTTATAATTTAGTCTCAGGAATTTGTGCTAGCGTATTGTACGGACCTTTCAGAAACAACCTGTATAGTCTTTCTTTTTTCACCATGAGTCAGAGCAGGCCATGACCATACATTTTTGTAAGAATATAGATAAAAATTTAGTTAAAACCCAAGTTTTCATGTTGGCTGCAAATGAAGTTAGCAAAATGATTCAGTACTGAAATACCCATTTATTTAAAAAATCGTTAAACTTAGGCAAGCAACAATAAATCACTT
>OW679198.1:51831102-52038767 GCA_940337035.1 Agriotes lineatus
CTTGTATTGCTGCTATATTCACTTTGTATTTTTTATCGCCCTTGCTATTTCCATTATCTTTCCTGGTGTTAGGATGGTTTTTACATTCCAAGTTGCTATTTTGCCTGTTTTTTTTGGTTTTCTTTTTGTTATTAGCTTTACCTTCATTTTCAAATTTATTATCTATTTTTGGTTGATCCTTAATCGTGTCCATGTTTCTTTCCACATCAAATAATGACGATGGCAGATGCTTCTTTTATTCTATATCTTTCACTATATTTAGCACATGTGTAACAGGGCATGAGATTAGAGCATCATTTAGTCTTGTGTTGGGAAAGGTTTCAGGTTGCAAGTTTCAACCAGCATTTGACAACTACGCAAAGAGCGAAGCTTACTGGGCCGATGTGTCTCTGGGGAGAGGGTCAACAAAGTTTGGTCATTTTGGACGTTCTAATACCATTAATTTGGTTTTCACTTTCTGAATACCCAAGCCTCTGACCACTATTTACTAGATAAACTTCTTACCATGTATGCAACAAAGCCTTAGAAATGTTGAAGGGTATTAAGACTGTGCATAGCACTGGTACTCTGCTAGTTAATAGTAAAACAATCCAGAGGAGAGAGGCCAGATGGCCGTTTAAACCTTATATCAGAAAAAGTACCATAGCCACCCTCGACTTGTATTTAACAAATAAAACTCGAAAATCAATTTGAATACTTAAGTGTCCTAATAATGTCAAAATAGTTTTGTTCTAAGGAACATAATAAGAGATGTAATGGGTGATTCATTAAGAGGTACTTTTTCCAGTAGGAATTTTATGACAGATCTAACTGTCAAACTGTCAAACTTTAATGATATATTTGTTCAGTATTGTTTGACATTTCATCATGAAAAGACTTACCCCAGAACAGCGTTTACAAATTATGCAGCTGTATTACGAAAATCAGCGTTATACGAGGAATGTGTTTCGTGCGCTTAGAGCAACTTATGGTCCTCATAATCGGCCTACCGAACGCACAATTCGCTACACCATCGACAAATTTGTAAACCAATTTTCATTATTGGATAATACGCGACCAAATAGACCACATCCAGCACGCAGTGAAGAAAATATAGCGGCGGTAGCAGAAAGTGTACGCGATGACCGTGATGAATCGATTCGGCGCCGTTTCCAACAGCTTGGCTTATCGTATGGAACAACTTGGCGTATTTTACGTAATGATCTTGATTTAAAAGCATACAAAATTCAACTCGTGCAAGAATTGAAGCCGGCCGACTTTCCGAATCGTCGCCGTTTCAGTGTTTGGACTCTTGAAAAGCTTGAAGAGGACCCACTGTTTTCGCTCAAAATTTTGTTCAGCGATGAGGTCCATTTCTGGCTTAATGGTTACGTCCATAAGCAAAATTGCCGTATTTGGGCTGAAGTGCAACGCGAAGAGGTTCAAGAGCTGCCATTAGATCCAGAAAAAAGAACGGTTGTCGGTTTGGTATGGTTTATGAGCTGGTAGAATCATCGGTCTATATTTCTTCAAAAATTAGACCGGCCGGGACGTAGTTGTGAATGGCGCTCGTTATCGCGCCATGATAACGGACTATTTGCTGCCTGAAATTGAAGCCCGTGATCTTGACGACATTTGGTTCCAACAAGACGGCGCTACTTGCCACACAGCCCGTGAAACCATGGCATTATTACGAGAACAATTTGGTGAACAGTTAATTTCACGCTTCAGACCAGTGAATTGGCCGCCTAGATCATGTGATATCACACCTCTAGACTTTTTCCTTTGGGGCTACTTAAAGTCCAAAGTTTACATGGAAAAGCCGGCTACGATTGAGGAATTGGAAGCCAACATTACTCGCGTCATTCGCCAAATACCACTTGAACTGCTCGAACGCGTCATCGAAAATTGGAACCTCAGAATGGATCATGTTAGCCGCAGTTACGGCCGACATTTGAAAGAAATAATCTTTAAAAAATAAATGTATAGAATGGTTCTTTTGTATGATAATAAAGATTACCCGATAAAATTGTATTTTTTTTATTTTTGAAAAAAGTACCTACCATTTTCATTTTTGGGCAGAACTTGGAAACTAAGACAGCTAGGTTCAATAAATTAGTCTTTTGAATTTTATGTAACTAAGTATTAGAATAGACAACTCTTTCCTAATTTAACCTTCTTCATGCTCCTTACGGTTTCTGAAAACCGAATAGTGAGCATGGAAATTGAAATCCAGTAGTCTTGGAAAATTCATTCGTTCATTCACTCATCATAATCTTTAGCCTCTTTTACCTTTCAGTGTCAAGTACCATGCATACCGGATGGGAAGTGCAACGGGAGCAATGTGTTGGATGCAACTCGCATTACGTTCTCCCACATCCGGACACACACTGCATTCAACAGTCTTAAATCTAACTGGAAACTAACGTAACTAATAAGTTTAATCCATTGTTGCTCCAACAAAACTCTTGGCTATGGCCAGATTTGAAGCCATGTAGAAGTGTTGCAATTTCTCATGATCAATGGAGAAAGTAGACCCAGTAAGACATGTCACGTTTAGTTGTGTGAAACTGACTTGACAAAATGTCAGATATACCGATGGGGCCACAATTATATATAACCGCAATGAGATAACATGAACAAGAAAATAAACCGTATTGCTTGAGTAAGAGAGAGATAAACATAGTAGCAAATATGCGAGTAGGCTTGCCGTCATTTTAATTATGACAGATGTCAACCAAACATGCCTACTAAAATAATTTTTTCGTATGGTCATCTCTTTCTTACTCAAGCATTTTATTTTGTTGTTCATGTTATCTCATTGCTGTTATATATAATTATGGCCCCATCCGTATAGTACTTTTTAGCTGTATTTGTCAAATGTCAACAATTATAATCTAATTTAAAAAATATACGTGATATTTTGTCATGTCAGTTTCACACAACTAAACAACAAAGCTCTGTACTTTCTACTTACTTAATCTCGACGCCTTTGGTACCTTTTGGTGTAACTTCTTATATTGTCTGAAAACAATGATGAAGGCTGTACAAGTAAAATGAAGTGATGACAAAATTATTTTATAATTTTAAAATTTATTGCTTCCTTAACTATGCATGTTTTGTTACTCTATAAATCAGTTTTAAGTATCGATCTCTTATAATTAAACACCTTAAAAGGTGAAAGTATCAAAAAAACTTAATGTTATGATTAGGTATTTATTTTGAACTAAATTAACAATTTTTCATAAATAAATATATAAATATATCTGTTAATAACACCAGTGTGAACAACATAACATTCATCACTCCGAAAAATACATCTTAAAATTATAACACACTAATTTAAAATATCACAAGACTTGCATTCAGAGCTGATATCAGGTAAAGTAAAATTCAACACATGAAGAGAACCAACTAGTACATTTAGGTCTTCTAAGCTATGAAATTCAACAGGACTACCAAAATACTTAATTTGCTCGTCTTGGGTAATAACGTTAGTTCCTATGATTATACTGATGGTACCATCACCGTTCATAATAACTTGCTTTTGAAAGCAAGGTATATTATTGTTAATCACAACATCCGATATGATAATAGTTCGTGAAGTGCAACTTTCAACTCGGTGGATAGCCCACGCAGGAGAAGGAACTGTCAAAACCACTTCATTATTCCACAAATCACTAAATAAGCTTGACATCTTCATAAAACTAAAAGCCTCGCAATTTTCTGTATCGTTGAATAGCGGGAAGCTGGTATCAGGTTCCACACGTTTCACTTTCTTTTTCTTTGTCTTAATGGATTTTGTGGTTTCTACGTTGTTATTGGATGATGAATCAAGGTTTAGGAATATAGATGGTACTGCTGTTTTCTTCAGTCTAGGAGTTTTTAATTTGTCCTGAAACAAGAATGAGATGATTATAATATGAAATCCTTTAAGAGTGTATCAAATTATATCTAAGAATGCTAAGATATCAACCGAAGCATAAAACAATTGAACGTATCGATGACATTAATTGAACGGTATGCAACAGATGTATAAATTAATAAATCATACATAATACAATGCTAATATTGTAACGTTCTCCTATAATGTACAAATTGATTTGCGTACTTGTAACCCTTGCATTCTATTGCTAATACTACTTTACACCAACGATAGCTCACCTTAATATCTTTATAAACCCAATATCTAACGATATCGCTTTCCTGAAAATGCTTCTCACATACATGGTCCTTCCTACTAATAACCCTGTCTTCCCTCGCAATGGCATTCTGCCATTGTTGTAGTAACGTATCATTGTTGGGGACTCTGAATAGCGACACCTTTTCTTTACAGGTCTTGTAGCCCGAATTACACTTTGGCACAAAACATTTCTTTGGCATTTTATATGGCTACATTAACATGGTCTTAACTGTTCTTATAATTGTAACAAAACATCATGATATTGCCTACTCCATTATAGAGCACAAAGTCTCAAGTTATTAATTGAGGTTATGGCCATAACAGCTGGTTACGATTTCAATGTAATTTTTGTTACATTTTAAAAATTGTGTGTACTTAGTTTTCTGAATTTGAATGAATGTCAAGCTTAAAGCAGTAGCAAACGTATAAGAAAGTGTCCTCGTCATGCATTGTGTTATAAAGCTGTTTTGCTTGGAATTTGTCAATATTTTTCGTTTTAAAGTTGAATCCAATAACAGTAGTGCGGTATTCGCAGTACGCTCACCGTAATTTTGACAGAAAGCAGAATATGTTATTGAAGTTTAATTACCTACCAAAAACCTTGACTAATCGTAAACATAAATTATTTAAATCTAAATCTTTATTATTTTATTTAACTCAGCCGTTCCAAAACGTCTATATTCATGATTTTAAGGCAACAAAAGGTGCGTACCGCAACTCGTTGACATACATAAATGAATAACCTTCGATATTTACTACTAATCAATGTTTTTCTACCTATAACTGTTAATACAGAAAAGCATTTCGCAATTCTACGTCAGAACCTCACACCGCTGTGTTTCAAAAAATTTAAAGAAGAAAAGTGTTCCAAACAGCGCTACCACAGAATAAAACAATTTTTTTCTATAGCACATGTTAAAGTGTGCTTTTATCAACTCAAAACAAAAGGTCAAGTTTTACTTTAACAGCAAGGGTAGATAAAGTAGCACTTTAACATCAAGGATAGATAATAGTATATTGTATGTTAAGAGCTGAAAGTGCATTCTTGCCGCTTGCGCATGAATATTGCTGGTTGAGACGAAGTCGAAACCAGCAATCATGCAAAAGCGGCAAGCGCACTTTTAGCTCGAAACATACATACTATTTTTTCGACGACTGAGCATATTATTAAAGGAAAATATCAAATTTCGTTTTATCGCAAAAATTAATTGACAATCAAGTTAACATTACTCGCGCAGTCTATATGACATGTGACGCGATTATTTCCACAAATGACGGGCGTTGTCAAGGAAACATTCGGACGTGGCTACCTATTTTGTTCACGCGGAAACCCAAAACGCTCGGCGAGCGGCAAAAAGATGAAAACGCACGCTCAGCGGCAAATGTCAACTTTCTGTTGTCAAATGACATTGAGAAAAATCTACTTTCGATGTCAGTCGTCGAAAAAGTAATTTAATTTTCTAACTTTTGTTTAAATTAAATATAACAGCTTCGTATTATCGTAGGGGATCAAATATAATGTACACCAAATTAAACCATACATCCCTAGCGCTGTCCACCAAAAAATTTAATGAACATCAAAAAATCTTAATGGAACCCAAATTATTATACTTCAGAAAATGAGAACAGCACCACTAAAATAGCTATGTTGCGTATTGTTTTACCATTGCTTACATTTTAAATTCCATATGTCTATCAATTTTACTAAATGTTCACCAAATTTAGAACGCTCAAGTTACGCGTCCGTGCTGCACATAATAAATATTCGCGCTATCCATTTATATTTAGTCTTTCTCGAAAAAACTACTTGTGCGTCAAATAATTATTCTGTTACTCCAAAAATGAAATAAGCTCGAGCATCTCTCCTTGTCGCTTCCAGATCCAGACAAACTTCTTGCAGGCTTCAGCTTGCAGCCGCACACTGTGTTTGGTAGCTTTTACAGTGAGTGTAACCAGTGTATTGTCGTATGAAAAAACTTAATAAGTTTAATTTTCAATTTTGTTTTGTGAAATTTGTGTTAGATTTTTATATATATACTAGCGGACCCGACAGACGTTGTCCTGCCCGCTGCCTGCTATCGGTGGGTTCAGCAAACGTTTTTTCGATATTCGAATTTTCGATTTTTTTCATTTTAAAAAATATTGGGGGGTGGTGGAGGGCGGGCGTGAAATTTTGGGGGACCCGACAGACGTTGTTCTACCCGCTGCCTGCTATTAGCGAGTTCAGCAAACGTTTTTTCGATATTCGAATTTTCGATTTTTTTAATTTTAAAAAATATTGGGGGTGGTGAAATTTGGGGGTTATATGTTTTGATATGCGAGAAATCTTTAAAAAATTAAAAAAGAAATTTCGTCAATTTTTTTATAAATTGCCTAGAACCCGATTGCAGCACCACTTACCGGGTCCAATTGTAAATCTAAACCATCCAGGGACCCACTTAAACTCAAAAAAATTCATCAAAATCGGTCCAGCCGGTTAGGAGGAGTTCAGTTACATACAGACGTACAGAAGCATTATATATATAAAGATATTGATTTATTTCTAAGAATTCTTCAGACTTATTTCTATGTCCCCATTAATAAACAAGACCTAATAAAACACGATAGATTTTTCTTATAAGTGATATTTAGGCCAGCAAGAAATATAAATCTGGGTATACTTTTAAAATTGAATGTGGTATAAAATATAGTAAACATTGTGTATTTTTCCCAAAGAAATAGTGTTTTTTAAATGCTACATAATATAAGACGCTGACGAAAATTAAATATCTGGGTATCATGTTAGAATTAAATGCGGAATAAAATTTGGTGAACATTTAGCATTTTTAGCCAACGAAAGTTATTTTTGGGAACAAATAATATAAGAGACTAGCATGATGTCAATTTTTGGTTGTCGCTCTAAGATTATGTATTTTCTTAATTTTGGTGAGCATTTAGTATTTTTGGGAAACGAAAGTATTTTTTTGTACGAAAAGGTTGGGTAAATTTGGTAGACTGTTAAATACCACCCTTATCGTAGCAACCCAATCTAGCTACTGACATTTTGAAATGTGATTGACTGTCATTATTTTCTTTTGAAATTGTTAAAGTTCTTGCTATAGAAAAAAATATTGTATTATACACGACGATAAAGTTATTTCTATCCACTCTTGAATCATTAACGTCTAGACTTCGTCTCGACGTTAAACGATTCACTCGTGGATAAAATTTAACTTTATCGTCTTGTATAATAAATTACTATTTTCTGTGGCGCTACCGTTCGTAAAATTACCGAATACCCACAACAGATGCCGAAAATACCCGACTTTAACCCGCAAGTGCAAAACAGCAGCAAGCCCGCGAATCCAAATAATTTTTTTTAATGTTTATTATTTTAATACTCTATAACTTAATAAAACTCAAGTTTTAATTATTTTTCAGTTTATTTATTAAAAATACAACATAAATCCTTTGAAGTAAAAAAATCTGGTGTGATATACGCACACAACTTCCTTTACAGTGATCTCGTAATTAGCTAAAAGTTTTTTTAATTTTTAAGCATTTGTCAAAAATTTTAAAAAATTACAAATTCTACAGAAACCGTACAAAATTCATTAAAGAGCATTATTTATAATCACCCAGTATAAATTGAAAAGTGGTCACCCTACTTACACAGGTTGCCCATACAAATATCTAAAAACGTAATTGAGCATTTTACCCGAATCATCCCTTAAAGGTGCAACGGGGGTGAATTATTGAACCCTCTGTATCTCTTGTGTTTATTGAGTTACAACATTCGTTTTTGGTACATAGGTGTCTTCTTAAAATCCTTAGAAAGCGATTGAACGTTTTTTTTTAATTTCACCCCAAACGGACGTAAAGAGGGTAAAACTGAAAAGCGCTAAGGGGTTAAAATAATTTTTTTAATGAGTTCAATTTAGAATAAAATGGGGTAGAAAGTTGTTAATATTTATTTAATTTTGCTTTTTACGTTTGTATTCTTGGAGAAATAAAGCAAAGCGTAGCTCCAGCTTCATAATACCCGAAATTACCCGTAATATTAAATACCCGCGTAATTACCCGCAAATGACTGAAATACCCACATTTCGGGTAATTACCCGCAGATTGGCAGCACTGGCCTTCCAAATCACTTGCTTACCCAAGGCTGTCGGATTTCTTTCACCGTAGGTACAGTTGCTATGAAAATGCATAAATTTTTTTTTTCACATGACAGAGCAGGCTGTGACTTCTAATATTATTTACAGTGTACCAGCCTAACCTTAAAAATATCACTTGTCACTTTGACAGGTGTTTGACTACTGCAAACGTGATTACAAGATTTTGTAAAATGTACAAGCATTGATTAATAACTAGTACCAGACAAAAAACTGGGACAACTCTTGATATAGATTTTAGCATTATTTGATTTGCTTAAACTTGCCCACGGTCTGCTGAATTGTGTGATAAATGTTCATTTTATCACACAATTCCGCTTGCCACACAACTCAGTACGCCGTGCATTTACTATATCAATTTCGTTTCATTGCAACGTGTAAACAAGTTGACAATTAGAAATTCCTAGTACTATCAAAGAGCATTATATGCTCTTTGGTACTATGCATATTAAAGCAGTCACATTCACAACATATTAACGGTCCCAGTTTTTTGTCTTGCATAGTACCTTAAACCTGCCAAAATGCTAATAAAATAACTAAACTCAGCTTTCTTGGCATTTTAAAAGTATATTTTACAACATCTTGTATAAATTTTGCTGTGTTTAAACAACTGTCAAGGTGACGTTATTAATATTTTTTTAGGCTACTGCATTGGTCACTAGCGTTTACATAGTTACAAACGAGTCCGGTAGATAAAATTTACCGGCCTAGACCAGTAGTAATAGAACTACTGCTGGTCTAGGCCTGTAAATTTTATCTACCGGCCTCGTTTGTAACTGTAACTGTGTAAATGCTAGTTACCAATGCAGTATCCTAAAAAATCTTATACGATACACGACCGGTAGCATTTTTATGGTCTTGCCAAACATACAGGTCTCGCCCTACGGGCTCGACCTGTAAAGTATTGGCGCGGCCATAAAAATGTTGCTACCGGTCTAATAACGTAAATAGCTATTAAGATTACATTAGTACGCTCTAAAAAATATTACAAGTCATAGCCTGCTCTGAGCAGTGTTGCCAACTCTTCGCAAGTTGTATTCGCTAAATTGGTACCTAATTTACTATACCTCGTTTCACTCTGACTATGCAGTACAGAGAACATACGACAATTTTATTTAAAGGCAAACTTCGCCTGCTGCGTTGCCGCTTGTAGATCGCACTCAGGTATATTATATGCTGCTCTTTTCAAATTGACGCAGACGCGACAAAAAGGGTTTACTTCAACAAGGTATTAACAAATAAGCCGATTGCAATACAAAAGGCGGATTTATTGTGATTGACGTCTTCGTGTTCAGTTTTAACCGACTTGCTGGGGAAATATGGCAATACTGTAGCCGTATCCCTGTACACTGCATAGTCAGAGTGAAACGAGCTATAAAAGTCTCCATTTTCAGATCAAAAGTTACCAAATACGAAATACGCACATTAGAAAATCAAGCATTAATTTTTTTCCACAGAATAAAGAAATACGTAAACTACTTATGAATATAAAAATAAAAACTTACCTATTTAAGGAAAAAACAATTTAACGTTCTAATTCTTCGTACCAAGTGATTACAATTGACAATGACAAATTGTGCAATGTGCAAACGTTGCAAAGAGTAAAGATAAAGCACCTTCAGTTTTTAATTTCAAATCTCCGGCGTCATGAGCGCAAATATGACCGTCTGGTCACGTACGAAATACAAATAAATGTCAGGTAAACATAATATAATTTCAGGCGTTAATCATATCAGTATAACAAATTTGCAAATAATATTTTGAAATTCTTTCGTATATGAAAATTGTTGAGGATAAATGTATGTGTAGCTTTAGAAATATTGAAATTAATAAATTTTTACATATTTTTTTAAATTGCTAATAATACCTTAGAATTTCAAACTAAAATATATCAAAAACGCTAGAGAAGTCGCTAATCGCAAATTCCTATTTTTTAACTAAACTACTTCTTAAATACCCTAGATTTAGCAACTTTTCGCCGTTGTTGGCAACACTGGCCCTGAGTCATGCTGAAAAGACTGTAGGACGTCTAAAAACCGTTGTGATCAGCGTTGCCAGATGCTCGGTTATAAATTATGATAGCAGCAACATCAATTTTATGGAATTTGGAAACAAATTATGGTATAGTCAAGGTTTAGTTTCAGGTAGTATTTACCTATTAGAAATATTATATGTAGGTATATATCCTTGAAAACAAAATACCCAAATTCATTCGTTTAATCAATGTCGTAATAGTAGCATTTGTGGGGAGACTCATATCTAGCAAGTAGGCCTTCATAGGCCTTTTTTGCCAACCCCGTGGACAAGGTCTAGGCATGCAGAGTACGAGGTACCTTAGTCCTACTTAGAATTTTGCCTAGACTAAGGAGTTCCAACCTTAGCAAGGGATCTTTTATATGCTACACATCGTAGTAACATGGGACCCACGGCTTTACATCACTTTCGAATGATGGCATTCTGTAGAAGGTTTCATCCGCATTTTTATTTTTTAAAAACCTCACCGAGATCGGGGATCGAACTGTCGACCCTTAAATCAGTAGCCAGAATGCTTACCACTGAGCTATGGAGCGCGGCCTAATGTAACAAGGGATCCAAAAAATCTGATCCTCAGCTGGCTGTGAAAATTCAAACGTATAAATATGTTGGTGGCACTGTAAGTCTATGTTAAATTCGAAGTTATCAGGTTAGGTTTTGGGTCAGTCGGTGTCAATACTGACGGAAAACCTAACCTGATAACCTCGACTTACAGTGCCACCAACATATTATTTATACGTTTGAATTTCCACAGCCCGCTGAGGATCAGATTTTTATCTCTCGATACAAAGAAATTAAAATATAAACATTAATATTATAAACATGCTCATATTATTTTTATTGAAAAAGCTAGATAAGCATTACCTTCATTTAGCTAAATTAAATGAAACATTCAAATAAAATACGTAGATTACAAATAGTAATACACATACCTACCGGGTGTCTTAAAATTAATTACATCTAGTATGCTTTGAATTTCCCATAATGCAATCTAAAATTTTACTTGAAATTGGCAAGACAGTAAGTCTATGTCAAATTTAAGGTTAGTAGGTTAGGTGTTGCGTCACTTTTGACACAGACTGGTGCAAAACCTAACCTATTTACCTCGAATTTGACATAGACTTACAGTCTTGCCAATTTCAAGTAAAATTTTAGATTGCATTATGGGAAATTCAAAGCATACTAGATGTAATTCATTTTAAGACACCCGGTACATTAATTAATATCGTATAACACATTTTTTATTATACCTGCATCAGAATCGCCGTTTAAAGCACGCCTGAGCGTGCGAATACAGGCGATTAAAGCTCGCCGAGCTTTAAAGGTTGTCAAGGAAACGACTGAATGCAACAACGGACATGGACGCGACAAAAACGTAAATAATTCTCGTAACTATAGTAGCAATATTATTATGCCCTCTCGATTTATCACGACAAAAATTATTTCTAAGTTTTTAGTGCGTAATTTATTTCCAGTATTGGAGGTATAATAAAAAATAGCGTAAAGTATTCGTGGATAACTGGTCTTTAAAACACTTGCTCTATTTCGAGCACTCCGGCTACGCCGTCGAGCTCGAAAACTCGCGCGTGTTTTAAAGACCTTGTTATCCACTTATACTTTAATATACTATTCTATACTATCCATGATATCAAAGAATTTTTAAAAGTGTCAACAGTCAAGCAAAATCATTATTTTTTTTTTTAATATATTTGTAGCCATAGTTTTTAAGTATTTCTTTAGATGGTTGATATTCATAACAGCAACCATATTTTTTATTTCTTCTAATACTTACTAATACTACGGAATTTATTGTTTTTAGCGACAGTTTATTTCGAATTTTAATTTTTATTAAATTTGTATAAGAAAACACCCTATCACATGTGGTAGGAATAAAATATCTAGTACAAATTTAGACATTTTCCCCATGTTTGAAACTTGATCATATTTCTTGAAAATGGAAATACCTGCAGTTATTTTTTTGTTCTTACATGCAGACATACCGCTTTTTTCTTATCTGCAGAAGATTTTAACCCATTATTGAATTCTAGAATACGTTCAAGACAAGGCGATATTTTTGAACAATTTGTTTATGCTTTTGTTGCCGGCTGCCTGAACTGCTTTTTTTCTTTTCGGTATCGTACCCTGATTTAACTACCATCGACCTCCATTTTCACACTCAATTACTGGACACCACACTATATTTTGTTTGTTTGTTTGTTTGTTTGTTAATGGACAAGGTCTAGGCATGCAGAGTACCAGGCACCTTAGACACCGACTGCTTTGGTCATATGGTCACACTATATTTTAATATAAGAAAAAATTCTAACTATAAATAACACAATAATCCGCTTATCCATGAACACTACGTCCAAAGTACAGTGGTACTTATAATACGAGGTGAATTTAGAATAAACTAAATCCGATAAAGCATAACCCAAGACACAAGATTAATCATCCTCCATTGCATATTGCGAACCCTCATGAAATAATATCTATTATCACGCATGACCTTTTTTAAAAAACGCTACCTACCGTTTTAGGGGAACCCCAAAATCAATGTCTGCGGCTGTTAATCAGCAGACGAATAATAACGCATAATTTTATTTTTGGAGGTGGAGATTGAGGTCTTGCTATAATTTTAAAATTTTTTTTAAGTAATGGTATTATATGGTATGAAACTGTAAATTATGGTATGTTTTAGCTAAATTATTTTTGATGGTATCCAGCTCGAAATTATGGTATAAATGCCATAATTATGGTGTGTCTGGCAACACTAGTTGTGATTATTTTATTTATTTCTTTTAATACATATTTTTTCCACGACGAAAGAAGATATGTACAGGCGAGGCGCAGCCGAGCCTGGCTTCTTCTTGAGGCCTGCAAAACTTCTTTACCGCCATGGTTTACATATTATTTTTTATCCTATAGGTACTACCAGAAAGCTAAATATGTTCAAGATAAACGTAGTTTTATTTAATAAGTCATACACACACATAAATACATAAGGGGCGGCTGTGGAAATTCGAACATATGAATAATATGTAGGTGGCACTGTAAGTTTATGTCAAATTCGAGGTTATAGGTTAGGTTTTTCGTCAGTTCTAACACAGACTGACGCAAAACCTAACCTCTTAACCCCAAATTTGAAATAGACTTACAGTGCCATATCATTGCAAGGCTAACTGTGTCTATATAAATCTACTTATTTTCTTGGCTAGCCAACAAAATTTTGTTTCTTGGCCAGCCGGGAAAACTGATGCTGATATCTAAATATGCCTCCAAGCAAAGAGGGGAAGACGCTCGACCTAAGAAAACTTACACAGCGAAAAGGCTACGTGTTCGCGACCAAATCGCAAATGGAAGTACTACGCTTACTTTTACTTTACTTTTACTTTTTGTTTGTTCTATTGTCACTTGTGTTAATCTTAATAATCACTTTTTGTGGACTTTCTAGTTCTTGCATGGCTCCTATACAGGTGTGTTTGTATTATTGTGTCTTTAAAGTCTGTGGACACAATATACATGTAAGGTTACTTATGTTCATAAAAGTAATTTTGAATTTGCTTTAGAGTAAAGATTTGCTTGGTTACTGATTTACCACTCATGAAACCACATTTGTAATCTTGAATTATTTTTTACGTGTGGGTTTACTTAGGGTTTTTATACAGTTTTACAGAATTGTATGTACTGTGTTTTAGCAGTGTCACTTCTCTGTAGTCTACCTATTAGGATTTGCCTCCTTTTTTATGAATATTACATAACACTGTCTGATTTCAATATTTTGGAATTTCTTTTGTTTCTCAAACTCTGACAATCAAATCATACATTCTGTCATTCAGACAGTTTCTCTCCTCCATATTTAATTGCTCCAGAAATTCCGTTCCTTCCTGCACTACTTTCGTTCTTCAGATTTTTATTTATTTCCATGTATTTTTCTTTGGTTGGTGAATCAGTCGTCCTTTATTTCTCCTGTACTGCTTGGTATTCGTTTTGCCTTGGTTTTTCTGCCTCTAGATTCAATAAATCGTTAACGATTCCTTCCAACTTTTAGTTTTTCCTTTTGTATATCCAATTAAATTCCCTTGTCCGTTCTTGTAGTAGAATGTTTTCGTTTTGTAACTTTTTTTGTTTTTACTTCTCGTCCCATCTTGGTAAAAATGTCTTTGTTCCCAACTTTATCTTATATATTTTGCATTTTCGCTTCGATGCAACGTATAAAGATGTTTTTAACTTTTTTCTTCTTCTTTTATTGTTGTCTATTTGCTGTTTTTTGCTACACTTGTTTTTTCATTGCAACTTCCATAAATTTCTTGTCATTTTGCTTATGCTTACAGCATTCATTGGTATTTGCCCTACACGTTATTTCTTGCCCAATTCTTACATCTAAGTCCCCCTACTTATGTGCATTAATTAAACTTCAGTTCTTTTTTACCTTTTATTCACAATTAGCAGATGCTGTTTGAGACCGGTACATATATCACTTTTGTAACAAAAGTGATATTTTTGGCCCACTAACTTGCATGCAATTCGCTATTTGGCCCTCGACTAGTAAGGAAAGCAGTTTTTAATCCCAGTTATCATATACTCTATTTGTTTTGTTTTTTGCAATGCTATTACCTCAGGTCCAAATCTGTGTTCTGGAGTTTTTGTTGTTTCTTTTTCATATGTACCCCTTACATTGCACGCTGCCACTTTTATTAATTTGTTTTCCATTTATAATTAAAAGAATAACATCATTTTTTGGTGACATTTTCTTTCATCTAATTGTTTTCTGTTACTTGCAGTAGCCACCTGAAATTCAGCATTTTTTGCATAAAATCGTAAAAACTTATCTCAAAAACAGTCATCTTTAGACCTATAAATGTTTATATTAGGATGATTAGTATTTCTCTGTGATACCTGGATACGCTTGTCGTAATTCAAAGATTCGTTGGCGCTTGTTTTTGGCTTTTAAGAAACTGAGGTAGAGTGGCTAGTAATTGTATCAACGTAGTCATTTCATTTTGAGAGTATTAGCGGACGAATCAAAATCTAGTACTACATGAATGTGTATGTTTTTGTGGTTAACGTCCACTAAGACATACAGTAGGTGATTATATTTACTCTGCTTGCTGCGGTACCCCAATTGCATGAGGTCACACACAATTACCTGCGTCTCCGTCGTAAATGATGTAACTTTTTGTAAGAAGACCGGTCAGAGAATTGATGTTCACATTCCTACAGTGTGGGCATAAGCTCAAGAGTCAACCCTTTTCATTACTAACGGTAGTACCACATTGTTAACTCGCTGCTAAGTGTGAAGGAAGGCAATGACGAGTTTCAGTAAGCGATAAAACATTTAAATTCAATTATCTCAGAAACGGTTGCTCAGAGCGACATCTATCAAGTATACCTTGAGCAAAAAAATTCCAGGGAATAAGATTTTTTGTTACAAATTTAATACACCAAAGTCACCAAAGAACAAAAAAGTTATGACGCTTTAGATGTATTCAAAATGCTGCTGGTGGCGCCCACTGAAATATACATCAAAACTGTGAACAGATATGTTATTACCATCAAAAGCAATAACTTTGACGGCTGTATTTCGGAAACTATCAACTTTTTAAAATAAGGTATGTTTGGATAGATCGTTATAATTTACCCTCAGGAATTTGTGTTAGCGTATTGTACGGACCTTTCAGAAACAACCTGTATAGTCTTTCTTTTTTCAACATGACTCAGAGCAGGCCATGACCATACATTTTTGTAAGAATATAGATAGAAATTTAGTTAAAAACCAGGTTTTGATATTGGCTACAAATGAAGTTAGCAAAATGATTCAGTACTAAAATATCGATTTATTTAAAAAAAATTCATTAAACTTAGACAAGCAACAATAAATCACTTTCTTAGTTTTGTTGGTATTTTGAAGGTATATTTTACGAAACCTAGTAATAGCTATTATCCACAACTATATATCCAATCAAGCCATTACCGACTGTTAAAAAGTACGAAAATGAGCCATTACCAACTTTTACTTCCAACCCCTGGCGGTAAGTAGATTACCATGACAGCAGGTGGGAAGTTGTTTAACTTTACTTCCCGCCTTCATTTTCCGACCACACTTTTTTACTTCCTTTTAAAATAAAGGAAGTATTGGATTCACCTCAAAAATTCGAAATTGAGTTTTCAACAGATCTTCACGTTTTAGAGTCTCCTGAACCCAAAAAACATATTTTTTTTCATTCGTCTGTCTGTGTGTCTGTCTGTCTGTCTGTCTGTCTGTGAACAGAATATCTGAAAAGCGAAAAGAGGTATAGCCTTGAAACTTCATATATAAGTTTTGTGTACTATGTAGATGCGACAGCAAGCTTTTGAAGAAAATCGCATAACCGGAAATAGGTGTTTACTCTTGTAATTTTTCAGTTTTTTTCGATTTTTTCAAAAACGGCTCTAACGATTTTTTTCAAACTTCTCATTTTTATTACATTTTTAATGTGTATTGATGTGAGATGGATGATTTTCCAGTTGAATACTTCTAAAATGGATTTCTTTGGTTTTTTTAAATTTTTTTTTATTAACTCCTATTTTAAATAGAACACCCGGTATATTATTACATTTTTTAATTCAGCTTAAAAGTCTAGAGAAAATTTGTCTCTTCACCTAACGCTCTATTTTGCATCGTTTTTGTAGAATTTGTAATTTTTTTAAATTTTTGACAAATGCTAAAAATTTAAAATGGGATCAAATATAATGTACACCAAATTAAACCATACATCCCTAGCGCTGTCCACCAAAAAATTTAATGAACATCAAAAAATCGTAATGCAACCCAAATGATTATACTTCGGAAAATGAGAACAGCGCCACTAAAATAGATATGTTGCGTAATGTTTTACCATTGCTTACATTTTAAATTTTATATGTCTATCGATTTTACTAAATGTTCACCAAATTTAGAACGCTCAAGCTACGTACCCGTGCTGTACATAATAAATATTCGCGCTATCCATTTATATTTAGTCTTTCTCGAAAAACTACTTGTGAGTCAAATAATTATTCTGTTAGGCCAAAAATGAAATAAGCTCGCGCATCTCTCCTTGTCGCTTCCAGACAAACTTCTTGAAGGCTTCAGCTTCCAGCCGCACACTGTGCTTGGTAGCTTTTACAGCGAGTGTAACTAGTGTATTGCTCTACGAAAAGACTTAATAAGTTTCATTTTCATTTTTGTTTTGTGAATTTTGTGTTAGATTTTTATATACAGTGTGACCAGTAAAGTCCGCATCATATGGGATTTTTTTTTATTAATAGCTTTTTTCGAAATTTGACTTTGGCATCAATTTGTGCTTTGATCGAGATGAAAATTAACCAAAAAAATAGTAGTCACGTCATTCGCATTATCTGTCAAATTTAATTTTTTTTTCAATAAAAATTCAAAAGTGGGGTTATTTCTCAAAATATCGAAAAAAGTTATTAGAAAAAGTTTTTCTAAATGCAATTTTTAGCCCATATGCAAAATTTCAGGTGTATAAGATAATTTAGATTTTTTGCCCATTTTTTTTAAATTGCACCACTTAAAAAAAAAAGGAGGAGGAGGCCCCATCACCACCCCTGTGGTTAACAACCACAGTCCTCACACGTACGGGAAAAGGTGTTTATCTGGCAATGTGTGCATGTCTAGGAACTGGAAGGGATGGAAGGGATATAAATTTATTAAATTTACATATTTGTTTACAAAAAAATAAAATAAAATAAAATACAAAGATAGAAACTAAGTTGACCAAGTTCCCAAACATTCGAGCCTTAATTCCTATTGGTAAGTATTGTGTGGATGGTGGTGGGTTTTTCTGAAGTATTTCAGTTTCGTAGCGGGGTACCTAAATCCTTAACCCCGAATTCCGCATTTACTTCTGCTTCAATTTAGGATAAAGTTCAGTTACGCCCGGATACTCTCAAAGAAAGTGGCCGGGTGTAGTGAAGGTTTGGGCGACCTTCATTATTTCGGCAGTAGATCGATGAGTTCTTTTAAGGAAAGTCGTTTGGCTCAAAAACTTCCAACAAATTCAGGTCCGCCCAGATACCCTCAAAGAGGATGGCCGGGTGAAGTGGGAGTTCAGCAGGTTGAAGTTGCAGGTCTCTCCTTGCTTTCACCTAATTTCGGCAGTAGAACAATCGATGGGTCGGTGAGTCCTCGATTTGGCACGTCGCGCAGTTTGGAGAATCTTGTTTACCTATTCTATGCAAATGTACCATTGAATTCCCGTGGCTTGAAAGGAGGTGAACCACTTTTCTCTTTAATCTGCTTGTATCAGCTTCTAACCAAGTCTGAATTGCTGGTATTAGCACGTAGGTATGTCTGCCTATATTTGCGTTGTCCCATTCAGATTGCCATGCTTTAATTACAATGGACCACGTCCACTGCTGAACCACAGTCCAATATCTAAATTGTTGGGCTATTATTTCGTTACCCAAAAATTGGGTTGTGCCTGTCTTCCGTAACTCACTCATGGATTTAATTAGTTGTAGATGTATATGTAATGGAGGTATTTTGGCTAAAACACACAATGTTTCACATGGGGTAGATCTGTATGCCCCAATAACTACCCTAAGGCAGGTTGCTTGGGTACTTCGCAGTTGCCTTTTAATGGCTACCTTTGTTATGCGATGGCCCCATAGGTCCACTCCGTATGTCAAGATCGGTAGTATAGCTTTAAGGTAGATGTCTCTTAGTGCATCGTAATACTTTTCAATTCTTCCCCAATTTCTTCTAAGCAGCCTTCTCAAAGATTGAAATATTTTTCTGCATTTATTTGTGATGTATTCCACATGTTTGATATAGGACAGTTTGTGGTCCAGGATGATCCCGAGACATTTCGTTGAAGTCACTCTCCTGATTGGTTTGTTGTCATACCTGATAATCGGATTTCTATTTGCCGATAGGTTAGAGAAAACCACATATTCTGTTTTCCTCTCGGAAACGGCCATTTTACTTTGATTTGCCCATTTTTTAACTAGGTCCATACATATGCTTGCCTTTTCTTCAAGTTCCAATCGGTTTCTTCCTCGAATACATATTGAGAAGTCGTCAGCGTAAGCTATGACACCAACACCTTCAGGCCAGACAGTTCGCAATAGAGAATCCATAATTACATTCCATAAAGTTGGTCCTAATACGGACCCTTGCGGACATCCTTTAGTTACAGGTTTTGTAACTGTTGTATTCGTTGTAGAATACTCCACGGCTCTATCCATTAAATAACTTTTAACAATCCCGATTACTCCACTTGATACACCTTTTTCATCAAGCTCATTTATTAATGCAGGCCACCATAAATTATCAAACGCGCCTGAGATATCGACGAATATTGTTAGGCAGTGCTTTCCAGGTTCTTTTATGTAGTCTGTGAGCTTGGTGTATAAGATAATTTAGATTTTTTGCCCATTTTTTTTAAATTGCACCACTTAAAAAAAAAAGGAGGAGGAGGCCCCATCACCACCCCTGTGGTTAACAACCACAGTCCTCACACGTACGGGAAAAGGTGTTTATCTGGCAATGTGTGCATGTCTAGGAACTGGAAGGGATGGAAGGGATATAAATTTATTAAATTTACATATTTGTTTACAAAAAAATAAAATAAAATAAAATACAAAGATAGAAACTAAGTTGACCAAGTTCCCAAACATTCGAGCCTTAATTCCTATTGGTAAGTATTGTGTGGATGGTGGTGGGTTTTTCTGAAGTATTTCAGTTTCGTAGCGGGGTACCTAAATCCTTAACCCCGAATTCCGCATTTACTTCTGCTTCAATTTAGGATAAAGTTCAGTTACGCCCGGATACTCTCAAAGAAAGTGGCCGGGTGTAGTGAAGGTTTGGGCGACCTTCATTATTTCGGCAGTAGATCGATGAGTTCTTTTAAGGAAAGTCGTTTGGCTCAAAAACTTCCAACAAATTCAGGTCCGCCCAGATACCCTCAAAGAGGATGGCCGGGTGAAGTGGGAGTTCAGCAGGTTGAAGTTGCAGGTCTCTCCTTGCTTTCACCTAATTTCGGCAGTAGAACAATCGATGGGTCGGTGAGTCCTCGATTTGGCACGTCGCGCAGTTTGGAGAATCTTGTTTACCTATTCTATGCAAATGTACCATTGAATTCCCGTGGCTTGAAAGGAGGTGAACCACTTTTCTCTTTAATCTGCTTGTATCAGCTTCTAACCAAGTCTGAATTGCTGGTATTAGCACGTAGGTATGTCTGCCTATATTTGCGTTGTCCCATTCAGATTGCCATGCTTTAATTACAATGGACCACGTCCACTGCTGAACCACAGTCCAATATCTAAATTGTTGGGCTATTATTTCGTTACCCAAAAATTGGGTTGTGCCTGTCTTCCGTAACTCACTCATGGATTTAATTAGTTGTAGATGTATATGTAATGGAGGTATTTTGGCTAAAACACACAATGTTTCACATGGGGTAGATCTGTATGCCCCAATAACTACCCTAAGGCAGGTTGCTTGGGTACTTCGCAGTTGCCTTTTAATGGCTACCTTTGTTATGCGATGGCCCCATAGGTCCACTCCGTATGTCAAGATCGGTAGTATAGCTTTAAGGTAGATGTCTCTTAGTGCATCGTAATACTTTTCAATTCTTCCCCAATTTCTTCTAAGCAGCCTTCTCAAAGATTGAAATATTTTTCTGCATTTATTTGTGATGTATTCCACATGTTTGATATAGGACAGTTTGTGGTCCAGGATGATCCCGAGACATTTCGTTGAAGTCACTCTCCTGATTGGTTTGTTGTCATACCTGATAATCGGATTTCTATTTGCCGATAGGTTAGAGAAAACCACATATTCTGTTTTCCTCTCGGAAACGGCCATTTTACTTTGATTTGCCCATTTTTTAACTAGGTCCATACATATGCTTGCCTTTTCTTCAAGTTCCAATCGGTTTCTTCCTCGAATACATATTGAGAAGTCGTCAGCGTAAGCTATGACACCAACACCTTCAGGCCAGACAGTTCGCAATAGAGAATCCATAATTACATTCCATAAAGTTGGTCCTAATACGGACCCTTGCGGACATCCTTTAGTTACAGGTTTTGTAACTGTTGTATTCGTTGTAGAATACTCCACGGCTCTATCCATTAAATAACTTTTAACAATCCCGATTACTCCACTTGATACACCTTTTTCATCAAGCTCATTTATTAATGCAGGCCACCATAAATTATCAAACGCGCCTGAGATATCGACGAATATTGTTAGGCAGTGCTTTCCAGGTTCTTTTATGTAGTCTGTGAGCTTTGTCAGCGCTGCAATTGTGGATCTCCCTTTTCTAAATCCATATTGGTTGTCACTGTGAAATTCCCTGTCAGGGTATTCTTTTAGGATCTCCTGAAGAATGATTCGCTCAAGTATCTTTCCAAGTTCAGAAAGTAATGTGATCGGTCGTAGAGATTTTGGATCAGTTGGGTCCTTGTCTGCACTCTTTACAATGGTTACCAATTTTCCTGTTTTCCACTGTTTGGGGAAGTAGCTTAGCCTGAAGCAGGCTTGATATAGTCTCACGAGCGTTTTCTTCATATATGGATACGCTAACATAACTATTTTGCCATGAATTCTGTCATTTCCAGGAGCTTTATATGGAGTTATATTCCTTACCGCAAGATCCACCATTTCCTCAGTTATTTCACATTCTATGTCCGCGTTGCCATTTGCTATTTCGGCTCTTTGCCGACTTACAGCATGTTCTTCGAGTTCTTCTACTCTGTTATCGTCTGGGATTAAGGTTGCTAGAATCTCTTGAAGTGTGTCTTCTTGAGCCACAGTTGATGTTCCGTCTGTTTTGTACACACTGTGTTGAACATTATTTAACTTAATTTTATCGGCTGCTATTTTGTATGCGACACCAAAAGGGTTCCTAGCCAACTGTTCTTCTAAAAACTGTTGCCACGTGCGTTCTTTAGCGCGCCGTATTTCTTCTTTATACGCCTCCTGTAACCGCAGGTAATTTCTTCTGGCCATCTCGGGGTTTCTGTTCCGCCGTCTGAGACGCTGGTATGCTCGCCTACTTCTGTTCACCTGTATTTTTAAATCTTGTAACGTGTTGTTCCACCAAGGTGTTTGCCGGTTAATAATTTTTGTTTTCCTACAAGACATTTCTATCATCTCCTGGAATGCATTTGTTAGACGTTCGACGTATTTGTCTACACTTGGTCTGCTTTGTAATGGTAATACTTGCAATGCTTCTTGAATCTCAATGGCTTTGGTCTGAATCACATTCATTTCAACATGCTTGATGTTTACTTTATATTTCACTTTAGCCTCTTCGCTGTTGCACGAGTACTCCAAACCCAGGATGATCGCCCTGTGATCGCTGCAACTTGCCTCGGTAACCACTTGCCAAGACTTGACATTGTTAAGGATCTAGCCGGTCACTATTGTTATATCAATATTTTCTTCACCGTTCGCCGTTGAAAACGTATAAGGTTCGCCTTCTTTATTTGCAATGTGCAGGTCTTGGGTACTGATGAAGTAGGGTGACCAGACATACTCTTTTTTAGAGTATTATACTCTTTTCTAAACAATATCCTCTTTACTCTTACTTTTTATAAAACAGATATCAATATACTCTTTTTAATTCATTTAAATATTTTTAATATCTTTTTAGATTTTGTTTCAAACATTTTTATAGATTTGTCCCGCTGGACGATATTTGATAGAAAACGTTGCACTCGCGCAACTTGTTAAGCGCAAAGAAATTAAGTAATATCAAGAGTAAACAGGAAAATCATAATTTTGTGTTTACTTGTCAAATTTTTAATTCATTTATGTGGTTCATAACGGATTTTCAGATTTATTTTATTCATCGATTATCAAAATTTAAAGCATTTCAGTTGGTATTGCCACATAAATATAGTCTGTGTTTGGTTGCAACCTAAACCACATGAAATTTAATCTTTTGAATGGCTATGTCCACGTTAGAGTAAAATTCTGTTGGTAGCGCGTTATTACTCTCTTTGTTTGTTATTTAAAATTTTGGTTTCAACAAAGTTGCCAAGCATACTCTTTTTTTATTAAAAACTTCTGGTCAGCCTATGATGAAGTCTTCTAGTTCAACTCCTCTTGCGTCTGTCCGCTTCGAGTACCAGGACGTTGATTTACAGTTGAAATCCCCCATTACAATAACCGGGATGTTCCTGTATACTCCTATTATATGTTCAATTCTTGTCAGATAGGGCGCTATATCTTGATCCCATGGAAAGTAAACGTTAAGCAGCACTAATTTACTGTAATTACTAGTTATGTGGCAAACCGTTATTCTTTCATCAGATTCTTGGTCGTTGTAGATGACATCTAATTCTCTGTTTAGGCACACAGTGGCACTCAATGGTTTGCTTCTTCTTGTGTGAGCGGTTCTAAAGGGAGCAAAACTTGGTATTTTATGAATCTCGTCTCTTACGTAGGTATACGGTTCCTGGAAACAAATAATATCAATATCTTTATGCTCTGCGTATGTCCTGCATTCGGTGGTTGCCAATCTTGAGTTTTGCGTATTTGCCTGCATAATATTTAGTTTGTACTTATAGACCATAGTCAATTGCACCACTGTTGAAAAGTAAGACTCAACGCAACCTACATAAAACTTCTTAGTTTTGATAATGCTTTATTCCAGATACATTTTCTTTAAAGTAGCGCCATATTAAATATGCGTTTTTCTACAAAATCCAAATACGGCTATTAAAATTTGGTCACATGTGATGCAAAGTTTATTTGTTTTTGACCCTGTATAATGTAACTCGATAAATTCACTATTTTTGAAATCGCAGTTTGTGTCTAAAAGTAATACACGTTATTTTATGAAGTTACATTATACAGGGTCAAAAACAAATAAACTTTGCATCACATGTGACCAAATTTTAATAGCCCTATTTGGATTTTGTAGAAAAACACATATTTAATATGGCGCTACTTTAAAGAAAATGTGTCTGGAATAAAGCATTATCAAAACTAAGAAGTTTTATGTAGGTTGCGTTGAGTCTTACTTTTGAACAGTGGTGCAATTTAAAAAAAATGGGCAAAAAATCTAAATTATCTTATACAGCTGAAATTTTGCATATGGGCTAAAAATTGCATTTAAAAAAACTTTTTCGAATAACTTTTTTCGATATTTTAAGAAATAACCCCACTTTTGAATTTTTTTTGAAAAAAAAATTAAATTTGACAGATAATGCGAATGACGTGACTACTATTTTTTTGGTTAATTTTCATCTCGATCAAAGCACAAATTGATGCCAAAATCAAATTTCGAAAAAAGCTATTAATAAAAAAAAATCCTATATGATGCGGACTTTACTGGTCACACTGTATATGTATTGATTTATTTCCAAGAATTCTGCAGACTTATTTCTATGTCGCCATTTATAAACAAGACCTAATAAAACATGATACATTTTTCTTATAAGTGATATTTAGGCTTAGGCAAGAATTATAAATCTGGTTATACTTTTGAAATTGAATGTGTTATAAAATATAGTAAACATTGTGTATTTCTGCTAAACAAATAGTTTTTTTAACTGCTAAATAATATAAGACACTGACGAAAATTAAATATCTGGGTATCATGTTAGAATTAAATGCGGAATAAAATTTGGTGAACATTTAGCATTTTTAGCCAACAAAAGTTATTTTTAGGAACAAATAATATAAGAGACTAGCATGATGTCAATATTTGGTTGTCGCTCTAAGATTATGCATTTTCTTAATTTTGGTGAGCATTTAATATTTTTTGGGAAACAAAAGTATTTTTTTGTACGAAAAGATTGGGTAAATTTGGTAGACTGTTAAATACCACCCATTTAAAATCAAATTTTTGGCCAATTATAAGATCACTGTAAAAGGAAGTTGTGTGCGTGTATCACACCAGATTTTTAGGGGTAGGGATAGTGAAAATCTCGTTAATCCATCATGTACAAATCAATGTTTCCAATTATTGTTTAGAATAAACGCTTCGCGTATCGATTAACTACTTATTCTCTCGACAGTAATGAAAAACTCTCCACCTCGGCATGTAATATACTGTTTCCTGCTTTGGTGCAGAAAGTACTTATTTTGCTCACGCATTTGCGTGTAGAAAATAAATTTGTTTACTCTCTTATGCCAATAATTTCTACACTCTAATGTTTACCATCTCTGCACTCTAATGTCCAGTAATAATCATCTGATTGGTTAAAACTGACAAATGTCAATTTCTTTTGATAAATGTCAAAATGGAAAAATTATATTTCTTGCATAATGCGAAGTCGTAAGAAAAATAGTATGTAACACACACGTAGAGAGGCCATTAGAAAACTTATGTGAATGCGTTTTCCAATGGCGTTCTTTCCACATATGTATTGCAATATGCTATTGCACTGTTTAAACAGCTGTCAAAAGTGACGTTAGTGATATTTTTAAGGTTAGGTTAGTATACTCTCAAAAATATTAGAAGTCACAGCCTGCTCTGCGCCATGTTGAAGAAAGATTGAATTTAGTTTTCAGTAGAAATATAAAAAGTGCTTCAAATATTTCCGGAAATATTTGGAAATATGATCTGCGGCTCTGTTTTCAATACAAGCTTGAGTGCGTGCCAACTGAAAAATCTCGACTCCGAGGAGGGATTTTCGGTTGGAGGCACGCACGAATGCTTTTGTTAGAAAAAATAGCTGCGGAACATGTTTTCCAAATATTTCCAAATTAAGTTTTGTATGCACGCTTTATATTTTGATAGAGAATATTACGAATGAAAAACAAACACATTAAGGAAAATATTTTTATTAAAAATAATAACAAAACCAATATCTAAGTAATAAGCTTTTAGGATTTTTTTGTCAAAACTAAAATTTACATTTAAGTTTGTTAGGCGTCACTTTTGGTTGCCGACAGCCACAATCATTATCGGCTTTCTGACTTTGTTCACAGCTATGTTGTTCCTAAATACTTGGATGATTACACCACTCCCTACATCATCAACCAATGAAAAACGGTAAAAATGCATAGTTACGTTACTTTGATAATGTGCATAGCAACGGTGATAATCATATATCTTCTTGGCTAATAACTGATAGTCACATACCTTCACACACATCGTGTTATCTGCTGAAAATACAATCTTTATAGTAACCACACTAACTATACTTTTAATATTTGTAAATAAACTGTTCAAACGTTGTTTATTGACTCGTGATATAATCTAGCCGAATGCAACTCGTGTCTCCTTGATTATCAAATAATTTCTGCTTCCACTCGATATATTGTTTCAGGCAATCACGAGAGTCCTTCGGATTTCGGACAGAAATTATTATTTGATAATCAAGAACCTACTAGTTGCATTATATATGATAGTGACATAAGTGGATATTTTACAAAAATTTCCGATGATTAATAATCGCCGTTGCCATGGAAAATTTCCAATTAAATATGCGTAAGGGATATTTTCATTATAAACTTATAACAACAGCAACAGTGATGAGAGTGTATGAATAAAGCTTGTTGTTGACATTACTTTTATTTTTCATGGCCAACCGTTATGTAACTTCTTTTTGAACACGTGGTACAACTCACTTTTTACAATTTGTTTGATGCACGGCCTGCTGAATTGTGTGACAAAAGTCACTTGACGTTTGTCAAACAATTCAGCAGGTCGTGGTTTGATGTACCTATGTATAAACCGTTCCATAGTTATTTTGCCGATAGGAGGCCATGTTAGGGTAATGAATTTCACCCTGTAAATATGCTGTCAGTCATTAACAAAAGTTAGGTTATGCCCATTTTATACAAAATGGTAATTTTATGTTAATGTACAAAACGTGGTTGCCAGATTTGGTTTTGGATTTCGTGCCACTTATTACTGGTTAAGAAAAATTTCATGAAAGACAACTTGCTGATTCTGAATACGTTTCATACTTTGTTGAGTAGGCATAATGGTATAATCAAAGTTGTTTTTTATTGTAATTATAAATTGTATACAAAAATATTTAAATATTACAATTTATGTATGTTTTTCAGTATAAATAAATAAAGCTTTTATAAGCCACTTTAGGCCCATTGCATAACAATCTGTCTCCATTGTCCCTTATACATGATTTTATTTCTCCAGTCTTCTATTCGTTTCCTTGCTATGTCTTCCATTACTGCCTCCTTCCACCTATTCCTTGGCCGCCCTCTTCTTCTAGTTTCTTGCGCTCTGCCTTCCAATACTATCTCAGTAGCTCTTCGATCTGGCATTCCCCATATATGCCCAAACCATCTTAACCTTTACAGTAGGTACCTATCATTTTTAGGTAGTGGGCCAAAAGGTTTAATTTTAAAATTGTCCCTCCCAATAATATTTCTAATAGTTCTTTCAGATACCTAAAACAGTACGAAGCCGAAAATTAAACCAACAGTTAAGTTTTATGCATAAATACTTACGTCCCAAATGTCACTAAGCCGGGCATAGATTTCAGTTTCACTGAGGTCTGGCCTGTCGGCTTTATAATGCCTGTAGGCCTTTGTAATTTTGTAGTTTTGTGTCACCTTTAATGACTTTCGGCATATTTGCTTTAGTATTACCATTTGTTGAAAGCACGGCCTGCTGAATTGTGTGACAGTGACGTTTGTCAAACAATTCAGCAGGTCGTGGTTGAAAGATAGGTATCCATGACGCCGATGTCCATAAATAATATGCCTAGTGGCAAACAAAGTATGAAAGCACTGGTAACATTGCACGTTTAACCTCAAAATGTCAAATTAGACACTTTCGTGAGCCTCCTGTACATAACAGCTGATTCTGACAAAGTGTCAGAAAGAGATTCCAGGGAGTTTTAATTTTATTAAAGATAAAGACAACATTCCATGTCTACCTGCCGGGAAAATAACTATTGAACGACGTAATTATATCGGATTTGATTTCATTGAACGCGCCCATTGTCAGGTATTAGTGTTTACGACTTTGCTGAACGCGCTGCTGCTTATCCAAATTGTTATGTGCTTATCCTAACCTAACATTTATTAGCTATGCTAAAATATTTTAATTTGAAATTATTTACCTTTTTTATTTTATATTTTGTATTTATTTATTGTAACAACGAACAGTGTTTAATTAACAACAAGAGTAAGTGCGGAAAAGACACGGAACAAAAATATTCTAAAGGTAGGTTGACTTCTTAACTGTGATCATAACTAATTTATCATATATTTCTAGAAGCAAACTCCAAGTATTCGTTTTATGTGGAAAAAATAAAAAGTGCGGAAGAATCTTATACACCATGTAACGAAACAAATTGTAACTGTCATGCCGGTGTTATAACGGACAATTTGAAGGCATTTAAAAGTGGGATTACAAAGCAAATGATTGAAAACATAAAAACCAAGTAAGTGTAAGCGTAAAATTAATAAACAAAGTAAGACGTGTTGAAAAGTGTATCCTATTGATGCATATGTAATTTCGAGTGGTGCCTTTTTCATAATATTTGATGTAACTTCAATGTGTTTAAGCAAGGCGGTCTGTATTATTTCAATATAAACTGCCGGTAAAAATTTGATACATGGTCTGGTCTATTGCGCATGCGCAAAAATGTAACTTGAGCAAACTCTCTCGTATTTTTTCTCTAAAAAATTTATCAAGACCTAACAACTTACATAAACCATTAACCTGAATCACCGTCGAAAGCGCAACAACATTCCTTTAAAAATTACAAGACGATAGCGCGCACCATCAACCTTACATCGCTGGCAGCGCATGCGGAATAGACCGGACCGTGTATCAAAGTTGACCCAAACCGCCTAGGTTTAAGTGTTACTATAATTCGTTCAAATTTTATTTAATCTCCAATTGGCCATTGTTTTGTGTTTACATTGCTGTTATATTTTTGACGTTTGCAATTAATTATGAAATAACTGTTGTTCAAAATATTGTAAAATAAGCTGAAATTAATTATGAGGTGCTGGTTTTATAAAATGTCTTATTACCGTCAACTAATAATAAATTCACAAAACTGGAATGGTTGTCAAACCTTTCTTCGCAAAATTCCCAAATCAAAATCATCAAGAACGATTTTCTTAAATTTCCCATCATTTTCTTTTTCTTAGATGTTAAACGAATACGTAGAAAAAGTAGGAATGAAAGTATTACCTGCATTATGTTTTCAGTGACAGTTCTGAGAAATAATAACGGTACTTTTAAGTATTACCTGTTGAAGCATACTCCTTGAATTAAAGTATTTAGTAGAGGAATTTGAATAGGATTAAATGTTTGAATTCCTTTAGACTTTCTTTATCAGGGAGGATGATTTCCCAGTTTTGCGGCGTGTAATTATATAGCTTGTTCTACTTGAAATACCCACGTTCTAGACTCCTTCTGTTCATCAAAAAACCTTATAAAATTTGGAATTATACTTCTTACTTCATAATGCACAAGTTTACTTTGTTACAGCTCATTGTAATCCTATGTAAAAAGGAATTTAGTATTACATAAATATATGCTAACAAAATATTATTAACCTATGCTACTTAAGGTAAAATTTTAGAAAAAAAATAATACTTACGATTTGAGGTTATACATCCAGGCCGCCCAAAATTAAACGTCAGAAAGGTAAACAATAACAGAAATAACTAACGAAGAAGAGCAGTACTAACAATAACAGCAATGATTAAGAGAGAACAACAATACTAATTAACAACAGCATTTGAAAACCTGAAAATTAGACACTTTTATCTGATGAGATAGCAGCATTAGGAAAGGGACGGTTGTCTTTTTACAGTTTTTTGTATGAATGTACTTCATCGCCTAACTTGCTTTTTATTGGTTCTTTAGTTCTGCTTACTTCAATTTTAGATTTAGTTCACATATGTTCCGCGTTCTTGGTGTACTTGGTGCCACTGTATAAAACCAATGATATAAAAATCAGTAAATGGCATTACATTTGCACTGCAATTTGAATTGCTACACCCTTTTGAGATTTTTTCCCGACAACAAAGATTAATGGAGTTACCAAATTTATGCGCTACTTAATTTCCACACTGTACAAATTTTATAGCGTTATATATTCATAAATCATTAATATTTTAAATGATTATTATTCTTTCGAATAGCTCAATGTTTATAGTTTATAGTTATAGAAATAAAGCACTTTTACTACAAAGAGACAGTACTAACTCAAAGTTGTGTGTGGTTAAACAAAGGTATGCAAAAACGCTGTTTTTGTAAAAAAATTATTTTGAACTACAATAATAACAAAGATTACCGAAATAATTACTAAATGTGTTATTTAAAAATATGGTTTGATATGTCCACCATTTTTATCAACAGTCATTTGTAATAGTCTTCACCAGTGCCCAATCACAGAAACGTACCATTTTTTTCAGGACCTCGATTGAGCAACAACGAAAACTAAAATGACGGATACAAATTGACTTTGACTAAACAAATAAAACAAGTGTCTCTGCGACGCTACTTACTAAAAGCTCTCAAGTGTGTTACCTCTAAGGGGTTATTTCTAGGCAACACATTTTCGGGTTGTTATTTGTCAAAATTATGTAGGAGGTGCTGTTACTAGAACCAGGAGCACTAGTGTTGAAACTGATAATGATCGGGCCGATATTAAAAAAATTTTTGCAAATATAACAGTCAAAGTGGGAGCTTTAGAAACAAATCAAAATTCTATTAACAATGAAATTATGGAAATCAAAAGTTCACTATCGTTTATGAACGAAAAGTATGAAATAGTATATTACATACCGAGGTGGAAAGTGTTTCATCCGTGTCGAGAGATTAAGTAGTTAACCGAGACGCGTAGCGTCGAGGTCAACTTTATCTTGAGACAAGAATGAAACTTTTCACCGTGGTATGTATACTATTTTATTCGCAACCACTTTATTCTAAACAATAATTGGAAAAATTATATTATGATACGACAGGTTGTGACGCGCATGAATGGATGAACGAGATTCCCATTGTCCCTACCTACATAGCGGTCGGGAATGGATCGCGCATGAATGGATGAACGAGATTCCCATTGTCTCTACCTACATAGCGGTCGGTAATGGATCGCGCATGAATGGATGAACGAGATTCCCAGTGTTCCTGCCTACACAGCGGTCGGGAATGGATTCATTTCCAACCGCTGCGACGGCAATCACTTTTCCGACCGGTTGGAAAGTTACAAGTTGGGAATAGCTCATTTTCCAACTTTTTAAAAGTCAGTAATGATCTTATTACATATATGGTTACGAATAAAAATATTACTTACTGTGAATGATCATAAAAATCAAGTATAAACCATATCATGCGAATTAAAGCCTTCAAAATAAATACAATGATCAAACCAAAGCTATTGTTGAACTAAATGAACGCCTCGGCGATTTGGAATAATATACTAGGAACAGAAATATCGAAATTTTTGGATTACATGAATACCTTGAAGAAGGTTGTAAAGAAATGGTGGATTGTTTCACAAATAGTAAATTTCAAGGAACACTAATAGGAACCAAAATTTTCATAAATGAGCATCTAACTCCCGTAAGCAAAATAGTACTAATGAAAGCCAAAGAAAAAGCAAGAGAAATTAATTATAAATACGTTTGGTTCAAAAATACATACATACATTGTTAGGTCTTTTTAAATTAAATTCTGGGCGATCTTCCAAGGAGACAAAAATTAGGTATACTTAGGTGCAAATGCCGACCTCCAGCTCAGCGTTTTGGAGGTGTGTAGTTCTTAAGAACGAAAGTGAAACGGTAGAACAATAGTTAACTGAATGTCCAGAGCGCCAACAATTTTTGAAATAACGGCGAATGCACCCTGGTGATAACGAGAAATTGTAAACTCAATTCCCATATCACACTTCCTGAAAGATAGCTTCAAATAAATGCAATCAACCGTAACTAACTCACCCTGTATACTGGCAATAAAGATCATTTAATTTCGTGTAAATATCAACAGTACAAGATTACAATCGTTGACACACAAATAGCATAAATCAAAGTTGCAGGGTAGCACTAATTTAATTAACACATGCGCTAATATACTCAGAGTTTTCTGACACATAGAAATTTACAACACGTTAAAATAAAGCAGCTTTGCAAGCTACTTAGCCGCAAAAGGTCCTGGGGCTCAGTTGTGGAGAAAAATGAACGTGGTTTTTGAGCTCTCGGCCGAGAAGCTCCTGCGGCCGTAGGTGGTGTTTTCTCAGCGCAAAACGGCGCTGCGGCAGCGGCGTTGAGGTGCCAAAATCTGCTTGCTGTGAAAAGGGAAAGAGGTCTCAATAGAATACGCAACGACCTACTCACCCCAGATGGTGGTTTTGGGCACATAAAACAGCTCGTGGTTGTAATCACTAACAAAATCCGCCAAGGTATAGGAAAAAACTTCCTTTAATGAGCTCGGGGTCTGAAAGCCACACAAACGTGAGGGCTTGCATATCACAACATAAAACCAACCAAAAACCCTATTAAAACATTCCCAAAGCTCGTGAATTGCTACGCCACTAAACTGCTCGTTTCAAGCTGCCAGCGAGGAAGAACGTGTTGAAGCCCCGGCAATCGGCTTTCCCCAGATAAAAGCACATCGAGGTTATCTCGGTCAAATGTCCCAGACACGCGATGCACGGGAAAATACCATTTGATATCGAAATTAAGACAGGCGGCGTATTCTAAACGTAACAACAAACATATATATATATATACATATAAATATTAATGTATTATAAAAGTTGTGCACATACCCAAAGTTATTTGAATTTAATGAGCGAACAAGGTTTTGTAACAAACATAAATAAACCAACAAGAATTCCAAACTTTAGTAAAATGTTTAGATCATATTTTTATTAGAACAAAAATTTAAAAAAGTTTGTTGCTTTCAGCTGTTTTTCTTTCTAAAGTAACTGATCATTGTCCAGTTTTTGTCAGATAAATTTCGATAACACACTAGATAATGGTGGCACATCTATTAAGTGTGTATGTAGAAAAGTTAATTACAACATGGTAAATAAAAATATGAAAATAATCAAATGGAATTCTATTGTAAATAACGATATCGAACAGTTATTTGTTAAACTTCTATATTTTCAAGTTAATTCTTCTATTTTCGACATTTTGATTTTTGGCAACCCTAGTTGGCGAGCATAATTTGGGTTCATAGTTTGTGTAAATTTGCTAGAACACAAAACATTTGCAGTTTGAGTAAACTTGTCATTAACTGAAGGAGGTTCAGACTGTCTGCCTTCCGCCTCGCCATGCTGCAAATCAAATAATGCCAAATCCTCCGGCTCTTTTAATCTTTTTTTTAAGACTCGCCTATTTCCTCTCTTCTATTAAAAGGTAATCTTCGTTTTTTGGTGCAAACGGTTTCCTTAAATAGAAATTAATATATAATTATATAATTATTTATACATAACCTACAAATTGATTAATACATTGGAATGGTCTTAGGCCCTACAACTCAACTCTGGTAGCGATTGCCAATTTAATGGACATTTCAATAAGCACAGGGTTGAGGTGTTTTATATAACTGCAAGGCAAAAACTTGAATTTCACAGAATAAATGCATTGGTAAAGAAATGCCAGTAATAGAGTAGAATTGAATAGGGAACGCAAAAGGCAAAGCTCATTTCTCACAGGGATCTAAGTTGACTGTCCGATACATTTTAATAATAGGTTTGTGCAAAAGTAATAGCCGAACCAAAAGAAATCATTAATTACAAAAGGGATTGCTATGTGCAAGAAAATGGTAGAATTCAATTAATTTAGACAGTGAAATTTTGTGAGGGTTCTAAAAAGGTATAAGCCAGAATAAACTAATTATACGTTGCAAAGAGCAATCAGAAGGCAGGCATAATGCACAGAAAATAGCAATGGTGAAAAGTACACATGACATGGGAAAACGAGTGAAACGCAAACAGAGACAGGAAAAGGAATTGTGCAGGAAGTGAAATCTAAAAAATTAATCAGTGCAATTACACGTGTGAACAGAGGAAAGCAATTAATAAAACGTGTGGTGGCGTAAAGAGACATTTTAATAATTACAAATGTAGCTAGCAGCCATTTAGCTCAAGATTTCGATCACTGCGTGTAGCCAAGGAATTCATCGCAGATCAGAGGGGAAGATTCCAGGGCGTAGAGCAGCTCTGTAGCTACGTCTCCAGTAGGTTTCACCACGAGGGGGTCCGTAGCAGCTTCAGAATTTCAACGGCGTCACTCCAGCGACCCGAGGTACTTCGGATAAAATAAGGTACAGATGTCACCTAAAGGCTTTCTTAGCCCTAGTCTTAGTATTAGTATTAGTCCTAACTTAGCACTACTCTTAAAAAGAAAAACAGTTGTTTATACAGACATATTTTGTGTTAGAAAGTTTACGGCAGCGTATGCGCAAATGTGTGTGTAAAATCGCGCCTTTTATAAATTCATTTAACCCTAAATGCAAAAAATCCGTTACGTATTCCGTTTCTTGGTGTAGTTGGTTCTGTTAATAAGTTGTAAAAATGTTTAAAATGGGCAAAATTTCGCTTTCTAAGAGACGGAAACTTTTACTTGCAGTGTATGGAATGGTAGGTGCTGCTGCTCATTTACAAAAAGGGGTTGTTAAACAGCAAATAAGTGTATTTGTGTGCAATTTCGAATGAATAATACACTTTCCAAATATTAAATGTGCTTAGCCTTATGACATTCAAGGAAGAATGTTAAGTTTATCTCTATTATAATAATCCAGACGCCTCAGTACTTCTCTAATTACTTTTGAAGATTATAGATCACAATGATGCACTTTTAACAATTATTGTTGCTCTTCAAAAATATTCTGTGTATAGAACCATTCAAATTTTGCCGCCTTATCGGTTACTACCACATGCGCGCATGTCAAAGTTAATTCTGTCTTAAGAAATTGTTAGGACTAAGTTAAAAGTTGGGGAACTCTCAAGGTCAGGCCTTAGGACCCAGCTGGCACTAAGCTTAAGTTAACACTGTATAAACGTGTCAGTGGCAACCTTTGCTAGGGCTAATACTAATACTAATGTTAGGGCTAAGAAAGCTGTATAAACCAGCCTTAAAAGTATAAACGTTAGGCCCGTGAAAATTACGTGCCTGATAAAGGAGACATTACTTAAGAAGACCCAAGCATTTCCGCGGCTATAGAGGAGGTGCAGCTCGCAAAACAGGTGGATTTATTATTTGAGGTTATGCGAAGGTGAAACCGGATACGGCCGAAAAACAATTGCTAATTTCCGCCAGCAGCGTCTCTTCTGACGTCATAAACAATTAATTGCTTGAAACAGAAGATAATTAATGCCGCCAAAGCGTGAAAATACAAATAAATACCTGTACGAACTTTGATAATTTCACGATTTTAAAACGTCAATCACGCAATCTTGCATACGAAATCCATTTTGTGTAATATTTTGTTTATGTGTATTGGAACTAATGCGGTAGACAGAACCGTACTCAAATAAATTATAATTTACAATTCAACTAAGGAACCTAACCGAGATAATAGAGTGATTGCTTTACTTAAGAGCTAGCGTTTATTTATCATTATTTGTAGGTAGATAAAATATAAAAAACGGGCATATAACCATTTATTTTGACAAGTAAAGTAAATACGAGTTACATTTTAATCAGCCTGGGAATTAATTTTATTCCAATCAAAATATTGTGTGGAGGCTCTAACAATTTAATATTTAATTTAATTAGAGAGAGCTATCCATCGCAACATAAATAACAGTACTATACGTACTTGAATTTGAGGAATCGGATGAGGATGATCTTTGGTTAGACGTTGGCCGCCTACAAAGTGTTTTGTACACATGCATGTATGCAGCCTCACATTTTTTACGGTAAAATATTTTCTTCTGCAAACTTTCACCCAAATCCTGCATTTATTCAAGTTTTTGGTTGGTTTTGGAAACAAGATAAACTCTACACCTTTCATGTGTTCTTTATGTCTGTATCTAGTTGCTTTTACACAATCCATACGCACATCACATTTTTATATTATAATTTAAAGGTAAGTGTTAACACGTTCGCAAATGTCAAACAATCGTGATATTGGTTAGAAATTAACCATGGCTAAAAATTCCTGATAAAAAAATCTGTGGCTACAAATGACTCATGGTTAAAAACTATTCATTGTTAAATGCGCTCTAATATTAGATGAGATCAGATAAGTGGATAATTGAATAAGAATTTTAATATTCGCAGCTTTGGTTAAAACACTTTTCAACACTTACAGCCAGTCTTATAAAAGCCACTAATCTGACGTTAACTTTAATTCCCTGTTAAAATAAACAAAAGGGCATCAAAACGTTAGTGCTTATGATGTTTTATTCATTAGTAAACAAATTTTGATGCGATTTTGTTTAGTTTAACAGCGAATTAAAGTTAACTTCAGATTAGTAGCCTTTATAAGACTGGCTGTTAGTATTTTAACGCTAATTTTTGGTATTAGTAAACAATTGCTATATTATAGGGGGACAAAATACCAAATAATAAAGGGCCGCTTGTATCGCGACAAGGAGTGTATGTTTCCAGCAAGATGTTCGGGCATAGAATACTTTCTCTTGAAATTGATTTCGAAATTACCTGACATGGATCTGATCATCAACACCCGTGATTGGCCACAAGTTCATAGACAGTATGGTCTTTTTGGGCCCGTCTTTTCATTTAGTAAAACTAGTGAGTATTACGACATTATGTATCCAGCATGGGCATTTTGGGAAGGAGGACCGGCAATTGGGCTGTACCCCAAGGGGATAGGTAAATATTGATCGAAAAAAAAATTACCATAAGGATTTACTATTACAACTTTTAGGTAAATGGGCTGCACATAGGCTATCCATTGGGAAAATAGGAAACGAAACTGCTTGGGAAGATAAAATAGATCAAGCATTTTTCAGGGGTTCACGCACAAGTTCTGAAAGGGATGCGCTAGTGCTTCTGTCAAGAGAACAGCCTGAACTTGTGGACGCACAGTACACAAGAAATCAAGCTTGGAAATCAGATGCTGTAAGTTTCCAATTATAAAAATTAACAGTTTGCGATAATAATGTTTTAGGATACCCTCCATGCCGCTCCAGCATCAGAAGTGTCTTTCGCCGACCACTGTAAGTACAGGTACCTTTTTAACTTTCGAGGAGTAGCTGCCAGCTTTCGCTTCAAGCACTTACTATTGTGTAAGTCTGCAGTGTTTCATGTTGGTGATGAGTGGTTAGAATTCTTTTATCACGCTTTGCAACCGTGGGTTCATTACATTCCTGTCGACGCAAATGCCAAAAAGGAGGACATCAGGGAGCTAATTGAATTTGCTAAAGACAACCAAAATCTTGCTGAAAATATCGCAGAGAAGGGGTTTAATTTTATTTGGAACAACTTACGGATGAAGGATGTCAATTGTTATTGGAAAAGGTTGTTGCAGAGGTACGCCAAATTACTGAAGTATCAACCTGAGCTAGATACTGAACTGGTGGAAATACTGCAAGCACAGTAAGGAGAATACTGAAGTTATGTGAAGGCTTGTTGGTTTGTATTGGTACACATTTGTGTATTATAGATCAAATCGAGGTGTTTTTATGTAAATTTCAATGTTTGAACAATGATCATAAGGTTGCTTGTTGACAGTGACTTTAGTTAAACGCAACTCTCGTTATGAAATAAAATTGCTGGTTTATCAAAACAAGCATGCAAGTCTTCGTGATGACCAAGTGTATTGACAATAATTTTATCGTAGTATGTAGTATAACTGTTATTTGTTTACTTTATACTTTCTGTGATATTTGTTATCATTCCGTTGATTTGTAGATCTTGAAATAGCAGTTGTTTAGTTGTAAGGGACTTCTACGTTCTCATTATATACACTCAGTGTTATCCAAGCCAAGCAAACATTATGTATTAGACTGATAATTACCAAAATGAAACTCAAGTATATGCAGAGACATCAAAAATCATTGGAGGTTTAGTGAATTTAATGTTTGAATGTTGCATGCCAGCATTTATTTAACGTTTCTGGATTGACATTCATAGTTTGGAGTTCTCACATTGTGTTAAGTTTCTAATTTAGAACACTTTGTAGCAACAACAGTTCTATATAGAAGTAAGTTACTTTCGTGTAGCTTCCTATGCTAAGTCAATTCCTTAATATGAGGTACGTTACTGCTACTTGTCACATTTAGCTTGTAACGGTAGCTCCTGCTTCAAATTTTTAAATTTGATACATCGCTTATCGAGCGTTACATCTAACCAGCGCTCGAATTAGTGATAGCAGACTCTTGCTCGCTGTCCGCAAAGCCAACAAAGAAACAACCCCTGTGTCCTCTCCCACTCAACGATACCTGAAGCGGCTGTTCTGATAAAGCCGCCCGGAGAGTATATAAGAAGACTCCGCGACCAGTTTACTTCACTTGAGATCATCTCATTTGAGTCCACCAGTCCTGAGCCTGTCCAGTCTCGAACTTAAGTCCATGAACTTGCCTTTATCCCAAACTCCTCTCCTGAAGTTTAGATTGAGCCAGTGAAGGCCCGTCTCCTAGCTTAACCACTTGAAAATCTGACCTGCAAGTTAAACTGATGCGGTGAATGCCCGACTCCTAACCTGCCTTCATATAATTTTAAAACCTGACCTGTACGATAGACTGAGGGAGGTGAAACGTTGCAAGCTGTGTAAACATTGTTGTCAACAGTGTTAAATGGGTTGCCTGTTGTATGTAGTCATGTGATTTTCAATCTCTTTTGATGTCTTTGTATATGCTAATGATATAAATGGCACTATACTGGTGTGAATTGCCTTGGATAACAACAAATATATGTATCTTTTTAAAAGCTCGTTTATTTAACTATAAGGCAGTTTCAAATGGAAGCAATTTAGTGGTTAATCTGCTTATTTTTTTAGTCTAGTATTTAGATTGCCAGTAAATATCTTCTCCACAATGGTCTTCTGTAGTTCCATTAAGTCATTTAGGCAATTTACAACAATATTTTATCTAATCTATAATCATGTACACATTCTTACTTAATTTTATATTTTGTATTAGCAAAGAAGCTGAGATAAAGCTGTATTATTGTGGCAAAAAGATATTTTAAGGTTCTACACAGTCCTATAAGTATAAGTATACAGATAACTATAAAAAGTCACCATTCTTTTATGAAAATGCAGAGTTCTCAGCATTTTTTCTTAATTTCATGGATAATTCGCATTAGATCTGTGAAGGAGAGTTATGTTTTTATCCTTAAGTAATATTGTTCAGAACTTAATGCAAACTAATGAGGTCATAACTGTATCTGGGCACTGACATGTTTGTATAAATTGCGAATCTCATAAATAAACCGAATTAAACATCTTAACTTCAAAAGGGTTCCACTGCAAAAAATCAATTTCGCACTTATTACATTTTAACTTTCCACAGAGAAACTACACCCACTATTATTATTATTATAATTATGGTAGCCACTTCTCTTGGAGCTCAAAAGATTCTATATTCGCAGTGAATTATTCTGCTTAACCTTCTGGTGTGTGTTTGCTTTAAAGGTTTTTCTGTTTTTTGTCTTTTCTGTTATTTCTCGCCATTTCTTTTTATCTTTAATAATATCTCTCCAGTCTTTGATTTCCATTGTTGTATTGGTCTACCTCTTGGCCTTCCAACTGTTTGGTTGCATTCAGTCACTATTCTTATTGCTGTTTCTGGTTCTCTTCTCTTAATATGTCCGAACTATTGCAGTCTTCGCGCTTTGATTATCCCTACAATGACCTCTCTTTCCATCTTTGCTTTGATTTCATGGTTGATTATCTTCCTCATTTCCCCTTCTTCTGTTGTAATTGATCCCGGTATTCGTCTTATAATCTTTCTTTCTAAGATCCTTAAATCTTCTTCATCTTTTTTGATCAAACAAATGTTTGTGGCTTTCGACAGTTTAAATCGAAAATACCTAGAACAAGAAATGAAAAAAAAATGAAAATACCCTCCAAACTAATAAAATTAGTCCAAATGTCCATGAAGAACTCGAGAGCAACAAACGAAAGAACGAGCGACCAAAGAAATATCAATAGAAAAGGGAGTAAGACAGGGAGATGCTTTATCAACAACCCTATTTAATATAGCAATGGAACCATCAATGCAATAGAAGGAAGAAAAACGTTAGCCAAGAACATGACACAGATAGTAGGATATGTGGACGACTTAGTCCTAATGGTGAGAAATAGGAGGAGCCTCGATAAGATGCTGCTGCAGTTAATGGAAGAGGCAAAAAAACCAAATACATGTTAATAACCAGGGGGAGAAAAGAAAACAAGAAAGAAATAAAAGTAGAACAACACACATTTAAAAAAATTAAAAACTTCAAATATCTCGGAGTCACGATAAACGAAAAAAAATAAGTGTGGAAATAGCAGAACGAATTAGCGCAGGACATAGAACCTACTGGAGATATATAACATTTTTTAAGGATAAAAATCTAAGTTATAACACCAAAATGAAAATGTACAAAATGAGAGTCAGACCAGTCATAACATATGGGGCAGAGACACCCACAAATATATTTTACAAAATTTTGATACCAGAGGAATGATCTGAATGACAGGAATGATGCTATTGATTAGGCTTTACATCATACTTTTTATTTAAAAAAATAAAATTAAGAAACTAAGAAGAAAGAACGATAGTGTTGAATTATACCTATTATACCGGGTGCTGACTTGGGCGACGCACCATAGGAATTTGCATAGTAAATTCTTTGTTTTCAATTATTTGCTCCCCTAATTATTTTAGAGTTAAAGTGTAAATACATTTTTTGTAGAGAAAAAAATACTGCATCCATTCATACTGTTGCTAACAATTTTTCATTTTCCAGAACCGAAGGAATGCAAAAAACAAACTAGCATTTTCACAAAAATCAGTGATGCCATGGAATTATTGAAACAAGCCAATGCCAACGCAAATGCGTGCGGCGCGACAGTATGTGCTGTTTGTTTGTAATAATTCATTATTAATACTGTTCTGCTTAATGTCTCTAAGGTACCTAGACCTTGTCTATAACAAAAATGGTTTTACTAGTATGGTGGACGTTCGTTAAATAAACTCCTTGTTTATTGTAAAATATCCGTATCGGCAAATTTCAAACAGTACAACCATTAATAAACTGATTCATTTTCAGTTTAAGACTACAGGCAGGTTATTAAATAATTGTAAGGTGCAATAATGAGGTTCAGAACTTACACCAAAACGAGAAAAGCGACAATACGTTCAATCTTTTGGCGGCAGTGACTGGATGATCGTCCCGCACGCACTTGCGTTGGCATTGGCTTGTTTCAACAATTCCATGGCATCACTGATTTTCGTGAAATTGCTAGTTTGATTTTTTGCATTCCTTCGGTTTTGGAAAATGAAAAATTGTTAGCAGCAGTACGAATGGATGCAGTATTTTTTTCCCTATAAAAAATGTATTTACACTTTAGCTCTAAAATAATTAGGGGAGCAAATAATTGAACATAAAAAATTTACTATGCAAATTCCTATGGTGCGTCGCGCAAGTCAGCACCCGGTATATGATTGCTCAAAAATGTTAACTTTTTTTGAAATTTCTAAAACGTTTTGTTCTTAAAAGAAATTGTTGAATTCGCTAAAATTGCCATAACCTGATCATATGGAATGTATGATATCAGTCTCATCAAAGCTCGAAGACCTTTAAGTTCACATGTGCGAAGAAAAGCAACCCTGACTTTATGGTCTTCTGTTACATCATTTAATGTGATAGCCACATATATGTAACTCTTCTTTTTGGTACCAATGCGACAAGCACAGTTACAATATTATCGGGAGTGAACTCAAGATTATTATCTGGTTCTGTGCGGCTTGCACAAGCGTTTTCATCGTCTGAATCAAGGTCTGTGCAAACATTATAGCAAATTTTTCTGAAACTATCCTGATTCCAATGACTATTATTTTGCCATGTGGCTCGTCATTATTGGTTTGATAATGTAACGATCCTGGACTAGTAAGCTTCTTATGAAAATGTAGGTTGGTTAGAGAAGATTCACAGGAGACCTGATAGACATTAGTCATTCCATAAAAGGGCTTTATTTCAGATTGGTTAGGTTTTTGTGACATGGTCTCAATTTGATGTGTATGTTTTTGTGGATAACATCCACTGGGACATACAGTAGGTGAGTATATTTACTCCACCTGCTGTGGTACCTCAATTGCATGAGGTCACACACAACTACCTGCGTCTCCGTCGCAAATGAATTTAAAAAAATTAGATTTAGAAACTGAACTAGTTGAATTTTTATGTTCATCATTAATCCAACTTTCTGATTGCATTTCACTTATAAGATAGATCACTAGCAAGGTGTGGGACAGAAACATACGGGTGTCTCTCCGGCTTCTTGAGCAATATGGGATATTTTCGATCACCCGGCATCAGTCCCGACCTAGCGCCGAGTGACTTCCATGTTGTCCCTGAACTGAAGAAGTGACTAGGAGGACAGCGCTTTCAAAATAACGAGAAGCTTCAAGACAACGTCGAGACTCATTTTAATTTATTGGCGGCAACATTTTATGCAGAGGGTATTGGAAAGCAATTTCCACGGTGATCATGTCGAAAAATAAGTGTACATAACTTTTAGTAATAGTATTGTTTTATATCCACTTGTCTTTTTGTTGTCCCACCGGAGGTTGAACAAAAAACGGCCCTCGTAGCTGCACAGGCCATTAAGGCTCTTGGCTTTTCCTACAATTCTTTTCCATTCCTTCTTATTGCCCGTCTTTGTTTTTTAGTGTTGTACTCTCATGTTCACTAGATCTTGTTCTACGCACTTCGCCCAGATGTTCCTAGGTCAGCCTCTTTTTTGTTCTGTAGATTTCTTCAATAGTACATCTTGGCCATTTTGTCTTCTGGTAATTGATACACATGATCTAACCACCTTAATCTCTTAATTTTTATGGGCGTTACAACATTCTTGTCTCCATATACCTCACTTATCTCTTAATTGGACCTTCTCCACTCATCATCCTTCTGCATCCCCCATAAATTCGTCTTAACAAGACATACGACTTCGAAAACTTCACTGTTTCTCATATTGTTAGAATTTTCACCTTATTCAAGCTTCTCAGCATTGAAGGAATCTTTTATTATTAAAATTGTTGAATTGTCTTTGTAACCTTTAATTAATGCAGTACTTAGCTGGAATATGTATTTAAGGGTCTTATACGGAAAACTGTACTCAAGATTTGTATGAGTTAAGGCCCTTGGCTTCTTGTGCGATTCTTCTCCATTCATTTTCGTTGTCCGTTTTTGTTTTCCAGTGTTGGACTTCGCCTAAGTTTTCAGTCTGCCTCTTCTACTTTGTTCTCTTGGCTTATCCAGTCATTCCATATTCCGGTAATTGGTACACAAGACCTTAGTCTCCTAATTTTTATGTGCACTACAACATTCTCATCTCCATACACTTTACGTATCTCTTGATTAGCCCTTCTTCTTCACTCATCATTCTTCTTCACCCCCAATAAATTCCTCTTAACCTTAACATATTATAATTTATAAGGTATCATGTTTCTTAATACGAATTTTTAATCTTGATTCACTGTTTCTCTTATTTTAGAATTTATACCTCTTTTGAAGCTTTTCAGTGCACTGAAGAAATCTTTTGTCATGACAACTGTTGCATTGCATTTTGTAATGTTCAGTCAGTGTGGTACTTAGATGGAATACGTAAACAACATATGAAGCTATAAAATACACTTTCTGAATAAAACGATATTAGTGCAATATTTGAAAGTTACATCTTTACATAACCATTTATGTTCTAGAACTGATTTTATGTGAAATTTCTTCTTTATACTTTTTTTTAAATTTGATTTGGTTTGCTTGTTTTCTTTTTTCTTCTAAAACCTGTACCTACTCGTTTATGACATGAAGCAAAAATATCAGTTTGACCATAAAATGAACGACGAATCACTTGTGAAGTGATGTAATATATGAACAGTCAGGTAGAACCTTTTGCACTCAAAAACTTCTTTACAGCTCTTTTGAAGTTAAGATTTTCTTCTAACAATTCGTTAAAAACCCTTAACCATACAAATATTTAACAATCGCTAAATACCCGTGAAAATCCGACTTTCACGGGTGATTTGGTGAGAGCATATCTTTAGCCGAATTTGTCATGTTTAGTATTTTTCCAAGGCTATTCAAAATGACAGCTTAGCTGTGGAAATACGTATTAGCGATTGTTAAATATTTGTGTGGTTATGGGTTTTAAAAGAATTGTGATCAGATTCAAATCACTGGCTCCAGCAGTGTTTTATTTAAGATCTTTGTTTTTCAAAGGGTTCCTAATCCACAATAATTGTTTTTGACCCACCTCTCCACGTGTTAATAGGATCTTATTTTACTTCCTTTGATAGGTTGCATTTTCATGTGTAAATGTAGCAGAAAAACTGTATTCTTTAAAAAAACTTTACAAACTTCCTCAGTAACATTGCTGTCAGCTTTATGAACGTAAATCTGTCAGAGGGCAGATGCTTTGCCGAAGTGTGTGATACACACTTATTCAATGAAATTATCTGCTTTGAAAATACGACAATATACTATGATTAGAACTCAGTAAACTAATATTTTTAATTGCAGTTTTCAATTCATCATGTTTGAAGCAGCCTTATATGGATACATAAATTATTTATTAGTATTCCCAGCCATAGTTCTTAGTAAAGATTTCCGAGAGTAATATGTGTAATCAGTTTCGCATAGGAAATTGTATTATACTGTATAGAACTCCAAGAACAAATCATGTATTTTCTGAAGGCTTTATACTATTGTATCATATCTTATTATATGGTTGACAGGGTATGGAATTATAATGATGAAGCGAGCTTTTACACACTTTCTTTTTATATTATATGTTTTTTTCTATTTATAAAAGAATGGGTGGGAATAGGTAAAAATACCCACCAGACGTTTCATTCCCCCCCCCCCCCCCCCACGGAGTAATCAGTCTGATTTCAACACTGTTTACGACAAACCAAACATGGCCCCACGTTGGGCGCCAAAATTAGCCTATTACGGTACAATATTGGTTTTACGACACTTCGGGGCTCGAAGGTGCCACTGACACATGTCACGTCCGGGAAATTTCACTGCTTGCCCTAAATAGCTTATTAACAGGCTAAAACCACGGCTGGAACGCTCAGTGAGATGGGCGGGGTTCTTTGAACAGGGCACTTTTAGGGACAAGCATGACAACATACACGGTGTCACGCACTTCGAGTATGAATATGGCCCCGTTTGGCAAAAACTCGAAGGCCAAAGGGTACTGGAATGGGGTGCCAGCTTTGGCATTCCCAGTAGTCGGCAGCTGGAGCGCTGGAACCTACCTTGTCACTCATAGGTTTTGGCCAGGATCCGCTGTACACAAATCTTAGACAGATTGCCACTAGGGCAATGGTATACCAAAGCATAACAATTAACTATATATCAAAACACAGTTAAAGGAAACACAAAATCAACATTTAACAAAGGGTTCTATTGGTCTGAAAACATCTCAAATGTCCTTACATCTTGCAGTAATGCGTTTGATATTATTAGCAAATCGAACTGTTAAATCGTTTGGCGATTCACGAATGATATTGCGCAATCTATTTCAGGTAAGTTGTTATGACATTTGGGCACTTTCCTTTGCTGACGATTCAGATATGTTTGAATTATACAAGTTAAATCAAAATGATTTATTGGAAAACCAAATGCACTTAAGTTGTGAGTGCATGCTACAAATTGTCTTTCTTCTTCCCTGGTAAATACAGGTGAACATCCGGGCGGTTTATTATGTGCATTTTTAAATTTGTTGTTTAAAGTTCTTGGGATAATGTCCGTTTTCGCTGCAGTTCTCTGTGCCATTATGGTCTTTATGGCTGCTAGACAGGAATTCAGTTGTTCAGCAGTATAATCAGCATATTTTCGACTACCTGACTTCCTGTTATGCTTGCTTGTTATTGATTTATACTGAAACAAAAACTGAATGTGAATACTTTGCACCCCACTTTTGGCAAAGGGTTGCAAGTTTTTACACACTTTTTCAGAGAAATTTTAAATGGTACAAATTAAAGATATTGCGTAAATAATGTTCACCAGAAAGGCTCACTCAATGAAAATCAACCATATTTACCTTCAAATAAGCCCACAGAAGTTCACAACACTAGGATTTTTTCATACAAATTGCAGCGCTTAAATCACATGCTGCAAGGTTGTAATATTTCATAATTTTTGCTTAACTAGAGGACCAAAACTGTACTGGGAATCACGCAGATGCCATCTATTGACTAACGTGTGAACATTATTCAAATATTTTATTTAAGAAATGTATAGCTAATTTAATTATTGTTCTCATTTGGTGTAATGTTACTCGTCATGGTTCAGAGTATTCTCACTTTACGGTACATCATCCTATTTAAAATTTACTCCCCATCTCTTAAAATAGAGGGAGGAGATAAATGTCAAAAATATGTTTAAATATCCCCCCCCCCCTTTCCCATCGCCGTATTACCTCACCAAAATTTCATGAAAATATTTTAATGTATATTTCCGTTCATCATTTATTTATGGGTTTCATTAATGTATAGAAAATTGTTATTAATGACCCTTATTAATGAATGATTTTTTATTAATAGACGATTGTGGTATAGGTAATCAAAGATACCATTAATGTCAAAACTTTAAGTGTCAAATTCTTTTCATGCAATAAAATTAGATTTTCTTCAAATTAATAAGAAACCATCAACGAAAAAAAAATTATAACTAACTTATGTGGTAATCGGCGATTAATAATCTCTACAATTAATGCGCGAGCGCTAGCTAGCACATTAAAATGTCTTTATTATTAATCGCTCTGTTTAACATACTTGTTTGTTAATAGTTATTTAACAAACCAGCGTGTTAATGAGAGCGTTTAATAATCGAGACATTTTAACGTGTGAGCACTATTGCCGATTAACACACAAGTTGGTTACAATATTTTTTCATTGATCGTATCTTATTAATTTGAAGAAATTCTAATTTTATTGCATGAAAAGAATTTGACACTTAAAGTTTTGACATTAATGGTATCTTTGATTACCTATACCAAAATCGTCTATTAATAAAAAAATATTCATTAATAAGGGTTACTAATAGACGATTTTCTATACATTAATGAAACCCATAAGTAAACGATCAACGAAAAATAACTATTGTTCCATCAAAAGTTCCTATTAGAGTTTTATTACCATACGGTAGCATCAAAAGGAACCTAAAGCTGTACTGTTGCGGAACTGCAATTTATTTTATTCGCAACCATATATGTAATAAGATCATTACTGACTTTTAAAAAGTTGGAAAATGAGCTATTCCCAACTTGTAACTTTCCAACCGGTCGGAAAAGTGATTGCTGGTTGGAAATGAATCCATTCCCAACCGCTGTGTAGGTAGGGACAATGGAAATTTCGTTGATCCATTCATGCGCGATCCATTCCCGACCGCTGAGTAGGTAGGGAACTGGGAATCTCGTTCATTCATTCATGCGCGTCACAACCTGTCGTATCATAATATAATAATTTTTCCAATTATTGTTTAGAATCAAGTGGCTGCGAATAAAATAGTATACATACCACAGTGAAAAGTTTCATTCCTGTCTCGAGCTAAAGTTCACCTCGACGCTACGCGTCTCGATTAACTACTTAATCTCTCGACAGGAATGAAACACTCTCCACCTCAGTATGTAATATACTATTACCAATAACCAATCATTTACAGTGCATGTTTTATAATTTAGAATTCTCATGCCGTCCACTACCTTCCATCCAATAAAACTGAATGAAAAACTTACTGTAAATTCTCTTCTTTCCCTTCTACCTCTGTTTTCTTTCTCAAGTAAAGTAAATTGAATAGTAATTTTTTTCTTCTGTAAATTTTGAGTTCTTTTAGATTAAGATGCATTAATTGTCACATGAATTGTTCTAAATGCAACAGTGGTGGCAAATTATTATTAATAGTTTAAAAATTCCCTTTTAACTTATTGTCAGTAATTTTTTATACCAACGATTTTATTACAACCAATCTCATATTTAAATAATTGTTGTGTATAATTATATGATAACAAATATTTTGCAAACTATATTTGACTTTAAGAACGGAATGCCTTAGCAAAGAATATACCACATTAGCTATCTGTATGTTTCAATCTGAATTCATGTCTAAAAACCTTTTGTAAATCTTTTAATAAACTCAATAATAAATAGTTTACTAAGAGCTATGGGCCAATATTACCGGAAAGGGACGTTTAGGCGCGCATTTTTAGGCGCAAGCTTTTAGGCGCGAAGCTTTTAGACGCGGACGCTATTAGGCGCCTGGACGTTTAGGCGCCGCAACTTTAGGCGCGGGGACAGTTAGACGCCACATGAAAGAAATTCAAATTCTTGATTTTAAAATTTGTTGTTACTTAATTATTGGAGTCATTAATGTTGAAGAAAAATTCAAACCTTCATAAACAATATATATTCAGCTTTTTACGAGCCTTTTTCAGTGTGTTCAGTGTTCAGTGTAAAGTTGTACAAATTTACATATTGAATTTACATTTTATCGATTATGAACAATTAGTTATTTACTTTTTGTATATGGATAGTTTAACGCAGTGAAATTATATGGTGTGTAAATTCCACCACGTTAAACTACCCATATACAAAATGTAAATAACTCATTTTTCATAATCGATACAATGTAAATTAAATATGTAAATTTGTAAAACTTTAACACTGAAGAAGGCTCGTAAAAGCGCCAAATACATATTGTTTATGAAGGTTTTAATTTTTCCTCAACATTAATTGCTGTAATAATTACCCAACAAAAAATTTTGAAATCAAGAATAATGTGAATTTCTTTCATGTGGCGTCTAACTGTCACCGCGCCTAAGGTGGCGGCGCCTAAACGTCCAGGCGCCTAATAGCGTCCGCGTCTAAAGCGCTCGCGCCTAAAAGTGCGCGCCTATAGTCCTAGCCCGCAATATTACAAATGTAAAAGTGTTGCTATTGCTAAGAATATTTAATTAATTGTATACAAACATATACTGGGTGCTTTTTATGGTCAGTTTTTAGCAGTTTAATTGAATGAAAATGTAAGCAAGTTTGCTTTAATATTGTGTGCTGCATTCACTAAATATTTAAGGTACTGATCTTGCCACCTATTTTATCCGAATCCGATGTACAGCCATAGTGGTAAGGAACTTGCAAAAACGAACGTAGATAATTTATATTAGAAATCGTATTTTTATGTACTATATCAATCTTCCCATTTAAATATGCAAATCAAAAAAGAAAAAATATCGCGCATACGAGTATGCCAAAAATACCGATGATCAATAATGCACATCACTCATTCAGTGTGAACACTAGAAAACTCAAACTGGTTTTTAAAAATTGTCGGTAAATGGATGGTGATATGGAAGCTTAACTAAAGGAATGAAGCAATAAAAGTCGGTGTTATACAGTTATGTGATAAACACCTACTGGAGCAAACAACACGATCATATTCATTGTGGTTTTTCTCAGCATCGACTTAGTTTTTCCTATTTGACCGATTTTGGTTTTGTAATAAGTACAAAAGTTGTTCGAAATTAATTCCTTGATTTAACCATCTTCTCCCAAGAGCAGTATTTTTCGCAGCGACGTTGGAAGCTACCTTTCGAAAAAACAAACATAAAAATAAATTATTTATTTTTCCTCTTACCGCATAATGCTGGTCAAGGTTATGAGTGTTCTCACTGCTCTTTTGCCATTATTTTCTATTTTTTCCTGTCCTGGGCCATTTGCCTGGTCTTTCCAGTGTAGTCACAACCATATTGCTCCATTTCTTTCTGGCTCTTTTGCCTGCAGCTCTTCCTTTCCAAGCTTGTTTTGGCAATCTCAATTCTGTTACTTTTCAAACTCGTTCGATCCAGTTTGTCTTAGTTGATCCATTCTTCTTTCGAGAGATAGAAACATAATCCTGTCTTTATCATATATATATATATATATATATATAATCATTAGCCTTGTTTACCATAAGGTGTAAGGCGTTACATTTCGAAATCTTACATTGTACATGTTCATACATTTCTTTCCCTATATATAAACTTTCTCCACTCCTTCTTTTCTTTCGCCATAGTTGATGCTTGTGCCATTGTGAGCCCTCTGTCTCCTACTATCTTCGCTATAATTCGGTTCCATGTTGTCTTTGATCTTCCCCTATTTTTCTTTTTTTGACTTTTAGTCTCCCAAACTTTTTTGACTGGTCTGTTGTCCCTCATCCGTTTGAGGTGTCCATACCATCTTAATTGGCAGTCCTCGATCCTCCTTGCTACTGGTTGCACTTTTAGTTGTTCGCTGATAGAGTCATTTCTTATGCGATCTCTTCTTGTGACACCTAATACGGTTCTTAAGTACTTCATTTCAATACTTTGGATCTTGCTCTTTAGCCTCTTCGTTAACACTTAACTTTCACAACCAAACGTTAGTATAGGTACAAATACAGCTCTATATATGCTCATTTTTGCTTTTACTGACACTTCTCTTTTTCCCAGGAAATTATTTTTGAGGCTGTGGTACACCTTCGATGCACTCTCTATTCTATCATTGATTTCTATTCCATGACTTCCTTTACTATCTAGTCGTACTCCCAGGTATTTATTTAAAGGTATCAACTTGTTCTATTGCCTTTCCATTTAGCTTAATATTGACTTTTGTATCCGATTTTCCACTAACCATGATTTTAGTTTTCTCTTCATTTATCTTTAACTTCTTCTCTGCTAATTTGTGATTCCATATCTCTATACTTCTCTTCAATTCAATTTCACTTCTTCGAATATAACAAGGTCGTCGGGAAACGCATATTCACTAATCCGCACTGGTTCTGTTTTTGTACCCCACACTCACTGAAGATGTTTGTTTCCTCGCTTCTGTTATTACGTCATCCATGACTATGTTGAATAGAGTTGGACTAAAAACCCCGCCTTGGCGCAATCCCTCATTTACCGAGAACTCGCGTGATTGCATATTATCATTCCTGAAACCACTTTGTGACTGTTCAAGCTGTGGTTCTATTTCCCGGCTCAGTTTTGTTTCCAAAATTCTCTCATATACCTTTGATGCTATGCTCAGCAGGGCGATTCCTCGGTAATTGTTGCAATCTCTTCTGTCTCCTTTCTTAAATATTGGCGCAATGACTCCTATCAGGCCATATTACATATTTCTGTTAACATCTGGACTCCCTTTTCGCCCATGTTTTTCAACATTTCTCCTGTTATATTATCATGCCCGGAGGCCTTTCCTTTTTTGAGTCTCTTTATGGCATCCTTAATCTCGTCTAATTGTATGTGTTCCTTTTGTTGTTGAGTTTCTTCTATGCTATACATTCTTTCATTAATATCCACATTGTTTTCCTTGTTCAGTAGATTGTCAAAGTATCTTCTCCATCTTTCTATTATGTCTTTCCTCACTGTTAGTATTGTGTCATGTTCATCCTTTATTTGCTTGATTACTTCAATCGTGTTCCTCGATCTTATCTGTTTCAATGTTTTGTAAAATAATTTTTGGTTGGTATGAAAATCAGTTTCCATTTTTCTTCCAAACTCCCCCCAGGATTCTTTTTTTTACCTCTAGTACTATTTCTTTGACTCTTTCTCTTTGTCTTTTGTAGTCTTGGTACGTAGTATTATTCCCATTGCGTAGATATGTTTTCCATTTTTCTTTCTTTAGTTTAACTTCTTTCTTAACCTTGTCGTTCCACCATGCCGTTTATTTACTGTTTCTATTTCTTTTCGATGTTCCACATATTTCTCTTCCTGCACTAATTAGGATGTTTCTGAGGGTTTCCCATGCTTCCTCTACATTACAATATCTGTTAGTTCGTGTCTTTTCTATCATTTTCTCAACTTTCTTGGTATACTTAATCGCTGCTTCTCTTGTTATTAGTCCGTAATTTTTGATTGCCTCCTTACTATTGTTATTTCAAAGTTCTACTTTATTTTTATTATTATTATTATCATTGCCCGCCTTCTGGCAACTTATTGTCGTTTTCGCTTTTAACAGGTAATGATCGCTGTTTATCACGGGTCCTCTTATAACTCTAACGTCTCTTATTTCCCGCATGAAGTTCTTATTTATCAGCACATAATATATTATAGATTTTTTACCTCTGCCTGGAACCTCTCTAGTATATTTATGTACGTCTTTGTGTTTAAAGAATGAGTTTATTACTATTAGGTTGTTTTGTACACAGAAATCGATAATTCTGTCCATTATTATTTCGCATGATCTCTCCATACTGTCCTATTACGTCACTTGTTCTTCCATCTTTTATGCCAACTCTGCCGTTCAAGTCATCTATCACCACAATTCTTCCATTGGCATTTTCCACTAGTTCATAAATCATAAATTTACAAAGGTTGGTTTTCAGCTTGCTCTTGAATTTACTTCTTATATTGAATTATAGATACTGATTTTAGTTTTTCTTGAAATTTCTTTTTATATAAATGCACCATACATCCTATTGCTTATATTAATCCTATTATTTAGTTCTTCTTCGCCATCTCATTTTTCATCTATCATAATTCCCACATATTTGAAGGTTGCTTATTGTTTATAGTCATAAAAACATCAATATTTTGTTGCAATACCATTGTTTTCGTTTTTGGGGCATTAATTTCCAAATTTTTCCTTATGAGTGCTGCATTTAAAATTTCAATGTTCTGTAGATCACTTTCGGTTTTAGCAAGGATTACGACGTCATCTGCAAATGCCATAGTGTTTGTGTTAATCGGTCTCACATTATAAAATTTCCTGATATTCGTATGGGCTTTACGCTTATATATATAAATCAGCGCTGTGAGCCTAGTAGGCCCATGGCTTGGTTGCATTTTTTCCTCCATTCCTCTTTGTTGCTTCTTAACAGCCTCCAATCTGCTATTCCCAGTTCCTGCAGATCTTTTTCTACTCCTTCAATTCATTTCGTCCACGGTCTTCCCCTGTTAGTACTTGCTTTGTAGGTCTATTCCCTGTCATCCTTGCAGCATGTCCCAACCAATGCATTCTCTGTGTCACTATATTTGTTATGCCTGGGTGCCCGTACAATTTTCTTAGTTCTTTGTTCGTCCTTCCCATCCATTGCTCTTCTACTTTCTTCCCTCCATATATCTTCCTCAATACTTTTCGTTCCCATATTTCTAGTGCTTCCTTCTCTCTTTCCATAGTTCGCCTCCACATAGGACTACTGGTCGAACAACTGTATGGTAAGTTCATATCTTTGTGTTTCTTGGGACATTTTTTGATTTGAACATATTTCTCAACGGTCCTAAACATTTGTTGCCTTTAGCTATTCTCTCCTCTATTTCTGTGTTCTCTTCACTGGTACTTGTTACGGTCACTCCGAGATAATTGAATGTTTCCACTCTCTCAAAATTGTATTGCACCCTGTCTTCCGTTATAAATTCTAGCTTCCTTTCTTGACTTCTATTTTGCCCTTCTTCCACTATCAGATATTTAGTTTTCTTTTTGTTTATTTTTAATCCTTTACTTTTAGCCTTTTTCTATCTTTTTTATCGCTTCTTTGCCCTAGCTAAAATTATTATGTCGTCCGCATATGCCACAATTTGCACAATCTGCCTGTATGTTGTTCCTTTGGTTTCCAATATGATATTAAATAAGGTGGTAGATAATGCACCCCCTTGTCCTAAACCTTTCCTTACCGGAAACTTTTCTGATACATGTCCATTCACCCGTACCTTGAACTCTGTTTCGTTTAGTGTCATCTTAACTAGCTGTATAAGCTTGTTTTCTATTCCAAGTTCTCTCATTGAACGATATAAAATTTGTCGTTTTATAGTATCGTAGGCTTATTTGACGTCTATAAATACCTTATACATAGGCAGGTTCTGATCAATGCTGTTATCCATGATCTGCTTTAATATGAAAACTTGAACCATCACTGTCCGATTTTTCTTGAACCCGCGCTGGTATTGTCCTACTCAACCGATTTTTTAGTGTTACTGCCAGTATTTTATACACCATGGCTAAAAGTGCTGTTCCCCTATAATTTTCACAACTGCTATAGTCCCCTTTTTTGTGTAAGGGGCAAAACCGAGCTTCTTTCCATGAGTTTTACATCATTTTTTTTCCCATACTTCTTTTATAATCTTGTGCAAATTCTCCATCTGCTCATCTCCTCTTTTCTGCATGTTTCATAGTATTTCCTGTTGTCCATAGAGTTCATTTTGATCATTTGCGTTCTGGCTTTTGCTCTTTTTGTTATGATATCTTTATATTCCTCATCAAACCATAGTTTTTTTGCTCGGCGTTCTTGGAAATTTTAGTGTTTACACCGCCTCTTCCATCAATTTTTCAAACTCCGTCCACATCTCTTCTATGCTTTTATTTTCTTTTGATTTAATTTCAATATTGACTTTGCTTTGGAATTCTTCTCTGATATTTTCCTGTACCAGTTTTTCCGCTGAATACTTTTTCCTCGCTGGGTTTGTTCGATATCCGTGGTTTTCTATACTTCATTTTTGCTCTTACCAGTATGTGGTTGCTATCAGCGTCTGCTCCCCGATAACTTCTTGTATCAGTTATATAGCTTAGATGTTTTCCTTCTATCACTATGTGGTCAGTTTGGTTGAACGTTTTTCCATTAGGAGCTATCCATGTTGCCGTGTATATTTCGTTATGTTGAAAATAGGTTGTTGCTATCTGTAATCCTCTTTTCATTGCAAACTATTAATTTCTTATCGTTTTTATTACTTTTTGCATGTTTATTGTGTTTACCTATAGTCTGTTCGTATATCTTCTCTCTCCCTATTTTTGCATTGAAATCACCCATAATCATCTTCACGTCGTATATTGGAATTTTATTGTATCTCTTCTCAGTTTCTTCATAGAATGCAACTTTTTCTTCCTTGTTCTTCTCTTTGGTTGGGCTTGCATTCTTTTATTACTTCTTCAAGTACAAGAAGAATTATGAGTTAAGTCATCCTCTCTGTCCAACACTCTGTCTGAGTGTACTAAATTCTTCAAGGGTTCAGTTGCATGTCCTTACATAATTTTTGCTGTTTTAGTATAGGTACTGTTTTGTTTTTCTGTTTGGGTTCATTCCGATATCACTTAAGAGGAAAATACTGTGATATTTTTCACATTTTTTTGTTATTTTCATTCTTGAATATGGGCAGAATTACTGCTCATTCATTTGGTATTTCTTTATTTTTTAATATTTTATTTAGTAGTACATTGTCGCCACTTCTCTTCATAAATTTGACCATTTCTGCTGTAATTTGATCGAGGCCATGTGCTTTGGCAACTTGATCTTATTAATGGCACTATCTACCTCTTCAAGTGATATCTTTTTATTTTGTGCATCTTCTGATTTCCTATCTGCACCAATTTGTCTGTTGTTTCTCTTTATTTTCTCCTCTACGTTTCCGCTTTCTGGTAATTCTTCGAAGTAATTATTCCATCTATTCATTACGTCGTCCTTCGTGTGTAAAAATTTTCCACCCTTATACTCTACCTGCTTTATGTAAATCAGTTTTGATTGTTTCTAAATTTAGCCTCAATTTTTTTCTCCAAATTGCTCCCAATGATCATATGTCCTCTGTGTATCTTCTGTTCTGGTTGCCCACTCTTCCATTAAAATCTCCAACCACAATCATATCATCACTGTAACAGTTTGTTAGTTCTTGTAGTTTTCATAAACTGTATCTTTTTCTTCTCCTCTTGCATCTTCATACTATGACATCCACGTTCTGGCTTTTGTCTTCTTTTAGTGTTATACTCAGCCATAATACCACAAGTGGTATGATTATCAAGGAGTACCTCGGTTTCAATTCGAAATATCACCGATTACTAATCATACCGCTAGTTGCATTTAGTGAGAGAATACAATGAATTGAAAAACTGTTAATGTTGGTTACCCTGCTGTCAATTGTAAGTCTATTTCAAATTCGCTGTTAGCAGGTTAGGCTTTGTGTCAGTTTGTGTCAAAACTGACGGAAAACCTAACCTGATAACCTCGAATTTGACATAGACTTAAAATTGACAGCAGGGTAACCAACATTTTCACACTTTTACTTAGCAACAGACCACAATAAGGTAATACGAATTTTTGTTTTGTATCACTGCTGTGGTACACATGTATCCAAGGGTTTTTATATAAATAACAATGTACATAAATGTGATTTCTAATACAAATTGGATATGTTAGATCTGGAAAATCTACACTTTACTTCAACTTGGCGTACTTCGAGCTTGATATAAATCATTATAATTTGCGAACTCAGTACATGCATTTATAATTATTTGTTACTAATTATGTGGCCAACATATATTAAAGCAATTTTGCAGATTAGTTGGGTAATATCAAAATTAGTAATAGTTATTATTTTTAATCATTGATCTTCTCATTATTATTAATAGGGAACTGATAATTTCCGTAATTGTTTTATATACTGACGTATTACAGTATGAATTATTTTTAGTAACAAATACGTTCCCAAATATTTTATATTGTTATTGTACCGTGTTGCTTGCTATGTTGCACTATTGTGCACCCATAAATGTAAGGCTTATATGTGACATGACAATAATAATTATAATATTCCTAAAGTGTAGAACATAATAAATAAAATACATGTGAATCTAAGAGTAGTTTTATTATAAAAACTTCGGTATAAAAATAAAAAAGAAGTTCTTAGTCAAATTTTAGCACTAAAATCTTATCCTTAATTAAAATAACAAAATTTTTGGCTAAAATTCAAGTTTACGTTTACCTTTCTCACACCTTAAATAAATTAAAGCTTACAACTACGTACGTATATTTACTTATATCTAAAATTCCAATTGAGTATTTTGATTGAAGACAAGTTGTGGAACAACTACTGAAATTTCCGATTCATTTACATTGTTTAGCTAAAATATTAATTTCAACTGACCTTTGTAAAGTATAAATAAAAAATCATTACAGCTATTCGTTATTTAAAATTGCGCCTTGATCTAATTTAAAAGAAACTGTCAAGGTCTACATTACTATCAGTGCCGTATAGAAATTCATACATCGACGATGCAAGGGCATCGGTATCCTCCTCTGGAAGTTTTGTAGCCTTGCTTGTTCTTCGCAGTTCCATTTCGGCACCATCGTCTTCCACCAAGTCATCAGAGACTCCATTGTATTTTTCCCTAACATCTTTCATTATGCACGCCTCTAGCTTCTTATGCTTGTAGCATTTGAAGAAGAACATCGGCCTGATCAACTCTCTGGAGAGAGGGGACTTATCTTTCTTGATTTCTGGGACACATTGCTAAAAATGCATTTATAATCAGAATAATATTTGATTCTGTGTTAATTTCTCACTTACTGAAAATTGCTGGCAGAACGTAACTCCTTCCTGCATATCATTACGCAATTCTTCAGCGACAGGAAGACTGCCGATGCGTTCCCTAATTTTGGCAAAGTTTGGCTCCAAATTGTGATCTAAGTACCCAAGCTCTTGCATTACGCACGTGACGTTTCTAACGCGACCACTCATTTTTGATGTTAGTGCTTCCAACTGGCTCCTGATATCCATGTTTCTCTGAAATAAAATATTCGTGTAAAAATATGAAATATGTGGCAGCTTTGCTACTTACAGCGGTTCTCTGATTACCATAAAATGGCTGCCCACCAAAGAAGGGCAAGGTGTAGGGGGGCATTCCAAATGGAGAGGGTTGCTGATAGGGATTTGGATAAAACATCGATGCTTGATTTGGAAAGCCCGAATAGTAGCCTGATGTGGGATACGGCCTGAACGAAGGCACTGGATAGGCATTCTGTAAAAAATAATTCAAGCTGTAGCTCACATAAAATCTGGCAAAGTAATTACTTACCGGTCTGTAGGCCAGAATAGCATGATTGAGTTTGTCAGCATCAAAGGTTTGCGCATTCGCAAAAATGGTATTTTCTGGGTCAGTTATACCACCGTCTAGTTTAGGTGGAAGTGTTGTCATTGGTCTGACCGGTACCGTTGGTGGTTGTGGAGGCGTGGTTGGAGGTTCATATGCAGCACACTTCATACAAGCCATTTTCATTTCTTTCCGGATTTGCTTCACCACTTCAGCACCAAAGCAGCTTTCATATATCTGCACAAATACGTATGGTAAATACTCGAATTAAGTTTTATTATTGAATAATGTATTTATTTTGTTATTTTGTTTTTATAATCTTAATAAGCTAATGTCAATTTTGTTTATTGCTAAAAATGGGATTGTATTTATGTCCTTTCAAGACAGTATGCTGCTCAGTGAAAAACACTTCATTAGAGAATGATTTTTATTTGAAAAAATATATCAAAATAGTTAAGGAACATAGTAATGATATGGAAAGTAAAAGAAACATTTTTCAAAAACTATGATTATAACATTTAGGTACATATGTATACGTATAAGGTTCAAGATAGTAGCGGAAAAATGTAAAAATAAGAAGCTTTTTCAGAAACTAAGAAAACTATTTACCGATACCGGCCAGACTACTGCATTCCAAGCTGAGTTGAATATGTATGTTAGGTAAGAATTGCATGTTGTGAATTGCCACCGCACAGAATCTGTTATTTACTATTTATGAGATTAGCTACCTGAAGTTTTGTGCACGTCATGCTTGTTGCGAGTCTGTTACCAGGTTATCGATACTTGTTTCCTTTGAAATTGCACCACGTGAAACACATGCTCAAGCACATCATGCAACGTGATAACACTACGCAGCTAGAATTACTTATTAGGATAATTTATTACGGTCTCAGCCTTCAGCTCTGACCCACAGTAAATGTATTTCTGTGTGTTATTTTGAATATGTCTTTTTGAATTCAATGCTTTATAATGTATTTGGAAAGATAAATCGTTTCTGGGAGTTGTCACTCTGTCCTGTTGAGGAACGTTTGGCATCATCCTTCGGTAGACTCAACAAGTGGCATATAACAATTACCCAAATTTGTCAAGGTATCTCATTAAATTTTTTCTTGATATTTGTAATATGTGCACGAAGTTATTATAAAAGTTGAAACAATTTTATGAACATGCAGATTCGCATCTCTTCCTATACTAAAGTTGCATTATCAAACTGATTTGGGGAGAGGGTTAAAGTAGCCAGCACATGTGATGCCTCTACGCTTGCTACTAGTGACTTCGTATCAGGTAAGCATGGGCATTTTGAGCCACTCCATAAAAACTTTCCATAACAAAAGGATTAATAATAGTGTTCAAGAACCTCTGCATTTTTGGATTATGTAGGGCTCCTCATAAGCAGGTAAGGTTCTATCTTGGGGCAAGCATGAGTTTGTGTAAGAAAGAGGTACACAAATCAGGACTATTTAGGTCAGATATCGTCACCAAAATGTCATGTGTAAAGCATCAGAAGGCATAGGACACAACTATGATTGGATACAACACCTACTGTGGACCCTACGCCGACCGTAGACACAACGCCAACCGTTTGAAGTGAAGTAATCGATCAAAGGATGCAGCTAACCTAAACAAGCTAGAACAAAAACAGCATCTTTGAACCAGTTTTAGACGGTCGACGTTGTGTCTATCTACCACATCAGACAGTGGAAAAAGGTTGTTTTCATTTTCTCATTAAAAATGTCTTGGAAGATATACTGAGAATGCTGCATGTACGCACATATTGCAATAAATGTGTTGAGTATATTTTGGAAATTAAAATTTTCTAACACAGAAGGCATTTATGCTAGAACTATTTTATGTATGACACAATCTATTGGGGCTATATCGCTCTTCATACCTCTGTTATACACAACAGAAGTGCAGTAACATATTGTGTATTGTTGTGTTGTGTTGTGTTGTGGTACTGTATTCAGTATGATTCCAAAGGGTTATGACCAGAATCACCAAGACTAGTTTGACTTGAAAATTATCATTCTCCCTTGAACGCAGCTGCTATTAACAGTTGTTTTCCTGGTTACGAATTATAAGTAGTGTAGATACAAAATTGAAATATTTGGATCTAACAGTTTTAAGTAATCATCTGGTAATCGAAGGTAGCAAGTAGTTTCTTATGACAATAATCAATCAATCAAATTTAACTAACGAATAATATTTAGAGGTACCAGTTGAATGTCTTGGATGCAACATCACCATGATCACGATATACAGAATAAGATAAAAAAAATATCAACAAATATATGCTACAATTCTAACTAGCTGCTCCCATGTTATTATATGAATAAGAAACTTGAGTTAAAAAACAAAAACCACTATCAAGCAAATTAGATGAAATGACTGTTAAGGGTTGCAGGAGAATTGATAGAATGTAAATTGAAAGTTGTGACCACTGAACGCTGTGTTAACGCTAAAATGATAAAAACCAAATAAGGGCGCCACCAACTTGATTGTTCAACAACTTGCGAATCTAAGTTGGAGGATTCCCCTGTGATCTGGTAATTGCAACTTACATTGAAGGGAGATAACTCAAAAATATATTTATCAGACGCAGGCTCTTTGATAAGCCGTAACCTGTTATACAGGGTGTTATACAAACGAGTGCAAATATTTTAACCAGTGATAGACCTCACCAAAATGAACAATTTTTCTTTTTATTCTTTTTCATTTTAAATCGCATATTTTCTCAATCATTTATCTCCACTAAATTTGACGAGCCGCTGGGTAAGCAAATCTAAGTTAAAGGTGAACGACACAAGTATAGTAAAACTGCAAAGTTCTTGCACAAAAAACATGCGGTCAATAACTTACCTACCTCAATATTAAAAAAGTACGTTGGTGACCAGATGTGCACTGAAGGTTTTATCAGTACCTATGCAGTTTTTGTTGGTTTGTATATCAAAGAAATGTTTTTTGTGTCTTGTGCCATTAAATTAAAATATTATTCCATAGGTGGGTATGCATTTTAGAGTAAAACTGTTTTGAAGTTTAACTCAGTTTTGAGTGCGTTTTCGAAAAAATGATAAATGGAGAAGTTGTTTAGTTTCGCGAGTTCTATTACGGGTTAAAATATTTGCACTCATTTCCATAACACCCTGTATACAAAGAAAAACATAGATGCGACGCAATTAACGTGATATTTACTTCCAATAAATTATGATATATAACATAAGCGGGCAATTGCTCGTACCATAAGAAAATATTGAATTTATGATATCTAAAGCCAAGTTACGTAAGTAATTGCGGCGAACTCAATACCAAACTCACGACAAGTGCTACATGTAGAGTTCACAACGTAATGGATGTATTTTCATTTCAAATATTTATAAGTTAACGCACAAATAAACAAAGCGTAATGTTGGTAGGAAATACACATATAAATCAGTAATAGGTAGGTACTTCACTACATCCACAAATAGTAATCCGACATAATCACAACTAGAAACTCCAATCTAGAAAGCTATACTCATAATCCAGAAACCTCAATACAAGGATACATAAATACAAATAAAAACTCTGAAACAACAAATGCAGTTGGTGCACAGATGCGGAGTGCATTCGGGGAAAATTTACTTCAGGTGTAAATCGGCTTAGCAATCCATTTCCAGTTCCAAGTAGTAATAAGGTATTGACTTATCAAAAACCATCAAAAATGGAATTAAAAGTGCTTTACGGCAGAACTTATCAGACTTTCTTCGTTATATCTTACAGAAGATTTTCTTCAATATCCTGACATATTGCCATAGAAGTGTTCCTACATTTGCGGTGTCCACAAAACGTACGAATTACTCTTCTAACTTTCCTATAGATAAGATGATTAATGTCGCTAGTATGCGTACAGACGTTGACATATTTTATTTATCTTTAAAACAATTTAACGGTTAGGTCATGGAAATCCTGTATAATCTTTAATTAAGATTATTGTCAGGGTCGATTGTATTTGTATTTTATTTTTATGTGGATTTTGATTATCTTGTTTTAGGTTCTAGTTACAATGAATTGTAATTAGTTTGTGCGATATACCCACTTGTAACTTTATATAGATTGTAGCGCGAAAGTTTGTGCTTCATAAACGAATAATACAAATGTGAATTGTGCCGAATTTAATGCATGCAAATCTGAACATGGCCGGTTTTAGCCGGGATGATCTTTAGACATTTTTAACGTTCCCGCTTTTAAAAACAATTATTTCAACGATATTTTAATGTCGTTTTCTGAATGTATGAATTGTAAATGCAAGTAGCCCTAAGTTATACCGGGTGTCAACGAATTTATTAGACAAGTCATAACTTCTAGAGCAGGGCTGTCCAACTTCAAGGGGCCCAAGGGCCACTGTAAAAAAATTGAAGGTTGTGAGGCCCGCATCATAAAATGTGGCGTATGCGACTTTGTGAGTGATTTGTAATAAATATAAAACGTGTATATTTCAATACTAATTTTAATTTATTCAAGAAGCTTAGGTTACATTACAAAAAGCATTGAAACATAAAAGAGATATACAGGGTGTTCCCTGAGGTAACCGACAAACTTACACCGTATGTTCTAGAACTGATTCTGAACTGATTCTAAACAGAAAATCCATATTCACTTTAGGTTAATTCTTTTCCGTTCTTAAGATACCGACAAAGGAAAAAAATTACATCAATTAATGTAAATTTACGTATAGAGATGTAACGTTTCACCCCCTTACTAAGGGCGTCAAAGACCCTCGGGTTAAGCTCAAATCGGAGAAATACGTTCACTCAAATATATATTCGATTAGGTAAAACACCAGATAATTACCAAAACAAATATAATGTTTTTAGCTAGTTACAATGATTAATTAAAAATAACTCTGAGCTGCACATTATTTAAAATTAACATGTTCTTCTGGAACGGTATCTGGTTTCGTGGGTCGAGCTGCAACCCAATGCACCGGCGAGTGTTGCTGGTCCCTATTGGTAGTCCGCCGGTACGCACGCCGACTCTTCGGGAAATGGGCTGAGTAGGTCTTTTGTTTCTGCAAACTTGATCTTCCACTCAGCAGTGATTTTAAGCTGTAATTTTCCGGTGAATTTAGAGATTTTAATGGTTAACTGGGGCCGGCGTTAGTGCCTAAATCCTGGTGGTTTTTGGTACCTTACGACGGCTAGGCGTCGTTCTTAGAGCGAACGCGGAGTCAAATCCTGCAGATGGAATTTTTTCGCCTTGAGCCGGAAAAATGATGTTGACATTCCCCCGGTAGGAAATTTGCGGGCTGCGGAATCGAACGTCGAAGTCCAGAAATTCGCCTTTTAATCACCAAAGAAGGGCCCTGCAGGTAAGTTTATTAAGGGCGGCTACAGGACTCTAGCCGCTCACAAGTGGGGTAGAGGCTGCGATTGCTACAGGTTACAGGTTTAAATATTAGTAAAATGAGGTTATGAGGAGTATTTCACTTCTCAGGGCGCCGGGATTTGCGTTTAAAAATTAGGCGGTCGGAAATGGCTTTTAAGCAGTTAGCCCTGCAAGACAGTACAGCGTATTAAGACAGGGTTAAAGCCTCAGGGATTCGATTTTCCAAGAACGTTTAACAATCAAGGTAAAATCGAACTCTAGCGGTCTTGCTCCTGCGGAAAATTTGAACTTCTCGGGCTGACAGTACAACACGTCATATCCCTTGAAGCCTGGTCTGGTAAAGGTTGGAGGCCTACTCCGTTAGACAGTTCAGCGTGTTAGACCGGAGGGCCCAGGTAGAAAAGGAGAGGACAGGATCAGGATTGGTGGACTCAAGGGGGAATTCGATCCGCGGGCCGCAAAAATATTCTGGCGGGCCGCATGCGGCCCGCGGGCCACATGTTGGACAGCCCTGTTCTAGAGTATTAGGTGTATCAAAATGAGATTTGGTATACTCGTAGCTAAATGGTATAGGGAGAGGATAGGTATTATGCATCTTGGCTATCCATGGCACACTTGACAAAAGAAAATAAATTATTATCCAGTATTTTGCTGAGAAATATTTAATTTATGAGATTATTTTTAATCCAATCTCAAATAAATTAGTATAGTTAGATTGGCCAAAATATCCTCTTTTCGGAAAGCGCTTGTCAAAAAAGGGTCGCCATTTAAAAAAAAATAGTTAGACACGAAAATGTTATTTTGTCAACTTGTATTATTCCTATCTATCATACTAATCACTAAAACTTTGCGATTGTAATTTTCTGACATCACCTGAGGTCCTTAGATTAGTTTGCGTCCAATCATGGCCACCTAGATGCAATACTAAAAGTGTCTCTAAAAAAATCAAGTAGGCTTAAAAATGTCTAAAATGTCACATTATGATCGAGAATTGTCTCAGAAATCCAAAAATATAAAAATATACAGGGTGTTCCATTTGAAAATTCGAAACCGGAGCCATTTCCGGTAAAACCGGAAGTGACCAGAAAGTGAAAAATATGCGAAAACTCTCCTCCCCCTATACCATTTGTCCATACCAAATCTCATTTTGATATACCTAATACTCTAGAAGTTATGACTTGTCTAATAAAATTGTTGACACCCTGTATATAGCCCGTGGATTGTCTTTAATTATTTTACATGTCTGTTTAAAAACGACTAACCATTGTATGTTGTAGTCCCGTTCTCCTTTGCTTTTTGTATTATATTACATGTAGATATTTTAAAGTCAATGTATTTGTGTAAGCAAATTGGTATTTCTTGTGCATTGTTGGAAGTCAGTTTCAGCGCGAGAACACTACAGGGGCGAACCAGCTTCTTGTTTTTTGGCAAATAGTGATCGTTCTCGACCACGACTGGGGTCATTAAGAGAGGTTCCTATTCACTGAGCTAGCAAGGTAAACACAAAGTATGAGAAATCTCGTTCTGATATGGCTTCCAACAATGGGGTTCGAACCACAACATGACCATAAGTACTGTTACAGGTGTTTTAATTTATATGTCTGTCATCACTTTTGCACCCCAGGAAATAGTTTTGCAAAAGCTCCTTGTTGACTTTGTTGAAAATCTTGAACATGTCTGTAAGTAGTAACAATGGAAAGAATGTATTTGTCAAATGAAGAAGTGCACAAAGCTCTTAATATGTTACAAGTGGCTATTAGGTAAATTGACATTGCAGATGCAGTGAGCTTTTCCAAAGCTTGATAATTAGGCTTAATAGTAGTATTTTGAGGTGCACATGGTATTTCTGAAAAGTCTCAGACCAGAACTGTACCACAGACCTAGGACTGATTTGTGTTAATAATAACTTCAAGAAATATAAATCGACCTGCTTCAGGAATTGGTGATGATTTGAAGAAAGTTATTGGAGTTTTAATTAATTATAGAACCATTATCAATCACTTACAGTTGAGGGCATACGATCATGGTGATGTGTACCTCCTGCTTACGGAGAGTAAGGGTATGGAAACAAATTTAAAGGGCATATTCGGTTGGACCATGTCCAAGAAATTAATTTCTATGGTGGTGGAGATAATATGGTTTAGGGAGGAATATTTGTGAGCGGTCATACTGGACTCTATATATAGATACCATGTATCTACGAATATACTAAAATGACATCATTACTCACTTAATTTTACTCCCCCCCCCCCCCCCCCAAATAACGTTAAGGATTTTAGACGGCTAATTAATTAAATCACCAACTGTATAGTACACTTTAATAACATATAATATGCATTACTAGACGGAAATAACGACACTAACTAATTATTACTAGTAACAGACGCAAAAAGCTTAGCAAACATATAGTATGTTCAAAAGGTGTTCGTTAGCACACTGCCAAGGTGTGCATTCCTCAATAATTTAAAAAATCGTTTTACTAATAATCAAATAACCACACAGGATGCATCTATAGAATATGAAGGTTTTATTGATTAATAAGACGCGTTAATTTGATCACACCGCAGATGTTCAAGACGTTTATTGCCTATTTCACTGTACGACTCGACTCTTCCTCTCAGCGAGAGCCACATTGTTTTTAGACTTGTTTATTTATTTTTTAATATGTATTTTGGATTTTGCAAACATCTGTTCTGGGATGAAATTAATAATGCTACTTTATTAGATAAATAATAGAACATTGTCTTCTGTGGTTCTTATATCGTTGTGATATACTAACTAAACTACAAATTCTGTAGAATTACAACTACAAAATTGTTTTCAGAGTTGAAGTAAACTTTGAATCAAAACTATTTTCAGTACAGATTCATTTTTATTAGGATTTTAGTTTTCAAGTAAAACACTTTCCAATGTAATGGAGAATTGGTTTTACAACTTGCAACACCTATCGTGAAAATTATAAGAAAATACAATCAGGAACAGCAGATGTTTATCATGAAATGTTAAAGAATTGTGACGTCACAACCTTTCCCGTCTGAAATGTGAACTCGGTTTATTGTTATAACTTTAGTATTGAAACTTATAGTTCAAAACAAATAGACAAGTTTTATTTGATTTATACACTATCAAGAACCTGATTCAGGTAGTACGCATGTAGCGAAATAAAAAGAAAAAGACATTTACTCCAAGAAGCAACTCCAAACGTAATTTGCCGGTAAAGGAAATTGTTATAACTATATTTTGCTCCTAAGCACTGCATAAATTATTTATTCATATGCAGGGAATATTTATGAAGAGGATATCACCTGCATTTAAATGACTTGAAATGGTAGCAAGCAGATTCAAATCATACTGACGCCAAGGTGGGTGTCTAATCTTATTGCTACTACTTTCTTAATAAATTCAAATGAGCTGTTCAGTGGCAATTGCAGTCAACTCAAATTAATACCTGCACAGTTACATTTTAAAACTCATTAGATTGTCTCTAACTATGCAAGAGTGAACATGATAAATGTATAGCCACTTGTCTCATTTATATTGCTTTAGGATGCATTACTTAAATTTAAAGGTTAAATCTTCGAAAAATTGCTTGTAACATAGCTCCATAGCATTTTGATTAATTTTTAGCATGTACAACATGTTCATTAAAAAAGTCTATAAGGGGTGGCTGTGGAAATTCCAACGTATGAATAATATGTTGGTGGCACTGTAAGTCTATGTCAAATTCGAGGTGTTTAGGTTAAGTTGTGTGTCAGTTTTGACACAGACTGACGCAAAGCTTAACCTGCTAACCACGAATTTGAAATAGACTTACAGTTCCTCCCCTTATGGAATTGTTTAATGAACATGTAGAAACTAATTCAATACTTCAATATTTTAAACAAAATAGGATTATGTTTCAAAAATATATTTAGGCAATTTCGAAACTATATGTCCATTACTTTTAGACATATATTTTTCAACATTCACAGAGAAACTTCCGCGACCACGGTAAAACTAGACAAAAATCTCTCCGACACATTTGAGGTCAAATCCGACGTAAGACAAGGGTGCATAGTATCACCACTACTGTTCAGCATTTTTAAGAAATAGTAGTAGGGAAGTAATGGACGAATGGAATGATGGAGTTTCTGAGGCGGCAGGAGTATTAATAATTTCCGATACGCTGATGACATGCTAATAACTGCAGCAAGCCAAGAAGAACTTAAAACTGTCATGACTAGACTAACAACTACTAGTAAGAAATGTAGCCTGGAATTAAATGACAAAAAGAGCACGTTGGCGATAATGCGCCTTACTACGAAAGGTTTAGGTTGTACAAAGTTTCATCTTGGGTCCGAAATAAGGAACAATGGAGGTTGCGAAGCTAAACTTCAATGTCATTGTAAAACCGACCAGGTATTGGTAGTACTAGTATGCACAATGGGCCCGGAAAAGTGGCCTAAGTGCTGTAGGACGTACAATCCACAATCCACAAACCGACCAGAAATCCAACCAAACTCCAATTAGTATCCACATTCATTTTCATGAATGAAAATTTAGAATAGGTGCTTTTAAACTGTGGGAGTATCGCCGTATTTTGAATATTTCCTGGACGGTCGTCTTAGATCTCATTACTATATAGCACATACTTGACTACATAATAGTACGTAGAAGAGACCTTCGAAACGTAAAATTAACAAAGGCTAGAGTTGACGTTGAATGCTGGATGGAACATTGTCTCGTGATTAAAAAAAAATGATGTCAAAACTCTAAAACTCAGTTATCCTGCCCAACAGCAACGTGGAAAACAACTACATTTAGAAAATCTACTTAATAAAAAAATAACAGATAAATTCCGAAACGTAGTGCAAACCAATCTTCCACCCCTTAATAGTGCAGTACAGGGAGTGCATGCCAATTAAACAGAATTAAGACAATCCATTCTGAAAACTAGTGTATCAATTTTAGGAATATGAAACTACGGAAAGCAAGAAAACTGGTTTAAGAACAGGTACCTACAGCAACTCACAGAATTCTAAAGCATCTCGGATAAAAGGTGAATTACACAGGGAACTGAGAAAACTGTGAAAATGAGTTATGGAGAAAGATGGCGGAAGAAATACAGAACGTTGCAGATAAACACGATTATTGTAAGTTTTTTCAGGGAATCAAAGAAATGTATTGTCCAACTCACAGATCAATGCGCCCTATTAAAGATTTAAGTGGCAATCTTTTGCGAGATGAGAAAATTTGCAAGGTTTTCTTCAGCGGGGTGCTGAAACATCTAGAAACCATCTTCAACGTTATATGGTGGGAAGAACACGCTTTACAAGACTTTCGTGGCTATTATAGTTAATATCTTCAAAAAGAAAGGAAATGCCGCTGATCCCAACAACCATCGAAGCATCTCCCTTCTCTTGTACTACCTCCAAGTCAAATGCGTGTAGTTTTGTTAACCCTTAGTGGTTAGCACATCTACTTAGCATTCGGGAGGTCAGGGGTTCGATTCCGTCGACCGTCTGCTCTGATTCAGGTTCTTAGGTGGTTTTCCTGAGTGCTGGGGCAAAATTTCTCCACCTTTTCTGGCCCTTTTTCCATTCTCCACCCCTCCGTCTCTCACCCATCCTATAACTCCCGTTATTAGCTGAAGAGGGACGCAAGGTCCCTATAGCAGCCCGCCCCCATTTGGGGGAATTGAATTTAAATTGAACCTTTACGTTTTTCCTTTTGCCAACCCTACCTCATAGACTAGTCTTCAGAGGACAGCGACGTTAATTATTGTATCCCAATGTTGAATGATCACCCATCTTAGTACCGATCCAGTCGACTACGGAAAAAAATCCACCTATCCACGAATTTGAATTAAAATCACGATCGCTGTGAATCTATTATTCTACTCACTGGACCATCAGGGTGGTTTGAGATTTGATTTACGAAGGAGTTAAAAAACTATGACAAGTCTGCTAGAGGAGAAACCAATCAATGACAGGATTATAACAGCACGATTCCACACGTCGGCATCAGCACCCGGTGACAAAGAGAAAATGCATTTTACAAACTTATAACCACTTTAAGGTAAGTAAAGAAAGGATATATCATTATTTTAATGGGAAATCTGTATGTCAAAGTAGGTAGTGACAAAAATGAAAATATTGCCAACATGGCTCTTATCTAAAAATAAAAATTATTTGTGATATACTGAAATTTAAATGTTTCCAGAAGAAATAGTATACATAATACGCCAGGAAAGTGTTCTTACTGGACTCAACGGCTTAAAATGCTCGGCCTGGCGGCCTCGTATTTCAAACAGTCGCCTCGTCCTGTAAAGCGTCACTTTCCTGACTTGTTATGTATTATAATATCCCTGCGTAGCCAGGAAAATATTTTCATGACGGTTTTTGTGAAGGTACAGTAATTTCCTTACTAGATAGGTAGTATTTTCATGTTTTTCTAAGAATATGGTTTCCATACTAAAATAAGTAGCGAAAAGCCTACATTAAATAACGGTTTTAGAAAAAATAAATTAGTATCCAGGATAGAGTGCCCCACCCCCTACTTTACTATGTTAAAAAATAATTTTCATAATACGTACATGTTATTGTACTCGTATTATACCAGCATTGTCTGCTTGGTTGAAATATCACCCATAACAGCCACGGCCATTATTTAAATAACAACCGTTTCTACAGTACCAAATTTCGCGACGTAGGGATGATGGGACTTATGTTACTAGTAGGTAGTAGGTTTTATTTATATCACAAATCTTAAAATTGACTACTTTTAGCAGATATTACGAAAACTATAGTCTATACATTACCCTTTTGCTGTGACGTAACAATTTTCTCTCTTTACTTAACTATATGGAACTGGACGAAACAAAAAAATCTGCAATTTTTGGTCAGGTCCGCTTTAAATATGGCTTGTTTTATAATACTGTCAATGTGACATTTGTCCAAAATGACAGTAAAATAACTCGCAATAACAAGCAAACGAGCACGCCTAAAATCTTATTTTCAAAGCGGAGAAACGTCAGATTACATAGGTCAAGAATGTCTTGGTTTGAATAATGTGCTATTTAAAGCATCCCCTACATCAAAGGTTAGATATATGTCAAATTCGTTCTAAAGTCTACTACCTGCGATCTAAATGCTCTTTTTGAATTTCGATGCAATATAGAACATACGTTTTGAACTCTATGTTTTGTTATTTCTGACGTCACAGAAAAAGGGTAATGTGTAGACTCTAGTAAACAACATACGGCCGATATTACATACAACTTACTCGAATAATTTCTTAACCTTGGCCACAAAATTTAGCCTGGTCCGTTATATGCTCATTATCGGCCTAATACTGCTAAATACTATTTCATAACACCTACTTGGTATTTTTCAATAACAGAATTATCAACCTGACTGAAAAGTTCCCCATAACAGCCATGGCTGTTATACATTTAACAGCCTAAGTCGTTAAGAAATAACAGAACAGTAACATTTTAACATTGGCAATACTGAAATGTATAGTTGGTGAGACTGTAAGTCTATGTCAAATTCGAGGTTAGCAGGTTAGGTTGTGCGTCAGTCTGTGTCAAAATTGACGCAAAACCTAACCTACTAACATCGAATTGGTGACACTGTACCAACAATACATTTCAGTATTGCCAAACGTAATTTTTTTCCATAGGTGACTCTGATAAGATGAGTTTTCTAACACCCGTTACTAATACTGTTTAACTTTTTCATTTAAATTACGCTATAGCTATTAACATATCTAGGAATGTTATGAGTATCATAACTGCCGCAGATGTTGTATTGAAATCCGAGCTCGCAGAGCGAGGATTTTAAAACATCTGAGGCTGTTATGATTCATAACATCCGTGATTTGTTCAATAGTTTATCGGTTGCTGTATGGTTATGGTTGCCAAGTACGGTAATGGACTATTACCGTACAGATCAGTTATGATTTAGTTACCAGCCTACTTTTGTATATGTAAACAAGGGATTAATATCCTGCAACCGATAAAAATTTAAAATGTTGTGGGTGTTATGAAAAGTACTCAATGACATACGGCCGTTATTGCATCCAACTAACGGCCTTATGTCATTAATAACTATTACAGGCGAATAATACGATTTAATTTTTCATTAGTACTACTGAAAATATACCTGGTGACAATGAAACTTCTACCCACGGCGGCATTTCGAAACGGCTTGAGATAGAAATATGCAATTCGGTATGTCGATAGGGTTGAAAATTGTGAACAATTGTAACATAAAAACAATTGAATGTCGTTTCCGGTTTTACCGGAAATGATCTTGACTTTGTTATTTTAAATGGGACACCTATATATCTTTTTATCACTCTCTGAACAATTCTAAATAACTTTTGTCTAACATATCCCATGTCTAAAATTAGTAGTTTTTGAAATAGAGCAGCTTAAAAATATGCCGTAATTCCTATTTGTTTGTATTTTACGGAAAAACGGAGTAGGCCAGGACAGAGGTTGCTATGGTTTTTAAAAGCAATATAACATATTTCTATCTCAAGCCGTTTCGAAATGCCCCCGTGGGTAGTAGTTTCATTGTCACCCGGTATACACAGAACTGGGAAAAACTCAAAACTTTCTTCCTGTTTAATTAAATAATTAACAATTTTATTTAAGTTACCATAAAAACGTCTATTAATTGAACATTGTTATGATTTCATCGCAATATAAAACACTTCTAGAAATAAAATTTATGACTTAGAAATAAAACAATGCAAAATTGTATATAAAAAATGTAAATAAATATCAAAGCGTTTGTAAGCAATACATGTACTTAAAATAAATTGCTTAAAAAGATAAAACTCGAAATTGTGAGCCAAAAATACCAAAACCTTCTACCATTAAGAGTACTATCATCTTGCCATCTATCAGTAACAATCAAAGTTATTTTTTTATGTATGCTGCTTAGACAGCAACGTTTCAGGCACAAATAGCCACATTAAAATTCCGAATAACAAAAAGCAGTAATTTTTCTAATTAGAGGCTAATTCTTTCACATCTGAGATGAGATAATAATTACGCCTGAACTCGCAACTGGTTCTGGCCGTGCATGTAATCTGGGAGCCTTTGAATTGGCTTCGAGATGAGTTATGGAGAACGTCTCCAGCTAATGATATTCCATCAGAAGTAAAATATCATTTACTACCCATTAGCGGTAATGGTGCATGGTGTGGTTTTCTGCAGTTACCACCTAATTTATTTGCATACGAAGCGGTTCGTGCGGCAGAAGAAGCGGGGGATGAAAATGTACATACCTTCATCATTGCGTACTTCTTGATGAAGCGGTCTTCGCTGCCCCCAAAGGAGGAAACACACACTAGAAAGCAGGCCGCTATGGACGTCCGTAACCACATCATTGTACCTGCAACAATCCCGACGTAATTATGCAAATGTAATCTTCACTTCGCACGAAGTTTATTCAGCGATGGGTCGGGAGCAGGCGAATGGGAGCCTTTTTATTCAAAGTGCGAATATAAGCATACGATTCCATAAGCGCCCGCTCGGGGGCGCCGAATTGCTAAATTAGCAAATGTAGAACAGCTTAAGAGGAAAGCTATGGTTTTTGCATTATAATTTGTGGTTTTTTAAAATTGTTATATTAAAATAATGCTTATCGATGCGCATTTTTTTTAAATAGGTACTGTAATCAATGATATTGATCTGGTACTATTTCTACAGCAACAGAAGATATTCTGAACACGCCTTTATTTATAAATTATTTAAAACCAATTTTGAAAATGTAAAACATAAAATTTGTTAGACAGTAGATGTAAAAATGTTTAGTTCATGTGTTTATAACTTAATATACAAAATATGTATATGTATTTAATTACAACTTCTAGAAGAATTTGAATAGCTAAGCTGACTACTATGGCGCCAATTTTTTGAAGAGAAATTATCATATGTGAAATATGACGGAGAAAAAGTAATCTCCTTCACTTGACAATATCAATAAGAAGTATAAAATTATTGAAAAATTGACGCTGGGAAGTACAATATTAAAAACTGCATTTTCACAGTAGTTCATTGGAATTGCTGAAAATTTGCCCTACAAGATCCAAGATGAACAAAGAATCAAGAATTAAAACAGACATAAAGTCTAAAATGGAAGAAGAAAATTATTAAAGGAATACTGTTTCCAGGACAGCCAACAACAAATTAAAAAAAAACTTTTATAAAGTAGAGACAACAAATAACACATGAGGAAAAAGGAAATAATTAAATGCATCATCTCTGTTGAAGCGAATGGAGCTTTATTGTCGGTTTCTCAGAAAATGAGGTTTCATCGTTCTACTTTTCAGGATTTTCCACACAAGATTATTTGCATGAACATAACTTGGCACAGCATCCTTAGGCACATGTGGTTGCGATACGACTGAATTTGGATAAAATGCAGGAGCGAAAAACAGTTGTTCGGGTATTTTAATCGTATTTGGAAAGTGGTTAATGTACTCATCGGATTTAGCTAATAAAGGTTTTGGTGTTAGTGATTTTCAACAATTTTCCGAGGCGCTGTTGTAATTTTTTCTATACGCAATTGATTTTTAGTGAGGTCAGTATACGTCCATTTAATTTAATGAGTAACGTATCATGTGATTTTCTGCCAGGAAACTAAAACAAGTTTTTCAGAAGAAAGTGGCTTTTTTAAAAATTGTGTTGTTATAAAGTAATTGGTATTTTTAAATTGTAGCTGTTACAATTCTATTGTTTCTTTACATTAAATTTGAAGAAATTCCGTGATATTTATTACGGTAGCTATTAATTCGTCTAGTGTGAACAGTGTATAGAAACGAACCAGGTATACAGCCTGAAATATTAAAATCAGGAAGTCTAAGAAGATCAAGGTGATGATAATGATAACCAAGAAGAAAAAATATCGTCCATATAAAGTTACTAGTTAAGAAAACTTTATATAATAATTATAGAACGCTAGAAGTTGTTTATCTTTAAAGTCAATTAAGAATAGCTTTTTTGGCTGATCACATCTACATGATGATGTACTATTGTAAAATGGATTGCTTTAGTGGTTGCAGCCATGAAAAATTGCCTAAAATAAAAGAAAATCGTAATAATGAAGGAAAATAATAATTCATACATTTTTTTACTATACCTATAATTGGCAATTTTTAGGAAATAGCACGTTTCAGTGTTCTCGGTGTTTCTATTGTACTCAAAATAAGATTTTTAGTAATCTGGTTAAATCAGATCTGTATAGAATGTGTGCGACATCGTGTCTTACAAGTAAGTATAATTATAGCAGGAGAATTTATGGTAAAGGTGATGAAGAAGAAGTGGAAAAAGAAGAAGCTGAGGATGACGAAACGAGAACATTGACGTAACATTTCCAATTAAAAAGAAAATTATGTTTGCAGTTATTTAGGACCATACATAGAAAAGTTGTAGATATTTTTTTATTAGACAAGATTGTCTAAAAGGCACTCATTAAGAAGAATTTCCTAACAATATATATTATTACGTGATTTTTTGCAAAGAAATTAAATTTTTTTTTGAAAAAGTGGTTTTGAAGAAAAATTATTCAAAATTGTGTTTTTGAAAATCATTGTTATTTTTAAATTATTGCCATTGTTACAAATTTTATTGTTTAGTCATATTAAATTTGAAAAAAATCTTGATATTTATTACGGGAATTATTAATCCGTCTTGGATGAACAGTGTTCATAAACGAAACAGGAATAAAGCGTAATATACTGCTCAACAAATGAACCATTGGTGCAAATTTTAAAAATATTATCCAAAAGAACAGTCATGGCATTTTTGCTAACCTTTCAGGATTGTGTCACTATAAAAAGCATTTCTTTTCATAATTTTGTTTAAATAAAACTATGTCCATTAATAAAACATTGTCATTTGAAAATTTTGAAGTTTTCTCAAATGTCGATAGCACATTGCACACAAAAGTATGCCAAATCGTTGCCAGTCTTAAACATTTCGAGGATTCTCAAAAATCTATTAATTTCCTTTTTTGTTCTTTCTCTTATTTTTGTTAAATATAGTTTTTTTATAATTTTATAATTTTTTAATTTGATTAACTTGATTTTGTTATTGATTCAGTTGATATTTGAGGACAGTGCAATTAAATATGTTTAATATGAGTATACTATAAAAACAAACCTTATATATATATATTGTATGACGTAATGTAAAAATACAATTTTTATGGGTGGTCCAGTTCACTTGTTGAGCAGTATATATAAAGATGAGCAAGACGAAAAAGATCAAAGTGACGAAAATGATAATGACGAAGAAAAAGAATCATCGATATAAAGTTTTTTTTAAGAAAATAAGTCTTCAACGTTCTATTTTTCAAAACCATCAAAATAAAAAAATCTAGGAAATTGTTAGAGGAAATTGGTATACATGGTATATCGGTTCATATATTAGATATAAATCAGAACGAGCGAATGGATTTTTTTCTAAGAGCTATATTAAAAGCTATTGATGTATGAACGCATTTGTTACTATTTCTTCGAGCTGTTGAATATCAGGCAGTTGTTTGTAATTATAAAACGTTAAGTTTTTTTCTGAATTCAACATCTTTACATCTACCTACTTGATGACGTACTATTCTAAAATCAATTGCTTTAGTAATTGTAGCTAATGAACATTCCTCTAAACAAATGAAAAGGAGAAGGTCATAATAGCGAAGAAAAAGAATCTTCCATTTATACTTTTAAAAATAAATAATACTTCTCAGCTTCCTCAGTGTTTCTATTGCACTAAAAAAAGAACTTCTTGGATCACAACTTTATATAACGTCCATGACATCAGTGACATCCTGTTTTTTAAAATAAGTAAGAGCGATTAACTTTATAAAAAATTGACAGTAAGGGTTTTTTCAAAATGTGCAATTTCCAGCTAACTAAAATAAACGTTAACTATTTCGTCTACGAATTCGATCTTAATGGGCATATCATAGAATAGAGGGTGGACCATAAACCGCCCACATATTGAAATACATTTTTCAGCATTGGAAAAAGCTAGAAATCTCTTTTGTTTCTTTTTCAAAAAAGTTTTCTTCTGTTAAGTGTTACAGAACAATTTTACACAGAGTGTAAAAAACTCAAATTTATAGTGGAACTGAAAAGCGAACCATTTCCGGAAAAGTGCTTGACACTAACAATTTTTCTTGTTGCCTTTTGATTTGTGTTAATTCTTTGATAACGAAACGTTATTATTCTAATATTTTGTGTGGTGAAATACCCAATAAACATGATAATTTCCTAAAAAATACATCCACCGTAGCGGCCCTCCCTCCTTACATATTCCTCCAATCGAGGTTGCAAATTGTGCAACAATTTTTGAAAAGCGGCAACATTAAATGATCCATCGTATACACGACCTATTCACATACTGTCAGTGACTGCCAATACAACTTTTTGAATTTTTATGTTGAAAGAGAGGCAAACGAGATCTGTAGGCTTTTCCAATGCTGACAAATTTGACTTAGAAATGTGGGCGGTTTTTATGGACCACCCTTTATTTTTGCTGTCGTGTGTATGGATATATAATTGCATATACGTGACGCTGAGGAAATTATTCTAAACCTTACCTCCTACCTTCTACTATAATATTTATGTTAAAACATATTTATACGAGCAGTATCTATGGTGAGGAAGTGGAAGAGTCGAAAAACAAGCTGACGGTGATGAAGGGGAAACACTCTTAAAGTTTCCAATTAAAAAAATGAAATTTGCAGTTAGGACTATACAACGAAAAATTCGTAGATAATTTATTAGAGCAGATTATCCAGGATGTACCCGTTAAGAAAAATTTCCTAGCAATAGATATTATCATGTTGATTTAGTGATGTATACTAAATTTCAAATAAGCATGCAGTAGTTGGAACTAAGTAGTAATCATAACTATGGCCATGATTGGTCGAAACAAAGTCATCATTACAACCATCTGAAAATCAAATATTTTTTTCAAAATTGCCAATTTGACATTCAGTATGAATCCTAAGAATATAAAAGGAAAACTGATAAATAGCGGATAAAAGAAGCTGGCCTGTCACTTTTATTTGAATCATATATGACGACATTATTGGAAACCGAGTTTGAGTTCAGAGCTTTCGCCGTTTACTGCATTCTTATTTGTAATTTAGTATAGTTATGTATAGTGTAAAGTATTTTTTTTCTTAATTTGAATAATAATTACTTGTCATTATCTGGCCTTACTAATTTTTTGTCAATATTCCTGGGCTGCAGATATTTAATAAATGAAGATTAATAATTAAAAAAATCCATCCTGTACTATCAGATTCGTATATACAAACAGACATTCTTGTTACAACCAACGATTCTGCATAAAATCTGAAAATGAAGAAGAAACTTATAAGTAGATAACTATGTACACCCCTCGACAGTATAAAAGACGGCGCCACTGGCCCATTCATGCCAAGTGCAGAAGTAAACAGCCGGTTATTTGCATAGTTTTTGCAGCAGCAACAGGATGTGAAGCAAAGTTATTAATGAATTACACAATTGTTTGCACTACTATGGTCTTATTATCGCTCTACACACGCGGAATATTGGGTCAAGTTCCCATGCGTGTGGTCTTCGTGCATTGCGTGGCTAATTTCCACCAGAAAAACGCAGCTAGTTACGGTGGCTTTTCTGGTATTTAATTTCGTCGTCATTACACGTCCCATTGGGTTTTTGATTGAAAAGTCGCACTAACAATGCGGCTGCTTTTTTTATTTTTATGAATGAACTCGGCACCAGGTCAACGACACGTTGTTAATTCATCGGAAATCTCGACGGAATTAAAAACTTGTCTTAGGGCACGGTTAAACGTAATTAATAGCTGTGTGGATATTTACGCCAGTAGCAAAAACTTGACGACCTGGACATCCGACGTCTGGTTGTAATTTCAAACCTGGTAACATAGGTACGCATTTGTCATTTAAAAAATGTCTGAAGGTTTTTTATTCCACATACGGCGAAGAATTTCTTAGTATTGACGATTTAGAATGTCCTGTTTATGAAAAAATTGAATTATTAGATCACAACGTGGGGAATGTGGATAAAACTAAAAATTTATTATGGCGTCTACAATAAAATCGAATTCTACTTCAGTTAGTTCTAAAGGTTATAACATTTTTATACGCTAATTTGAATAAAGATGAGAATGCAGAAACAAGAGACGAATACGAGGAAATCTTAAATGACACCTTGAGAGAAGTGGGAAACACGAGAGAACCCATTCTAATCGGTAACACAAACACAAGAACAGGCAGAAAAACTAAACGTAACATAGTAGGAAGTCATGGAGAAGAAATAGTGAACAACAATGGTGAAAGATTAATTTATATTTTCGAACAATACGAACTTAGAATAATGAATGAATACTGTGAGCATACGGACATTTACAACTAAACTTCGAGAGAAATAGCACGAGATAGGAAGTCAATAATTGATTAAATTATAGTTAAACAGCAAACAAAACTAGGAATATCGGATGTTAGAGCGTATAGGGGACCCGATTGCGGAGTTAAGTTAAAGATTTCCATTCCATATAAAAACATACAGCAATCTCCAACAACCACAGAAATGACTGAAATTAATCATAAGGAATACAAAATAGAAGGACTGATGAAAGCACTAAATGTCTCTATCAAACGAGATTAGATTAAAAACTACCGGAGCAAATAGAACAATTATCTCCTTCAGACGTATAGTATAACCAAACAACAGAAGCTATACATCAAGCTGCGCTAGAACTTTAGGGGAAAGACCACACCAAATAGAATACAATATTATTCGTGGAACGATAAATTCGAAAGGCTGAAAGCAGAAAGACAAAATCCATACCATAAATCGCTGCAAGCGAAAGGGATTTCAGATCACATTGAATACAAAAGTGCGAGAGCAAGGTTTAAGGGAAAAGTTATACAAGAGAGAACGGACAGGACGGTCATATAGGAGGAAGGAGAATGGTCGAATCTCAAAGGTTCATGAGAAATAAAAAAACAACCAAATAAAAACGAACACTTAGAAATCATAACAACAGGCCAATGGAAACACTATTTCTAAGATATTCTCACAGAAAAGAAAAGGAATTTCAGCAAACGACAGAAGAAAATATAATCGAAGTAGAAAGAGAAAGGGTAGAGGTAGAGGAGAATACACTAAAGTCAGCTATACGTGGGTTAAAAAGCAGAAGAGCATCTGGACCTGGAGGAGTCCCCTACGAATTAATAAAATTTGGAAGTAACTATCTTCATACCACAATTAAAAACTTTTTTGAAGAATGTATAAGCGGAGAACGTATCCCATCATAATGGAAAGACAGCTGGATCACTGCTACCCACAAGGGGTTTCAGAAATCAGTGTGAGAACTACCGAGACTTTCAGTCAACAGTATATTTATCCGACTACATGGACAAATCTTAACAGAGTTAATAACTAAGAAGAACCAGATGCATCAGACTGACGAACAAGCAGGGTTCCGAGCGGGCTGGTCAACGATAGATAATTTATTTTTCTTGATTCAATTAATGGAAAAATTGGAAAACGTATGTCCATCAATACAACAGTAATAAAAACAATAACACAAGTCACATGTACTAGAGTAAAAATTGGGAAATCACTAATAGCCAGGTTAAAAGTTACGAAAGGGTCGCGATAGGGCTCCTGTATGTCTCCAAATTCTGTTTAACATATACCTGGCTGCAACAGTAAATCAGTGGAGAAGGAAATCCGAAGAATGGTCATTCAATTGAAGATATTATTCTTTTTACAATACACAACGCAGACGACAAGGTGGTAATCGCTCAAGATTCCAAAGACATCGACTACATGGTCAGAAATTTTTACGAGGAATACTCCAGCTGGGGACTAACAATGAATTTCTAAAAGATTGAATAATATACGAGGGGAGATTAAAATTAAATCTACCTAGCCATGAAATAAACGCACTGCCATGACAATTGTTTGCTGTCAAATTGCTGCAACTTTTTAACGAGTATCTGTCAAGTTGTTTGTAAATTTTTCTGCTTTCTGTGAAGCTGTAAATCTACGAAAATGACCGATTTAAAACTAAAGCATAGAAGCGTGATAAAGTTTTTGACAAAAGAAAGCGATAAGCCAAAAACTATACACGAACGTATGACTGCTGTATATGGTGAAAATTCTCCATCATATTTTAAAGTAAAATTCTGGTCAAAGCAGTTCAAATGCGGCAGAGAATCCATTCGAGATTACTCCAAGTGGACGATTTGCGGAGGCAAGGACTGAAGAAAACATCAAGAAAGTTGAGAAAATGGTGTTAATGGATCGACGCATCAAAGTTTCGATTATCCTAAATGAAATAGGAATATGCGAAGCATCCGTTTTGACAATTTTGCATGATCTTATGAATGAATAAAGTGTCAGCGCGCTGGATTCCGAGAATCCCGATTCCTGAACAAACGTTGTGCAGGCAAGCAATTTGCAAAGCAAACTTGGCGGATTTAGCTCATGATCAAGACCTTTTTTTCAAAATTGTAACGGGCGATGAAGCGTAGGTGTTTCACTGGGATCGCAACAAAACAAGCTTCAATGCAATGCATGCACAAAGGATCTCAACCGCACAAAAAAAAAACAAAGAAGCAAACAACTACAGGGAAGATGATGGCAATAATTTTTTGAGTAAATGAGGGCATTTTTTGAATTAGTATATGTAGAAGGGGTCTACAATTATCACAGATGTCTACGAAAAAACAATTAAAAATTTAAATTTTGCCCAAAAACTTTATTACTGCACAATTGCCGACTTCAGGAGGCTCACAAAGTTCAGAAATAAATCAACAACTGCGGTTTTGTCGAGTTACGACGAGATTAACAAGAATATGGAGCACAAGTTATTAAGTAAAAAACGACTTCCGGGATTGGATTCAGGTCGAAAAACTCAACGTTTCCCCCACTTTCGTAAGGGGCTTCATCAGGAGGAAAAAGCAAAAAGAGCACGGTAACTCAACGTGTTAACCACGCCAGAGGCGAAACTTTTTTTGTAAGGGAAGGGATAGAAGAGCACGGTAACACAACGTGTCAACCACGTCAGTGGCGAAACTCGACTAACAATCGGAAGGAGAAAGGCGAGAATTTATAGGCAAGCGCCGTCGCAGATCAGCAAATGCCGTCGCGGTTCAGTGGCGGTGGGCGGGGCTTATGAATTAGAACTTTCCACATAGAAGGAAGGGGAAAGCCTTCGTCCCGATTGAGATTATTAGGGTGTTTGTAAATCTCAATGGCTTCGCGAATCTTTTTGCTAAATAAGAATGGGGATTTGCAGATGATGGACGTTTCATCAAAAAGGATCTAATGGCCAGTATCATGCCGGTGTTTGGCGATGGCTGATGATGAAACGAGACCCGACTTGAGACAGCGCTGGTGCTCAGAGATGCGAGTTTTTACTGAACGTCCTGTTTTACCAATGTATACAGCATTACAAGAACAAGGGACTCTATAAACACCATTAGAGGACATAGTGTTTAATTTATCTTTAAGTGAATATAGGTGGATATAGGGCGTTATTCTACGAGGAGTGCTCAGGGCCCACTTTTAAAACTTAACCGAGATGCACAAAATCGAAATGAAGGAAGAAGCAACATTAGAACTTGGAACATTCAAGAATGAAGTTCGAAGAGATAATACAAGCACTCTTCTTCTTCTCCTTTTCGAAAGCAAATACTGGAACAGGGCAAAAGCGTGCTAACCAACAAACAAAGGAATACTAAAACTTAAATTCAATATGCATGGGACAAACATTACGATACTAGCTGTATGCCGACTCACAGCTGACGATAGCACAGTGGCGAAAAACGAGAAATGTATAGATGCCTTAATGGAAGAAATAGAAAAAAACAACAACAGAAGAAATAATAATTGCCAGCGATCTAAATGGCAGAACAAGAAGTAAAAAGGTTGATGAAACAGTGAAAAACCTATACAGAAACAACAAAGTAGCCATAAAAATTGGATCGAAAACAACTTTGAAACTACCAAAGGTTTATTTCGTTTTGAGACGATCCGGTAATGATCGCTCAAGATGAAGATCTTGGTTTTATGATGCAAAAGGTAAAGGAAGAATACACAAAAGCGTGACTAGAAATACATTTTAACAAAACAGAGTATCTGGTAACATCAGCAGAAAAGGAAGGAGAGCTAATAATAGATGAATAAGTCAAAATAAAGGAAGTATGGTATATGGCAATTATATCCAGTCATATGGGATAAGGACAGGTATAAAGCACGATGACATGCGGAGCAGAGAATACAATAACAGCCGTGGAGATGAACAAATGGAGAAGGTAATGTGGTGTAACAAGAAGGAACAGAATAAGAAATGATAAAATCAGCCAAACAAATGTGCAATGTATGTGACATTGAACTACATAGAAGATAGAAGACTTAAATTGGTACGGACACGTCAGACGATGTAGTAGTTAGAATACCTAGATGACATTTTTGATATAAAAGCTTTCTAGAGAATAGTGACACTATATTGAATGGCAACGAGTATTTTGGTCAAATTAAAAAAAATACGTTGCCATTTCCCGAAAACCTGGTGTCTAGTAGTAAAAATTTAATTTTTAGGTTAGACTAGGATGACAGTACATTAGCATACTTTACAATTTCAAACATAACATTTGATAGGGTGCCTTGATGTCAAGTTGACGTATTTCTGCTTTCCAGGCTAGGCTTCCATCTGTCTTTATCCTGGAAAGGGCAAATACGTCAAATTGACATCAAGGCACCCTAACATTTGACAAAAATTTTGGTTGTTGATCTGCGCCTCTGATCAATTTAATCGGCTGCCAACATGATAATAAGAAAGTTACAAAATTTTTGTGTGTCTCCTCTTATAATAATAATAATAATAATAATAATAATAATAATAAATGTCTTTATTACTATAAACGTAACACATTAAAACAATTGGAATTTACAGTTAGGGCGAGATTCAGCACATATGCCAGCTGTATTCCACATACAATAACCAAATTCAAGCAATTAGCATACGTCTGCTCTTCCATCTAACCCCAAATGTCATCTAGATCCTCTAGTAGTAGTGGGAAATGGATAAAGAGAATGACACATTGCAGTCATATCGGTAGAAGAAAATGAAAAAAGGAATCAGAATAGATGAAAAAAAGTACCTACCCGTATCATTTAAAAAACCAAGATAACGGAAACGTGAAAAACAAATTGACTGCACAGAACTAGACAGCAGTGGGTTCCATTAGTTTTGTAATATTTTTTGCTATAGCTTATGGCATAAAAATATCTGCAAACATCGTGTGTTGCTTCACCTGGTATATTATATAATAATATATTCATATATCAACAGCTGTTAACATAACTCTTAGAGAGAAGGTCATTAACTCGTTCCAACTTATTTCTTATATTTGATGCGGTACACCAATACCGGTTGAAAAACAAGGCCTCAGCTCTGCTCTTCGACGTCAGCACAAAAAGGCCGAAATGGTCAATGAGAGCCGCTTATCTGGAGGTTAGAGGCGGAGTAAATAAAAAAAAATCATTGGCTAATCCAGCCTTCTTGTGCTGACGCTTGACGTCAGGCCGGAAAGCTGGGGCCTTGTTTTTTTTAGCTGGGTTTAGGTGCACACGGTATATAAATTCGATCTAACAGCTTCCTAGATTTTTTCTTTTGAATGTCTTGAAATATAGAACGTTGAAGCACTATTTTCTTTAATAAAAACTTATATGGACGACTTTTTTTTCTAATCCTTGTGTTTGCATTGATCTTGTTCATCTTTCTAATCTTTGCATTTTAGGCTGTATGCCAGCTTCGTTTCTGTGTACTATTCATCCTAGATGGATTAATAGCTACCGTAATAAAAATTAAAGATTATTTCAAAATAATATAAAAAAATAATAGAATTTATGAATTCTCCGAAGCATTTATTTGGTATTCACTAATTGGTGTTCAGAAGAAAAGTCGTACGTGAGGATGTTTTCAGATAATTCTAAACCTCACAATAATGTTTTAAGTATGATATAAAATTAAACATAAAATGTTGCCTTAAAGATTTCTATAGAATTAAAAAATTAAAATAAAGGCAGCACAGACGAAAAACAAAATTTCATATATCCATTTCTGAAAATCTAAGCGTCTAGGTCAATTTTTTTCTTCGAAAAACCAAACCTTGTATTTAAATAAAAAGTACAACAATGGTATAGAATGTAAAATAGCAAAGTGCTAAATAAACCAACTACAAAACAATGGAGATTTTTGTCGGTGCAATGCGAGTAACGTGACCTACAAAGTAAAAACTGACTGCACTGATTGCACAATAGAGGCAAAGTACAGACAATACAGACTGGTGTTAATAATATCACGTATAAACAATCCGTTATTGCTGACATTGATTATATGATCACATAAGGTTCCGCTCAATATGCGAAATGTTGGCCGCAATGCAACGCTTAGCCTATGATTAAAATAGATTTCATCTCGAGAGTAACGGTGCTGATTTGAATGTGAAGATTGCGAGCTATCCCACAGGCGTGATATAATAGCAAGTTATTGCTCGCCAGCAAGAAGAGAAAATATAGTACACGCTAAACAGCAAGATCTGTTGTTCTTAAACGTTAAATGTGTGGAGATTATTATTACTTGTATCTGTTAACACTAAAACACTGAAAGAGATTAATGGTTTTTAAAAATTTCTTCTTCATTTGTCCATACCGCAAATTAGAGTACTATTAAAATGGCAAAGGTCAAGATCAGTTATTACTAAACTTACTCCTTGATTTGAAATCAAGATTTCTCAGCAAGTCATGCAACATTAAGAAAATTCACTCTAAATTGACTGTACCACCAACCAATTGCCTCAATTTTATTTGAAATTAAAAATTTTTTATTTTTTCCAAACCGTTAATTTGTAACTTGTAAAGCTGGATTTACGCAATTTGCGTTAAAGGTAGTATAGTCACTTCACTGCGATGGGTATTCAAATGAAGACACCTTATAGTGTGATTTCGAAGTTTAAAGAAATAATTTTTTGCAAAGTAAATGTGAAAGTGAATGCCAAGCAAGGAAAATTATCAATAACAAAAAACACGGTTTGGAAAATAAAGAGTGGGAAAAAAATGGGAAAGCGATTCAAAACGTCTCCCGAATATGTACGAAGGGTACTGGAAGAAGGGGTTATAACAGTAGTTATTATTTAGCTCTTCAAGCATAAAACGTTATTAAGCTAGCGCTCTGGTACAACTTTCAAACCTAAAAATGAAACTGACGCTGTTACAGAATTGGCTGGGAAACAACACTTTTTTTTGAAAAATATGAAGATATTGATTCCAAAATCAAATTTCAGAGACAAAAGGCAAATTCAGAGCATTTACAGCGGTTGCTGGACTTTGTATCAAGAAGGACATATATGCAACGAAGTGTATATAAAAAAGATCAGTTCTTTTTCTTGGAAAACAGTAACCCACCAATCAGTATATTTTTTCACCAGATGTGGCAGATTGCAGCTGTTTTGGAGCGATCCATTTTTCACGAATAAAATGTTCCAAATGTATCCCAATTGAAACCTATTGAACATTTCTGGATGTCTAGTTAAAGCAAAAGGTGTATGAAACCATATGGGAGGCCCATACATGTAAAGAACTAATTTCTAAAATAAATTCAGAACTTCGCCATTCAAAAAAAAAGAAGTTAATGGTCAGGATAAAGATAAAAATATAGATAGCTCCCAATATGGGCCAGACTATGTGACTGGACATGGATTTGACTTGTTTACCGTATTATTTGTGTCATAATTTGTTTTGAATAAGTATGAATATATGGCACATACCCTCAAATCTGACTAAGTTGCTTATTTAGCTGTGTCTTTTTCAAATCTCAAATTATTAATCATTTAGTTTGAGACTGTTCTAAAAAGGAGAAAAAAAAAGTAAACGTACCCTATATAATTTGGCCATTAAAATCAAAAGCTGTTGAACTATCAATATGTCACTTCCTTTTACAATAAAGGTGTTGGATTCACCCCAAAAATTCTAAATTGGGTTTTCAACAGATATTCACGTTTTAGAGTCTCCTGAGCCCAAACAAACATGTTTTTGTTCATTGGTCTGTCTGTCAGTCAGTCTTTTTGAGTGTCTGTGTGTGAAGAGAATATCTCAAAAATGAAAAGAGGTATGACGTTGAAACTTCATATATAAGTTTTGTGTACTATCTAGATGCGAGAACAAGCTTTTAAAGAAAATCGCATAACCGGAAGTATGGTGTTTACTCTTGTGGTTTTTCAGCTTTTTCGATTGTTGCAAAATCAGCTCTAACGATTTTTTCAAACTTTACATTTTTATTACAGTTTTAATGTGTATTGATGTGAGATAGGCGATTTTCCAGGTGAATACCTCTTTTCTTTTGTTCTTTTTCTTTTTTTTTAATAACTCCTATTTTAAATAGAACACTCGTTATATTAGTATTACATTTTTGAATTCAGCTTAAAATTTTAGAGAAAATGTGTCTGTTCAACTAACGCTTTATTATATACGGTTTCTGTAGAATTTGCAATTCCTGGAAATGTTTGACAAATACTTAAAAATAAAAAATCATATTTTTGGATAATTGTAAGATTAGTTGCACAGAGTGCTGTACAAGGTCAAGGATGCAGTATCATCAAGAGAATTATTGTAGGTGTAATTTTTAGGAGGCACTATAAAAACAAAACAATAACATATTAGTTTGCAATCATTGAATGATTATTTTTAAGTTTCCTTTACATCAAAACAATGTTGAAGATGTATGCATTATGCGTTACGGTTAAACAGTGTTTTTAATTCATTAATTCTGTTTTTGTTTCGTGCTTGTGGAGGGTTGCCCTGAAATAGTTGGTCAAAATCGGGGATTGGGTTAAACTAATTATAAGAATAAAACAAACTTTCTATAAACATGTGTCCGAAAACGAACCCATCAGGAGTTACGGCTCATTTAATTCTTAATATCTAAAAATAAATATGTTTTTAATCGTAGTTACCAAGTGCTGTTATAATTTAGAAATTTCACTGTGACTTAAGTGTTGTTAATCATACAATCAAAATGAATCGTTTATCCAACATTGAATTGGCCAATATTCACTTTACATCAGATGCGCAAATGGAAACTGTCGTTTAGCTCAACGTCTGCATCGGGATACTTTTCCACAACGACATTATCCTGCTAAGAGTACTTTTGCTAGAATTCATCGGCAACTTCGAGAGACTGCTGCTTTCAAAGTTCGTACTGCTGATCGTAGAGTTAAAAGATATGCACGAACCGCAAATATGGAAGAAGAGGTGCTTGAAATAATAGAGTAAAGTTCCCACAACAAGTACTAGAAAGATTGGTGCTGAAATGGGTGTATAACCAATCAGTGCTAAGAGTTTTGCGTGAATAACAATTGTATCCGTACCATATACAGCGAGTACAATCACTTTTGGTAATTGATTATTCTCGACGTCTCCAGTTTACACAATGGTTTTTACAGATTTGTTTACAACCTGGTTTTTATGTACTCTTTACTGATGAGGCTATATTTACAACGAACTTAGAAATTTTCATAATCATTACTATAGAGCAGATGAAAACCCATTCGTAGTATCTAGTTTACAAAATAATTTGATAGTCGGCTGATATGGTGAAGATGTTTTGTACGAAAAGGCTGAAAGACTAATCGAATTCTGCCACCAAAACCCTTTAAAAATTACAAATGCAGGGTTTAAACATAAAGACAGTCGTAGATTTACGTGGATACAACAATTCAACAAGTGATGACGGAAGCACTATACAGCATTGGCCAAAGGTGTTCTAATATAACTTTGGAGGCCTACAAGGTAAGCCTATTAAATTTCTTTATTAGTTCGGAGTGGCTAACAAACCACAACTACTACAAGAGACTTTAGTAAGTCAAATATATGGTGGCATCAAAATGCGTGTGCTTGAAACAGCCAGTGAAGCTCTAGGGGAAAGAGAATAATCCACAAATCGAGAAACTATACCTCCATGGTGAATAGCTATCAATGTATCAAATGTATCAATTATATTTCGTTAATTATTTTTATACTAGCTCAGTACGTACGATTGAAATAAATTTGTAACTCAAATTTTCAGGTAATGTAGATTTTTTTAATACAAATTGTACGTTGACAATTTTAGTTAATCTCTGAAATCGTCAGCACCTTTGCATATCAATTATCAGCTTCACTCAGATAATCTATTATTATAAATTATACTAGTAGACTAGTTGCAAAGTATTTTGTAAGTTACAAAAATTCTTTGTAGACAATATTTATCGTATGGCACTATCCATCAGGTAAAATTTGAATTTTTATGTTTTCAAAGCTACTCGCACGTGTCATTGCTACGTACACTTGACCATGGCTAAATATTGGTTGTGGCAAATATGATATATTCCTACTTCACCCAGAGTTTGTCTTTGTGATTGATTAATTGGCATCGCAAATGCTTGGCGCACAGAAGAAATGGGAAGCGCACCACAAAGAAGAGCTATGAGATGGCAGAATAGTATTTTGAAATAATAGATTACAAAAGCGATGACTGAATGCAACTTAAGGGAAAGAAACGGAACATGGAAGAGTATGAAAAACAGGTGTCGGTTAACTTCGAAATAAGTTTTAACAATATATGTATACTTGCACCAACATGGAAAGCAATGAACCAGTGTGTAAATAAGCACATCCACATAATTATAATAAGCAGAAAAATCACTTTACAGCGTCTGAGCAATACCGATTTTCTTTAACTGCCATTTTACATGTATTTTGACAATTGTCAAGCAGACCGTTGATTTGAAATAAATATTTAGTGTAGTTACAGTAGTCCACTGCAAAAATCAGCAGAACGCTACAGGATAACTTCGAGAATATACTTGTTTTGCTGCTACTGCATGGTCGGCTGCAACCACTTGAGAGCTGCAATATGTTGGTTTTTCTCTAAACATTTTCCATTTATTTTCAATTTTTTGTGCAAATCTACACGGTAGCAGCTTTCATTTAAAAAAAGATTTATCGAAATCGGCCCGGTGGAAGTCTCAAATTAGATGTCGAAAGGAAACGCTTCACGTTTAAAATATAGAGATGAGTGGATTTATTTCTCATTAATGTTGCCTTTCAGATTTTTAATCCGATCTTCAATATAAAATATTGGTCAAGCTTTTTATGAAGATATCGGCTACTTTGACCGACTCGTAACTGCTAAGGAGAAACAGGTCCACAGCAATTTTATCCAGTTATCTGCACCAAATCAAAGATGCTGGCACTCCTGAACAGGAAATTGCCAAAATGACAACGTTTTAATAATTTTATATTAGAGTAACTAGCAAACATTTGACAATTTATTGTATGATCCTATATAAATTATTTTCTAGAGCATTGCAAAAATGGTTGTATTTCCTATAAATTTGGAAATGCACTCATTTTTGTAAAATAATACATTTTTGTAGGCAACCAACCTAATTTCCACGTTTTTAGTAGCAACTGCATACAATTGACGTTTAAAAATATAGATTTTTTCTACAGCTGTCAAAAAAACGTGACATTTATGCATCGCTATAGATACGCTAAGTTTAACTTTTTTTAACACGTCAAAAATAGATCTTTATGCATTAAGGGAGATATAAATATGTTTTTTCCCTGAGGTTGACATGTGTTACAGACCGAGGGCTCTGGCCCGAGGTCTGTAAATCAACCGAAGGTAAAGAACATGAATATCTCCCGTGGTGCATACAATATTTTATCTACTAGCATATTCGTAAAATAGTATGAAATTTCAAAATATTATAAAGGCATTTAAAATTAGAATATATAACTAACATCAAGGATTGCCTCATTGTATGGTTGCTAAGACGTTAATTGTAGTTGCATTGTTACCATGAGTTTGAGGGAGAAATAATTTGACAAGTCCCTTGGGAGTTATAAGTAGCTTTTTATATTTTGTTTCTATGACGAAAATGTACTATATCATGTTGCTAGTAGATAAATAATATTTATTTACTAGCAATGTGATATTGTACATTTTCGTCATAGAAACAAAATATGAAAAGCTACTCATAACTCCCAAGGGACCTGTCAAATTATTTCTCCCTCAAACTCTTGGTAACCATGCAACTATAGGCCATATCTTAGCAACCATACATTTAGGCAACCCTTGATGTTACTTAAATATTCTAATTTTAAATGTAATTATGACATTTTGAAATGTCATACTATTTTTACTAATATGCTAGTAAATAAAATATTGTATGCACCACGGGAGATATTCATGTTTTTTACCCTCGGTTGACTTACAGACCGAGGGCCTCTGGGAACCTCAGGGAAAAAACATATTCATATCTCCCTTAATGCATAAATATCTATTCTTCACGGCTAGCAGTAAAAACACGGTTTTGGAACACCATTTCCTTAGTTACAACAGATATAAAACGTTACGTACATAATAATATTACTCTACTTATTTGCTATATACGTATGATTTTGTTGCAGAGAATCTTTTATTCTTTTTTTGACGGCTGTAGAAAAAACGTTGTTTGTATTTCGTGGCAAAATTCGTGTTTTTATGGCGCGTTTGAAAGACTTTTCTGCCTCGACCTAACGGTCTCGGTCCCGCACTTAATACAAAAATTACTATTATTCAGTATTTTACACGCAAGTGACTTTTTGATTACCATAACTCAACTAGTGAGTTTTGGTTTACACAATAATGCTTAATGCCATCTGTATTTATATGTCAGCCGGCAACCGAAAAGGTTAAAACAAACAGGTACTGTGATTTCAAATATAAGTTTTGATGCTTCCCCTGAGCGTAACGAGATGTATGGATACGTAAAATAAAATATTGTACTGCAACCGTAATGTTACAAGGTATTACCGACATGAGAAAATTAGCCCACGCGGCCTACGACTTCGTGGGCCAAAGTTTTTCTCTAGTGGGTAATACCCACATTACACTCTTGTATAGTAAATAACTATAACATTTCAAAAATTAATATTAACGTATTACATACCCGAAACGTTAAATTTCTTTTTAACTCACATCATAAATTCAATATAGAGTCCTAAATTAGTCCATCTGTCACTTTTGATTTTCAACGTAGCACTTCTTAAAAGGGTTTGAAAATTTACATATCTACTTAATTTTTCCACATTAGAACTTCAAATGTTAGAGCTGCACTTTGTTCATGCCCGTTCTTATTCTTAAATTATTTATCTACTTAAGTTATAGTCTGAGCGCCACAACTTAGAATTTCTGTGGCTTTGGAAGTGTCAACTCAAACATGTTCTGCTAACAGTCACTACCGTTGTCATTTCTGGTATAATTAGCTACTTGGCTTATTTAGTTCTTTCTACACGTCAAATTTTCATGCTGTGCTTTATTAATGTTTTTTCAGGTCGTACAGCTGTTTATAGACGCATTTTCTGCTTCCTCGGACTACCTACCATATTATGAGAACGAACAGAAAATAGAGTGGCTGCATCATCACTTCAATAAAGGGAAGTGTGTAAAATTAATTCCATTTTTGGGTTAAGGTTGCTAGTGTTAACTTTCTTTATTAATTATATACCAAACATAATGTTAATGCAAATGTAGTATTATTGAACAAGCAAATCTCGATAAGGGTCGCGGTCCCTATCTTTCAATACTAATATCAAATCAATATTAATTGCCGATGAACAGAATTATCGCAATGATATAGAAATTAAATTATAGATGTGTTTCCGCTTTTATTTAGATGTTTTTTTAATAATTTCCAATTTTTAGAAATCCACAGAAGCAATTTAAATTTCTGAAAATGTATTTGCATTTTAATTATAAAAACATATCAGACGAGACCAAGAAATAAAAAATATCTACATCCATTTGTTAGTAAAAAATTAAAATAACTGTCAACTTCAATAATTCGTAGCGCCCGGAAAAACTACATTTACCTTTTCAGATATTTGAATCGGTTCAGCAATTTAGGCTGTAGTTTGTTGATGTGCACGGACGCACCCACTGAGTAAAATAGCAAAATTTGGTGTGTCGAATTTAAATCAACTTTTATTTTCAATGCAGCTTGCACAGTAGTAAAATTGGTAGCCTATAACTGATTTCACTTAACTGTCTAATAGTAGACTATGGCAAAATATATTATATAAAACTTAAATTAAAGATGAACTATTATCATTACTCCTATGTGCGGAATAATCTCTGCAAAATGGCAGGAACGATTTTTTTTTCAGATGACTAGTTTTGATAGTGTTGATATGTATTTTTTTTTTGTATCGTAACATCCACTACAAAATTCAGGACTTTGGAACATTTTGCACGAAGTGTTTCAAAAATGTATTATAAGCGATTTCTAAAATTACTCATGTTTTTTTTAAACGCCATCCACTACTGTTTATTTAAAATATCAAATGTACATTATTCAAATATTTAAAATTAAACAAAATGTATAATACCATAAAACTTAGAATTTAAGGTTAAACATACTGCAATCGTATAAATTGTGTAGCTTTATTTGCAATTCACAGTTATATAGTTAAGAAACACCAAAATTCACAAGTCATAATTTAAGAGACAAGGATACCTGATAGTTCTCGCCGTATATGCATATAAACAGTTCGCAGGTAGAGGTTTTCTGCTAATCGAAATTAACGGTTCTGCTTTAAGCACGATATTTTTTTCAAAGTAAAACTTGGTGAAACTAATGATGCGAAGGTTAACGTTCAGCGGTGTGCGTGTTAATTGGTGCATTAACTCCTGAGAATCTGTCCATGGAAAATATGTTGCATCTTTACCGGCATTTAGTTATGAAGATTTGAGGCAAGGTAATGAGGTAGAATATTTTTTAAAATGGAAAGAAGATTTATTGCTAAAGATGTTAAAATAATAAGCCGGCATGAGGGTTTTCCTTTATAATAATTTGTATTTATAGAGGGTGTTCTGTAACATAATGTTGATAGAGAGAATATGTATTACCGATGTTTTCGAACCGGAGAATGTGTAATGTTTGTCAAAGAATAAAATGTTGCACTCAATGAAAATTACTTGAGTAATTGCTTTAAAATTTTCAATTAGTTTATAGTATGAAAAATGTCTTGTAATATATTGCTATGAACACATTTTAAGCCTTTCTGATTATAATACAATTAATAATCTTTTAAGCTTGTCAAATATTATTTTATAAAGTGTTCCAGAAATGTGCTAGTTTGATTTTAATAGTAGAAAATAGCATTGGTTTGATAATAATTTGTAAAACAGTATTTAAAATAGTGTTAGCCTTGATTCGAACAAAATGTAATCAGAGTAGGCTTGGAAATAATGTAAAACAATGTAAGAACGAAGACAAACAATTGGGGAAAGAAAGCAAGCTGTGCATTAGTGTTAATTTTGACTTCCCCAATAAATAATTATTAATACATGAATAAATACCATTTGCCCAATTAGGTGTGTTTAAAAATTAATTCGATATCGCGTTTACAATAAATTTATTAAAAAAGATCAAATCAAGATAATATTTGCTAAAATGTAGAGACCCGCGACTCAAATTAGATTATTAAATTCCTTTATTTCACTAAATAAATATATAACAATCAAATATTACTAAATAGCAGTTCGATGTGGTTCAAAATTTGATACTATGCTGTTAAAGCTTGACTAAATGCATCGCTCAATCTTGCCACATTGCCAGTCTGGTATCGAGAGATAAATGCATATTTAAGTAATGGTGTTAATAGAAAAAATCATTGCCACCAACTGTTTTTTAGTAAGTCAGTTTATCACATGATAATGGTATTGACTAATTTGATGTGAAACAATTGTGTTAAAACACAATTAGTCTTCATATACAGGATGATCATAATGAGTGTAACAAAGTTTGACAGGTTGTTGTTAAAGTCATTTTGAGAAAAAAATGTCAGATACAGATACAGATTCCTAGTAGTTATATAATTACAATAGCCCAACATTTTATTAGTGTAGTAGCAAATAGCATCTAGTTACATTTAAAAAACACAACATGTATAAACTTATAACTAAAATAATTTGGACACGGCCTTAATTAAGGAATTTAGGTACCTCATCGAAACAATTTATTTTTTCGTCTACATTTGAGGTCATAGTAACAAAGTTCATTGTGAACAAGGCTACCGGTGCCGGAACGGCAACAGACTGCGCGACAGAGATAGGTAGATTTCGCTCGCATTTCTGACCGAACGGATGGGAGTGATCTACGGAGTGAGCTAGCGCTGGCGACGCGGAGGGGCGGCGAGAGGGGCGCTGTTAAGCTTAGTTTGTAGTTCGCATGCAATATTTGAAATAACTAGTTGGATTTTACTTTTACTTTAAGCATTTATTTTGTAAGTTCTCCCCTGGATTGTTAGGCAGCCCTATTCACATTTATTTTTAAATATTGAATAAATTTGCCCCTGCGTAGCTAGGCAACCCTATTTTCATCTTGTGATAACATTTTTCAGCAAATTACAGCTATGTTGCTATTAATTTAGACCAATCTGCATTCCAATAGTTTTTCTGGTATTCCTTTTTCAATTTTTGGGAGATTTTGATAATTTGAGTTGAATTGCGTGTGGTAGTATTTCTCGACCTTTTCCATCCCAGCCTTCGCTTAATAAGTTGGTTGCCCCTCGGCTTCGTGCTTCACCAGCTTAATTATAGCTTGGTTAATTTGTGAGGGAGAATTTGGAAGCAACGAAAGCCCACTGAACGTTAGGATAATTGTTTATGGTTGCAATCCTTACGTTCACTACGCTCTTGCGGAATTTTGGGGTCTACTTTCGTTGTTTGCACGTCAATCCAGGCTGTCCGCCACCTCCAGCTTAGTCTTCAGCTCCCGCCTTTTAGCTCGGTTATGTACCTAGGAATATGTATTTTTAGCCTATTTCTACCTGGCATTATTTGATGGCACATCATGGCCTCATTAACCATTTCTTTAGAAAAAAATGGCACGTAGATCAATAAAGGTTCGCCACCCCTGAACTATGGCATAGTTATTTCGAATTTTATTGGCCGCATCAATTATCCTTCGGAGTAACTGTTCAACACTATAGACTACCTGTTTTAGGTGACCCCAAAGGTAAAATTTTTAAGAATTTAGATCAGGAGACCTGTGAGGCCATGTAATGAGACGACCACGACCAAACCATCTGAGGAGCGGCTAAATAGAGGACTAGGTTTTAGTCTCGTCGGAGACTCAAACATTGTTCTCGTCGGAGACTCGAACACTGTTTTGTCTCACTCTAACACGTTATGCGACAATTATATCGCGCGCTGTCCCACGCATTGTGTTTGAAATTTCAAAGCATTATTAACTTGGAAATTTGTCCACAATGTTTTTTGTACAAAAATATAAATTTAGGTTATTTGCAGATTTAAGATTTGTGTGTAATTAGCACAAAAATACTTGTGTAATGTAAAAAAATGTGTGTATGACCGTAAAAAAACCTTCAGCAGCACCAGTTAACTTCACGTAAGACTAAAACCTAGTCCTCTGTTTAGCCGCGTTAAACCATCTGTTGGGACACGCTTAGCCATTCGATTACACGTCTTCCATAGAGGGCTGGGGCGCCATCATGCTGGTAATTTGCATTTTTAATGGTAACTAGATGTATGGATTTACTGCTACACTATTAAAATTTCGATTTCTGGTAGTTCAATAACGACGTGAAATATAATCTAGGTTCATCTAACATGTTTTGCTTAAAATGACCTCCCCAACAAAATTCCGAAGTTTATTACACCCCGTATATTGTTATAGCCTAAAGAAATAAGAGTGCAGCGATAGCTCAGCGAAGTGGACCACGTCAAAACAGGTTGTACTATAAAGTTCCCTGGCAAATTTGAGACAAAATCTGTAATCAAAATAAGAGCTACGCGGAAGCTGACCAGCTCAAGAAACGACTTATCTGATTGCTACAATGTTTTTACTTAGCATAAAATTCGAGCGTCTGCGTCTAGCATTACCATAAACGTACACGCATAAAAATAAAAAAATTGATCAGAATACACTTATATTATCAGGTTCTGAGACGCTCGGCGGTGTTTCCTGGACCAGCCTAGAAGAATTAGCTGCAATGGGGGCGAGAGAAAGGAAGAATCCCCCCGATCACGACGGTGCAAGCGGGCTAGAAGAGGGTCGGTATATGTAACGTTTGATGGGGTAGTAGCCCAATTATCCATCGGTAAATCGAAGAAAAATGTCTAACCAACTTTATGATACGAACTGATAGAACCCTAAATTTCAAGAGATTGGACGATACCTCCCAGGATATCCAATTACGGACTATTCAAATGCTCGGAACACACACCCCTAGCCTATAAACGTTCGGATGAAGAAATATGAGCGGATAAGTTCGAAATAGTACAACAATATATGTTGACTTATGTAGGGAAGATAATTATTTCAAACAAGTTCTAATGAGTTTGTAGTAGTGAATACGCTGTTAACTATTTACTAATGTTAGAAATTTTGTATTGCTTGTTATGGAGAAAGTCTAGATAAGTATCTTGCCATATAGTCAAGACATTACTATGATGTTGTCAAGACTAAGGTTTTCGATCCCTCAAGGATTTTTCAGATATTTCCCATCGTAGTAACATGGGAGCCGCAGTTTTTTCATACTTTCTAAAAAACGATAGTTCGTAGAGGTTTAGATTCGCATTTTGTTATTTTTATAACTTTGCCGCGACCGGGGATTGATTTCGTCACCCTTGGTTTAGTAGTCAGAGTGCTTAATGACTACTGAACGATCGAACCCAGCAAGATGTTGTTTCTATTAGAAATCTGAATATGAATTACGAGTATAAAAATTATATGTAGATTTTTATATATATTTATACATTATTATTATAACTTTCCACAAATTGTCGTTCTCTTATTACCGGAAAAAGTTACGTATTCAAAGGTTAACATTTCTAGAAATTTTCCAATTTTAGTCCTGCCATTAATGGTTAACTGGGCAGTTTTTTCTATTTTATTTTTTCAATTAGAGTCGTTATAGTGTCTAGCATACATCATCGTGCACCAAGAGAAGGGGCATTATTTGATTCCGGGCTTTTATTATGCAAAATTGATACGTTATGTGCTAACATTTGACAAAATTTAAAAAATATTTGATAAACTTAAAATATGCATCACAGAAACACGCCAGAAAAGTACCGTTGCAAACGCTATTGAAAACTCGATTTGAGTTTCGACTATCAATATGCTTTTAACTGTGACACTGACACTCAAAACTATGAAACCCGAACAATCTTGTAGCAGTTGAATAGAAGATTATTAAGGGTCTTATAATAGATATTAACGATACAAGTTTGATTATGAGCATCTTAACCAAACGAGTTTGATTGCCAAAACGAGGCGTTGAGCCGAGTTTTGCGGCAATCATACGAGTTTCGTTATGTGCCATAAGCAAACGTGTATTGTTCAATATTTTATCTTCATCAATAAACTCTGGTTCGATGTATTTTTATATAAAAAGAGTGCCGTAATGTTCATTACCGCTCTTGACGATACTAAAATTAATTTGGTTAAGAGCCTATAACAACACCGATGAAGATAAAATTATTAAGTTTTAAAATTAAACTCTATTAAGAATAATCTAGAGCTTACTAATAAATGTAAATTTGGTTAACTTCAAGTGAAATAATCTTAGCAGTTATATTTTATTTTCAGGAGGGTATTTTACTTAAAGTGGTCTTTTTTGTAGTAATTATTAAAAGATTTTTTACCATTTTGAACATAAAATACACAAAATATATACAACACACATCAAATATTGCGTGTAGCGGTAGTAGAGCTTGGAAATTATTTCCTATTTATGGCTGAGCGAGCTTTGCGAGCGAGGCTAATATATTGGACGACTGAATAAAGTCAGATTATGTAGGAATTGCAAACAAAGCTTTATGGTCGGTTGATTTTTATTTAAATAATTGATAAATATCTAGGAAGATAAAATTAACATGTTCTTGAAATAGTTGGAGTGCCTTGATAGACATTGTCAGAATTTTTCCATCAAAATTTACGGCAACAAAAATAGTTATCCTTTACCACAATAATTAATCGCTTATTTTTCATTTATAAACATTGTTTCTGTTAATGTTTTTCCCCATAACGACTACCGTTGCTCTCCGGAACCGCTCACGCATTATTTCAGGGGGCGCGGGCGTCACTTAAACCTAAACCTTAATTAAGTGAAAATCTAGATTGCCCGTGCCTGGAGTTGAACTCTCAACCGCTCCGGCTCGAGCGCTCCATGATTTTCACTGTGACCTCGGCTGCAGCGGCGATCGCCGTTCGCCTACCGAGGTCCCTGTTAATGTTTAAATTTGTTCAAATATATTATGTCGTATGTACATTTATTGTAACATTTACTTGACAGGGACGGTTCAGTCTCATTTATTTTACCATTATGGTACTTACTGGACTTTATAAATAGGTTCATATACATAATGATGCAGTCGGATATAAACATAATGTTGTTAAAATATACAGGCAAATTAATTAATTTCCTATTTACTATTTACTATTTAATTAATTACATTATGGAGAAAAATATTGTAACCAACAGTTACAATGCGATGTTAAATTGTGTATTGCATGTACGAGGGTAGCACCCACAATTTCTGCAAACTAATAGATCAAGCGCACCAGGGAAATCGAACTTGCCATGAAACAAATGTGTATTATTTTCTAGTTTGATAGTTCAAATTTAGTTTTGATAATTGGCATAGTTACTATACAAATTAATTTTGAAATAAGTGTTGTGCAGCAAAAATTTATTTAACGAGAAGAAATTTTAGAGCCATAATTTACTATGACTTAAAAAGTTCGCTAATTCCGAAAGAAATCTGAACGACTTCGTGCTGCATTTAGTTACCAAGCGCCTTCGCAGAGGACTGTTTATAGCTGGTTTAATGAATTTAAATTTGAACGAGTTTCACTCAGCGACGATTTTCGCGAAGGAAGGCGCATTTCAACAGTTACCTAAACATAGTCACATATATAATTATTAGGAGTACCTTGGGCATTGGAATGGCTGCAATAAACAAGATTTTACATAATCATTTGGGTGTAAGAAAATCTGTTGTAGGTGGATACAGCACAGTTTAATACAAAAGCAACAGCGTGTGGAACGGTGTAAGTAAACTCTTAAGAAACATGATGAAGGTAGGTCTAAAGCAGTTTACAACATCATAACTGGCGACGAAAGCTGGACATATGCATTTGAACCCGAATCTAAGAGGCAGTCTGCACAAAAGGTGTTTCCAACAGATCCTAATCCTGTTAAAGTGAAGCGATCTCGAAGTGTTGGTAAGAAAATGATGGATTGCTTCTTCTCAAAATCAATACTTATCACAACTATCGTGCTTGTAAATAAACGTACGGTTACGCAAAATGGTACACAACAGTATGTTTGCTAGACGTTACTCAAAAAACCTTGTTTACGGCGCCCAAGAAGTGAGATCGTTCTGCACCATGACAATGTTTCAAATCATGCCGCATGAAGTTAAAATTGCTAAGTCATCTCCCATACAGTCCCCACCTAGAACCTTCCGATTACTTTCTATTTCCTCGATTAAAGGATAAAATGCGTGGTGTGCGATTTGGAACTCCTGAAGATACTGTGGAAAGCTTCAAAAACCTTGTTTTTCAAGTGACTGAAGAAGAGTGGAATTTAGGTTTTGAAAATTGGTTTTATCGAATGCGTAAATGTATAGAGTTTAAGGGGCGAATATTTGGAAAACAATAATAAAAATAATAAACATCTTCCTTATCTTGCATTCTATGTCCGTTACCATTGCGTACAATATTATTATGATACATATTAAAAACATTTAGTAGTACGAGCAGTAAGAGCTGCTGATAAAAGGGTATAAAAAGGTAAAAATTAAAATTTACCGCAGGATCTATGTTTCTTACAGTCATTAGATGGATAAGGATTACGAAATTAGAACCTTTTGAGATAGATTGTTGTGAATAAAATAGTTTGTCAAGGAATATATAGTAACCAGGTTAGCTAAAATATGTATTATGCCAATTTGAACACACTGTTGTCGTATAATTACACTGACTGTCTCCTTTAAAATATTTCTGAATTTATTTCTTTACCATATCAACTTTGTGGAAGTTATTCCAATGACCAAAGTAATATCATTTTTAAATTAATTATTATCTGATGGTGGGAAAATAACCATTACAATCCATAATGGATAGAATATTAATGGAAAAGTGTGTGATAACCACGAGACACCAATCCAGTCCGTTAAACAAACTCAAATATTGTACACTTCACTTTTATTCCTTACTAATTGCCGAAATTTACACTTCAGAACTCGGCGTCGAAAAGAAGCTGCAGGAATCCTCGATCGCCATCGGCCACCGTTATGTTTACGTTGGTCACTGGACGACCTCAGATGACCCAGCAATTGACCATTAATAACAAACGGCGTTTTTTGCAGGCTATTTTAAAATATTCATTATCAAATATTTAATGGCCGTCGCTAAAGCTATTAGCTTTTTTTGCCTTGGGATTACATAAAAGGAAAGCCTCAGAACTGCCCATTGTTGCAGGAAATGGGTGTAATTGGTGTTGAGATAGCTGAGATCTCAGCCATAATAATGGGTTGCGAATTGCATTTTAATGGACATTTGCAATTAAGGAATCATCATAGTTCGGGGGGCATAATGGAACCGTTATTTTTCGATTTTAAAACGCATTTTTAGATTGATAACGTTTTGTTAGCCAGATCAGGGAACTGCTTTTTCATGCAATAAAAGTGATCGACTTTCATTTTATTAAAATACTTACTACAGAGAAATAGGTCCAGATGATTAACTTGAGATGGACTTGATAAAAACATTTGGACACATGAAACTCAATAATTAGTCTGCGGTTTGTATTGAATAAAAAAAGGCAACATTTCACCTCAACTGTTGATGAACTAACTTTATTAGAAGTAATCGATGTCAGCTATCAAACTCTGGACGAAAAAGCTAGTTTCTGTCAGATTTGTCTACATAATCAAATAGGCAATCGATTGTTTTAATTAAGGAAATGGTCAAACTGTAAGTATTTTAACGACATCCTGATATCCTAGCAACCATGACGTGGGAAATATAAATTATCAATTAACTAAGCTTTTCAAATGGTTCAGACGCACAAACACATTTTATAGCTTATTTAAATGTAGTGATAACTTTACAACTAGTAGGAAATCTCATTTAATTCAATGTTATTTGTTGGCATCGGCAGCGAAATCGTCATTAAAATAAGAGAAATGGGCAGCGAAGTAATCAATTGTCTTACGACTTTTTGCAGTTGGTGGGGTGACAGATGTGTGACAGAAGATGTCAACATAACCTATAAGAATTGGTTAAAAAATGTTAATTCCACGATTTCAGGAAAACATAACGTGCAGCTCCACACTGAAGTTTCTTTTTATCTCTTCAGTGCCTTGGCATAAAAACTAAATCCACATTCGTGATAAAAAGTTAAACTTTAGTGACTTGGTATACAATAGTAGTTTTTATACCAATGCACTGAAGTTTAGCTTTTTATCACGAATGTGGATTTAGTTGCCGAGGCCCGTAGGGCCAAGGCAAATAAACCACATAAGGGATTAAAAAAACAGTGCCGAGGCCTACATTATGTTTTTTCAAATCGAGAAATCGCAAAATCACAACATTTTAACCAACTTTTGTAGGTTATGTTGACGTTCACCTATCACCCCGCCGCCTACAAAAAGTCGTAAAACAGTAGATTACTTCACCGCCGATTTCTCGTATTTTAATGACGATTTCGACGTTTTTTACTGCCGATTTAAAAAAAAAACTTTCATAAACAAGCAGCTAACAATAGAATTTTAAAAAGAAATAATTTGTCTCTGACGTATTTTCCACGAATTTTAGTATTTAAAAGCAAGTGTGGTTCCACTACTCATATTTTTTAAATACTCCAGCAAACTGCATTCAATACTTAAATACTAACATATTCATAACAGTGTTATCCGCTGAATTTTTCATTTTTTGTCAGTTTCCGACCATCACAATTGTTCTTGTTATTTCAGAATACATTTATCAATTTAGAAGCATGTGGAGAACATCCCAAGAAAGTGAAATATTTGCAGGAATATTACAAACACAACGAAAAGATATTTGCCTTGTGGGACTGTCCAGAATATTGCAAAAAAGATAATATTCCAGAAGCGTCCATATCCGGATATGTTTATATTAAATTGCTCTTATAAATGTTGCCATATTATTAAATTGCCCTTTGTGTTGATTAAAGTCTAAAATTTGCGGGTATTTCTGAAATAGTCTTCATTTCGAGATAAGATTCAAGGTCAAAAGTGAACTTTTGAGGGAAGACGACTCCTAAAGATATGAAGACTGCTGATTTTGGTTTCGATTCTGCTGTACAATTTTTAAATATACTTTTAGAACTTGTAATTTTTACTTGTCTAATGTCAAGTGTGAGATGATAACCTAAACGAAAACTCAGAGAAATGATATAAAAGAATATCGAATATCAACTTCGCAATGTGTAACTAGACTAATTTCTATTCTTTAGGTCGACTAATTGTATATGTAATTTCCGGAATCATGAGCAATTACATAAATCGAGCAGCAAACCTTCAATGGACAACATAACGTTAGTTTATGCAGTGAAGTACTGTTATTGAATTGTGTTTCCATATTAGGGACATAGTCGTGATCAAGTCGGTTTCCTATTGTATTTAAGGGGTTTTAATTTTGCCCCATATCAAGGATGAGAACGTAAAAAGAAGAAAACTACCGCACTCCAAGGAAACCACTTCAATACATATAGTGCCTGAAAAGGTACATAAATATGAGGGTGAGCTGATAAATCATGTGAACCACCACTTGGTTCAAATTAAAACTGAAAACAAAGTTTTATAATAATAATAATATAACCTTTATTGCAATTATTTCAATACGTATACGTGTAAACCAAAAGATATTATATCAGGTGAACTTGAAAATTCTGTTAAAATCTTCTGATCAAATTTGTGGCAGATAATAGCTGAAACAATAATTAGCAAGGAAAGAGTAGAAAATAGCGTGCATAACAGTTTAGGCAAGTTCAAGGCGAGCGCAATATGGGTGTCCGGCTACTCTTTGGGAATGTCACAAGGAATTAGAAAAAAATCATTAGCCGCACTAGCACCACTATGACAGGCAAAGTAAAAACGAATCGATGTAGTAGATTTATTCAGGTGAGTGTGCCCCAAGGAAGTTGTAGACGGAAGCATCGACATGTAAAATTATGTCTACGATGTTTTGGGGCTGTGAAGATATTTTACTCATTGGCCAGTTACTGCCGAAAACTACAATGAAAGGCCAATATTATGCCAATAAGAAGCGTGATAAATTTCGAAATTGTTTGTTGCTACTGTTTGTACCTATCCACACCAGCCAACTTGCGAAGCTAGCCATCCGGGACTTTGGATTCGAGAAATTGATCAGTTGATCACCCCTTCTATAGTCCAGACATGCCCCCCCCTCCTTGATTACTACCTTTCCCAATTAAAAAAAAAACTCCTACAGAGAACGAGTTTTCTGGACGATCATATGCTCAAGACAGCCACAGAGACATATTTTGAGAACTAGAAAAAATATTTTTCAAGGGTTTTCTTTATATCAATTCATACACTTATGAGTCTATCCTCGTAGGAGATTGAACTGAATACGTAGTGTAGAAATAACACCAATTTCGTATATACAACTCTTGGAAGTTAACTAAATACTAGATTTAAATTATTATGATATAAATATCACCAGGTCTGTTAGATTTAAGGCGAACCCATAATTGAAATTATTATAAAAGATTCGAAGAAGAAACAGTATAGGAGACTTATACAAGCACAAAACGATTGGACTAAATAAGAGCGCTTGGAATCGATTCGGGTAAAGTTTATAAACTGTAATTGAAATGAGCTTAACCAGAATTTCCAAAACAAGCTATTTGATAACATGATTCATGTATCGCGCCTCACAATGAAACCCCTCCGGGAGGACGCAGATGCAGATACGGTACAGTTTATCATATTAAAAAGTTAGTGAAATTTCCGTCAACAATTCTTGAAAAATCGAAAATATATACTGCATATCAAAAAGTTCACAAAGCAAATGGGAAATTTAGTATATGGCTGGTAGTCTAAAAATAAGTCACTGCTTCATACCTTAACCTTCAATTGTAGACCATTTACGTCGAAAGATGGTACAAATCGAGATCGGCCAATTTCAGCGTGCGATGTGCTGCTGAAGAAATGGTGAACACCAATCTACGGCTCCTTTTGCATTCGAGTACAGATAACATAAAGAACATCAGGGTTACTTGGAAAATAGACAAGCCTAAAGTCAACTTACGCGATGGTCTAGATCAGTGGTTCCCAAACTTATTTGTCCTACCGCCCCCTTTTCAGAAAAAAAAATACTCAGCGCCCCCTGGAAATCTACATTCTTTAAGCGAACAAACAGAAAGATATTGTAGTGGTAGCTTCTTGAGACTGATAATTATCTATAAGAGTATTTCTAGGTAGGAACTTATTTAGAAAGAATAAATTAATTAACAATTAATAAGTACAAGGGGGGATTTATACATTAAAAGTACAACATAAATATTTGAGAATTGTTTAATGAATGATACATTAGATACAGTTACTGTTAAATTGTGAATAGTTTATTAAAAAGGTTCGAGCATATAAGTTGAGTTAGTTGGGATAGTTGTTTGGTAACATCAGAGCTTAGATTTTAATTTGTATTAACTGACAATCGGAAAAACTAAAGTGAAAGCCAAACTCAAATAATTATCGGAAAAAGTCGATTATGAAATGTTATAATAAAAAATACCATATAGAAATTTGGTATATATTTTATTGCTAGAGAAAATTATATTTTTAAAATAAACAAATATTTTCTGAATTTGGAACCTATATTTTGAGTAAAAGCAAATTTGAATAATAATAGTAGTTTATTTATCTAGAACGAAAAGTGGCATTTTAAAGACGAGAAAGTTGTTTACGTCCGAGGCGTCAGCCGAGGACGGAATTACTTGCGAGGACCTTTAAAAACACTTTTCGTTCGTGGTGAATACAACGGTTTATTTCATACTGCAAGTTTAATGAATTTTCAATAAAAAGTTGTAAATCATTTCAAATTACATGTCAACAACTGACGTATAATTTTAAAGTACTTGAACTTTAAAATTTTACTTTAAAGTACTAAAACTTTAATGTTCCATTTTTTGTACAATAAATAAGTTTTGAGTACTTAAACTTTAAAATTTTACTTTAAAGTACTAGGATTTAAATGTTCCATTTTTTGTACCATAAATAATCCGAAAAATGTCATTTTTGACATCAGTATGAAATAAAAGCCCTTTATTATAATTGTATTTACTTTCTGGATGGTGTATTAAAGGGTGTGATAAAGTAAAATTAAAGAAACGGAGAATAAGCAGACTGAATAAATAAAGTAATAAATAGTATGAAGAAGAATAAGAACACAATAATGGTAAATAGTCTTCCTGAAATAAATAAATCTGTAACTTGCACTTTGTGTGTTTATTTGGAAAATAATGTTAACTATGTTACACAACAGATGAAATATGTACGAATGGTTTTTCCAAATCTTCTTATTTTCTCTTCCTTCTTTAAGCTTTCACCGCCCCCTTATTTTTATTCACCGCCCCCCAAATGCACCCAAGGCTACTATCGCCCCCCTGGATCGTTCCAGCGCCCCCCAAGGGGCGATATCGCCCACTTTGGGAATCACTGGTCTAGATAATAGTCCCATACCTTGCATTTTGGTTTACAAGTGGCTTTACTTCCAAAATAGCATGAACATCCTGTATCAGTCAGACATAAGCAGGAACTCCAAATCTGCACCCGATCACTGATTCTTTTCGAAATAAAACTGTGTGGCAAAATGCCAAAAGATTCACCAAAACAGTCTTGCAGCCTCGGGAGTAAAATTAAGAAACAGAAATCTTTAAAAAGAAATAAGAACCGGAAATAGATCTACTCTGAAGTTCAATGTGCAAAATTTTGAACAAAAGAATGCCAATTGCGAATCCTAAAAATTCCAAAAAACTACATAGGCAACGTGATACACGCAACAATGTTTAAAGTTGTCGAATGTGCTATAAAAGCGATTTTAAGCCAGTATGCAGCGATGTAAAAATGAAGAGAGAAAAGTATCGGTAATCATGCGACAGAAGTTTAAATTGTGAGAATTTAACAATGAACCATATTTATTATCTATCCAAAGAACTTGTGAACTGTAAAATTGCTATCAGGTTGTCATCATTCTGTGAAATATTCTTGCAACTTTTATTTTCTGATTTGGGCAGCAATAAATATAAAAAATTGAATTCGCAGAGCGAATTTATTACTTTAGTTACTTGTTACTTGGTTATTAATATACCTAACTGCATTAATTTTTACAAATTCAATTCTTATAAACCTTAAATTTCGGCATCCGTTTTGATATGTGTTTGCAGTTACCTAACCTCATTTAAATATAACAATTTTTTTAACTAGATCTATGGTATAGTCCTAAAAAGACATAATTTCCAGGAACACTTAGGAATATTTACAATAATTGGAGCTTGAAAGTACACAAGTTTCCTGGATGGATAATACCACACCCCACACTAATGCCGTTTTTAAATAGCTACACATATTGTAGTGATTACACAAAAATTCTAAATTTATCAGTTTATTGCGATTCTATAGATTCTAAAACATGGTTTATAGTCAGAATGTGCGTACAAAGGCTGCAGTTCAAGCGACCAGATAATTTTTAAAAATTTTACTGTTGTAAATAACGATTCCCGTTTCTAAAATACCGAAAAAAGTCTTCCTTTGTTGGCATGGTTAAAAGATATTCATACTTATTTGTTCGAGTCAATCTCTGAGTCTGATACTAAAATAATGAAATATGAGAATAATACAAAATACTAGATGTTTCAAATAGGACAAAAAAGAAAGGCAACAAGGAGTGATCACGCAGATCGCATGATCAAATACACGAATAGCGAAGATATGTATCGAGAGATCAAAAAAAAAAAAACTGTTCCTCAGCAGGCTGTGGAATGAAAAGTCACGTCTTTACTTGTGTCGGATAATAATTAGTTGTCAATTTCTCTACGAATCAGATTGTTAAAAGATTTCTGCTCCTAAAAATGACGTGTCATTTTTATTTAACTAGTGAATCACCCGAGTTACGCTTCGGTTCGCACATTTAGAAGAGATTCATTAATATAAATTAAAAAAAAAGATGCACAGGCCGGGAATCGAACCCGGGCCGCCCGCGTGACAGGCAAACATTCTAACACTGAGCTACGGAACTTTGTTGAACTTCGCTCTGCTGTAGTGGTATATAATGAATCAGCTGAGCTACACTGAGTTTTGCTAATTTGCCAATTTAATTAAAACCTTTTTTTAAATAAAAACCGGCCTACGATCTAAGTCTAACAATTAGCAACATTTTAAGCCATCATACAACTTAATCGGTCCAGTATCGTCGGAGGAGCTAGCGAACCAAGATACAAAGAAATCAACGATTTTATGTACTGGATTCCAGCTGACACAAGTAAAGACGTGACTTTTCATTCCACAGCCTGCTGAGGAACAGTTTTTTTTATCTCTCAATAGAAAACAAGAACCAGCAAGAAGAACGTTACCTGAGAGACTTTTCAAAAGATGGAAAACCAGCTGGGTCTGTTTAGTCTGGTAATCGTATAACAAGTTCTTTGTTAAGAAAAAATGTTGAAAACAAATCATATGTCGTCAAATTCTGGCAGGATCAGAGGTGGTTGAAAAAAGTTTGAAAATGGGCCAAACAAAAGCTGTCACGTGACTTCCGTTATCTGTCAAATATTACACTTTTTGAACATAATTGCGAAAAATGCCTTTACTAGTCGAAATGGAAAAACATTTACTAAAAAAGTTGTTGAAAATGTGATTTTCTAGGTATAAGATTTTGCTTTTAGAAAAAGCGTTTGTTAAATTAGTAATTTTCAGTTGTTGGTTTAAGTAGGCAACAAAAGAAATCAACCCAACAACTTAAAACGAACTGTCAAACAGGAAAACAATTAGTTAATTATATTTGACAGTAAACCAATGTTATGCCAACTTAATTGACTTGAACATATAAACTGAATAAAGAAAAATGTCCTTATTTAGGTAACTGTAAAACAACAATTACAGAATTTTTGTCAAGGTAATTTATCAACACTGGTAGATTAGAGCTATTTAAATAGATATTAATTGTATTATGTATGTATTATTGATAACCTCATTTTACCTTGCGGTGTAGAGGCTGGTGCTTTATGCGCTTGTATCTGGCGGTACAATGCTCAACCTGCCCCAGATTCGGGATACAAAGTTGGAGCGCTATTGTGTGAGGTGTGTGTCATGGTGATGTGTTGACCTTGTTACTTTATCTCTTAGGTCTGTGGTTCTGAGTATAGCACAGTTAATTTGGTGCCCAACTGTGAATTAATATTACAAAATAGTTCTCATAAAAAACACCTTGCACCAAAAATTTAAGAACTAAGCAAAAATATTACTATTTAAAATAAAATATCTAAAGAAGTAATTAACATTGTAGTTTTGCTAATTATAAATCTTTAAATTTTTCATAAAAAAATTAAATTTGATATTAAGTCTTGGTATGTAAAATTTTATCAACAGTCCAAAGAAGTTAAAGAAAAAAGTTGTTTTCTGGCCTTGAGATCGTTCAGTTAGTTAAAGCTAATACATTGTAAAAATTTTTATTGAAATATTGCTTAATTTCCTAGAAATAGCACTTTTTGGATTTTGTCAATTTCGAACAGCGCCATACTCTCTACTTAAGTAAAAATCTCTCGGTATATCTGAGAGGGGTTAGAGTGTACGGTAACTCATCACCCTAGCAAATTTTGTAGGTATTTATTACAGGCGAACTCATCACCAGCATTAGGTAACGACCGGTGAACTCGTCACTCATCTAAGGATGTATATAACACGCACGATCAAAGGCTGCAGCTAACCTAAGCAAACTAGAACGACAGACTAGAGATGGGAATCAGCGATACCAGTTGATTTAAAATAACCTCCAACTTCAAACATAATATACATATTGCCTGCAACAATGCAAGCATTATATAAAATGTCTAGGCATTCTATATAATGACGACATATTCTCCGGAATTATGTTTAATATCGACAAATATTAAACTGGTATTTTAGGCAATTTATAATATTACATAAAATGCCTAACCATTATAGAAATTGACTGAATTATACACGTTGCATGTAACATATATAAATATATGTTTCTCTATTATAATACGTAAAAGGCTTAATTTGCAACTTATTTTATTATTTTTTGGGAGTTTATGTAATGGGCACGAAGTACCCTCACGTGGTAGTTTTGTAAAGGTTAAACATGGTTCTTACCTTCAATACTTCCAGCCAACTAATACCAAATTTGGCAGTTCTTGTCTTGGCTTGATTATTTGTAGCAAGTGATGTCCACGAACTCTTCTTTCGGTCGGTCTCCTGCCTTTAATTCAAGAAGAAACACAATTATAAAAAAACTGTTTATGCAACTTTGTTTATTGAATATCTAAACATCATCAAATGTGTGGGCCCCAATTAGTATTGCAAATAACAAACATTTTTGAATTTGTACAATTTTACAATTTGTATTCATAGCTCTGTTAACTTCCCCATTTATTTCTGCTAGGAACCCTCAATGAAAATCTAGCTAAATGTTTTCCATTATAAGTAGATACTATCTCCAATAGTCAGAAGCTACACAAGTTTATGATCTTTCAAAGATAGTATAAACAACAACCGACTAGAAATATAAATTCTTTCTATAAGATAATGACTTGCACTGCTTTACTTTATAAGCTTTTGGTACATAAAAATCTCAATCTGTAGAATCCCATCAATTTCAGTTTCTGTAACATAGCTTAATCAAGATTAGTACCGTAAAATGTGTACAGTACAAAAGCTTCGGAATGCTACGAAATTTTATTGCTGAATTAAGGCACGTTAAAGCGGAGCTGAAGCTGTTATGTTATAATTAGAAATGCAAATTAGCTGTACCGACTATGAAAACTGTGGAATTCACAACCGCTGCAGGAAACGTTGACGTAGAATTTGAGAGTTATTTTTCAGCTGCTAATGAAACTACTGTATTTTATATATTTCCAGAAATCTAATCATCAGCGTTAACTGTTTGAAACGCAAACAAGAAGCTCATGAGAAAATACTTCATGTTTAACATCATCACCGCTTTGTCGGTTTGTGGAATTGTTAAACTAAACAGCTTTACATAATAGCGGTCATAGCTGAATGCTTTTGAATTATGGCAACAAAAAATCCATTTGTATGATGTCAATCCTGTTTCAGCTACCGGAAGTGAGGTTTCTTGGTATATTGCTAATTTTATGACCGTAAGAAAATAGAACTTAAGTTAGTATAACAAACATCCGATATTATATGAGAACACAAGTTCTTACCAGTAGTTCCTCAATTGTATGATTTATTTCAGAATTAACCATAATTTATTCTTTTTAAACACATTTAATTAAATAAGCTAACACACCGTTGCTTCTAATCTTTCAAGTTCAAGAAATATGTAGAAGAAAAGTCAGATATCAGTATATATAGAAAGACAGCCCCACAAAAAAACAAATCTTTATAGGTGCTAATAAAATTTCTTTTTTTTTAACATAATTGAGATTTACCCATGAGTCATTATAAGTCAGTGTAAGTATAATGAATTATTAGATGTTTATGTAACAACAACAGTTAGTTACATTTGAATGCCTTCAAAATATAGAAGTAGCAAGAAATATGAATGGGAACATATTGTTTTGTTGAAAACAACGAATATAGTGAAATCGCAACCAAGGTAACATCACTATTGCTAATTTAAACCCTACTTGTTTATACTCGAAAGAGTTATGTTAGATTTAAAGTTCTGATCAATATAAAATTTTGCCACGAACGCAACCGTAGTGTATCCATACAATCATTTTTGAGTAACAGAGAGTTAGAATCGTGGAATTCTCACCCGAGTGAAGTGGTTAATGCAGTGGCAATTAACTTATTTAAACAACAATTTGACTAAATGTAATAAAACCTCAGGTTATTTAATAATTGTCTTATTTCTTTAATTTCTGTTTGTATAATACGCTTTTAAATTTGTATCTTACTTTTTTATATTTAGGTAATTACTTGCAATTTAATTATCATAAATCTGTTTAGTTATTACATTTATTGTTTTACTTATGATCTAAAACAGGGATATCCCTCAGCTTTTATTTTCAGTAAATAATAATAACAATTACTTCGGCACAACCTGAAAAGGTTTGCTTTCCAACTCGATCATTATTAGAAATTTACAATTTTTGTCTCAATTTTTCCATCAGTTACGATCAACCCAAAGTTATATAAAAGGGCTCATGAAACTACATAACTTTTGTGAACACAGTAACCGCTTTGGCGTTAAAGGAAAGCATAGATGTAAACACGATAAATGAACGATATAACCTATCACGGTGGTTTCCTCGTCAGTCTGTATGAAATATTAACGCAAAGAAGTGAAAAGCCTTTGGGCGAGATCTGGTCTCGTAACAAGCCCTCCAAAATGGCTGAGCAGTATATTGCCCTACTACCAAGCCTAGGGTCGAGAGTTCGAATCTCGGATCCGACAAGATTTTGGAAAGATGAGAATGCCAATTTTTATCCTCTGTCATTTTTCAATTTAAAATGCCACATTATCGGGCGTTTCGATTTTAAACCAATTTTCTCCTCCTAGACTGCGCAATAATTAGCTACCGTTTCATTTGCCAATTCTTTTTAGCCGAACTCGTTGCAAAGTGGTGCGATCATTTATATGGCACAATATGATAACGGCCATACCACATCGAAAGCGCGGGTTCAACAAATTACGAGAATAAATGTGTCTTAAGGAGTTAGTTTTAAGCTTACTTTACATAGCTTACACCAAACAAGTGAATAAAGAGACATTTTATCCGAGTGAGGTATTTTTCCCGAACGATTTCCAATGTCTCTATTTAATTATAAAAATAAGTTTTAAAAATTAATAAATAATTTTATGAAGATGCCCGCATGTATTTTGTTAGTTGCTGTGGATTATGGAATGTTTTATTCACTAGTGAATAAGTAACATTTTATCTACCCTCATCATTAAAATGTTACTTTACCACTGAGTTTTTAATAGACAAAGCATAACTTTACAAGTAGGTATTGGAACAAACTATTAATCAATTTAAAAATTACGTTTTTCGCATTTTGTATAATAATGTGCTATTTTACTAAATTGAAAATCTATTAATAAAGTGGCACTTTGGTGCATAGAAATGTCACTTTACTATATGATATGTCAGTGTCAAATTCGAGGTTAGTAGGTTAGGTTTTGCACCAGTCTGAAACTGAAAGAAAACCTAACCTGATAACCTCGAATTTGACATAGACTTACAGTGCCACCAACATATTATTCATAGGTTTGAATTTCCACAACCGCCTTTTTTAATAAACATGTGGTGTAATGCTTTTATGTAAATGTTTGTTTATAAATATTAATACAAAATGCGAAAAAATACACACTTCGTAAGAAAAGCAGCTTTACTAAACTTACATAGCCTTTTAAGTTACTCGCTTGCTTCGCTCGCTCGTACTCAATCAAGCTATATTCGTTTAGTAAAACTTTATTTTTCTAAACTTGTTGTGTAATATACTATTAAGAGTAGTTTATTAACTATTTATATATTTTTTTAATAGCCTTGTTGCGCCCAGTATTGGCCATAGGCCTCCCTTCTTCTCCTCCATCGCTCTCTGTTCTGTGCTTTGTCTATCCACCTTAGTCCTGCCATCGCATCACCGGTCTCCGTCTTCTTCTTCTTCCCTTCCACGGTCTCCATCTGATGATTTTACTGTTCCACCGGTTGTCTTGGATTCTGGCAACATGTCCAGCGTAGTCCCATTTCAGACTAGTGACTCTTTCAATAATGTCAGTGACTTTAGTTTTATGCCTAATCCATTCATTTCGGCGTCTGTCCCTTAATGAGATACCCAACATTCATCTTTCCATTGCCCTCTGCGGTGTTTTAAGTTTATTTGTTAATTGTTGTGTGTGGGTCCACATTTGTGCTCCATACGTAATGACAGGAAGCACACATTGGTCGAATATTCTGGTTTTCAGGTGTTGCGGCATCTTTTTGTTTTTCAGTATGTGTGAAAGTTTTCTGAACGCAGCCCACCCTAGTCGCCTTCTTCGCTCAATTTCTATATCCTTGTTTTGTTTACCAATTACTATCTTTTGTCCTAAGTATACATATTGTTGAACATTTTTAATCTGTTTTCCTTTAATTGTAACCTGTATCTGCTGAGAGCTCAGTATTTTCGTTTTTTCTAGGTTCATGCAATCATCGCTAAATTTAGAACGGGTGTGCATGACCGGCATTCCGTATACGAGTAGCTTTTAGACGCTTCGAGCAGACATTTGTGGCTTATTCACCGTGGTTAATTGTGGACCAAATTATTCAGAATTTATTGCCTGTTCACCGCTGTTAAATTCAATATAACAGACCCTTTGGTGTCATTGATTCAATGTTAAATAGTTTAGGACTACTAACCCCTTCTCTATTCTTAAGTTAGTTATATACATGCTTCTTTACTTTTAATAGATGAAAATTAGATTCTAACTTCAGTATCTTTTATTTATTGTACTTGTATGTGTTTGTTTGATTTACATATATTACACTTTTCTTTGGTATGTATTAATTGCAAGGTATTTTGGCGAATGCAGAAAGATCAATAAAAGTACGCAAGCTGAAACGTTTCGAAGGAGCACCGAAGTGAAGCAACTGCCATTTGATTGCGGATTTCTACGAAGACCGTTTAGTAAGTTTTTCATTTTATAAATAAAATCCGTGGCGCATACACTACGTAGCCGGAGCCCTAAGCTACTTTATGTCTAATCTACCTCCGTCCCGCCTCACCACCTCCCACTCACTTTTGGCCGGTCAACTTTCTGTTACAGGACAGTTCAGGCGTAATTAAGCTGTGATTTGCCTTTTGTGTATTAAAGTAATTTATTTGACCCATTTAGATTGTAATACCTTGTGATGTTATTTGACCATATAATACTTGGTTAGTTTTTTGAGTATTTTATCTAGTCAAATTAAAAATTTCCTATCTTCATTAATTCTCACCCATAGATATTTGTAGATTTTGTATATCGTGATGTTACTGTTGTGTTTGAACTTTCTATCTCTCTCTCCCTATCTATATATCTCTCTATTGGCGTACATATCCGAAGAATGAAGGTTATGCTTCATTATGTTGATGTTTTCTTTCTTTCTCTTTATTCTGTTTGTGGCCTGTATATTCAATTCATTCAACTTATCCTTAGTAGACCCTTTTCAAGATAGAATATGTGAGGAGACAGGATTGACTATAAAAGGATAGAGAAAACATAGCACCGGAAATATAGGTATTTAATTTTTTGGCTCTTTTGAATCGGCTCGGTACGAATTTGAGGCTTAATCTGTCGCATAATTTTACCACTCGATTGAAGTGAAGTTAAACCCCTTCAATACTATCCGTCATAAGTACAGTAGTTATTTACTGTAATTCAGCTTTATTACCTATAGCTTTAGTTGTACTTATTGTCAAATTTACCTTTTGTAGTCAGTGAAGGTTAGCAATAAAGTGCAAGTTTTTATCATCAATACCAGTCGCTTTTAGCACGTGAACTATTTTTTGCGTTCCACTTTGTTGAACGCCTTTTCAAAGTTTATAAAGCACATGAAAACGTTGCATTTCACATCCTGACACCGTTGAGCTAGTATTTCGTATTTAGTCGTCGTTTCGTCATATGGTTTCAACTTTCAGTATACAGACAACTAGATGGTACCCGTTTCTAAAGTTATTTAAGCTATTTAAATTCTCTTTTTGCTCACTAAATTGTAACATATCGAAAATTACAACCGTAAAAATGACTAATTTATGCTCTTCCGGAGTAAAAATGTAAAAGTTTCAATGAAAGACTTACTGTCTGATCTACGTCCTGATACCCATGTTTTATCTACTATTACTTCACTAATCATAACCAATATAATTTCAAAAGATCATTTACGCCAGTTTATTAGAGTATCATCGAATATCAGCCAAATTTATCTAATCGTTCTATTGTTATAAGCACAATTATTTTTTAAATAACTTTAAAGCAGAATAGGAAACGCATTTGGATATAGATAGGTGGAGTTTAATGGTCTAATTTTAAGCACAAGAATCTGTGCTTAAGCTCCATGCATATATTTTAAGGACACCCGTCAGCTGACGTAACGCTATTGTACATCAAATTAGTGAATATGTTTAAATTACTGTTTATTTAAAATAATAAGGGTGCCAATGTAAGATCTTCCATTTTAACACTAAGTAAAACATCGAATAATTTTGAAACAGGCTAAAACAGGAAGCACAAAGTTCTCAGTACTCTCGATTAAGAATTTTTAAAATGGCATGAGCAAGTAATATATATGTCAAATAATTATTTGCTAACGACTATAAACGCTAATAAAACATATACTTTACTACCCACCTAACAAAAGAACGACGAAGCCTGGACATGCATGGGTGCATTCTTAATCTAAATAAATTCTGGACGTGTTAACTTTGTGGAAGTGCTCAACTCAAACACGTTCTACTTCATTTACCTCGATTCATTTTTGCCATCCTTGAACCTGCGTAACTCGAGACGAGCAAGATTATTCCACTTGAAAGAAAGCCTAGTTAAGGATGTCGAATTCGAACTCGCCAATTACAATTTTGGAAAGGCGGTTTTAACCGACTCATTGCCACACAATGGCAAATAATGGAATTAGAATTGTATGCTTTAAATTTTTAACATTTACAGCTTGATGGGAATTGAAATTTATGAATGGACTAAGGCGTATTGTGCCAAATGCAGTCAGGAGATTTTGGACTTGCTTACAGTATTCAAATGAAGTAGCATAAATGATACGTGATGAATCCTTGTCAAAATCAGACTAGGCCAAACACACTTTAGTGTAAAGTTGTAGGTATACTTGATGACTTACAGCCCCTTAGAGGTCAAAAAGAAAAAATATCTTTAAATTCATTAATCAAGACTGCGTTGATACCAATTATTATCTACTCATATTTGGCATACTCTAGTGGTTATCTTAATGGTTTAGAAATTGATACACAGGGGTGTTATTGCTGTTACTCATGGCTATAATTTTGATTAGACTTTAATCAACAAACAATTTGTTAACAAATGTTCAATAATTACTGGACTTTGACAACTTAATAGCTATTCTAAAAACAAAAACACCAATAACAAGCATTGAATGTACCTTTTTTATCTTTGGGGACAAGCTAAACGCTCGTTTATAGTGAAAACGAAAACTTAAAAAGATCAAAAAAATCTGTCGATGATATTGGTATAATGTAAATTATTAGAAAATAATCGTTTTAGGTATAAAAAAATTGGAGTTTTAAGGCATACGTTTGCCCGATTTGCGTTTAACCATCTAATTGAAAAGCCAATTTTATTGGAAAACCTTAGCCATTCAGTCAGTAAAAAAATATTACTCTTAGACAACTCTGCAGCTGAAAATAGTATTTTAGGGGAACAAGGTTATAAGGGTTTGTCCCGGCAAGGGCGGTTGTAAAAACAACTTCTTAACGGTGCATTATTATTAAGGCATATTTGGCTTTATAGAACTATCTTGATGAAAATAGCAGCACATTCACACGTAACATTTTTATTCGCAATTGACCAATATCGTTAATGACCGGAGAAGAACGGCAAGATTAAAATAAGTTGTAAAGGACAAATGGACATTCATGTCATTGGCCGGACGTGAATTTCCATTTCATTTAATTGTCCATAATTTACCATACAACTCGTATTATCGTATAGATTTATTTCATACTGTATAGGATTTCATGTACCTATTTTGTGTTAGTTTAGACTATTTAGAGCAATAATAGATTTATGTAATATTGAATTACTACTATATGGCTGTTAAAATAAAATGTGTTGGAGATTATATGTCCATGTGATTATTTTTGCTTATTTTAAGTCCCTCAATCAATTTCCAAACTTTCAGAGTACCTTGAAGGAACGTCCTTTATAAAGAGCAACTCACAAATAAAATAATTAAGCATACATCTCATTGCGATTAAAACAATGAAATCAAGTAAAAAATCGAAAGGGTTAAAGCAGAAAAATTCTTGGAACTCAAAGTGAAGGTATAAATGTGTTCTTAGGTAAACTAGTTACAACGGTCTTTATACCATGAAAGGCTTTGGCAGTAGTTATTTCAGAAACAAAAAGTTTTCGGAAAGTATGGTATTTATCAACATACTTGTATTCTATAATTAAGAGATTTATACGTAATAAGATGTATATAAATCTCAACATGCAACACCTTCTTTATCCGGATTAATTAGTGACTTGTTTTAATCGACTTAGCATTTAGTTAGGCATCGCAAACATTAAACTACTATGTGTTGGGTAAATAAACCGAGACTATGAATTATAGAAGTGAGTTGAAGTTAGGCACATTAAACTCTTCAATTCTGAATCCCTTGAGAAGAAACTGAAAAACGTATATTAAAGACTGCTCTATAATTGTATATTATTTATAGCTTAGTCGATTTCTAACGGTTTTTTATTCAAAGGAATATAAAAAATGTCAAACATTGTCAATACACTGCTTCAACAGCAAAACTTCATAATTGATAACATTACAATTTCACATGTGTATTAATTAAGTTAATTAATTGTACCCTAGCCCGTATAATACTATTTCAATGAACACAAGGTTTCAGTAATTTCAAGAAAAAAATTGCTTATTTAAAAAACCGGAAAGATCGAAAACCTAGATTGCACTTCAACTAAAATTACAAAAGGATTAACAAGAATAACGGTTAGATAACCACTATGGTTAATTAACTCCTAGTATCGTAGCCATCCCGGCATAGCGACGTATCTCTGAAGAAGTCTTTTCGTTGGTACATCACACGAGGATTTGCGCTGAACTCTCATAATTTTCTACCGCTGACCATTTTTCAAGTAAGTTTTATTCTGGGTGTTTGTGTTGATTTTACGTTTGAATTACAAGCTCGCAAATCTCGCTTAACTTTGGCCCCATCTGCGTAATTGCCAGATCAATTTTTCGCTCGGCCCAGGAGATGGATCTATTACATTACCTATCTTGTAATTTACTGCACTCAGCTAAATCTGTTTATTATTTTACGTAGCATGTGTTATTTATCGTCAATTTTAAGTGTGCTACAATGTGTTGTATTGTTAGTGTAAATTATCTACAAGTTTTGTATGTGTTGTAAAATGCGTTTTGGAGTATATTACCGGTCGTAGTGCAACAGCGCCTTCAGTGCTCTGCCCCAATATATGAATATTATTTTTACCCATGGAATTCTTTCGCCGACCCCGTCGCGTCGGCCAGCTTTACTGATAACATTGTGACGCTTCTTTGTTGCGATCATAGCTTCAAAGCGGTCCAGCTTAAATCCAATATTATGAGTTCTATCTTAATAGACTTCTTTGAGACTTCCTGTACTATTTTTATTTGTAAAGCGCAGTGCAGTTTCGCGCCTTTTGCAGCTAAGGAAGCATTTCTAAGGGTGCAAAAATAATGTAAGGTGCAAATCTTGAAGTTGAGCTCCGTGCACATTTCTCATCGGCAGGAAATCTTCTATGACGCAACTTTCCACTCCATCACTGGTATTTAAATCACCATAGTGGCCTCCTAAACAATAACAAAAAATGTTTCCGCGTATCGGCGGTTTAAATGTTTGCGAGCAAACGCCTGTTATTGTTTCAGTTTAATAATTCCAAATTTTTGAAGAAAACTGGTCATAGTCAGTGTTAGTCCTAAATTTTTGAGTTCGGTAAGTACATTTATACAAATGTGTCCCCTCCAGAAAATATCGATGCTGTGCGAGGCATGTTTGTAAAGGATAGTGCAGAGATCTGTTAAGTGGATCCCCAAATGGGTATGTCAACACTGCCCAAAAACGACCAACGGTGGCAACATGCAAGTCGTTGTGAATTCTTCTAAGGTTTTGGATCGTATTGTATTGTATTTAGAAGCAAAGGAACATTTAAAAATTGAAAAATCCTGGTTCCCCCAGCTCAAAGTAGTTTCACGTTCAGAAGTCTGCAGGAAAAGTTCTTGCTACAGTTTCTTTGGGACAGAGACTGATTACTCAGAGGAAGGTAAAACCACGATAGGTAATACTATTATCATTACTAACTAAGCTTCGTAAAAGAATCTCTCTTCGCCCTTGCAGGATAACGTTCCTGGATGCATTGTAAAAAATCAATATTGGGTTCTTGAAGTGATATTTGTTGGATTTCGTTCGTTCTCATTGTTATCTCTTTCTAAAAATTAAAAAATTGAAATAAACAAGTTGTCTTCAAATAGAATGATAATAACTGCTGTGGAAGGGTGCTTCTGAGATACAGTAACTTATTTTGTGTTAAGCTAAGACTTTCCAATAACTGTTGCTACCTGGTACATGCATCTACCAAGTAACTAAAATAAAAGGACAAGTTACAGGAATTCTTAGTGCTTGCAAATAGCTAAAGTCTGGAATTATCTTTTTGCAGTTAAAAACTAAATTCATTTATGGTTATAACTACCGGTGTTTATGTCTTACAGCTACAGGTTGAATAATTATGGGAACATATTACGCGAAATTGTTAGAAATAGAAGATTCCAAACAGTCCCGTGTTTTTGTACATTAACTCTACGGCAGAAAACTTGTACTACAGATTAAACTACCAACAGATGCGAATTCCAAGAAATTGACCACCCACCTTATGGCTGAGAAATGGCGCCCGGTTGCAAAGGTTTTAAATGAAGGAATGTTACGAGCAAGCAGATGTTGAAGCAATTCCTTAACACTCCCAATTCATTAATTAAAAATTGTTTAGAGCTAGTGGAAGTTCTACCAAAAAATTTTAAGTTTTTTATTTACAAGTCTCTTAACTCTAGACAGCAAAATAATAAACTAATTCTCTTAGAGATTTATATATTGCAAGCAGGAACGTAAAAAATATTTAATTTAGGAAGGCTATTAGTCTCACTTTTTTAATTCTGTAAAGAATAAATGGGTTGAGCCCAAGTAACTGTTTTTACGTACTTTGCAGATGTTCCTTTGAAGAACATTTTAAATTAAAGCATTTATAAAGAGGACAATGGTTTTTGTGTTCCATTTGGCGAAATTAAATTAAGAGTAGGTTGTAAGGCTTTATGATTTCCAGTCATTACCAAAGCAAACTTCAGTAGTTATGCTTATTCAACCATTTAGATGTAACTGTGAAATATTTCATTAAACATGGTCTTTCATCAAATTAAATACAGAAGGAATAAAGCATTCCATGCAAAACAAGAGGACATGCATTGTATATACCTACCGATTGTGCTCACTTTAAGTGCTAGAATTTAGAGACTCGACAGATTAGTGTTAAATAAGAACAAATTTAATTAGAAAAACCCTAATTTTTAGTAAAATAAGTTAATATATGGCTCTTATGTGTGCCAGGTTTACGAAATGCCTCTTAAAATGCACAATTTGTACATACATTGTACTATAGAGCTGGTGATGGTCTCGAAAAATCCGATGGGTCGATCACTACAATATGATACACATATTAATTTCTATTATTTAACTAGATTTCTACTGTGTAAGTTGCTAATACTTTTATATTTATTCTACAAAATGTTGGGTATATTCAACTAAATATTTTGTATACTTACTCGATTCTAACAGTACATTTAAAAACATGTTTAGTATTTACAATGTTAAGTACTTTTCGTGCTAACTGAATACGAATTTCGAGTAATTTACTATTAAATATATTTACATAGCATTAATGAATCTTCGTCATTGTACTATCCGATCTACGGGTTTGATTATTTTCCAATTAAAATAAATACCTTTTTAATCAAATGTTAGCAATCCAGCCTTAAACTATAACGTTACGTTTATAGAATGTCGTCAGGTATATTTTTATAGCCCTGTTGTATTTAAAAGGCATTATATTGGCTAGCTTTTCATTTCTTCAGCTTTTCATACCTTGAACCGGATTTGACTATCCAATAAGCTTATCAAAATTACTCATGTTTTGCCACTAAATTACATATATTAATTACGACTCATCGATTTGGTATAAACGAGAGAAAGTAGATTTGATGAGAAAATAATTATAAGAGGAGATAGATTGTCCTGTACCTCGTACATTTCTATGTCCTTCGCAGAACCTGTAAGCCTTAGAAAGCGCGTTACCAGGTGGCGGATAATATAACACCCGGCAGATATACCCGGTAAGGGTACCAGGTAGAACGGAAATTAAATAGCTCCCACAGATTAACAGGCGCATGTGTCCCAACAGCAAATTTAGCGGACAAATATGACTTTAATGGAAGGATAACCAAATCTATCAGAGAGATGTGGGTGAAAACCTCTGCGCTTTGCATCATGCCAGTAACATATGAGGGAAACATTGACCACTTAAAAAAAGTATTACGGTATTAACTGGACAGATTCAATAAAGACGAATCAAACCCGAAATTGGCAAAAGAGATCAACTACAAATTAAAAAAGATGGGTGTATGGAACGTTAAAGTTCTTACAGATAAAAAAGCAGAATTAGAAGCCATGAATATTAATATAGCTATAATAGCCAAACCTAAAAAAAGTTACAAGGTTCTGTGAAACTTTAACAGTATAATATATTATATAGCAGAGTAGCTCTTGACAACCATGTAACGGCGAGTGTTGTAATACTTATAAGAAGTACATAAAAACATAGTTTTTAGAGATACAATTTTATAAACGAACGAGCCCAAACCTTGCGATATAGAAATTAAGATTAAGAGGATATACTACAGTGCTGAAGAAGACCAACTAAGAACAATCAAGAATTGTACGAACATATACGAAAAGCTTTAAATAGTGACATCTCAATGCAAGAATAGAAATTATCGGCAGACATGTAGAAGGAAGACACTCTAAAGAGGAATGGTCAATTACTAATTGAATTCGCCAAATTTAAGTTGTTGCTTGTAATACACGACAATTGTAACAAAACTAGCTTTTGCCCGCGGCTTGGCTCGCGTAGGAAACCTACCTAAGAAAGTACCTAAGGGTTAAGACTACTTATTTTTTCATTTTATACTTAAAGTACTTTTATGTCATGTCCAACGTCTTGGACTTAAAAATAAATGCCATTTTCGCAATCAACGTCCCAAAAACCCTCAAGAACGACACCCATATCGTTTTTTTGACCTATTTACCCCATTTCACCCCCTAAGGGCTTGATTTTTGGAAAATCACGAAATACGTGTATGCTTATTTGTGTTTAGGGGTACTCCTACGAAGTTTCAAGTCGAAATGTCTATTTAATATTATTTTTCCATACAAAATTGGAATCCCCATTTTACTCCTTTAGGGGTTACATTTCAAAATAGCCTTCCTTATTACTTGTATACATCATAAAGGGAACCTCTGTTCAAAATTTCAGCTTTCTAAGTCCAAGGGTTTGGGCTGGGCGTTGATGAGTGAGTGGGGACTTTCATTTTTATATAGATAAAAATTATAATACAGAATCTTACCTTATATAGCTAGTAAAATATTCGTTAGATTCCGAATAATAGAACGGTAGAGTGGTCGTAGTTCAAATACAAAATAGAGGACTGATAGTTATAATTACAATATTAATGAAGTCGGCCAGGCTCTGATAAAGCGACTTAAACCTCGATAGAAACATTCGATGTAGTTATATTGATGGTTTAAGAACACAAAAAACAAAAACAAAACAAAACTAAATGTTTAATATAACGGTTATACAGGGTTAGCCATGAGCGGGTTACTTCTGACCAAAAGTTGAATGCAACCCAAAATGCAAAGAACGCCATCACTTGCTACAATATTTAATATGATTAATAAATTGAATCAAAGTCCCCAACTTTCTGTTTACATGTCATTGGTGGCACTGTAAGTCTATGTCAAATTCGAGGTTAGCAGGTTATGTTTTGTGTCAGTTTGCTTCCTTTATATAGTTTTTATTTACGTTTTTGAGAACTATTATCTATTTAAATAGCTTCAAGAAACTCTAATCTATCTTTGTTAATAAATTACTTTCACAAAAATATTTTTTTACAGTAGCTTAAATGAGGAAATTTTTCGTTATTCAGGTTGCTTGATCTAACAATTTAGGTTTTTTTTCAAAATGTTGAGCCAAATTTTTCTTGTAGATAGAAAATAATATTTTAAATATTCCTTTTACTCTAACTTGGCTAATAACTGCATTTTTCGCAATTATTTACAATTTTAAAAGTTGACTGAGAACGGAATTCACGTGACAACTTTTGTTTGTCCCATTTTTAATCTTCTTAACCACCTCTGATTGCCAGGGTTTGATTTTCCAAAAATTTTAAATAAAAATGTTTACCATTTGATGACAACTTTTCGACGATCACTGTATATATCTGATCCAATTAATAAATCAAGTGCGCATATTTGTATTTAAAGTTATATAGCAATCTGAAAAATTAAATATACAATGTAAGTTTGTAATAGTAAATTCACGACCATTAAAATGTGATGCAACATATATAAACAACATGACAATTATAGAAAGTCTATACGCTATGTGAGAATTGTCAAACTTTTAGTCCATTATTATAAACTTGTCAGGAACATTTGTAGCAAGTCAAATATTCAAGTATTTACGCTATTCTGTCAGTGCAAACATTACCATAATTAATTAAAGATTATAAAATGTTAATTAACAACTTTACTGCAAGAAAAACATAAGATTAAATATCGACGTCTTCTTCAAAACACAACCCACCAGACTGGACTAACAATTGGTTAACAAACGTAGGGAAAAACGTAATAAAGGGTCTATCAAGCTGTAGGGAAATACGTGTTAATTACTTTAACGCTATGCCATGAAATTAACCCATCCATTGGTTAGTGTTAGATCATATAAGTGAAATTTGTAAACTTCGCATGTAAAAAATGCGAATACAAAATTTTCTATACCGTTTTGTTTACAACTGGTTATCAACTAGCCTTTGTTTTTCATCAACAAGTAACTAGGGAAACGAAAGACTCCCGAAACTTGATCAATAGTGCCAAAATTCCCTAACAATTTATGATTGCAACAAAAATAACCCTATACATCGCTTCATTAGACCGAAAGGTTATGTTTTACATGTCATATAGAGAGGTTTCCTACCAAGAAGACGACTGCGTATTCGCCCTAACACAAGCAATATAAAACATGGGGAAATGTAACCTTGCCATCTACATAGACTTCGTAGTTAAAAAAAAAGGTATTGCCCGCATAAATAGAAACAAACTTATGAGAAATTATGTTAAATAACGTGATTCCACAACACGAAATCAAAATATTTTAAAATATATATGACGACAATAGAATAGCTAACAATTTAGAAAATGACAATAAGTGTACTAAATGGTACAAGGTGGGTCTCTATGAACCTCGCTTTGATTTAGGTATAAGTGATTCTATAATAAACACAATATTGTTCGCGAACGGTCAGGCAGTTCTAGCAAACCCTTATATATAAACATATGCTGTGTCTGCGTCTATTGTCTTTTCATCGCTACGGATAGGGCTCACTTCGTCCGCAATTGACAAACGTTCCTTATGTCGTCACCCTGTTCTTTATAACCCAACGATACGCTTGTGCGTGTCCTGGTTCAGCGTGAAAAGTGTGTGCCTACAGATCATATTCCCTCGGGAAGGGCGGGATCAAATCTCACCGTCTGCATTGCTTTTTTCTTCGCAAATTAATGTAATTTGCATTACTAAGTCGTCCCTTTTATTGCTTCAGTATTATTGGCAACATTAAGATATTCGTACCTATTTCGTGCATAATTTTGAAATCCCTTTGATCGTAACTCGATCTAGCAAAATTGTACTTCTTTATTAAAAACGCTAAAAACATTTTCTTCCTTTGAAATATGTTATAAGCTTTGAAAATAAGTGCGAATATGGGACATAGCGAATTAATTCAAGGCTTAATTTATGAAGTTGTTAGAACGCAATTAGACACTTGTAAGCAAGTGCACTGTTTTTCAAGATCACACTTTTGAAAACATTTATCCACTATGTTTTTACGAAGATTAGGTAGTAATGGACTCTTACAGTTGTTCTAAGCGGCTATTGAAAAATTGCAGCGAAGACCTTTTCTTCCCTTTTCTGATGGAAACCAGAGTATTTAAATTCACTTTATTGATTTTTGACCATAATGAGCTATCCATTTATTTCATCCATAGTAACACTACAATCCTGCTCAAAACGCCTACGAAGAGATAGTGTTCCGAAAAGAATGAAATTATCAAGTGGAATTAGGTATCTAGTGTCTTCTATACATAAATAATAATTATAGTTTCAGATGCACGACACTTTAGAAAAAATAATTAACATACCTAATCATGTCAAGTTTAAATTTGTTCCCATAAGTAGTTTTTCAGTAAAGAAAATTCAACTTCCCAAGGGTGCATTTTTACTAAGTCATATTTGGCTCTATCCCATTCTCTTCTTCTTCTCACGCTTTTAAGAGTGACCTGTATACATCTAAGTACCAGGTCTACATCAACGCCAACGTCGCAATCGCTCAATCAATTACGACCAACCCAAAATTATATGAAAGGTCTTATAGAACTGCATAACTTTTGCAAAGACAGAAACCGTTTTGACGTTAAAGAAAAAGTTGGAAAAATAGAGACGAGGTATGTTTGTGTTGAATTTTAATTCAAGGAACTGAAAAGCCTTTGGGTGGTATTAGTCGCAACTTTCTTTGTATGTATTTGTCAATTTGTATTCGTAAAAAATACATGTTAAGCAGAAACTACGCTGTCAGTGTAGTGTAGTGGTACACTCGTGGGCTGCCAAGCCTGAGGTCGGGAGTTCAAATCTCGGTCCGGACAAGATTTTTTTAAGTTATCGAAAGATGTTGATACAAACGGCTATCTCTTGTAACATCTAAATCTGAAATACCACATTATCGGTGCATTCTGCGCCATTGAGACTCACCGGAAATGGTATTGATATATAGCCGACTCGATTTTAAAGCGATTACCTCCGTCCAAGTTTTGCAATAATTAGTTCCTGTCTTCTTTGGGATTTATCATTAGCCGAGTTCGTCGTACATATGGCCTGGTGATGTATATGATAATATATTATTATACCAGCCATACCACATTGAAAGCATCATTTCAACAGATTATAACGACTAAACGTGCTTTAAGGAGGGGGCGCATGCTAAACACCTCTCCATGTCGAAGTATCGATAAGATAAGCTTGAGCTGTCTCATATTGTTTATAATTGAATTTATCAAAACAAACTTCTTTGTTAATATTGCCAGGCAACGTTGTTTCTGTATAACTCTAAAATAATCTCTTCGAGTGTCGTTTTTTAATCAACCGTTCATCTAAATAAACCCGAGGAATTTATAACTGACAGTGATGTGAAGGTTATACATCAGGTTAACGTCGTTTTTGTCATGTCATAGAGTTGGTTGCGCTTGTTCATATTTCGATACGCCCTATTATTTATATCTGCCTGAAGTTCTTGTGTACGCCAAAATGAATCTAATAAACTTTTTTGTTTGTACATTAACATTGTACTGGCGCCATCACGTACGCTCAAGTTATTGCTAAGTCATATATCTGATGCAATGTTTGTTACAACAAATTAGATAAATCTAGCAGATTGCTCGGACAAGCCACGCTGGGTCTTAATATAAGCAGATTAATAGGTATAGAGCAATTTATCATCGGCAAAATTGTCTAAATTTGCATAATCGTAAAATGATATACTGAGAAAGTAAAAATATTGGATTGCGGAATAGGCAAAACAAAGACTAAACGTGTGTATTCAACCTGATTGCAGAATTATCATAGAAATGGAGGGAGATAAGCCTATTAATTAGAGGAAGTATCAAAGTTGTATAGTTTGGCGTAGTTTGAATTAATATCAAAAGTGTGAGCGCCCAGTTGCACTACCTGCTAAAATTTAATTTTAAGTCGTTTATATACAAAAAGTATTAATTAACTACCTACCTGTTTTTTGTGTTTTTTAATGTTAATTCGTGAACTTGTTACTATAATTTACAAAGATATATTTTTAGGAATACATTATTTATTTCAGAAAAATAGAAAAAAAAGTGGACGTGATTACCACCCTGGACTTTCCCATACTGGAAACTGTCTTTATTCAACAGTCTTTACAACATATCAAAATTTCAACTCGACCACTCACGTCTTCACCGTGATAAGCGTTTACACTCTCACGTAAATTGCGGGTAAATATAAAAGAATGTGTAGTTCAAAACGTGATCACCGAGCTTCTGTAGATGGCGCCAAGTGGACAAGCCGCCACTGTGCTAGTTATTTTTTATGTATTATTTTCCTCAAAACGGTTGTAGCACCGAGGTGAAATTTTCTAAGTACCTGGAAATTATATTTTCTAGGGCATACAAATTCAATTTTTTTATTTTCACGGAAAAAGATTCTTTGACGCAAAAATATAACAACCGTTAGAATAAAAAAAATATTTTTCAAAAATAGAGGGGGGTGGGGGCCGGTGCGCTTACATATATCCACGAGTGTAATATTTTTTTGCATATTCATATGCTCCATTATGCACTGAGCAATTCAGTAAAAACCCCAGCTACCTATCTTGTTTTGTTTATTAATTAAAGGGGTTTAAATTTTAAAACTTCAAAGCTTCGTAGAGGGCGCCACAGATAATTCATGAGATTCTTTAAAAAACAGATCGATAGCCCTTTTCGGGGTCTATCAGTGTATGAAGTTTAAACAAATTCCTGTGGGCAGTTTTTGAGAAATACTTTTTAGAAAATTTCCAAAATTTTGAAAATTTGTAATTTAGGCCCCTTAATATTTTTCAAAACAATTTTTGTATCACCTCATGTTAGCCTTCATATACTATTCAGAAAAAAAATCAATTGAATCGATTCATCCGTTTTTGAGTAATAGGGCGTTAAACTCAAAATTTTCAAAAAATCATAGCTCCCTTCATTTTAAACCTAGCGAGTTCGGCAAAAAACTATCAGATTTGTCTTATGACCCTCTATCGTTATCCGCGCTAAAATTTTCAAAATTTTAATCACGAAAACAGTGACACCAAAAAAACATGCGTAACTTCCGCTTTCGGTTTCGGATTTTTTTTAAAAGCTTATTTTGTCGATGAATTTTCGATACACCCCCGCATTCCAAAGCGCATCAAAATCGGAGCAATACTTTCGGCTGTAGGAGCGTCACCCACCCACACACCCACACACAGACAGGCATTTTTTAAAAACCACTTTTTTGGGTTCCTAGAGGCCCAAAACGGATATTTCTGTGAAAATCTCGATTTCCAAAATTTTCATGATTCCAAGACTTCCCTATACCTATGGGTATGGGAAAGTAATAAAGTTTAACCACGAATGTTATGTAGCCACAAATATTAAAATTTAGACGACTTTCAAAGTGGCTATGTAAAATTGCATCAAAATAATTATTACTTTCCCATACCCATAGGTATAGGGAAGTCTTGGAATCATGAAAATTTTGGAAATCGAGATTTTTACAGAAATATCCGTTTTGGGCCTCTAGGAACCCAAAAAAGTGGTTTTTAAAAAATGTCTGTCTGTGTGTGGGTGTGTGGGTGGGTGACGCTCCTACAGCCGAAAGTATTGATCCGATTTTGATGCGCTTTGGAATGCGGGGGTGCATCGAAAATTCATGGACAAAATAAGCTTTTCAAAAAAATCCGAAACCGGAAGCGGAAGTTACGCATGTTTTTTTGGTATCACTGTTTTCGTGATTAAAATTTTGAAAATTTTAGCGCAAATAACGATAGAGGGTCATAAGACAAATCTGCTAGTTTTTTGCCGAACTCGCTAGGTTTAAAATGAAGGGCGCTATGATTTTTTGAAAATTTTGAGTTTAACACCCTATTATTCAAAAACGGATGAATCGATTCAATTGATTTTTTTATTCTGAATAGTATATGAAGGCTAACATGAGGTGATATAAAAAGTGTTTTGAAAAATATTAAGGGGCCTAAATTACAAATTTTCAAAATTTTGGAAATTTTCTAAAAATCATTTCTCAAAAATTGCCCACAGGAATTTGTTTAAACTTCATACACTGATAGACCCCGAAAAGGGCTATCGATCTGTTTTTTAAAGAATCTCATGAATTATCTGTGGCGCCCTCTACGAAGCTTTGAAGTTTAAAAATTTAAACCCCTTTAATTAATAAACAAAACAAGATAGGTAGCTGGGGTTTTCACTGAATTGCTCAGTGCATAATGGAGCATATGAATATGCAAAAAAATATTACACTCGTGGATATATGTAAGCGCACCGGCCTCTTCCCCCTTCTATTTTTGAAAAATATTTTTTTATTCTAACGGTTGTTATATTTTTGCGTCAAAGAATCTTTTTCCGCGAAAATAAAAAAATCGATTTTGTATGCCCTAGAAAATATAATTTCCAGGTACTTAGAAAATTTCACCTCGGTGCTACAGCCGTTTTGAGGAAAATAATACATAAAAAGTAACTAGCACAGTGGCGGCTTGTCCACTTGGCGCCATCTACAGAAGCTCGGTGGTCACGTTTTGAACTACACATTCTTTTATATTTACCCGCAATTTACGTGAAAGTGTAAACGCTTATCACGGTGAAGACGTGAGTCATCAAGTTGAAATTTTGATATGTTGTAAAGACTGTTGAATAAAGACGATATGAACAGTTTCCAGTATGGGAAAGTCCAGGGAGGTAGTCACGTCCACTTTTTGCTTACTAATATTGACTTATTTGTTCATTGCCTAACACATCGATACGCGAAGAATGTTAAAATTACAGATGTTAGCAGGCGAGGCATAAAAAAAATATTGGTGAAAATTATGGGCAACTGATTCTACTATGAAGTGAAGCAATAGGAATACGTGTCGTAGGGAAACGAAAATAAAAGTCGAAGCAGAGCAATTCGACAAAATCTAGTGAAGCGTATCGTCTGGACTATGCAATGTTTGTAATGGGTACGATTCACCAAATATCGCTAAAATATTTTTATGTGTATTATAGTTTTATAGTTAAGCCACGTGTGCGTGCGAGTAGCGTGCGCGTGTGCACCACCGCGCCGCGCCGATCGGACTTCGATGGTACATAACGACAAGGGTGAGAGCGGCATAGGCGAGAGGTCAGAGGGCAGAAGAGCATCCCTTGTGAGGTGTGAACCATATTTTTTTCACCTGGTACGATCCTTCGTTTTGAAATGAGAGGAAACGAAACAAATATGAAAAAGTGGAAGATTTGAAGCAGTGACGATAACCCGTTTTGATCCAAGCAAGCAAAACAGAGGGTAGCTGGCAAAGAAGCCAAAAGTGGACACGTCCGCCAAATTCACATATGTATCCGCCATCATCGACCGAGTTCAACCTTTAAAATCCCAGCAACACTACCATGGACGTGCTAAATGGACAATACCAGTGGTTGGTGCAAATATTTTTAGAATTAATATAACCTAGAAGCACATTACTAACCCTTAATTAAGTAGATTAGTGTTATACTAGCTAACGGTTATGAAATTTGGATCAGTAGCTTAAAAAAAGCCACTACTACAACTACTGGAGAACAAAATTTTACTTTTGATCATTTGTTATGGTAAGGGGCTCAATGTCTGCAAAAGTTGTAGGAAAATCGTACTGTACCGGTGAAATGGTCGATATAAAAACATATTTGGGTATCTTAGAAGAACCTCTGCTAGCAACCATACCAATACTTTTGGACGCATGAGATGACTTCACTTTTCACCAAGACGGTGCGGCCTATTATACGTATGAAAAGTCTTTGAAATGGTTCTCAGGTAACAATATTCCAGTCATCCACTCAACGGGTTGCAGTAGTTCTGACATATCGCCTGTTGCGATATTGTCGAATAAGATGAAAACACTATAGAGTGCACGTCTTGTACGATTTTTACTAGAACTAAAGCAAAGACTTCAAGAACACCCAGCATTCTCTGGCTTAATGTGCCTTGCACTTTGTGAACTCGAGCAAAAACCCGCACGATGGCCATGCTCTTTGGTGGCTCGTGTTGTTTGAGTATCTTGAGAACGAAGATACTTAGGTAGATTTGGCATTATTGCTGTTTGTGCATCCATATTCACTAACGTTTCGCAAAACCTTGCAGCTTGCATCATCAGAGTGAAAGTCTCATTAAGAACCGAAGGTCAGTGTGGAGCTATTTATAGCCCTCTGTGCCAGGCGCGTGGAGTGGCGTAACGCTGATTGGTCGTTCGAGTGCAACGTATGACGCACAGTGGTTGTAATGCTTTAGATCGTGTATCACGGGAGGTTACAAATGGGCACACTTAGAATTTGAGCGCGCCCGAGTACTGGTAACCTCCTGTGATACACGATCTAAAGCATTACAACCACTATGCGTTATGCGTTACGCCACTTCGCGAGCCTGGTACAGAGGACTACACACCGACCTTCAGTTCTTAGTGCGACTTTCACTCTGATTATGCAGGCTGCAAGGTCTTGTGAATATGGATGCACAAACAGCAATAAGTCCAAATTTGTCTAAGTATCCTCGTTTTCAAGATACTCCAACAACTCGAGCCACCAAAGAGCATGGCCATCTCGCTGGCTATTGCTCGAGTTCACAAGGTGCAAGGTACATTAAGCCAGAGAATGATGGGTGTTCATCTAACGTATACACCCAAATATTTAACACCTTAATGCGCTTGTTGGTTTCAAGAAATGGGCTGGGGATTCATTATGATTTATGATGTTTGGTGGATTTTTAGGGAATTTTAAAGTGAATATCTTGGCCTCGCACTTCGTTGGATTATGTGAGATATTCAATGTTTTCATAGAGTCGTTCAATCCGTCCATGCTCAGTTGTAAATGTTGAGCAGCAGTTTTTTATGGTTCCATTCGCACTACAGAAGGTAGATGTAATTATGCGATATACGTTGGAGAAAGTAAGCAAATAAAACTGCTACACCACTGAGCACCGCTCGATTCCACTGTCAACTTTGCATCTGAAGTTGAGCGCATCAGACCGCCGTAGACTGTGGAAGATTGCGGCTGATCGGTGGCGATTTTGAAGGGCCAAATAGTGAATTTTGTATGTGTGGCTCTGTGACTGGCCGAAAGAAGTGAATTGTGAATTTTAGTTCTGTGTTTGGTCAAAACAAGCAATTATGAATTTATAATTCACTGTGAAGAATTATGCCTATTATTAATTATTAATCGAACAAATCCTAATAATGGGAATATTATTCTATGAAATTTTCAAGCCATGTTCTCATATAAAAATATTATATTTGCAAATATTGAGTATATAACAATGTCGCAATAAATATCCACATCGCTTTCTGTAAATGATATAGCCGGAAGACCCAAATTTAAGTTTCTATCTATCTTATTCTTTATTACGACTATGTTTCGTACAATTTTTAGCAAATTTTCAACACAAAAACGAAATGAAAACTGTTGAGAGATAACTGTCAATGATAATTTCAATATTTTCGATTTATAAATACAGGCAATGGGAACTAGTACACATTCATTTTTATATTTTAATGAAACTTTATTGGGATATTACGATGAGTTTACAGGTCTTTTTCTGTACATTTATTTTTCATAATACCTACATGTTATTGTACCATATCAGTACTGTCTGCTTGATCGGAATATCACCTAAAACAGCCAAGGCCGTTAAAATTTAACAGCCACGGTCGTTATAACAGTTCTTACACTAACAAATTGCGTGCATTGTTTCAAGGAATTTCTAGCACTAACAAATTAGTGTGTGACTTAGGTTACTATAATTTTTAGTTAAACTATTTATATTAAAATAAAGTTGACCACTTTTAGTAGATATTACGAGAACTGTTGAACAACATACGGCCAATATTACATATGGTGTAACAAAAATGTGGACCGCTACTTCAGGAGCGTATTCTACTCATCAAAATGATGAAAAAAGTTGATATAAACATATGTCCAACAATCTGGTGTGATACACGCACACAACTTCCTTTTACAGTGATCTTATAACTAGGCAAAAATTTGAGTTTTAATTTTTATGCATTTGTCAAAAATTTTCAAAAATTACAAATTCTACAGAAACCGTACAAAATAGAGCGTTAGTTGAAGAGACAAACTTTAAGCTGAATTCAAAAATGTAATAAAATACCGGGTGTTCTGTTTAAAATAGGAGGTAATAAAAAAATGGAAAAAAACAAAAGAAACCCATTTTAGAAGTATTCAACTGGAAAATAACTTATCTCACATTAAAAATGTAATAAAAATGTAAAGTTTGAAAAAATCGAAAAAAACTTAAAAATCACAAGAGTAAACACCTACTTTTGGTTATGCAATTTTCTTCAAAAGCTTGCTGTCGGATATGCATAGTACGCAAAACTTATATATGAAGTTTCAATGTCATATCTCTTTTCGTTTTTGAGATATTCTGTTCACAGACAGACACACATACACACAGCAGACAGACACACAGCCCAATGAACAAAAATATGTTTTTTGGTTCAGTTCAGGGGACTCTAAAACGTGAAGATCTGTTGAAATCTCAATTTCGAATTTTTGGGGTGAATCCAATACTTCCTTTATCATAAAGGGAAGTAAAATGGATCGTTTTCCTATTACAAAAACCTGACAACAAGTAATGTCAACACCGAATAATTAATTTCTTGTTTGTTTATTTGATGGAAGGCCACTAGATATATTTTAATTTTCTTCAAATGGTATCTGATGTCACCTCCATGTCATATCTCCATGGATAACTAATTCTTTTATTTCATTATGGCTGAAAATAAAATAATAATTCTTCATAAATTATCTTCAGTTTCAACACAAAAATGACTGTAACAGGAAAACGACTTATTTTTGGACATGTGGTTATATCAACGTTTTACATCATTTTGATGAGTAGAAAATGCTCCTGAAGTAGCGGCCCACATTTTTGTTACACGCTGTATAACTAGCTCGGATCTTTTTTAGCTTCGGCCTAATTGGCCTCGGCCACGAAATGTATCCTAGTCCGTTATATGTTCAATAGAACATAATACCGTTAAATACTATAAACAGAAAGTATGGCATGTTAACAAAATTTTATCTAGAGGACGTCGTTAGAATAAATGTGAACCGTTATTGCACATCACAGATGATAATTTTAAGAGAACATTTTTAAAGCATTTTTGTTGTAAATGGATTTAACAGGAAATGTTGCATTTCATTTTCATATCTGAACAAAATTTGATCTTGAGAAATTTTTACCAATGTTTAATATACAACATGAATGTTAAAACTCTTGTTCCATAAACGAAGTGAGGGAAACTATTGTAATTATTGTAAATGTAAAGCCGGAACAGAATATTTATAATTAGCATTGTAGAAAATTCTGGAAAGATGATTCTCGATTTCGAATTCAAAAACTCGCTTCTATACCTTTTCAACTTCAAATTCGGACTAATCAATTTCAAAATGGGAATAAACAATTTCAAAATTAAATAAACAATTTCAGTTTGAGAATAAACAACTTCAAATTGGTACTAATCAACTTCAAATTGAGAAAAGCTTTTTGTTAACGGTAGTCTTTGGAAAATGACATTACATGGTTGTGACAGGACGGTACTAATTATTGTTAGTTCTTGCTGGTGTTCCGTCCTGTCACAACCATGTAATTGTCATTTTCAAAAGACTACCGTTAACAAAAAGCTTTTCTCAATTTGAAGTTGATTAGTCCCAATTTGAAGTTGTTTATTCTCAAATTGAAATTGTTTATTTCATTTTGAAATTGTTTATTCTCATTTTGAAATTGATTAGTCCCAATTTGAAGTTGAAAAGGTATAGATCTCCAACCCGAGAATTCCCGAATTTTAAATATTCCGAGATTTTTCTGATAATATTTAAGGCACTGTGCTTGAAAGGCCAAGGCAATGGAGTCTCTGGCCCTAGACCAGCGAATGTGGATTCGATTTCAGCGTTCAGCGACGAGTTCACTGCGATTCCCCAACCCGGCTTTGAGGTCCCATGACTAAATCTCTTTAAAGAAAAGACACCTATTCTGCTTCGTTTTATGCAGGTTACAAATACTATTGAAAAATTGTCGAGACGTAGAAATCGAAAATTTCGGAATTTCGTTAATCTTGCCTCGAATATTCGAAATCGAAAAATGTTCATCTCAATCTCGAATTTCGAAGGGAGGTAAAAGGAGATCGAGAATTATCTCATATCGGCATCATAGCTATTTCTCATAAATATTTTAAATTTTATTTTCTTTGTCGACGCAACTTTAAGTTTAAAATATTTATAAAACGTTTTTTCCACGAATTTTTACATCTTCTCCTAAAATTGCAACACAAACAATAAATTTAGATTTTTTATTGGTGATAAATAGAATAGAGGAGGATAAAAGTATTGCTTGATTACAAGTAGCTGAACTACATAAAACATTTACTTTAATATGGAAATAGGATGTCCAAAAATATTTTTTGAAATAGAATTTTTAAGATGTCTGTTTGGAAATCGATATGGCTACAAATATTGAATTGCTACTTTAAATACATTTTATTTGTTATGTCTTACTTGTACATTATTGTCTCTTAATAACTGAGATGCAAGGCATATTATGGGGTACATAATACCCTGGCGGGCATTATAAGTTACCATGGCACGTGAATGCCCAGAAATTACAAGCCTCAAATTTCTGACGAATCAAGTAGGTACCTCCATGTGTCGGAACGTTTATAGCAGTAGTTGATCATCCAATGCAAGCGTTCTAATCTATTATTTACGTTATTAAGAAATACTGGTAAGACATAAAATTTTGTATGCTTTACGGCCATTACTTGATGTTAATATTCTCGGGCGACTTTCAAACCATCGGTCCAGAGACCTACAGGTTTGTATACTTGTCACCCTCGAATGGGCATAAACATCTTCATAATGCCCTTAGTATATAAATAACTAAAAGGATTTTTACAATTTGCTATAAATTTTCAGTACCTATATTTAGACTAAATATAAGTTTTAATTACATTTTATACATAATTGTTTATGGTATGTACTTCTAAAGCTTCTTAAAAATGATCTCGGAAATATTATCTAGAAATTAAGTTTCACATTATAGTAAATATTCAATATTCTGAATATTTAACTGCTCTTTGAATAATACCTTATAATAGCTATAAAAATCTTCTGTAACTTCAGGCAACCTCAAACCACAAACATTAATTTTAACATTTTAACGAAACTTTCTTAAGGATTCCTACTATTGCAAGCTCATATCAACGAAACCAAGTAATAAATTAAAAATTAACCATAAAGATGTTGCTTTTTTATTGAATCTCGAGAATAACCACCAACCAGTAAATGTCTTGACAACAAATACCCAACCATTTCAGTATAATAACGACTTACCACATTTTCAGTAATAATTTTATAAGTTCTTTCTATATATTAAAGTAACCGCAGAATTTATGCATTTTAAAATAATTTCATACCGAGAAATGAAAATTGTCAACGGTTTTATTTTTAAAATATTGTTTTGTAGATTTATTTAAATACATTGAGGATGAGCAAGATTTAACCACTTTCATTGATCATATTTTCTATTGCTCGTTAATAAACAGTTTTGCGAATTCTGATAATTTGTTATAAATTGAACCAAAATGTATTTGTGTGGTTGTTTTAAATCATTTGTAATTTTTATAATGACCAGTAATTTCAAACATCAAGGAGTAACTCTACAAAAGACTGAAATCCAGCGTTACAAACCATTCGTCAAATTACAGGCGATTAGCGTTTAAATTCATTTTTTAAATAAATGATTAGTTGTTTCTAAAGATGCTGTGATTTAATAGATTTGTAGGTTTTCAGTTTTTAAGCATTTTTAACTAATTAAAAAATATTTAGGTTAAGTATTGAAATATTTCTTAAAATTTATATCTACGTTTGAATTTTTCTGATTTTTCATATATCGAGACATCCAAAAAAACTGTTCCTCAGCGGGCTGTGAAATTCAAACGTTTGAATGATATGTTGGTAGCACTGTAAGTCTATGTCAAATTCTCGGTTAGCAGGTTACGTTTTGTGTCAGTTTTGACACAGACTGACCCAAAATCTAATCTGTTAACATAGAATTTAACATAGACTTACAGTGCTACCAACATATCATTCAAACGTTTGAATTTCACAGCCCGCTGAGGAACAGTTTTCTTTGGATCTCTCGATAAAAATGTCTAAAGCTGAAACGCGAATCCAATGCAATTTTTCCTAGAATTTAAATTTGATGGAAATTTAATAATAAGTATTTATAAAATCAGCTTTTAATCTATAAAATCTAAATAAAGCTGAAGCTAGAATGTAAGTTTTTGTAATTATATTACGTAAGCATATTCGGTTTAATTTTTTGTGCTTGCGTATGTAATAATTTCTTAATGAAATAAAATACTAAAGAAACTTTGGTTTCTACTGAAGTAGCTTCCTTCATAACTTAAGAAATCGTAAAGATTTGACAACCGCCTGAAAGCATGTCAGATACATCCAACAGTTACATTTAAACCGTTCATCATTTCCTTTTATAGCCAACTATAAACAAACACCTTCCTACACTTTCATTACTGAAACGCCTATGTCGCAGGTTGTATGTGTCTTGTTGATTTATTGCGAAACATTTACTTCAGAAAATTTATTTCAGTTTTTAATACTACTTATTACCATTTTGAATGCAAAATTTTGCTTTGATTCAAACTATATTGGAGTCTTAGTACAGTAAGAAATATGTTGACTGATTGTAGGTGTACTGTCCATAACATAACATGTTAATTTAATTATATACTAAGTTAAAAACAATGGTTTCCTTACATAAAAAATATCTTTACGTTAATTTATTGGATAAAAATTGTAATTTTACAAAAAAGGTATCGTTCGTTAAGGTTTTGATATACGTATTAACATATCTTTTGCAAAATATGAGGTTCATTGATATATGTATCTAACTCAACAATAGTTTTAAGATTAAAAAAAAATATAATCGGTTGAATTATACATCTTAAAGCTAAAATTGCATTTTGGAAACTGAGTAACTTAGCTGCGTATAGTAATAGGGGAAGGTTTGCAGTCTGATCTAACGTTGAAGTCTCCTACAGTGAAGCAGCTCTAAAAGCTATTTTATGTAGTATCTGGAGGACTAAAACACATCCTATCGTGCAATCTTTAAGATCTTCAAGAATGTCAATTACTGCCTCGGTTGCACGAAGTCAAAGCTCCATAAATAAAAACAACACATACTTACGCCGAGTGCAGCCAGTCGATACAACGAAACCTAACACCGATTATGCACGCAGGATTCGAACAACTCTTTGATAACAGGTCTTCGATGGCAGCTTTATATGCCTCCTCCTCTTCGGCACCGGCAGCAACTCGCGATACATGACCTCCAGCAAGTACACTGACTAATAAGCAAGTTCAAGAGCGAGGCAATTCAGGGCAATTATTTTGGGAAATGGGTTCCGATAGTGAATCTTTTTCACTTCCTTGTGCACTCGAAAGCGCTATTTGGGACAGAGCGTTTGCAATCTGCACAATCTCTTTGCCATCTTCCATAAAGAGCTGTTGGGTAAGAAATGCATTCACGTGCCGACGCTTCAGATACATTTTTAACCACAAATTTACGTTCATGTTCTTATCTTAAACCTGTTTCATGCTGCTATAAACTAAGCTGTATTCTGAAGGAAAATATAGAAAAAGTGATGGAAGCATCGTCATATTGAAATACTGCGGTCAATGGTTTAACGATTAAGTTTTTGCTGCATGTAATATCTCGATATCTCGACGAGTTTGAAAAATGCAGCAGTTCTGAAACTGGACGAATAATACTAAATGTCAAACCTTGGCTTAAAAAATTGAAAATCAAGCACATATGTTTAGGATGAGGAATTGGCGCATCTCGTCTTCAGTAGCCTTTAAAAATTAAACTTTAACAACGTTCTTGTTCTGCTGCTTTCTTCTAGCAACCTGTTGTAATTTTTAAGTCTATATATAACATTCTGGAATTCGTTACATCATTTTCGTCTTTTTCTTCAAGCAAGCTGACTGAGCTAGGAACAATAATTATAATAATTATAAATGTTCCAATGGTTTGCGTTTTATTTTCACCTTTCTACTGCAATTACTTAGTCATTGCTTTTTTCTCACAGGGTGTTCTTAAATGCTTTTTTTATTCGACCAGAATGGCGTAAAATAGTTACCAAGAAACTGACAGATAAATCAAGGCATACATTTTTATGATTAATAGGTTTTTGCAGTGTAATACAATGATGACTAACGATTGAACAGAAACTGTAGCCACCAGTTTCAATATTTACACAATCTATGTAGCTTACAGAATAATAAAGAGAGTAATGTTCCTTTGTATAATTTAAATAAGGTAGTGTTAACATTTCTTTTTAATAAATGGCGTTGAAAGTTCTTGATGATTTAGTACAATGCAAATTAACTTGTTTTTATGTAATTAGGTAAGTTTTCGTACTTTCTTGCTACTCAACATAAATATAGTATATGAATGCACTCAAACTGATTTATTTTGTAGCAGTTTGGCAATAATATCTTAGATTTAATTAAACATATACAAGCGCTTAATTTAATTAAGAACGGTAGACGAGTTGTGGGAGATACAAAAAAAACTACAGTAAATTAATAAGCTTCATCGTTATTAATAATTCATATTGTTATATGTTGGCTCACGTGCCCGGGGTTCGATTCTCAACTCAAATGTATAGATAAATAACACAGTAGATATAAAGTGTATATTGTTCGAAATAAGTACAAATTAGCTCTTAAGCTCTTAAGCATGTGAGCAAATGAAAACGAAATCAAGCTTGGGTTAGAAAAAATTAACTCATGTGCTCTATTGCTTCTGCTGATTTTAATTTAAATATGACAGTTATTATATTAGTAGACGTGTTAAGTTGTTTAAATTATTAAAAAGTTAAAAAGTGTTTACAACCGTAATTACTGATGTAGCAAATCTGACATTGTTTAAGCGTTGGTTTTTATATTAATTTTTAAATAAAATATTGACGCAATGGTTTAGGTTATGTATGTGTATTTCATTCTAAAACATTAACATAATGTTAATTCATAGTAGACATCTGTTTCAATTTTCAAAGTCAAGCTTAATTTCACTTTCGTGTGCTGACATGTTACAATAAAATTATTAATAAAGTTTAATTCTGAACGGCGGGCCTTGCACGCTGGTCCTGGGAGGTCCTCAACCCACCGTATGTGGACTGCTATGCCGGTATGACAAGATCTCGTTAAAATTCGCCTGGAACAGCGCAGTATAATCCACTGAGGAAACTCCCGTGACGTAAAAGTCACTATCAGTTGGTTAATATGAAAATCGCTAGTAGGGCGTTAATAGGGTGTTAGCCGTTTTCAATTTAAATTTCAAGTTTTTGTTTTTAAGTACATTTTTATTAATTAACTTCATATAATTCATTTTTTTTAAATAGAATGAATAAAGTGAAACAAAAACGAAATCTATTTTCAACTAGATAAAAAGAAGCCGTATGTAAATATTGCTTAGAACGACAAGAAACTAGTCCTGAATTAAATAAATATACAATTTTCGAAAAAGCTGCTTATATATTTTCAGTACGCTTTACTACATTTTATCCTTTTAAATTAAATTTCTAATGCTACATCTACTTTCCGTAGATTAGCGTAACTCAAGCTAAAGACATTTATACAAAATTTGATTTTTTCAATTGTTATTTCTTTAAGGGAATCAGATTCTGAAAGCGATTCTTTATTATTTTAATGATTCTTTAATTATTTAGAATTTCAATTAAATGTAACAAAATTATACGATTGCATACAAGATAAGATGTGTCTTGGTTGCATATATAATACAAGAGTACTTACTAAAGTTATTAATAAATTATGTTTTACTCTGTTTCACTAAAACTACGATTCATATTTAAGTTTAGCAAAATAACAAATGAGGTTACCTATTAAAATCGAAAACAGAAAAATTTTTTTTAGGTAATCTACCGAGCAAGTAGAAAAGATTTTAGCGAGTTTTTAAACGATTTTGAAGATTCTATCTTTTATATTACTCCTAATGTGAATTATTTTTTCTGATTTGGAGATTTTAACATTGATCTTTTAAATTTAAATAATAACACTACTTTAAAATTTATAAATACTTTGGAAACATTTGACCTGAAGCAAATTATTACGGAACCTACAAGGGTAACAGAATTTTTATCCACACTTCTAACGAGGATTTGGTAAATCAACGTTTTGTGAAGTTTGTGAAGTATGCATGACGTATCTTATCATTCATTGGTTTACTGTAATTTGAGTTTCAAGCCAACTGTTGATCAACCGTTCTTCAAATCGTATAGATTAAAAAAAATCGATTTCTTCTAAATTGCACTACCATGGTATCAGATTTATCGGTTATCAGATGTTGATGAAAAAATGAATTTTTTTAACGATAATATTCGTTATTTATTTGATCTATGTGCTTCTGTTAAAACAGCGAGATTTACTAAACCTGAGGTACCGTGGTTAACAGAAAATATTAAATTCTAGATGAATCTGCGCGATAAAGAATAAATTGTCTATGTTAAAAAAAAAACTTAAGCACACTGGAATTATTATAACGATTTAAGGAACTATACAACTAATGCCGTTAGACAGGAAAACGCCCTTACTTCGAATATATTGCAGGAGTAACTAACAGTAATCATTTTTGGAAGGCGCTGAAAACTCTTGATATCTATAGTAAATGCAAAAAGTCAGATATCCCTGAACATATTGGTAGTGTTGATAATATTGATGACTATTCAACACTATAACATATAAGCCAATCACATTGCAGACATTTGCTTTTTTCAACCAATAACAGCAGTATATCACTGAATATTGGGCACCATGCAAAATATTCACAAAACAATGTACGTACTCAAAAAATAAATAGCCTTGTTGCGAAGTATCGCTTAGCAACGATGTTCTGTCCTTAGTGATATCGCTAGGTTACGTAACACTAAACCCCAACAAACTGTGCGGCTTGTTTTAAAAATTTGAAAATGCTGTGTTTTGGAAGTATTCCGCTGAATTTTATTGAGAATGAATAATTATATTAATTGTTGGATTATTTTTCAATAAAGTTAATCGTTATGTATTAATATTGTTAAATAGTCGTCCCAAATACCACTCGAAGTGGATATATACTTTTTAAATATTTTGCCATTTCCATAGAAATTATTGCAAATTTCACTTAACAAAATCACATTTATTTTGATATGATTTTGTATCGTGAAATTTAAACGCAATAATTTACATGGAAACGACAAAATATTTGTCAAAAATATATCCACTGCTTGTGGTATTACCCTTGACTATTCAATTTACCTGTCATCTGTCAAAAAGTGGCCAATGAAAATCCAGAGTTCTGACGTTTCTTGACCAATCAAAAAAATATCAGTTGATATATCTTCCTAGAAGGTATTCAAGTGACTATTTTAAACAAATGTGATGTTTATTAAAAAAATTCAATATTAGTGTTCTGTTACTATATAAATTGCGTAGTTTGTTGCTAGATTTACTGAAAGCTAATTTTAAAAAGTAGTTTGGTTCATTAAATAGTCCCTGGAATACCATTCTTAGTCGAAGTTAAGTAGATTATTTTTGCGGTGGTATCATTACTCATGTCCATTGCGCTTGGGATTATCGTATCAAAGCGCAATGGATATTCGTGACACCGCCCCAAAAATAGTCGACATAACTTTGACTACTCATGGTATTATAAGTGACTATTTTTTAGATACAGGTATCGAAGATAAAGTAGTTCCAGATTCTAAGCTTCTCAATTATTATAATTCAAACTTAGTATCAAATATAACGAATACGTTCAGCTTTACTCTTGCTTCTGAAATTGACGTAGTGAATGTCTTATCTACAATTAAGTCTAACTCAGTTGGAGTAGACAGTGTAAGTATATCCATGATAAAATTGTTGTCTTTTTTTGATGCCCTATTTGCTACATATTATTAACTCTTGTTTATTAAATTGGTACCTACTTTCCTAGTGTACGGAAAATAGCAGAAGTACTACCTCTTTCCAAGGTTAATTTACCTTCTAGTTGTAAGGACCTACATCCTATCGGTATTCTACCAGCTGTTTCAAAACTATTGGAGAAAATTATGGCAAAACAAATCCGCCAGTACCTACATACACAAAAAAATACCTTCTGCTCAGTCTGGTTTCACACCAGGATACAGCTGCGTCACTGCTCTTACATGCATTACTGACGATATTCTGACCGCCACGAACAACAGTATGTTAACAATTTTAACACTTTTAGATTATTCCAAAGCTTTTGACATGATTGATCATGATTTGCGTTTAGCTAAACTACACTATTTCGGTTTTAATCAAAACGCTGTCAATTTATTGGTTAGTTTTCTCAGCGGTAGATATGTTATTATTTTTGGCAAATATTTCATATGGTAACGGGCCTTGCCTTTTCTAAATATATTAATAGAAAATACTCAGCTGTTTATTAAAAGTTCTTGTAAAAATTTAGACTTAATCATCGATCATAACTTTAGATTCAAAGAGCATATAAATAACTGCATTAAAAAAGTCTATATTAATCTGAAAATCTCTCCAGACATTCTTTGTCTCAAAACGCAAAAATCTGTTCTCTCTCACAGTTTACTTACTCTGATACAGTATATGGTCCTTGCTTAGATAGTACTGATATCAAACGAGTGCAAAACTCTTGTTTACGTTTTATTTTTGGCTTAAGAAAGTTCGATCATGTATCCGGTAAACTCTCTGTAACTAAATGGTTGAACATGAAAAATCGTAGGTCACTGCATTTTGCCTGATTATCCTATAAGCTGATAACTTCAAAAATTCCTGATTATCTCTACAATAAATTACGATACAGAACTGACGCTCACAATATCAATATAATGAGTAAAGGACTTTGCCTGCTCAAAAATATAGTCTATACGAACACTCTTTTTCATATAACGTTGTCAAAATTTATAACTTCTTATCTTTATTTTCTCACTTAGTGTTCGTAAATTCAAAAGCCTTTATCATGATTATTTACTTTAAACTCAGTAAAGGCAATTGAATTTTGATTTCCTGAGGTGTGTTTATTGATCTAGTATTTCCTTTCTGTATTACTGTATTTTTTGTATACAATTACTTTTTAATAAGCATCCAGCACATTAACGTTATTAAAATATATATTGTTTTGTTAATCATATGAATTAAGGTTAAGTGGAAGAGCAGAGCCATTACTTCAAAATGGCATCTGAACGTCGCCTGTATATAGTAAATATTATTATTTTTTCTCTTTTGTATTTTGTCAAAGCAATAAAAACTAATTATTATGATTATTGTTTGTCATAACTTACTTAAAAATTTTACGCTACTGACCGTAAAGTACAATCAGCTGAAATAGTAGGTACTTGGTACTTATGAAGTACACTCAAAAATTTGCATTTGACACTGTAAATGTCACGTGAATTTCCTAAATGGATTATAGTTGTGGACCAAACCTGGGATTATAAGATTAAGTGGGTGTGCGACAATGGCAGTGTTTACGTTTCTTGTCTCAAGCTAATGAAAAAACTCTTTTTTTCTAAGCCAATATCTCTGAAATTATTATTCATATACCAACGCAACTATAAAAAACTTGTAATTAATCATAAACTGTAAAAAACGTGATACTTGCGCGAAGTGAGTTTAGTACGTCATAATTTGCATAAAGAACATAGAAGCAAGGCGTATATTGACAAATAAATTAGATTAAAAGTTAAAAACAATGATATAAAATGTGTTACATTAAAAACCAGAATAGTATGCAGAACTTCTTGTAAAAAATACAAATAAGAATGGTCATTAAGGCGCGCTGGTAATTGTTATTAAAAATACCAGCTCACAGATTCAAGCTAAAACGCTACTGAAAGCTACTCTGGCGTATCGCGTGCGGATTTTGATCAGTTCATATGTGAGAATTGCGGAATCCGTTACCAGTATGTGTACTGGAAAGTCTGCTTCCCTATTAGTACGATTTACCAGCCATTCACAAAATTGCGACCACAGCAGATAATTCGTAGGAGTCAGTTCTTGCACTTTTTGCAGATGATAGGGGTACAAACCATTACTGCTCAATGTGCGCCAAACAAAGAATGGAGAAACTCCAACTTGGTAGGAAATTTGGCGTGTACATGTAGTTGGATCAGCATCAACCATTTTAAAAGTTTTTTCCCCATATTCAACCCATGTTCATTTGGTCTGCGGCAACCATGACCTTTCTTACGTTGTAAACTTCCAGAGTCTCTTCTGTGTTGGACAACTCGAAGAAAATAATTTTCGGAAAGCGTTTAATGATCTGGATATCTTTCCGAATACATACGTCTTGCACGTGCAGCGTTTCCTTGAGCAGCTCCGTACATAATAATCATATCTACATATTCTTCGTTACTGTAGTTGGTCATTTAAGTCGAATTAAACACTTAGTAGCTGATGTATCATAATTTTGACGTTTAAATGAATTAACACTCAAACAAATTTCTACTGCTACATGTTTTTAGTTATTATTAAATAGTCAACAGTTCTCCATCATTGAACACAAATTTTTAAGAAATTGAAAGAGTAATTTAAATAGCCGTAATTTTGACATTATTTATTTTTTAGATAACTCTCAAATATCTCCCGATTGAACTGAAAAAGTAAATTACTACTTGAGTTTGTAAATAATGCTTGTTAATTCATTCAACTTAATCTTGCTATAACTTTCTTGGTGTTGGGTTTTAATCAGAAGTTTATTAAAAAATAACTTTATTTTGGTCTCTTTTAGCTAACCTTTCAGCCCCCCGTACGGTATGAAACACCCTGTATCCCTATTTGGAGCAGAGATTTTTTAAATCTAAAGAAATAAATTTTGGTTTTCTGCTTTATCAGCTTCATTATGTTAGTGTTTACGTTTCTTGTCTCAAGCTAATGAGGAAACTGTTTTTTAAGCCAATATTTCGGAAATTTTTATTCCTATACAAAGGCAACTATAATAAAGTTGTAATTAATCATAAACTGTACCGTACTTGATGGTTTTAATTGCTTATTTCTTCTAACGATAGATTTTTCAATTTGCATTACAAAAAATCTGAACATATAATTGGATAAAGTGTATCAAATAGGGCAAAAAAGGTGTTGTGTATTATTTTCTGGAATATCTTTATATATTTCTTCCACTTTTTAGTCATTCCGAGAGTCCTGAAGCTAGAGGTGATCATTTTTGGAATTCCATTACAGCTGCTTTTTTATAATAGTTGTTTTCAAGTTTTTGAAACAGAAACCTTCTGGATCGGAATGGAATCGATTAATTTCATCTTAAATTATGTAATATTGTAATGGTATGATGCTTACAGAAATTCTGGTTGCATTGCTTACGAAGACTAAAAAAAGATTCAAATAGGCCCAGAATTGGTATTGTATTTATTGCAACAATATAAATTACTAGTAAACATTCATAATTACATAAGACATGATTAGCAATAACTGTAATTAACAGAGGTTAGTAATTGAATAAAACAGTATCGTCAGGGTTGCGTTCAGCTTGTATTCAATATTTGGGCCTGGTATGCCAAATGCAGCTAGTTTGTGATGACTGACAGATTAATTGTGTATTGTCACCACACAATAATGAGTAAGTACGAAGCGTTACAGAAGTTTTATGCAGCGTTCTGTATTCATATTATGATGCCAACAATCGATAACGCAGCTAAGGGCTTATTAAGCAGTGTAAGGCACAAAGATGCAAAGAACATTTGAAAAGCAACCTGAAAATCAAAGAAGACTGCAAGAAAGTGCTAATAGCTTGTGAATCAGTGTTTATTTAACTAAAAGTAAAAAAATGCAACCAACGTGAGTTTAGTGTTCCTGAATGACGTTTAGAAGCTTGTAAAAACTTACTAACCCAACTGTATAACATGTAGCTATAATGAACTAGAATGTCAATTGTTGCCAAGCCGAAAGCTTCTATGTAGTTTTGGTTCCCCGTTTTTAATTAATTTCGGTGATAAAAGTATATTATTTGTGCCAGTTGTGGAGTTTTATTTATTTACCACTGTGCCAAAGCAAGTTGTGGTTAATTTGGTAGTGTTCCGTAGTGCAGTCCTAGGGAAAATTGAAGCTGGAGCTTCGCCGATTTGTGATTGTCTTCGAAGCTAGGTTTTGGCAAGTTTGAAGCTGCGGGAAGCTGAAAGCAGAGCGCACCGTCTAGAGGAGCCCTTGTTTGTGGTTTATAAGAAAGAAGAGCAGCTAAAATATCGCCAGGAGGCAGGCATAGGCTTGGCTTCCCTTTCAACCGTAGGCCAGTGCGAGGTCAACTTACGAACCCGATCCAACAAGGCTGGGAGCTACGAGAAGCGGACAGCAACGTACAGGACCTGAGGAAGGCTTTGTTTTGTGGTCCAGAGACAGGCAGCAGCCGCTGAAAGCGTTCCAGGAAGAAATTATGTGCTGGGCTTCATCTTTTTGCTGACACCGGAAATGGATTTGGCCAGCAAGAAGCAAAAGCAGGTTGACGTCCATTTTCACTTGAACACAAGTTCCAGGTTAGCCAAACAACTTGATTATTTGAAATGCATTGTTATTATTTACCTGAGGTGAACTGATTAATTTTTGGTTTATTTGTGGTCAAAATTCGCTGGATTTCTGTGTTCTCGAACAGCTTTGTTTACAGCCAAATATTTGAGGTTATCTATCATTCTTTAAAATCGAGCATTTGCTATACAATGGTAAAATGTATACTGTGTAACAACCTAACCCCGGGGATACTTGTGCCTCAATAGCTAGCTGGCGCAAAGTTTAAATAATTTGCCAATAGATAAAATATAGAAGGCAACGTACCTTCATTATTGCAGTAAAGCATAATTGTATAATCATAATTTTTAATTAGCCGCATACAATAATACTGGAATCTTATAGAAAACTGGGCTTTATCTTTCGAAATACTCAAGATTTCTCAAATTGTAGTGCCTTGTGTAACCTATTCAATAGCTTAGTGAGGACCAAACTGGAGTATTGTGCTGTTATTTGGAATCCTTCCTATAACTATCAAATTGATAGACTCGAAAACGTACAAAAGAAGTTCCTTAATATTTTGAATTACCGTGTTAATGGATCGACACAAACTACAATGAAAAATCCTACAAATATTTATTAACGGACCTAAAGCACACATCTTTCAGAAACAGACGGTTGTATACTATAATAATTTCATTGTTTAAAATTTTAAGAGATCTAACTTGCACTCCTGCATTGCTATCAAGATTTTGTTTTCGAGTTCCGTGCGTTAATAATCAAGAAATATTTACATTTAAAAATCCTAGAACAAATTATCATTTCAATAGTCCTGTTATACTAATGTGTCAATTACATGATTCTTGTTTTAGTGACATTGATTTGTTTAATTTAAGTTTGAATAAATTTAAGACCAATGTATCTACTCGCCTCTCGGCTATAACTATTTGGTTTTGCTACTTGTATTTTACATTTATTCTGTAATTGGGTATTTTTACCTGTTGAATAAAAATTATTAGTATTATTATTATAGAAAGAAACCATGCAAATTATAACTTGTAATGTGGGTCGCTATTTATTTATTCAATTACAAATAATAGATATTACAATATGTTTTCCCATCATCTGAAAGGGAAAAAAAGAAACAGAAACGATCCTTGTGATAAAATAATGTATTGTTATGATATCATAAGAGTGGATATAGTTTGATGATCAATACGATAAAAAGATTTTGTAAAGCATTGTAGTCAGTCTTTGCAAAAGTTTAGAATATAAAAGGTTATTTGAATTAAATTTTTAAATAGAGATAAAATTTTAAAAAAATGAGAATGGAAAGAATAAATTTCATATAGTTTAATTTATAAAGTAAGATGTTAAAAGATAGAAGTTATTTTTACTACTGATATCAAATACGACAGACCAAATTAAAATATTAAAAGATAACAAAGTATGTAGGTATCAAATGTATATTTTAATATAGTAACCATCAATAATGAAAATACCGTAGTTAATAGAGTTGTTTGGAATGGAGAATAACAAATTTTGAAAAATGTAACATAATATTTTGGCTATTAATAAAATGTTGAAAACTTTACTGTTTTATATATAATAATGGTACTGGTATAATAAGAACAGTGAGTAAATAAATCTATGAAGATTAAATAAGGTGAAACATAATTCTCATGGTGTACGAGTAAAAAGATGTCTTAATTAATGAAGAGCATTTACTAATAAATGAAAATATAAGGTTTGGATTGGGCTGCTTTATTGGAGTTAATACAATTAAAAAAAAAGGAAATAAAAAGGATTCGACTGGTGCGGAGTACTGCAGGTGTAGGAGTCATTTATGGAAGACTGATGTATCTACTTGGGAATCATTCTGAGTGATTGGCTATATTGGGGTGCTTCGTCTTCATGCAGAGGACAGATCATTGGGACGTTGAGCCTGCAAGGAAATGGTATTAATTTGGAATATAACAAGAATAGTTTACTGGTAGAAGAGGATTGTGAAGGAGTGATATGTGGGTCGACGGGTTCAGTTTTTGGTTGAACGGAGGTTGGATTCTTCGACTACTTTGAGGTTTTTATAGAAGATTTGACGGCTGTAAATTGGTTGGACAGTTACTTGCAGTTGGACGTGTTCGTGTGATGACTGATTGTACAAAGGGGTCTGTGGTGCTGGATGTGCAATTAATGGCGTCAATAAGGTTGGTTATTAGTTTAGCCTAGAATAAAACTGAAGTATATGAACAATATTTATTAATTGCAATAATTAAAATAGTTAATACTTACTATAAAAGATATAGAGAATGTCATACATCATAATAATATTGAAAACAGTGTACGTTGGTCGTATCTGATTACAAGTAGAAGAATTATTTTGAATTCAGTCAAGATCAGTGACATTTAAGGTCATTTGACAATTGAGATTTATATTCTAAATATTTGACAAGTTAAAAATAAGACAACTAGATAAATGAACCTAACCCTGATTGAGTTTGCATGGTAATAGTATTTTTCAAGTAGAAATTATTTGAAATTAATTGATAAATAAGAAATAAATACTTACAGCTAGCAGAGCAGGGCAATCGAATTAAATACTTATGGTGTCGAAACATTAAACCATTGCAGTATATTGGCAGAAAGGTAAACTTTATTGTATGTATACTTCCTCAGATATTGTTCTCGCAGATTAAAGTTGGAAACCGCTTGCTTAGATTGGTCCAGCTATAGCACCTACTGCTATGGCGAGCCTCTACACCGCAAGGTAAAATGAGGTTACAGATAATACGGTCGTGGTACGCCTGCCACGGAAATAGTTGGTCCCGAATGTCATAATAACATCACGACAGTCATTAGTGGGATTGGAAGTCCCCATAAAATGTACAGCGTCCCCTATAATTATCCTAACGGCTGTTGGCTGAGTACAAAATAAATAAATAAATACATTTAGTACCTTTCTTTAGGTTAAAGCCATCAATTCTTGATAAGGAATATTTGTAGGCTAAAATCAAAATAAAGGTAATATTGACTTATGTCAAACTGATCTGCAACTTTGACAAATACACTGCTTTTACTTAGTTTTTTATTAGTATCTCTGAAATTTATATCCCGTTTGTGCTCTTCTTTTGAAGTCTGTCTTAATTTCACTTTAAAATAAATCTAAGTTTATTGCCCTCTGTATTTATATTATGCTTGCCAAGCTATTATTCAAAATTTTATTTCAACATTCGTGCCTTTTAGAAGCTCGCATTCTAGAATATTATCTGATATTGACATATGAAGCAGTTTCCTGTTTAGAACATCTTACTATAATTCTGAGCTTTAAGTGAGTTTACAAAGTTTGGGGCGTGGGGCCAAGCACGCATTAAAATATTGACTTAACTGAGCACAAGACGAGTACGAAAGAACTTTAAGTGACATTTAGTGTTTACCTGCTCTAGCACATTAATAAGGACTCGGTAGACATAACGGTCCCAAAAGTGAATTACGAAGTTAAGTTTTGCGCCTTGAATTCCATATGGCAGCAGAAGTAAGAGTAACAGGCTCGTCAACTTTTATTTCGTTATAATTAAAGTGTTTATCTCGTTAAAGTCGAAAATGATAGATGTAACGGTCCAGAAAATGACTCATCTACCGTTTCCGTATTATCTGCCTTCAAAACCGGGCGGAGCTTTACAGATTGCACAAAGAGGGCAATTTCATGGAGATTTTCAAATGCATTGAGATTCACGTTACAGCGTTATTAAGTCATAAAAAGATTCCAGACCGGGTGATGCATCGAATTGTTGCGTATGCGGTTGTATAGGGCAGCAAAGTAATTTGGGTATACACTAGTTGTTAGTGAATATTTTTTGTAGAAATTTTAGTTTCGCGGAAATACAGATGCGTCACCTTTCTTTATAGTATCTCTCATTTATTATCGACATTTGTAATACAAGAGGTTAGCTCTCGTATTACAACTTTGACATAAGTATCTTCGAATTTTTTCTATATTACCGTGTATAATGGCATCAATGCATTTGATATCATCTTTTCCCATAATACAGCCTCTGATTATTGACCATGTTATTCCATTTGTTGTCTCTATATCTTTCATTATGAGCTGCCTCTTTCCATGGCGAGCTTTTGTTCTATTTGTAATATGGGTGATAGATTTTCGTATAAATGACCAGCCATTTGAAAATATTCAGCTATAAGTACCTGGGGTTCATAAGCGTAACTTGGGGCATCACTTTGGGGGGGCAAAATCAAGACTTCACAAAATTTGTAAACCTAAATTGCGAAAAAAGGCTGCAGTTACACTTTAAAATCAAAATTTTGGGTCGGCAACTGCCCCCCCTTGCCCCTCCCAAGTTACGCCTATGCTGGGGTTATACATGACAGTAACACATTAACAAAGTTAAAGTTATCAATTACCAATTACGTCGTTCTAATACTAATTTGATTTCGCAGTCTTCAACGCCCGTTCCCATTATTTAACGTACGACGTCACTGTGAGGCGAAACTTTCTCTTCGATGGGAATGAAAAAGACGACATTTATACTAAAGGGTATCACGGTTGAGTGAAGAAGAGGACGAGGTTTAGAAATGAGCGTTGTCTCCATGGTTTTTGCAAATCCTGCCGATGAAAACAGATCTTGTGGCCGGTATCGCTTTGGTATTTGGCAATAACTGATGATGATATTAGATCTGATGTGAGAAAACGCTGGTATGCAGAGATAGCAATACGTATTACAGTTCAGTTTTACCAATGTGTACAGCATTACAGAAGGAAGATACTCGGTAAACACATTTTGATCAACAATATTCAATTGAAGAAGGTTTTCCTTCAATATTTTCTTTTCGAAGAACATTTTCGATGCAATAGCGAGCCTTGGTGAATATAGGGAAAAAAGACAAGCAATACTGGAGGATATATTCTTCGAGTTTTGGGTGGCTGTGGATAAAGATAGTGATTGATAGCAGACCGTATATCCCTAACATGCTAACGTTGCTTCTAAAAGTTTTAAATTCAGCGTGGATGTTATCGAGTTGAGGTATGAAAACAGCACTGTGCTCATATGAATTAATTAATGATGATAGAATTTTTGCGTTGGATTATGATGCAAAATGCAAGACATGCAGATAACGGTCAGTGGGATGGGCTTGTGATATATAGAAAACCAAATGCGACACTGGGTTAGAAAAAACAACTACATGTAAGAGCGGAAGAATATGGTTGTTTTTTATCTTTATGGTAAACTTGATGTCTCGGTGTTAATCATTACTGAGGTAACTTAAGAAGACGGATAAACTGTATTTACTTTATGCCCAAATGATAAAGACGTCGTCAATGTATTGAAACCGGACCTTGGATTCAATTTTAAAGATTTCAGAATGCTTCCGTGAATATGTTGACGGCAGAGGCGAGCCTATAAACGCACCAGAGATTTCAGTTGCCACAAACTATTAGTAAGTCGGTGATCTTACATCTATAACAGACGCTTTCTAAGTACTGACTAGAAAAAAAAAATGGTGATTATGCGTTTTGTTACTATGTTTACTACGTCATATGACGAAAAAATTAAATAATAATACTGTAACAATCTTCAGGGGGGAAATTATCAACAGCTTAAGGCAGAAAATCGAGAAGGATAACAATAGAACACTTGCGCCTTGCGGATTACCGTAGAATAAGATCGATATATCGCAGTAGCAGCAATGCCTTTCTTTAAAATAGGGCGTAATATCAAAACTTGAAGCACGACAGGAATAGAGGAGATTCATAGAAAAACGGTTCATCCTTCTAAACTAAGATTTTAATTTGCGAAAATTGTTGATCGTATCCGATATGATTTGACTTAGGTACTTTAAAATAAATAATAGAACAATAATGAAATTTTAGCTAATCATTCATGATATAGTCTTTTCGAATATAACACGCAGTCACGAGAATTATGAATGATGAACTGTCAAACCCAAATTTATCGGAAATTCGTAGTTACTAGTTATATTAATTATAATTAATGTAGATACACATGATATGTTTGGCTTACAGGTAATAATTTTCCTGACATACCTTGGCTGGTCACATACGTGGGTAGGTACTTAACGAGCCGGAGAGATCGAACCCTGAATTTTATTTAATTTGTAAAATCCAAGAGCAGCCGAGTATTATCTTTTGTGCTCATTAAATTAACGCAGAGTCTCAAAAATTATCTTCTTTATTTCGTCAGATTACAGAAAGTATTTGCTTATACATTTTATGGTATTCTGAATCGTAAGCCCGTTTACTGAGCTCTGTCTCTAGTGGCAAAGAGTATATTTAAGAGCCGAGCCGGTAAAGGATTATAAATGGATGTTTATCACCAGTACATATGTTGCATAGCTCACAAAAAAAGCAGCAACGTCATTTAAATTTAAAAAAGAATTATTCAACATTTACAATTTACACTGCTCGACCGTTTCCAAAACTTTACGTGATCATTCGTACAACACGCTTGCTATCGCTCACTTGTTAAATACCGTGCTTAAAGTTCTAAATAAAACATTTGCTATGAACAGACGAGGCTCTAAAATTATTTTAATTCCGGCTCTTTTCACAACATAAGTTACTAGTACCCAACGTGGGGCGTACAGTTATTTTAACTTAGACCTTATATAGCAATACATACGCATCCAACACATACGACAAACATTTTGCACGTTATTCGTATCCTCCTATAACATAAAATCGTTGACCTCTTTGTTTGTATGTTTTTTTGTTCGCTATCTCCTTCGAAGATACTGGACTGATTAAGTTGTATGATGGTTTAAAATTTTGCTAATATTTAGACTTAGATCGTAGGCCGGTTTTTATTTAAAAAAAAGTACGAAAACATTTTAATTTAATTAAATCGTGTAAGTAGCGGAGTAAAGCGTATGTGGCCGGGGGCTGCGGTGCGACAGCTGTTATTGCCGTGGGCTGCACTGCGGCAGCTGTTAGCTCAAGTGATTCACTATGTCCATATACCATTATAGCAGCGCCTTATTCAACCAGTGGTAGAATGCTCGTCTGCCACGCGGGAGGCCTGGTTTTGATTTCCGGCCGATGCATGCTTTTTTTAAATTTATATTAATAGGTTTCTCCTAAATTAGCGAACCGAAGCCTAGCTCGGGTGATCCACTAGTATAATAATAATGATAGGCAATGAATGGAAGTGTTATTACTTTTTTATATTAATTTATAATTTTGTAACTCCTTAAGAATTGCCTGTATAAATATTAGGTACAAAGTTAATTAAATAGTTTTAGCTTAATCGATAAATCTTTTTTTAATCTAGCTCAGTAGAATACGAATAACTCAAATCAGGTTTGGGTTTTAACAGTTGAGTAAAATTATAATTTTATTAAATTGACATTAGATCCAATGCAAACTTTGATTAAATTATGTTCTCGCATTATTATGTTATTATATTTATTTTTTTAAATAATCTCAATTGCACTTAATACTGTATAAAATAACTAATTACAATCTGGTTAATTTGCTAAGTTTTGTCCCTTTATCTTTTTATGGTATACGGATTAATTTATATCTACTAACATTGCCTCTACAACTCTTAATTCAATTAAAACACCACTTAACTTTATTATTGGGTTTTATTTAATTAGCATATTAAAACCAGTTTGCATGTGTCTTCTGTTTTATTTTTTATTTACAATTACACATTCTTTATGTGGTTTATGTTCACATTCATGTAAAATTATCGATGATAGTTTATGTGACTAATCTTTCACTTTTTAACCAACTTGTAATTCAACATTAATTTTAGCATGTATTAACACTATTTAACGTTACTTTCACAGTAAACTACAGCTTGATTACATTACGGTAGCATAACAATCCTTATTAAATGTGTCACCGTCTAGTACTGATCTTAAATCAATTATTAACAGGTATATCCAGGTAATAGTCTTTCAAATGAAAACATTCTCCCAAGTTATAACAATCGTGTCCGCCTAACCCCATTGACATAAGTATACTATATCATTTTACTAAAAAACTTTTATTTTTTCAAGTATCAACTTTTTAACAATTAAACTATAACAATCTTGTTATTTTTATTTAATTCTTGAACCTTAAAATGATTAATTGAACAGAATAGTCTCCGGGTGCAATACCATAGCAAATCATAATAATAATTTATTTATTAACCCCACTTTGAAACAAATCAAACAAATCACATTTCGTTTAGGGATATCTAATTATTTCGTCATGGTTAAAAAGCTCACATTCAACATGTTTGCAAAACCCGAGCTGATCTACCGTGTGGCAGTTATCTGTAGATTTTTAGTTCATACCTATTTAAGCTTACACGATTTTCTTTTAATGTGTTGAATAAGCGCCCTGAGCGGCTATGGATTATAAAGCGCATGTGTATACAATTTCAAACTTTATATTCTATTATTCATTTAACTTAAGTTAAAGTCAATTTAAACAGAAACAATAATTATGTGTAATAACACACGGATACCATACAAAATTTTATCCAACAACTGAATAAATATCTAAAAAACATAAATTTTGTATTGACAACTTTGAAAAGTCAAAATGAAAAAATTAACTGGGAGTCAACTAAAGTACCGAGAGTTCAAATAAATGTATAATTAGTCGCCTGTGATTCGTGTTTTACGTTTGGTAGTGCTGAACTGTATCGTCAGTCTATGTCAAGTTCGAGGTTAATAGGTTAGGTTTCTTTGTCATTTGCATAGACTAACGTAAAACTTAACCTGCAAATCTCGAATTTAATAGCTTGACAGTGCTATCAACACTACAGTAGTGAGTGACTAACGGTTTTTATCTGGCCAGTGAGTTATGGTGTTTATCTCACATATATAATGCAACTAGTGGGTTCTTGAATATCAAATAATCGTTTCTGTTTACAGGAGATATATTGTTTGACAATAAAGCGAGTCCGAAGGCCTAATTGCCTGAAACAATATTTTGAGTGGAAACATAAATGATTTGATAATCAAGAAGACACAAGTTGCATTCGGCTAGATTATATCACGAGCCAATAAACAACGTTTGAACAGTTTATTTATAAATTTTAAAAGTACAGTTAGTGTGGTTGCTATGATGATTGTTCTTTTCGGCAGACAACGCGATGTTTGTGAAGGTATTTGAGTATCAGTTATTAGTCAAGAAAGTATATGATTGTCACCGTTGCTATGTACATTATCAAAAGCTAGTGCATGCGTAACTATGCATTTTTACCGTTTTTTATTGATTGATGTTATTCTTAAACCGTTTATTAACGTAGTCCAGAACGACGAAATTCGAAACGGCTCGGTCCAACAAGATAAACCGGTTTCATCCAAGATCATGCGATTCAGCTGCTTCACACTATTTTGTGTTTCCACACCATAAACTCAAAGGACAATGTCAACTAATTGATAAAGTATGCTGATGTATATTTTCGAAAACATGAAACACCGCATGAACTTATGTTTAAATGTTGCTGGCCATTATTTTTAGCATCTACTAAACTACATAACTGTAATAAAATAATGTGTTTTTCTACTTTTAATACGTATTCTTAAGTATAATTATTTATTTTATTGTGTTATCACTCACTGCATTATTACATTTTGAATAAATGTCAAAATTGTTTGAAAGCTGTTGCTTTGAATTACGTTTTATTTAAGATTAGATGGTATAAAGACGGACATAAACATGCGATTTAGTAGCCACCCGTGATTTAAAGACATATTGAACACTCGTTGCAACCTCTGTAGATTCTACAATTAATATAAAAAATACAACTTGGAGAGTGACAAAATCGAAATTCCGAAGTTCCTCGAACCGTAATATGACCGCCTTGATAACAAATAAGCTTCACAAAAGAAAAAAAAAGTGAACATTTTGCGTACATACTTTCCTGTACATGTTTACACAGTTAAATAGTTTACTTGTCTGTCATAATACTTCTATACCTTTTATCTACTAGGAATGATTCAACGTATACTACTAACCCATCTTAAAACAAAGCGATTCATTGTGTGTTCGTATAAATTTCTCTAGTGTACACTTTCTAGCAAATTAACGTTGAATAATAAGAGACTAGAAACTTAGACTTAGTTAGAAACTTGATAAAATACAGAATGTTGGGATAACAATTTTACAACTTTTAAAACGTAATTTGAAAAAAACGACATAATCTTGGTACAAAAATAACTAATAAAAAATACGATTGTAAATTTAATTACTACTTGCTTTTTAAAGATTTCTATAAACGCCAACCATTTCCTTTCAATAATGATAGACACAAACAGTAAAATCCGTTATCGTTTAATTTAAACTTAACTGGTCATTAACCTGAAGCTTTTTGTCCGAATGAGTGTCTGATTTATCTTTGTACGGATTTGTGCAACACTGAAAAATGCATAAATAACGTACTGTTGTTTTATTTCAAAAACTCGAACCGTTTTCAGGATAATCGCCGCCACTCTTAAAAAACAATGCCTCTGGCGTTTTAAATACTAATCAAGTAGGCACGTGCTCATAATTTCGTAACTATAGTCGACATATTCGTTTTTGTAGTAACGTCCCTTTGAAGGTCTTTCTGTACTGGTATTTCTGTAAAAATTACATAGTATACATCTATTTAGTTTGTATATTCAGTTTTTTTTTCAGGAAATAATACTACATGCCCAAAACATGTTAAGAGATAGCCATTTACAATCTAGCAACAAACTGAAGATCTTAGAAAGTTGCTATTGTTAGTTGAACATTTTCAAAGTTTAATCAAAGAAAATTTCGAGGATATACGAGAGTTCTACAGTATTGATTGTATCTGCCGTTAACACCCTGTGAATGATAATCTCGTAAACAGTAAGTGATGAAAATTTGGTCGAATTAGAAGAAGTGTATAATATTTTAAGTGCTGCTGTACTCAACATTCAAATAATAAAATTGTCGTTTCATTTTCACTGTAGATTGAAAAAAAATATGTTGAAGATCCTTAGGATAGTTGAGACCTCATCTCTTTTTTCTTAGCCTTAGTCATTTACAGTGATCCCTAGATTTTTTCAGTCTAGTTGGTTAAACACTCTCTCCAGTACTAAGTTGAAGAGTTGTGGCGCAATTGTTTTGCCGGTCCTAATTAATCTTTTTAAAAGGCTGGGCTTTTTAAATCATGTATCTTGACTGATGCTGTCATGTTATCATAAACGTTTACAAATATATTAAAAAATGTCTGAGATAATTGGATACGAAAAATAAAATGTGAGACAATCATTTACAACAAATGATAACGTGTTATATATATTAACGATACAAGTTGATCATGAGTATCTTAACGAAACGAGTTTTATTGCTCACCGCCCAGTTTTGGCAATCAAACTCGTTTCATTAATCAAACGTGTATTGTTCAATATTTTATCTTCTTCAATAAATGATTGTTTAACGTATTCTTTGTTTTTAAAAAAAGAGTGCGGTAATATCATCTATAATAGCACTGCGTGCGGTAATAAAGCTCTTAACGATACTCCAATTAATTTGATAAATAGTTTATAACAATACCGATGAAGATAATGGTATATTACCTACGAAAGTGACATATATCGTCCGAGTATATTTGAGAAACGATGCGAAGCCTAGCCAAGCCGAATGACATAAAACACGAGCGTACGATACACTTTCGAGCGAGATATATACGCTATTTTTCCCACGACCACAAAGATAGTCATCATCATCGTCATCGTCCTTTCATGGATTAGGCATGTACGCCTGTTCCGGCGTTCATCGCTTTCTAGGCTTCCCCACGTCTCTTCTTCTAGTTGGAATTGCCACTATCTTATAAATGTTTAATTTGGTATCTATTCGTATTTTGTTCTTTAAATTTCTTTGGATGGTGCCCCATATAGCTCTAAATTTATTAGTTTTGTTCTGTATATTTTTATTTAAAGAGTATGTGATGTTGCAACCTAAATAATTAAAACGTTTCACTTGCTCATGGATGTAGTCGTCTATTATTATTTTTGTTGATGTGAGATATCTTAAAACTATATTCGGGACATAGGAGATGTAGAGAGTACACTACTTTCTGTAGGTTATCTTCCATTTCTTATCTTCACCTGGTCATCGGAAAATAATAGTGTGGAAATTATATGCTGTCGATTTAGTGTTATCCGTTTGGGCCTGTTTTCTTCCACTTCCATATCATGTGACCAATAGATTGTTATAGCTTCAGTGCTATGCTATTATTTTATTTGATTTTTAATAGATAGATTTTTGTTTAGATTAATTTATGTAAAATATGCCCTCATTTAAATGATTTATTGTTGAGTTTATTTCTTTTACTAGCTCCGGTAAAACATTTACTCTTAAATCAGGTTAGGTTCAAGCATTATAAAGTATGATTAATTATTTGCATTTATTAATCTTTGCTATCGTCTTGATTATCAAAATTATTATACTTGGTGGTTAATTGGTGGTATGAGAATTATCTCAAATGACACTTTTATAACTGCCAAAGTCTAATTATTAATATGAAAGGTTAGCACAACTCATATCTTTTACAATTCATGTTTTAAATGTTGATAAATGGTAAGTACTTTTTGTAAATATCTTATTCGCTCACTATTGAAACTTATTATTGTTTATTTTTACATATATGTGTGATTACTTAGGTGCTCTGATCAGATGTTCCCGTTCCAATTAAGTACATGCTGCCTGCTTAATCCGGTGTCCAGGAATGGGAAGGTACGTAACGCTCCTATTAACTTTAGGTATAGTCTTACTTAAATCTGCAACGAAGAACTGCCACGATGAATGGAGTACGGATGCAGATTCACACAGCAACCCAAGAAAACAGCTTTCCTAATAACAACTCCCCTGCAGTTCATTCAAATCCACCCAGGTGTAGATGTGTTTACTAGATGGTGACTCCAATGCAGTTCATCCAAATCAAACAGGATATTTTAGACCAACCTCCAATAATATCTCTAATGCAGCACGCATCCAAATCATCCACAGGCTTCACATCACCAATCCCAAAAAAGACTATTTTGCCGATCGTAGCTGTTATCCCCTCTTCAGTAATACATTTGTAACTTTATTTATATTTTAGTTTGTTTAAAATATTTACTTTGACTTCATTTTCACTTATACCGCTTTATACTATTTAAATAAGAAAATTCATTTTTATAAGGGGTTTATTTTCAAATTTTGCTTTTTATCAAATCTTACCTATACAGTTTCTGAATAAAAAATTTGTTGTTATTTCTTAATTAAAATTCATCATAGTAATCTATTCACAATTTGTTTTAAACTAACATTCATTGATAATTTACATTACAAACTATTTATAGTAATTTGACATTTCATGTGACTTTTAAAATATTCATTCCGCTTAGGCCTTTCACATTTATTCAAACTATTTCATACTTTGTTCTACTTGTTATCTAAATTCAATTGTGAATTGTTCTCAGATACTACCAAATAACCATCTTTATTACTTCAAATATCATATTTTAATTCATATGTTCGAACCCTTTTCTAAGAATATTAATTGCTTTACCGGATTTGAACTAAATCTGTAATTTATTAAATAAATTTCAAATAGCTATCCTGTTCTTTTAATATTTAAATTCACTTTTTATAAAATATAATGTTTTAATAATTAGGTACTTTATCATTGCATAATTAATCTTTAGGTATGATTAACTTTTATAAATTAATTATTAGTTTTGAGGTACGATATCATAACAATATATTGAGATGTTATTTAGCCAGTTACTCAACTCTGTCTCTGTCTTACTGTCTCTGTTTCTCAAGTCAATAAAGCACAAAGCTGGGGTAAATCAGGTAACTGCAAGAAGTTACATCAGAAATTTTAATTCATAACTACATTGTTAAAGCATTGCCGACATTAAATGGAATTACTTCAGAATAAATGGCAATAACGCAGAGCTCCATTCGTAAATTAGTGTCACAGAAATATCAATTAGCATAAATTAAGAGGTTGGTGCAAAGTAAAGCCAGTCAAAATTCAACAAATCTATCACCAAAGGGTTTATTACATGCGTGTTAAATAAATTTACATGTCAGTATAATGAATAAGTACAGTTCTATGAACTTTTTAAATAAAGGTAAGAGGGACAATCCAAATAAAACATAGTGAGCGGCGCTATAACCTAGTTTAAATACGAACGTGAACAAACAATAATTTTAGAATTAAGATTTTGTACATTTTTATAATATAAGTTAACATTTTGTTTATAAGTAACTGATTTGTACTTAGTTAACATCCACAATTATGAATTTAGATAGGCAATTGTTGTTACCGGGAGAAAAAAATGAATAAAAATTATTTCATGACAGTCTAATTTGTCTCTCCAGATTGAGTTTTAAGCCATTTACAATTGAAATAAATTAAAAATAATTATACCATCGTGATCAGGGGTTTGTAGTGCATATGTGAGAATGTGGGTGTGAAAATCCATCACCTAAAAATTATTTTCATCTGCGACCATCTTCCGAACCACTTCGCCAACGACGAGAAGTTTACGATCATCAGATTTTGAGCACAATTGAGGTCAGGCGTTTGAAATTTTGGTAGAACCACGTCCGCACGCCGTGCAGGAGTACACCGCAGCAGTTTCAACATTCTAGGGTTCCGCTTCCAGCAGCGAGCATCAGGAGAAGCTGTTCCGAGCTAGTTCCCGCAGCCTAAAAAAGGTCAGGTTAGTGTTGCAAAGCAAATATTCGTGCTAGAGTTTCGAAACTTACCATGAGGAACGAGTCCTATAAAGGAAGCCGATCCCAGTCTTACAATACTTTAATTATCTGAATTTTCTCTAAAAGTTCCATCTAGGCCAACGCGAAGCAATGACGTTTTTGCTCTACAATTAAAAAATACGGACGCTGCAATCAATTCTCCGGTTTATCGTTTGTCTTGGTATTATAATAATTACTGCAAATTTTCAAATTGTCTTGATTTATTTAATTCGACCTTCACAAATTTTAAGTATAAAATGTCTCAGTTGATATTTTTAAACTGATTTTGATTTTGCGAATGAAGGGTGTCTCGGGGTGCTATGGAGATCAGGGCGTATCGCCTAGCCTACACACTGGTGCGTTGCATTTTATTTCCACGGCATCTCGAGTCTTTTCATATTGTTACTGCAAGCAATATCACATGTGCTTTTAACTTCTCCTGCATTCCTCTCCTACATGTTTTAGTTTTTAATATTTATTATTACTACTCATGTATATTGTATTGCTTTAACTTGTCATTAGTATCAAACTTGTGTTTGTTTCATTGAATGGCATGACTATCAATGTAATATTATCGTTATAAATGTATGTAGTGGTAAATTGTAATTGGGTTGATGCTTTTGCGTGTCAACCTGTTATTTACCCAAATAAATAAATAAATAAATAAAAGAGCATGAGGTCCAAAAATTGTAAAAATATAAGTTGAGGTTATGTTTCTTCACATGAAAGGACGCGTTCAAAACAATTGAATTCGCAGGAAGCCGCGAATGATCTCAAAACAAAACACGATTAGTGACGCTTAATAAAGCGCGAGATTCGAATTACCTGATAATTTGTTCATAGATTTGCCTTTGAATTAACTTGTAAATACACCAGAAACGAACCGCACAAAAATTCAATTTGTTGATAGATAAATTGACAGCGTAGTGAGTCTGCGCGTTGCTGCTTTTTAATTTCACAGCCCAGTGGCGTAACACGGGAGTTTCAATATGAACATGTCGGTGAACCTAACTTGCAGATTTGAGTCTTCATGCCTACTGAAAGCTAGCCATAAATAACTTTACTTGCAGATGTGCGAATTACTATAGGGGGCAAAACACTACAATCAATGAACCCATTTATACAATTATTTATTTACTTTTAATCAGTATTGTACATGATGTAAGTATTAAGCTTATTAAGAATTACAATAGTCCTGTACAATATATATTAAATACTGTTGGTGATAGTTGTAACCTTGTGCAAGTTCTTGGTTTGTTTATATTTCGTCTATTGTGCTATTGTTGTTCAGTGTTAACACGGTCTTTTTATCGTTGTAGAGGCTTTTAATTGAATTTATTAGATGTTGTGGATATCCCTCTTTTTCCATTATTTTCCAAAGCTTTAGTCTCGTTACTCAGTCGAATGTTTTTTCGTAATCTAGAAACGCTATGTGCGTTTCACAATTGTACTCTCGCCGTTTCTCTATTAATTGTTGGAGAGTGAATACATTGTCCGTGCATGACCGTCCGGTTATGAAGCCTGTTTATTCTTCGGATATTATGACTTATTTTATTGTCTTAGTCTGTTATTTATTATGCACACGTAGATTTTGTAAGTCGTGTCTACCAGATTTATACCCCTGTAGTTTTCACAAGATGTTCGGTTTCCTTTCTTGAAGAGGGATGGATATAACTTAATCTTTAGCCATTCCAATGTTACTTTTCATTCTCTTCAACACATAATACTCGTAATAAAGTGTAATAGACGTAGTTTCAGTATAGGTCCTCCGTATTTGTACATTTCTGCGTTTATACCATCTAATCCGGTTGCTTTACGGTCTTTCATTTTTCTAAGGGCAATTTTGAGCTCTTCTAGACATATGAGATCTATGCTTTTGTTCTTTCTTCCATCGGGAATTATTTCGTTTTCATCTGAGAATGGATCATGCCACAGTCTCTCATAATGTCTTATCCAGTCCTCTTCGTCAATACAATCTAGGCGAGTTGTGTCTCTTTCGTCTTTAATTAAGATTATTATTGCTTTGTATGCAAATTGTTGTCTCCCGTGATAACGTCTCTCGTTGTCAAGTTTATTAATGAAATAATCCAAAGAATCTCGATGCGCTCTTCCGCGTATGGACTTGACTTTTATGTCTTCATTTTTATTTGCTTTTGTTGATTTAGATAGGATTGTTCTGTATATCGTTTGTTTTTGTTTTACAGCTTGTTCTATTTCAAAGTTCTATATTTTCAAACCGTTTTTTCTTGTATTTTGCTTTTTGGTACTTAATGCTTATATTGCTGATTGAATTACTAGGTTTTTGATGTTGTTCCATTCTTCTTCGATATATTCGCTGGTAGCATCTTGTACACTTCTGTGAAGCCTCTGCTGGTATAGATTTCTAACGCCCAAGTCTTGTAGTAGGTGAACTTTAAACATGCTCACTTCAGTTTTCTTGATTGGTAATCGATTTGGGTGTTGTTTTTTCCATCTTCTGTACAGGCTGATTTTTGAAACCACCACGTAGTAATCCATGTAAATATCGAACCCTCTGTGTACTCTAGTATCGGTTACCTGTTTAGATATTTTATGGTTTGCTACTATATAGTCAATGATTGTTCTAGTTCCTCTGGCTGGCCATGTGTATTTCTGTACATTCTTTTCTCTGAAAACAAGTATTTGTGACTGTCAAGTTGTTGAAAGTTGCAAAGTTTCTTAATCTATGACCGTTCTTATTTATTGTTATTTCACCAAATGCGCCGATTATCCCTGGAATTATTTGTTTAAGCACTCTAGCATTGAAGTCTCCTGCTACAATTCTATGTTGATTTTTATATTTATTATGTGTGTAAAAATCTTCCGATTCTTGGTCTTTCCCTTCTTCGGGCGCATAGATACCAATGACTATTAATATTCCTCTCTTGTGTTTAAGACTTACTGTTATTATTCGTTTACTAATGAATTTGTAACTTTTTATATTGTTTCTCCATGTGTTGTCTATGAACCAAATCCTTGGGAAATACTCTGCATTGTTCTTAAATTCAGTTTCGAATTTTTATATAAGAAGGTTGGCAACAAAAAGAGAAAGGCTGTTTTCCATTGCAGTTCCTTCGCGTTGTTCATAGCATTTTCCATCTATTTGAAAGCAATTCTGGGACATGTAATGAGTAGTTACTCTAACAATCTCGTCAATTTTATTGAATCCAAATTATTATCCGTAAGTAATTCCCTTAGATATGTCATGGTTTGTGGGACTGGTACGCTTGGAAACAACACAAGAACACACATCAAATGGAATTAAAATCTCGCTTTCACCAAGTTCCAAATCTTTAAATTTATTTATAAACTCTAACGTGTTGTCGACCAAAGAATTATTTTGAGGTTTTGGCAAGTTTTTAAATTCATTTGTTAACCATTTAGGTAAGAGGTAAGTCGGAGAGTTAATACCAGAAGCAATAGGTCTCACCGTTTTAACTGGCTTATGTATCTTAGGTAGACAATACATTTGACATTTCTGGATCAATTTTACCGAAAGGCTGACCCCTTGATATGTTTTGCAACACCATTCTTGAAATGCAGATTCGCGAAGAAGCGATTGCATTTCTCGTGAAATTTTTCCATTTACTTTCAGCCTTTCTTGGCGAAATTGCTTTTTTTTCGTTTACAATAAAAAATTTCTTGAAAAAGTGAATCATCAATATGTTACAGTTTTATAGCAATTAAAAAATGTTGCAGAAAAGCTTCCAACTGCAGTTTAATATTGCCAATCTTCTACATTTTCTTGGTGAATACATGTTATCAACTTTAAGCACAAACAAAGGCGGCTGGAGAAATGATACTTACTTTAATTGCTTACGATCCCAAGTTGCAATCAAAACACCAAATTGTCTCACTCGGGCACTGCCCAGGCGAGTCACTATCAATCGCAAATCAGTGGGGGTCGTCTGCCAACTGCAGTCGAAGACGGCGTGAGTTCTAAAGATGGAAAGATTGGCGCCACCGATTTATGATAACAAAAAAACGAAGCCTTAACCCCTTGATTCAGCGATTGTTAGATTTCGCTCCAGCTAAATCGGAACACTGAGAAATTACTAGAAATGCGCAAAACCGGAGTCAAACAATCAAGTGTAATTAAATATGACAAGTTCGTTTTATTCACTCATAAGGTTGGGCACACACATAAAAAGATACACATAGGTAAAAAGTTTCAGGCCTGCATATGCATTGTAACTGCCCCAAGGATCCTTGTTCACAAAAATAAGGTGGCCAAATTAAAACACCAGATTATAAAATTAACGGAAATTCCTGCGGCTCCCGGATAGTGACGTTAATGTAAAATAGTAAAATTACAGCGGGCGTCCGCCTCAGGAATTTCTATACTGTTGTACATATAATAAACAAATAAATATCACAATCCGCAGCAAAAGTAGAACTGCGGCGAGGGAAAGCCTCTTACTTTACACATTAAAAAAAAGATACGCCATCAAGTGATGCGTCCAGACCATTATCTACATATCTCGCGCCAGTTTATCGCGCTAATCTTACTTTAAAAGCCAAAATACTTTAGGCAGTCCTTCATCGATTGAGCCGTACAACAGAAGCACAAATTAATAGGGCAGTAAGGTTACCTTAGGCTGATTTGAAGTTATCTTCGCGCGAACAGCATTGCAGGAACGGGCTCCTGGGGACGAGCAGTTCGCCAGGTAAGCGCGTCGAGATACGTTATCGCAGAACGCAGCGGCCACAAGGCGGGATTTCCAAATCTTAAAGGAGACCCATCACGAGGTAATCGAGATATAACTGAGGTCCAGAACGTGATGTTCAAGTCGTGGTATTCGCCTATTTGGGGCCAGCACGAGGTGGGGACTACATTATTAAGAAATAACCGTTAGCGGGCACTCGAAAAGGGGCTGAAAACGGTCCTACTTACAATAAGTTTCCCCAAATGGTTTGCTCGGAAATTTTGACGTCAAAAAAGGTCTGCACCTAGCAGAATCTCCAAATTCACATACGGAGAAATGTCGAGACGCGTACAAATCCCCTAACTGAAGGGTGAGAAGTGCCTAGACAACCATAAGCACCTTCTCCAGAATGGCGACGTCCACCAGCGCCAAAACTTCCGCGACCTTATTCGATCGAATGCCGGAACAAGATGACCCAATTTCGCATCGCGAGCGCTCAACAATGAGCCAAGGCTGCGTATCAAGAATGTGCAGTGCCCAAACGCAATTCGAAAAGCATCGAACATACAATAAATCGGAAATTATTGGTAACCAAAATCTCGAAAATACAGTAAGGCGAAAATTGACGGTAACAAACCCCCCTCTTACCCGGAAGAAGAACATTTCAAAGAAATTTTCTTATACGCTAAATACGAGGCCCAAAATAAAAAAATGTCAGAAAACAACCTTGAAGAGGTTGGGACGCAAAAGAAAAAAAAAGGACAAACGCGAACTAAACCACACAAACAAGAGACAACGAAGGTTGGCGAGAGGGACAATGCCTTGGAGAATAAATCAGGTTCCACAAATCCGACAAAAGTCGATGCCCTAAAAGAGGGCGGACGGAACCATCTTCAAACACCAGACACACCCAAACGCAAAACCAAAAGCAAGGAGAGAGTTTCGCTTGAGGACAGAAATCCCCATACGCGAGAAGATACCCCCAACAACAACCAAATCAACACACAAAACGTATAGCTGAAGGCAATCGGCAACATCAGCTACACCACCAAAATCCCAAAAAGGGTACCCAAAGTATCCAGCAAGCTGACTCGAACCTCCATTCATAAAGAAGACCAAAGAAAACCGAAAAGAAGTGAAAGAAGAAGAAGAACAAAGTCCAACACAACACACATCAAGAAAATAGACACAAACATTCCCGCTAGAAAGCCCAAAAGGGCCGGAACAATAAAAACCAAAAAAAAACCATGATATTGCAGTCGGGGCCACAAACACTGCCGGGAAACAGCGGGACCCCAAGGTGGCCGATCGACGTACCCAACCAACCTCCCAAAAAAAAAAAAAACGCGAACTAAACGGTCTGGCCACCGATACCCGGACCACGATAGAGTTTTAGGTCCTTGGCGTGCCAAGACCCCGAAAAGACAGTCCCATCGGGATCTTTCAACTGATAGACCCACCGCGGTTCTACATCATCACGGTCAAATATGAGTTCAGGGTCATCTGGTCCTTCGGCGGGTAGAAGGTCATGAAAGTTAATTTCCCTACCAAAGTTAACGAAGAACGGGGTCATACCAGTCACTTCATGCTTAGATGTTCTGCTCGCACACGCCACCGATGGTAGCAACACATCCCAATTACGCTGATTCTCTTTCACATACGCAGACAACATGGTCTTTAACACGCGGTTAACCCTCTCAGTGGGATTAGCTTAGGGATGATAGTAAGCCGTAAAAGATATCCGACATCCATAGCGCTTAGCCATGTTCTGAAAGTCCCTACTCCGGAATTGGACTCCGTTATCACAAATGATCCTACGAGGGGCACCAAACAGAAGTATGACGTTCTCCTCAATATTCCTAACCACAGCGGAAGCGGTAGCGGCACGAAGGGGGAAGAACAAGGGGAACTTGCTAAACAGGTCCGCAACAACTAAGATGTGGGTGTAACCACGGGAAGAGCGAGGCAATGGACCAACAATGTCCGTGGAGATAACCTCCCAAGGGCGAGATATTTGGGAGTGTCCTCCCATGAGACCTCTAGGAGCCCTCTGCTCGGGTTTAATGCGGGAGCAAATCCCACAACGTCTAACATACTCGGCCACCTCCTGTCGCATCTTAGGCCAGTAGAAATACTGAGCGATCCGACTCAGCGTCTTATTGACACCACAGTGTCCACTCGTACGGGAGTCATAAAAACGGGACATAATATCTCTGCGTTGTTCACTAGGAGCAACAGCCTTCCATGCATCACGATCATTCGCAAGGTCAGGGTACGGAACAGACACATACTTGAACAACCTGTCATCCTCAACACGCCACAACGGAAAACGTCTAGGTGTCTGACTCACTTCGCGAATCATCTTCAGATACCACGGATCACGAGGTACGTCAGGCATAACTGCGAGCGGTACGTCCACGACATTCACGACGTCATCCACGCCATTCATGTCACTCAGGGCATTCACCACAGGTACAGCGCGAGACAAAGTGTCGGGAACTACATGATCCTTCCGTTTTCGATGTTGGATCTCGAAATCGTATTGCTGCAACCGGACAGCCCATCGCGCAATGCGACCAACGGGGTTCTTAATATTATTCAGCCACTTCAGACTATAGTGATCCGTCACAACAGTGAATTTCGAACCTTCGATGTAGGGACGCAGCCTCTCGATCGCAAACAGCACCGCCAAACACTGTCTCTCAGTCGTACTATAATTCCCTTCGTTCCTTGTTAAGGACCGGCTAATATACGCGATAACAGTTTCGCCATTAGGGGTGGACTGGGTTAAGACGGCACCAAGACCGTACGCAGAAGCATCCGTTTGAATAGTGAACGGTAAAGAGAAGTCGGGACACGATAAAATCGGAGCCGAAACCAAACAATCCTTGAGGGTGCGTAAAGCCTGATCGCAGTCATCGTTCCAAATGAACCGTCTGTTCTTCTTCAACAAAGAAGTCAAGGGAGCTACAACCGTCGAGAAATCCGGCACGAACCTCCTGTACCAGGAAGCCATACCTAGTATGCGTCGTACCTCAGACACACAGGTGGGAGTGGGAATCTTCAAAATGGCCTCGACCTTACTGGGGTCCACTAATAAACCTTGAGCGTTCACAACATAGCCCAAGTAACGCAACTCAGATTTACAAAAACAACATTTATCCTTATTCAAGGTCAGACCCGCCTTGAAGAGACGAGACAGTACCTCTTGCAAAACCGTCAGGTGTCGGTCAAATGAATTTGTGCAAATAATTACATCGTCTAAGTAAGCGAAGACGTAGGGTTCAAGGTCAACACCTAGCACATTGTCTAACAGTCGCTGCCAAGTCGCTGGCGCCGTATGAAGGCCAAAGGGCATACGTTTAAATTGAAAGAGCCCACGGTTCGGCACAGTAAAAGCGGTAAGTGGGCGAGAAGACTCGGCTACTGGGATCTGCCAGTATGCTGATTTAATGTCAAGGGTAGTTAGGTAGCGAGCATCCCGAAGTTTGTCAAGAGTCGCATTCTCAAATGGTAACGGGTAGGCGTCAGGTTGACTGACCTGATTGAGATGTCGATAGTCGACACAAAATCGATAGGTGGAGTCTTTCTTTTTAATCATGACGATAGGTGAAGCCCAAGCTGAACAAGAGGGTTCCACAATGTCGTCCGCCAACATTTTATCCAACTCCGCATCGACGTATTTCTGTAAGGCAGGGGAGATAGGGTAGTAGCGTTGCTTAATTGGGGGTGAAGTCGTCTTAATTTCATGAGCTACCAAATGAGTACAACCAAGTTTCGTACCCATAGACGAAAAAGCATTTTCCAACAACGCCTCTAACCTAACACGTTCTTCAGGAGATAAATGTTCAGTTGATTTAATTGCACACAGTTCAGCACTCGGGGCACTCTTGCCAAATGACCACTCGCCACGACCAAGGTCAGGAATAATTTCCATCCTACGCCAAAAATCGGTTCCCAAAATAAGAACATGTGGTATGGACGGAATAACGAGAAGGTCCATCACCACAACACGATCCCGCAGAACAATGGGTACGGACACAGTTCCAATCGCCTGACATTCATCACCATTCGCAACCACACATGATTGGGCGTGAGTGACATTTAGATTACACAAAGGTTTCAGTTTAGTCCAACCATTCCTACCGACAATCGTTCGCGATGCGCCAGAGTCAAGGAGGCCTAACATTTTGACACCATACACACTAACATTTAAATAAGGGCGTTGATCATGACCCATGCTATTTAAAATAAAATCCAAAATAATTTTCTTGGCCATAGGGAGTTCATAAGGGGTATTCTTAAGTTCGGCCGAACCAGGACAGCGCGTTAATCGGCCACTTAACGTCGCTGACGGGCGTTTCCCGCACACGAGGGGCAAGTTCGCACGGTAACATCTGCCTTGCCACAACGGTAGCAATGCATTCGCCGAGGGGCGGAGCAGGCGGCAGCACGGTGACCTAACTGTCCACAATTCCAGCAATTGGCTGAAGATGGTCCGGCGACCGGACGAGAAACAGGTAAAGCCGTGGAACAATATTGGGCCTGACGGGGAGCACGACTTCCGGGGGCAGCATGTAGGGCACTCACACGAGGCGCGAGCCGAGGCTTGGAGTAAGCGAGGTCGGGTTCGACAAGTCCTCTAAGGGTGGTAGGAGGGCTTTTATATTTGGCCGCGTGACGGTGCGCGTCCTCGATTTGTTTGCAGACACTAGTTAAGCCAGCGACTGTAACAGTAAGTTCCCTAGCTAACTGAGAATACAAGTAGGGCAGCAGGTTACGACGAATATAAGTCACGCGCGAAGCTTCACTAGGCAAACTAGGTAAACGTCGAAACAAGGCTTCCATGGCCGCTACATAAATTGTGACCGGCTCGAATTCGCCCTGAGTCCTGTTTCGTATTTCTTCCCACAACGCAAACTCGTAATCTTCCGGGAGAAATGCAGCTCGCAGCGCATATACCAGTTGATCCCACGAACTAACCGTGTCACGCACCGACCTGAACCATAATAACGCGTTATCCGTGAAGAGTTCCACAGCCGCAGTGAATAACTGTTCCTTACTAACACCTCGAGCTACCCTCAATTCCTCTACACGCTCCAAAAAACTATATATAACACAATTACTGCGAGTGGGTGGAGGCACAATTGATTCGGCTAGCCAAGTAGAATCACGAAGGGGCAAGCTTGGTCGCCTCGACGCCGAAAGACTCGCGGGTGACGGCAGGGGTTCAAAACGCACGCGGGGAGACATGTCCGGAGGGTGAGTGACATCTTCACCAAAATTAGGCGAAAAATTGTCAAAGGCACTAACCGGGTCTTGGATGTTAGGAGTCGCTTCCCTTTCGCGATTAATCAGATTATTCTCGGTAGTCACCGGGGGTTCCGAAGCTTTGATATGAACGTCCTCAATAAGTTCTAAACATTGAGTCATACGGCGATCTTTAAGAGCGAGGAGAAGATCGTCCGCTTTCAGGTAGTTCAGTCGACCACAAACATGCATTAAACGACTATTCAACCGCTTGTATAAGTTATCGGATAGAGGAGCTTCGTTCTCATCTAATTCGCGCCTAATCTCCACCAACTTGCCTTCACAAATTCCTAGCTGTTCCTCAACGTCTAATGGGACTTCTGCAAAACTAACAGGAATCGTCTTTTCAACTCGAAGCCTAGCTCTCAACAGTTTCCTTTTATCGTCAACTGTCCCCTCCACTGAAACACCCCTAATCATTAACTCGAAATTTAATTCGTCCGCCCTCAGTCGATCAGTAAGGCGAAAATTGACGGTAACATACAGCATTGATTTATAAGTATGTAGAAGCAGGAAGGCCAACGATTGTTTTCATATTTCTCTGTATGATTGTATCAACACCGTTTAATATATAGTCAGGTATTTTATTTAATGGTGCTGACTGAAGAGGATATATTGACATAGAAAAATGTCTTGGTTAATTATGTTCAATTTGTTGATCAGGCTTGAGAAACGGTAACTAACTTTTCAAAATTGTTTTCAAAGATGTGTAGCACGTTAACATCAAATATAATTCTATGTGTAAAAGTACAACCCACACATATGCGACAATAGAATTAGTACAGTAAAATTGTCGGAAAATACCCCGTCACCTTAAAAAAATTGGCCGCGGCGATTCCTTTTGCCCAGTGGTTTAGGGTCATTAGACAAGTGTAAAACCAAAAGGGCGTCACCCCACCCCTTGCCAAACAGCCGCCATCTTGATAACAATTGAATTTGTTTTTTCTCGCGATCCATCGGTCGCACAGAAAAAGTTATTGCACAAAAAATGTTGGAAATAAAATTCTACACATTTTTTATCTGCCACGATACCGAGAAGTTGGTAGTTCAAACGGTAGAGGGCAACAAAGTTATCAAAAATCTGTTTCCGCGATTCTAGCTTTGTGGGGGTGTTTTTTTCCGAAAATTGCGAATGTGAAAGTTGCAGTGCTTGCAAAAATATGCACGAATCTCTTTTAATAATGGGATTGATTTAAATAGTCTCCGAGTGACAACCCTTCAAAGTCCGCGCAGCGTGGGAAATGTACGATATATTCCGGCGCAGCGAAGTAACCATTTCTCTTTTGCGAGATAAAATTTTCACGTCACTCAAGTAGTTTCAATGTTAATAGGTTTTCACAACCTACAGAAATTCTACACATTTTTGGTCATTGCCGCGATACCGTGAAATTGGTATAGATAAAAGAAATGAAAATGATGGGAAAGGAGTATATGAGCCCAGAATGATAGGTATCATTTGGCTCAGATCCGTAAAGCTCTTAAATTTGCTGGTGTAATATGTATTATATAATATGATAATTGCAATTGTTTGTAAATTTTGCCACAGGAATGACCAAAATTCAACAAATTGACAATTGCTTTACCACGTGCCATTTATGCAAAAATAATACAGACACCCGACTGTCTATATGTTATTAAACAACAAACAGCTTGTTTCACTTCAACTAAAACATGCTACGGTGAACGAAATTATATTTTGATCGTTTGGGACAAATGAAATGAATCGGTAATTTATTTTATTCAGTTTTGACAGTTTAAAGTGACATTATTAACTCCATAACGTTCATAAACAGTCTATGATTCACAACTGAAATAAGAGTGTTTTAATTCACTAGAGAATTAAAAAAGTTTAATTCACTAGAGGATTAAAAAAGTTTCAATGAAGAACAACATATTTTTATTATTTACAAATATTTACATTCAATTATTCTTTCTCTTTGTAGTGTGTAATATATAATTACTAAAATTTAGATCAAATCGACGATGAATGGGCAAATTTATATCTTAGTTTGAATACTTTTTAAATTTTGTATTCAAAATTTCGTCAAAATTGAATAAAAACATATCTACGCCACGTGAATTAAACATTTATTAACTCAAAGATTTGATCTCACTCGCACTACGTGCTCGTGAGCTCAACATCTTTTCGTGAATAAACATATGTTTAATTCACTTGGTGTATAATATTTATTAAAGTTAGTGTTTCTCGACTACTTTTTGTAATTTGTTATTGTTAACGCTGTTATAATACTGCTAAAACGTCTACAATTACGATGTAATAATATTGACCAAGAAGATTTTCTTTTGTGGGTACAAAATAAAGATACCGGGAAAATCTTAACTGTGCCAAATGATTTGATTCTGGGCTCGTATATTGAAAGTAATTTCTTTTTGCATAAACCCTAAGATATATTGTAGTCTACTCAGACACGTTTTCTTTTTTTGGAGCTGTTTCTTCGTCTTGGTTCGGAGCCTCGGACACAACCGAGTCATTATCGACCATGATAGAAATGTTGCTAAAACTTTTATTGAAAAAAAAGCTCACAACTTTTTATAAACGCAATGTGAAAAATTCTTGGAAAAAATCCGTGAATACGATTGCGAGTGCTGTTTGTATTCTGATTAAAAATGGATTATAGTACAAGCGATAATTATTTTCTTTATGTTAACCAAATGGCAGACATGGCATCTCGTTAGTTATAATAAGTGCGGGATATAAATAATTTACATCTCTCCACTTCTCCGCGCTGCTTGGACTTTGAAGGGCTGTCACTCGGAGACTATTTAAATCAATCACATTATTAAAAGAGATTCGTGTATATTTTTTCAAGCACTACAACTTTCACATTCCCAATTTACGGAAAAAATCACCCCCACAGAGCTAGAATGGCAGAAACAGATTTTTGGTAACTTTGTCGCCTTCTACCGTTTTAAATACCAACTTCTCGGTATCACGGCACTGATAAAAAATGTGTAGAATTTTATTTCCAATATGTTTTGTTCAATAACTTTTTTTGTGCGACCAATGGATCGCGAGAAAAAACAAATTCAATTGTTATCAAGATGGCGGCTGTTTGGCAAGGGGTGGGGTGACGCCTTTTTGGTTTTACACTTGTCTAATGACCCTAAACCACTGGGCAAGAGGAATCGCCGCGGCCAATTTTTTTAAGGTAAAACGACAATTTTACTGTACTAAATTGTGTAGTTATGAATCAATGGGCATAATTAAATAATTTCTTTAGATCTTTAGATATTGCTTCTTCTTTATGCATTTCTGGTACTGCTTCGTTTTCTACTGACTTGTGCATTTTGAATTTCGATTATTTCTATTTCCGGGATGTCTTTCGAATTTACAGTTTCTATCTTATAAAATTTCTCGCCGTTTCCTTTAATGCTTCTTCTATGTTACTTTTGTCTTTTATAGCTTTTCAAATGTGTGATTTACTAAACGCTGAGGTATATCTAGCTTGTGTTCGTTATATCTATCTTCTTCTCTTCTTTTATTCATGATTGCTATCGTCGCGACTGTCACTTTACTTTTTTTCTTATATCTTCTGGTATAGATTTTTTTCGATTTTTTGTTGTTGCTTTCGTTAATTTGTTACATCTTTTATCTGATGAGTTTTCTTCCTTTGTATTTGTTATCTGATTCTCTAACTCTTCTTCGAATTTTTCCTTATTATGACTAGTATTGTCCTCACAACTATTTGGTTTTGTTTTAATCAGTTTCTTCGACTCTTCGAATGTAGTATCTAGTAGGAGTAGTATAGTAATAGTATTTACTTTACTTCTAACTAGACGATGGTCACTTCCCGTTTTGATACCATTTAAAACTAAAACATCCTTGGTTAGTCCGTCGGGACTAATCCACATACATTTTCTGAATTTTCTTTTCTTGTAAAATGTATTCATAACATATAGTTGTTGGTCTCAAAAGGTTTATTAGCATGTGCCCTGGTATTATTTTGATTGCCCACCCAAACATATCCTATGCTTTCTTTTTTCCAACTTTTCATTAAGATCTCCAGCTGTCAGCGTATACTGTGTTCGAATTTTTTCTAAATATGCCGTTACCTCTTGGTAGAAACTCTCACCTATTTCGTCATCTTTGTTGTTGGGAGAAATATTTCTAGTTGTTCTCTGAATGATGTCATTTTTGGCAGTGGTCTATTATGATAAATATACTGACTTCCATAAAAATCGCGACACCTAGAATTAATTGAGTAGTTCTCCGGGGACGTCCAGATCCAGGGCGACGTTGTTGAACCCCTTCTTCAGACCATCTGGACCAACATCTCAACACCGTTGCAACATTACGGTTTACACGGCCAGCAATATCTCTAAGAGAAAGTCCGGCCTCTCTCATGCCAATAATACGGCCACGTTCAAAATCGTTTAATTGACGATAATTTTCACGTTGATGAACTCTTGGCATTGTTGTTATAGTCAGAAGGCAATAGTGATCAAACAATTCGCAAAATTGACAGTTATTACGCACCGATTGTTTTTTGTGCTAAAAATTTGTTGTTACTGAGTGTAAACAAACAAACGAAGAAAAAACAACAACCGATCGATACTTTTTATTCAAATTTTAAACATTACTTTGTTTCATCCAAATAGAGATTTTATAAAAATTTCAATAAAATCGCCCAATTAATTCTAGGTGTTGCGATTTTTATGGAAGACAGTATATAATCGAACTTTTTCCACTGTCTCGGGTGTTGATCACACGACGATTCGGGAGTTTTTGATCTACTCCCGTCCTTAGGTGTTAATGGATAGTCCTGAGAAGGGCTGATTTTTGTACGTCTTTTTACGAAAATTCGTGCCTTCCCCGGGGTTTGAACCCGAGACCACTGATCGCTGTGATTACGAGTTTACCACACTTACCACTAGGCCACCAGCGCTGTTATATATATCAGCTATAAACGTATATTATATACCGGGTGACAATGAGACTAGGGCAATACTTATATCTTCTTTATTTATGAATCGATTTGGATAAAATTTTATACTAACATACTAGACATAATTCCTGATTGGCCGATAGATATAGTGAAAATGGCCGACTTTCGGTTTTACCGGAAACGATACCAACTTTGATTTTTTAAATGGATCACCCTGTATATTTGATGTTTCTCGGAGTATACGAGTCAAATTACATATAATAGTCTTACCAGATTTTAATTTTTTTTAACAAAAAAATATTTCTTTCAATATTTATTTTTTACCATAGAAGGCATTGACTTGGAAAATATATTCTAACTGACTCTAGCAACTTTTAATAATAGTTATTTTATCAATAAGGTCGATAACAAACTTTTAATAAAAGAATATAATTTGCTAAACTCGTTTTTTTTAAGAAAGTCACTTTTTTTAAAGGTACCTACTAAGGGCCATCCTACCATTAAATAAAAAATTTAATTATCAATCTAACGATATGCATCATGCACTACTTTATCTTTATCTGAAACTGCAAATTAATAAATTTTTGTTTTTTTTATATTTTTATATAATAACTAATAATACCTAAGCAAATTTGGCAACACTGTTGTATGTAAGTTGAGTCAAAGATTCCGAAAAACATAAAACATATAGAGTGATCTATTTAAAAACTAAAGTTAGTGTCACTTCCGGTGAAACCGGAAGTCGGCTATTTTGATAAAATTTGTGCCTCAATTGGAAATTATGTCTATTATGCTTATATCAAATATCATCCAAATTCATTCATAAGTAAATGAGATAGATGCATGGCCCTGGCCGCCTCATTGTCAGCCGGTATATGTTACCAATGTATGCCCAGTAGACTAATTTTGTAATTCTCTGCACAGTAGTGGCATCCAAATGGGCTTTATTTCTGCGCCAGCCTGACTAATTGGTTCTTCTTCCAGCGCTATGTATGTAGCTTCTTTCAGCTTCCTACGGAACCTGTTTCCTTCTTTAGCTGCAACTGACCCGTTATCCCATTGCATGTGGTGGTCTTCGTTCCAGACGTATTCTGCGATCTTGGATTTGATTCTAATATCTTTGCGATGTTCCGATAATCTCACTCGTAGGGGCCGTTTTGTTTCCCCTATGTATTGTCTTCCAAACTCACACGGTACACTGTAGATACAGTTCTTTAAGCTCTGATCTTCCTTCTGAGGCATGGTATGCGTCGTTATGCCTCTAAGAGTTGTTGTGGACTTGAAGGCAGTTCTTATGTTGAATCTGTTTCTAATTCTTCTCAGTTTGTCAGAAACTGCTTTGATATATGATATTACGGCCGTGGTTGTCGGTTCCGTTTTTCATCCTCTGCCGGTATTGTATTTCTGTCCATCTTTTTTAGCGTTTGGTTTAGAGTTCTTTTTGGGTAGCTATTAGCTTGCAGCATTTCTGTGATTATCTCAATTTCCCGTTTAAGGTCTTCTTCCTCCGAGCATATATCTTGGCTCGGCTATATAGACATCTCGATGGTTAGAATCGTAATCGTAATCTCCCCGTATGGATTGGTTTTCGATATACCGTTGTTTGTACGTGTAACCATTTTTCTGGACTAGTACTTCTAGGAATGGGAGTTTGGCATCCGATTATATTTCCATCGTGCACTTAATTGATCGGGCTTGATTATTGAGATGTTCCAGGAAGCCGTTCAGTGTCTCTCTTTAATGGGGCCATATTACTAACGTATCATCTACGTATCGAAGCCATAGAGTAGGCTTGTTCTCATATTGAGACATAGCTCGTTGTTCAAAGTCTTCCATGTAGTTGTTACTGACTACTGGAGATAGTGGAGATCCCATGGCCATTCCGAACTCTTGTTGGTAGAACTGCTCGTCTGCTTGGAAAGATGTGGTGAGATGGTTAACAGCGTCATTATTGTATTTATCTGTAGATTTGTGCGTTTGGCAAGTGTGTCATTCAATTCTAGCCTGTTTAGGATGATTGCTAGTGCGTCATCTGTAGGCACATTTGTGAAGAGGCTTACTATGTCAAAGCTCACCATGATGTCATTCGGAGCTATGTGAGTTTATTTGATCTTTTCTACAAAGTGTTCAGTATGTTTCACGGCTGATGTTGTTTTTGCCGCTAGTGGGGATATTATTGTTAACAAGAACTTTGATAGAGGATGGCAAGGTGACGTTATGGAACTAACTATCGGTCTTAGGGGTATTCCTTCTTTGTATATCTTGGGTAGACCGTATAGGTGAGGCGGTTTACTGTAATGCGGAGTAAGTAATTCCACAAGGTGTCTTTATGAACACAGTTATTTTTCTGGTGCAAACAGACAAAGGATCATATAAATAGAATGAACGAGTTACCAAGCTGAGGTGTAGAGCCGGAAAACGGCATGTGGCGTAACCCATGCTATATTATGACGATGACAACAACCTTGCAATAGAACTAGTTTATATATTGCTGAACCAGAAGTAGTATTACTATAGTAGGTCTTATGTTCTTTCTTTGTTTTATTTGGTTTTTATTTGGACCTCTATTTAGTTTTTTATGAACAGAATATATTTTAAATGACTAACCTCCTTAATTCATGGCTATTGATGCATTACTCTTGTAATCTCATATTTTGACTGTTTGAACTTTTCAACATTGTTTTGCCTCAACTATTTCGACTGGTAATGTTCTAATAAGATATTCAACTTTCGCAATAATTTCTTCTTCAAGTACATTCTTAAACTGATAGCAATTTGGGACCCTCAACCAGTACTAACGCGTCTTGCTTCGATAATAGGTCCAATGGAACTTTTATTTGTTCAATTACCCTTCCTGTACTTTTTCAAAGTCTAAAATTTCCTCGTATGTTGTTTACCGCTACCCTGGTTGTTTCCACTACATTTTTAGCTAAATTATGGGTAAAAGTGTGATGATCCTTTGGATACCATACAGAGCAACCATTTAGAGCTTGGTTGATAATGTTTACATAGGAGTGGTTTAGAAGAAACAATTTCTTTCTCGCTCGAACAGCATGGCATTATCCGATAGTCCTTGTGAAATGTGATGTTTAATGTAAAACTTTATAGTTCATTCAAATTCAAGATAGAGCAAAATCTGCAACCCAAGATACACATATCAGCAGTCAGTTGATTACTAATTTGACTTTATTAAAATGTAGATCATAGGCTGTACGTAGTATAATATAGAGGTTATAGTTTTTGTCAAATGTACAAAGCTTGAAATTAAAAAATTGTGCTATGTCTACCTAAATAAAATCTGCTGAATGTGATCTGAGGATAAATTTACCTACTAAAAAATGTTTGCAAATGCCCTCCTTAAGCAAAGATTCATATTAAAAACATGACACATTGATTTTGACATTCATAAAGACAGCAACAAGGCCATGTCTTTCTGATCTGAATTTTAATAAAATCATATTAGTAATCAACTCATTGCTGATATTTGTAACTTGGGTTGCAGAGATTGCTCTATCTTAAATCTGAATGAACTATAAATACAGTCTAAGTGTCTATAGTTCATTCAGATTCAAGATAGAGCAAAACACAAGTTACAAATATCAGCAGTAAGTTGATAACTAATATGATTTTATTAAAATTTAGATCAGAGAAATGTGGTTTTGTTGCTGTCTTTATAAATGTCATGTTTAATGTGTCGGGTTTTTAATATGAATCTTTGTTTAAGGAGGCCATTTACAACATTTTTAGCGGGTAAATTTATTCTCAGATCACATTCAGTAATTTCTTTTAGGTAGACATCGCACAATTTTTCAATTTCAAGCTTTGCAAATTTGACATGAACTATAACCTCTATATTATATTACGTACATACATCCCATGATTTACATTTTAATAAAATCAAATTAGTAATCAACCGACTGCTGATATTTCTAACTTGGGTTGCAGATTTTGCTCTATCTTGAATATGAATGAACTATAGATTATATAATTTTTACTTCCCTCGTCTAAAATACGAAGGAAGTATTGTAATCACAAAAACATCACCTTACGAGATTTTTTCAGATCTTCACATTTCAGGGTCTCTAGATGACGAAAAACAGGTTTACTCAAATCGGTCTGTCTGAACAAGATACATTTTTAAAAATTGTTTATTTTCGAAATAGATAAAGTAATCATTTGTACATAGCGCAGGCTTTATCCTTGACAAAAATGGGACCCAACAGATACAGGATAAATGTTGTACGTGACAAAAAAAGGCAAAGAATAAGTGCGTTATGTTAAATGTAGCTGCCCTTCAGGTATTCGAAGGGTCCCGATGGTTCAGGAGCGAACGTCCGCTTTGCCCGTGGGCTACCTCTAAACAATCAAATCGAATGCGCAGGCTCGTTCACCGGCGCGGCGCTGAAGTTCGAATCCCATCACCCGTAATATACTTTTATTTAAAAATTTATGTGATTTGCATTATCAAGTGACTTCTATTGTTTCAGTGAAGATATTTTTTACCAGTTCTGGGTAAAGCTTTTTGCAGATTTTTTTAAACTTTTGTTAGGTTTTTTCAACTACCTCGATAATCATAAATTCAAAGTCGTACTATTTTCATGTATCTGAAATAAAATAAAAATGACTAATATAGATAAGAGTTCAAAAGCAGGTTGATTTTTTCTAATTGTTCTCCACTCCGCTGAACCTAATCATACCAATAGCACACCAAATGTATATAAATACAAGGGTGCTTCAAAGTATGTTGGAATTGGGAGGTATAGTTTAGATGTTATTATATAAATATCTTTAAGAAGTACTTAATGAAAAAGATAATTAACGAAAACGAACTGTAACGACGCAGAGGATTGACAAGTTTTATTTGTTTAAAAGAACCTGACGGATAAGGTAAAAATTTCTTCTTTCTCGAACACAGTTATAATTTACAAGGTTAAATATATCTTCTGCTAGGCTTTGTACCATATAAAAACTGCTTAAATTGGTTCGGAATTACCATAACAAATCACGTTTCTAGTTTTTGTAGCACTAAAGTGATTTTAAGTGCTCTAGAATTTACGATTAAGCGTGCCGTGTAGCAGCGGCTCGCAGATTGGTGGTATAGCAGAAGAGCACGCATTACTGCTATTATATTTTATCAACCCGATCTATAATAAGCAGTAAGAAGCTTGACGTATCGATAATGAAGACGTCTTGATAGCTCGACGGATGTCGGGTAATTGTAAGCGTTTCTAAGGCACATCAGTAATTACAAACAAGTTAGACGTTTGCAGAATTTAACGACAAAAGAGCCAGGAACTCCAAAGTGGATTTTAATACCTAGTTGCAGATGTGCTCCATTCATGAGTAGAGCATTCAAAGGAACTTGATTTCTTATAAAAACCTATTGTTAAATGTAATTATCAATCGTTAAAGAAAATTCCCTTTATTCACTGCTGAAAGTTGCTTCACAAAGTTTAACTTAATGATCAATTAGCAAAATTATAACAGTTTTATGATATTTTCTGGTAGTAATGAATGGCAACTTATTAAATCAAGTTATGTAAACATGCTAAACGTAAAAATGCGCAAGTAGTAAATTTAAGATTGTGTATTTGTTGAAATCATATTTGGCATGATTCAATAACTTATCAGAAAATACACTTAAAAATATGTTACATCTACTTCTAAGTCCATCGAAATTTTACTATGCTCGCTGAACAGCTGATGATTTTTTTTTTGTTATAAGGCAGCTTGGCTATATTGCAGTTCTTTGAAGAATAGCTGAGTTGCAGTGGTAACATTTTTATAGATGTTAGTTTGTGGTCAAAACAAAATAAAAAAGATATTTGTGATATGTGGCAGATCATATAAAATCTTTACAAAATGCCAATCGTTATGTGTTTAGGTATTATTAAACATACATTTTAAGCGAAATTAAGCGTAAGTATTTGTTATGCTTAAAACGATAATTACTACCTGTGACACGTTTCGCGTTCCTGCAAATTGGTTGAAAATGTGTTAGCCACCGTTATCAATATGTGCGGCGCTATCGCCGACACAAGAACCATCTAGCTACGATATTAAGACATCTGGACCCCACAAGAGGTTACATAAAGAAAGATTGCAAATCTCTTGTTTGACCCACTTAGGTTATCTTAGATAAGCGACGTAGACGGAGATCGCGAACCAGTATAAGGGAGCGATGCTCGATCAATCTCATTCATTCATGCAGTTATCATCATGCCCATTCATTGTCATTCATCGACTTAGACTTGATCCATTCTTTCCAGACTATACTCCAGCACCCGAATCCCAGCCGGGAGCCACCTTGGCCTCTGCAGAGCCCAAATATTTAGCCATTCACCGCCGTCTTTGCTAAGTCCTGATAAGCGAAAAACCCGCAGACCAGTACCTGAGAAGACTAGCATCCAGTAACTTAAACCGCATTCATGTAAGTACATTTTTATTTTTTGCTTCTGCCTGAAAAATTGAACGGCCTGAGCCTATTTACCTGACCTGAATCCACCCCTTTCTGCTGGAGTTAGTCGAACTGTTTTTAGTAACCGTCCTATCCTAAAACCACCCTTTTCTTATGCATGTGGCGCACGGATTAAACGTTTTGACTGGCTGGAAGGGACCCATATGATACGTAACACCTGGCTTCATAAGCTGTTGGCGCACAGATTAACCAAGTTTGCTCCGCTTACAGATCACCCCTTTGATATTTGATCCCTAAGCCTTTGGCACACGGATTAATGGAGTTGATTTTAGTTATAGATTCTTACCTGTACGTTCAAACCGTGACGCACGGGAAAACTGCCAGTTCCGGTGTTAGGTGCAAGATCACCGAGACTGTCAGCTGCTAGCCGAAGAAGTTCAACAGAAATCCAGTCATCCAAGCCGTTCAAAACTGTATTGGCTTTAGAGGTGGCGCTCGTTGCATATTTCGTTGTGCAGGCTTGCGAAGCGAGCGATTTAGATCTTGAACCGTAAACTGGAGTTCGTAAACCTATACTCACCCCATTTTTCTTGCTCTGTTTTCCTTGAGCGTGGAGAATAACGCACCGAGAAAGCAAAAACTTTGGTGTATTAAGTTGAATGTTCCCAGTAGTTCGAACCACAGGCAGACCAAATCCAGTTTTCGAATCTGCAGGATAAGGGGGGCGACAGATTGGTGACGTGCTCAGCGTGCTATTGACAACGCGGAAGTCCGAGTCACCTAGGAGATTTTTTTAATTTGATATTCAAATTGCAAATAATTTATTTAAACGGCCGATATTTTTTATGATCGTATTCAAGGTTTAAGTATTAATCTATGTATACAGTGAAAATTCATGAACTGCGAACACGAGTAAATCAAGGCGAATTTACGATTGCCTAAAAATACGCCAAGACCGATGGACAGTCGGTCTAAGGTACTCTGATATTAATCCACAGGTCGTCTGCGTTGATTGTTTAAGTAATTGTTCAAGGCAGACGCCTAGTGTAATTTTTTTAAATTAATTATTATATCACAGATAGAATGTATGAGATACTGTTATTCTGTGATTAATTCAGGTGATACATTCAGAGTGGAAAAACAGGATTTTTAGAGATTAACAGTACAGTAAAAGAAGGTAGTTCTTAAAGTAAAACGCATTCTGAAGAAAGAAATAATTTCTTCCGAACAAACTAACTCAGTAAAAAAAAGATGCAAACAAAAATAAAACTATTTTTATTTCAAACAACAAAATTCAAGAAGTTTAAATTAGCTCTTGTTCAAAGAGCCTGCCTTCTTGCGCTAAACAATATCCTAAGCGATCATAGAAACGTATTAGTGCTAGTACTCTGAACAACCCTTTTAATTTTTAAACGCATCTTCAAATCGTTAGTTGTAGTGAAAACGACTTTTCAGAGGAAGTTTTAGGCATATCTGTCACAGTTTCACAAAATTCCATACTTCTGAAATGGCCAACGGGAAGAATATCGCAGCTAAATCTACTAGTTTTGCAGTTTATTTAAATAAATAGTCTGGATAGTCATTAGCGGTAATACAAACCTCTTTTAAATACCTGTCTTCATTGGGAACATTAGGGCTTTTGTGCTTTTGGGGAGAAACACATCCAAAGTTTCCAAAATTTGAAATAACTCCATGTAACGTTGATAACGATAAAGAACGCCTATTTTCAAATGCTGTGAAAGAATTTTGAATTTCCCGGACCGTTGGACCCTGATAATACCATTTTACAATTTGCACTGATCCGTTGCTTCGTAGTTATCGATTTTAAGATAGAAATGACAGCAGATATTATCTACTGACAAAATACGCAAACTGTCAAAGTTAAATTCTCGGCATTTGTAAATTCGACATATCGTCTGCCGTGTTCGTAGTAAGAAAAATCTCTCTGTATATTGATTCGTAAGTTGATAACTCTAGCAATCTTCTAACCTTAGTCAGTCCTACCAGTGAGCATTTTAAGTAATAACAAGACCAGAACAACAATAGAATTATTGTAGTAGTTTACAAGGTTAGCCATTAAATATTTAAAAAGTTAGGGTTACAATTTCATAACATTGCATGGCGCCCTTCGCAAGGGTCAATTTAAAATTTCGAAAGTTACACCTTTTAACCAGCAAGAAGAACACAGTTAGCACAAATGGAAGATGGCCTCGGCGTCGTTGGAATCTGGTAGCTGCGTAATTACTTTGGTTTCACCTATTCACGCCTAAACTACTCATACCGTCGTACCAATCCAATTGAACACTGAATACAAAATACGTATATTGAACTTACCAGCTACAGAGGTAAATGTTTTACGCTCTTAGATAGTACACGACATTTATATATGAAGTTTCAACACCCTACCTCTTTTCGTTTTTGAGATATTTTATTCACAGACAGACAGATACACAGACACACAGACCAATGAGCAAAAACATGTTTTGTAGAAAATCGTACGACACTCATTAATGACCAATAGAAAAATTAGTTCACGAGCCATAACCAAGACAACTAAAAAATGTCTTGGAAATTTTTTGTAGGTCGACATTACTTCTTTTTAGGGTTTGTGTCGTTACGATTTTCTTACCGAATCTGCATTCGAGCATTAATTCATATCCGGAAATTATTTCTCGTGCATTTCAACAACGTCCTAATTTGTCCTCGCGTCCCGCTCGGGCAAATTAATACGACATTGTTGGAATGCACTCAAAAAAATTTCCGGAAAGAATTAATGCTCTTGTGAGATTATGTGTGAGAATTTCTTAGCCTTCATTTTTTGTAATAACTGAAAAAGTTATACGACTCATAGAAAGCGAGATATTTAAGAAAAACGTATTTCTGTGACCTTTGACCTTGAATAACTCGAAACGCAAGAGCGATATCGATGGAGAATTTTGCGACATTATTTGTAATGTCAAAATAAAGGTGTATGCAAAATTTCAGCTCACTTGGACTTTTTCGGCAGATGCTGCGTTTTTTCGTCTAATGTAACTGGACTATCGGGGCTATTTGGAAAGAGGATGAACCAACGCTCATCGTACTGGCTGTTTTTTTGGAGTCTGCGATGCACGGGGGCGAAGTTACAGGGGTAGAAAGCTGAGGTGCGTTTGTAGCAAATTGGATGTTAGCATAAACAGGGGCAAATAAAAAAAATCTTGAATTTTGTTTTTTGCAGTATGAGGATGAATCTGTAGGTTTTTAAGAATTTTGCGGCTCAGGTGGATTTAGGGGTTACAAAATAGGCAAATCGTAATTTTCAGAAAAAATTTAAAATTAATATTTGTGTGAATTTAAATTCGCTGTTTGGAGATTTTCTGCTGGCCGATTTTATTTTTCAAGAGAATTTGGGAAGTGGTAATTTGGCGTCTCAGGTGGATTTGGAGGTTGCAAAATGGGGAAAATGTTATAATTATCAGAAAAACCTTAAAATTAATATATTTGTAAAATTCGCTATTTGGAGACTTTCTACTGGTCGATTGTAATTTATAAGAGAATTCGGGATGTGGGCATTTTGCGGCCCAGGTGACTTTTGGGGGTTGCAAAATGGAGAAAACGTTATAAGTATGCAGATCATACTGAAGTATATCTTTCGTTTAAACTTATTGATGCTATTACTGTGTGTTTAGTGAGGTGTTCAAACAGCACATGTTTCCTTTACCAAAGGGTAAATTACACACAATTATGGTGTTTAATTCACTACATTGATGAAATAAGACGATCTTAGGTCAGATCTCGAATCATCGTCAAACAACCGATGCGGTAACGCCGATACGATTCTTCTCCATCGATACGATTCCATTCATAGGAAAAGCGCTCATTTTTAACCCCTGTTCTTGCTCTTCACTCACTCATTCTTGCCTATAAATTTCGCATTCGTTTTTCCGATCAGTAGAAGAGTTTCCCCTTGGCATTTCTGACACGTTGTGTTACCGTGCTCTTCTATCTACTTTTGCAAAAGATATTCTCCTCTGACGTGGTTTAATGGAAATGGTTTTATAGTACAGTAAAAGTGTGACTGTCGCAAGTTGTTCATTATTTTGCTCTAAATGTGGTAAAAAGTCTCCGGCGTGAGAGCATCGGGTTTGGGAGGGGGTAGGGGGGTCGGAAAGCTTATTGTGTTCTATACACTTTTAAAGTACGTTAAATTTCCAACAAAATTTGTTCTATACACTTTTTTGCTGCGCCCAATAGTTTCGGTGATGGTAGCCAGTGTCCCTACCGATAGTTCCTTGAAATCACTGTTCTTCCGGCTTGGAGAGTTCCACTTTCTCCTTTATTTTATAGGATCAGTGGGTCTCATAATGGCTGTTGTTCATTACCCTTTTCTGTAAATTCGGTAAAAAGTCTCCACCTCTAGAGCGTCGGGTTGTGCCGGGGGGGGGGGGGGAGGTCAAAATAGTATGTTTTCTACGTTTTTTTGCAATAATCTCGAAAATCTGCCAGTTTAAAGCTTATTGTACTCTATAAACTTTTAAAGTACATGAAATTTGCAACAAAATTTGTCCTATACATTTTTTTGCTGCGCCTAATAGTTTCGGAGATATGGAGGGGGTAAAATTTAGTTTTTCCGTCGGAAAGTTGCTTAACTTATCAAATTATTGGAAATCAGCAATTTTTTTATGTTTCCTTTTATTTTGTTGAAGTGTATTATTACACAGAGGGGAGATGGATTCAATAAAAAAAACCCAAAGATTTTAATAATATACGAAAGATATTTAATGTATAAAATTCATGTTCCTACATTTGAAATAGGTATACAATTCGTACCTTAAAGTAGGTATGTGACATAAAAAATCCTCATGGGCAGACAGAAATGACAAATGACTTGGATGGGTCTTCTACTTTCACATCTACGTTGATAGCTGAGCGAGACTTTCGCAGATGTTCCTCATCTTTTATATTGAGCTGTAACCATCGAACACGACGGCAGCATATCCGTAATGGGATAAAACGTAGTAACCAATATTGTTGGCATATCATCTTGAACGTTGCCAAACAATACGATGTAGGAGGTGCCCTACATCTACAACATAAAATACCCCCTGTGTTATCTCATCATTAGGTGAATCAGTCCCTGCACAAGGTAACACTTTCAGCATGGACGATTTGGTGTTTTTCCTCATCAAACCACTTTCATCGAACCGTGAAGGGGGATATGTACATAGTTCATAGCCAAATATTCCTTTTACCTGTTCATCCATCCTCAAAGTACAAACCATATGGTGAAACAGCTACTTGGGATTGACGTGAGTGGTGTTATTTCGGATGTTGACAGACTTTGTCACGGCTGCTAACGATTTGACAGTGTATTTTCTTTTCCAACGGATTTCACTGAATTTCATTCCTTCGATTTCTTGTATTACAGATAATCGAATATCACGGGCGTTACCACCATTTTATTCAGCCAAGATAGCTGTGGAAAGGAAAGACAGCTGAGTATGTTTGGAGGATTGGACAATTGAAACCAAGAAATGAAAAGTTGTATGTGCTTAGCATTTCGTTTATGGTTTGCATCACGTAACTCTACGCGTTGCTCTGAGAAATTCGAATCAACAGATGCAAATCTCTCAATTGCTTCGATAATCCTTGGGCTTGCAGGCATCGATTTCACCCATGTAGCGATCGTTGATGCCGTAATTCATCTGCAACCGATCAAACCACCTTTTGTTTTCATCGCTCTCATTAACATTTGTTCAACGGTAATATCGGTCCAAACACCGCACCAAAATTTGTCGCTTCGGCGAATGGTGAAAAAACCCTTTCTTACAAATTTGTCAAATTCACCGTCAGTCGGAGTGCCCAAAAGCTGCAGATAATGCTGCAGGTACAAATGAGTTGTTTTAGCTTAGTTGAGGTGCCTTGTGACATGAAAGATAAGCAGCGTTTGCTGCACGCAGTGCAGATGCAGATAAAAACTCCCGGCTTCTTTCTGCTTTTATAAACATCTTTATAAGATTCACCATTTCAATAAATTTGATCAACACTTTTTGCGTTCTACTACCCTCCTTGGCATTCTTCAGTTGCTCTTCCACAGTTCGTACCAAATTCTTGACTGCAGCCGATCCCACTATCTCATCAGGGCCCATTCCACGCGAAATTAATGATGAATAGAGTGCCTTCAACTCTTCCTTGTGTTAGGAAGAGGGCATAGATAAATCTGGAATATGCTTTCCCATTCATCATGGGATGCTGTTTTTGGCATAAACTTGTATCTACACCTCTTCCAAACCACTTCCAGGCATTGTGTGACCTACTGATCCCAAAAAGAAAGGAGAAAGTGGAACCCTCCAAGCCGGATAAACAGTGATTTAAAGGAACTATTGGTAGGGGCACTGGATACCATTCCGTGGGTCTTGGCAAAGAGTGGTTGATCAAACGTGACCATAACGCCAGTCTGCCGATTCATAAAACCCTCTTCAGCATCATAAAGGAGGGAATAACTGAATGACTAAATTTTACCCCCTCCATATCACCGCAACTGTTGGGCGCAGCAAAAAAGTGTATAAGACAAATGCTGTTGGAAATTTTACGTACTTTAAAAGTGTATAGGGTACAATATAAGCTCTAAACTGAAGGTTTTCCGAGATATTTTATACTGTTTTGTCACTTTTTGCCCAACCCCCTCCCAAACTCGACGTTCTGGCGGCGGAAACTTTTTAACACATTTAGAGCAATGTGTGACAGTCAGACCTTAGTGTTTTTGGATTCCCGGGATTAGACATTTTTTTGTCTAATTTTACTGTACTATTAGAGGTCTCGAAAATTATACGCTTCCCATTTCCATGTTGATGATTAGCAACTTTCCTGAAACTCTTGGTTCATTCATGGCTTCGTATAACTTTGGTCTTAGAATGCTACCATAGGCTATTTTAAAGTCAGCGAATAAGTGGAACGTATCGTTCTGATAAAATTACGATTGAGTTTTGTAAGCCGTATTAGAAGTATTATGCCTCGGTAGTTGTAGCACTCCAGCTGATGATCTGTTTTAGATAAAGGACAGATGAGACCAATGCTCCAATTATGAGGCATTAAATCTTTATTTCACACTTTTGAAATGATGTTATGTAGTGCTGCGAGTAAATTCTCTTCGCATGATTTAGGTAGCTCTATAGGGATTTTATAATTTCCTGGCGCTTCGTTGCTTGCTCTTGGTTATTGCCGTTTTCCAGGAAATCTGCTCTAGTTTATAACTATCATTTATTAATTTGTTTTTACACATAAATTTTCTAATTCGCGTTTTCTTATTTCTTTCATTTTTAGCCTTTTCTCTTTTCAATGCCCTATATTTACCTAGCTTAAAGTTTTGCATTGAAGTAGTAATTTTAATATAAAGCTGTATGGGTTCAACGTCGTCTATTTTGGATATATTAACAATGTTATGCAAAAAATGCCGAATGAACGTTAAAAAAATGTTATGAGTTAGATTGTAAAATGGAGGACCTGTATATTTGTGCTACAGAGGGTGTCCAAAATGTGCAAATTTAATTAAATTGATGTCTATGTATATCCTACTACATACCTCTAAATTGAACTGTGTTTCAGATATGTGAGTTTGAACATACAAATACAATTCTAATAGAATATGTTCTAATGTGTCTGGAAGATTTTTTTGCATTCTGTAATGACGTTATCGGGGCATAGACAAGAATCTCTAGATTTACTGATGGCCCAGTTTAACTATCTTATGTTGAAATCGAATTTATATACATTAGGTACTGTTGTAGATAGTAGGTGTTAATTGATGGGTTTTTGGTTTGTCGTCTGTCTTTAGTTTACTTGAATGTAGTTTATATTTATCTTCGAAATGTTTTCCGAAAATGTTAGTGATTTGTTTCGAGTAAGTGACTATTATGTTCTGTTCCGTTGTTAATACTGGAATGTCAAATGTCGATGTTCTGTTTGAATATTTCTTATTTTTTCAAAACTTCTCCTACAGAGGTGTGTATATCCATAAAGCTAAGCTTAGATACACCTTAAATAAAAGTGTGATTATCAATGTGCAACGCTAATTCACAAAACAAATCATGCGAACATGGCGTACTCTCGCCCACAAATTCACTTAAACCGGCTCTGCCGTTACTCGTTTAAAATCAAGCTGACGCGATCTGTCAGTAGGGTGATGCCATCGCTTTGTACTGACGCGCACCAAGGGTGATGTAATTTGGCGTAATTTACTAGTTACGCTTCTCGTTTTTTTAGTTTCCTAGGCTCGGCATTCAATCGTAGTGGTTGTCTATAATAACTAAGCTTGCGTTATAACTGCCCCAAATGGTCTCGTAAATTGACAAGACCGGCTGGTTTATTTGAAGCTAGAATAATAGCTTCCTGCTACGAATAATTATCGGTACCTCGATGTTGTTTCCCAGTTGTATAACTGCCCTCGAGGCTGTACTTCGGCTCAAGAATAACGAGGCGGCGGCTTCTCTTAACGCAGGCCAACAGATAAACTCTCAATCGCGTGGCGTCCCTTTTGTTCGGATGAAACTCACCGGTCGCTTACTAAGAAACGACTGACTCCCCGCGCCTCCATTTGCGCACTACCCTCTTTGATTCTATTAATAGCTGCAACGACTAAATCAGCTGCTTTGCCCTGCATAATCTGGCGTGTGAAACACTCTTTGCTTGTTTTAAATGCATAATACGTTTTAACCTAAATATTACAACGTAAGAAATGCAATCTAGTTTTATACCTAGCGGAACAATTATTGAAATAATAAAGTGACACAAACTAGCCCGTTACATCTTTGATGATTTGTCTTGCTTGTGATTTAATTTTTTTTAAATTTTATTGGTTTTACAGCTGTTTGGTGTTTCTTATATTTGTCGTACGCCTTATTTTTAGCTTTTATTTCTGTACGACATTCTTTGCTCCACCATATCACGTTATATTTATGAATAGTTCCACTCTTGAAAGATAACCTGTGTGAAGTTTTCTACAGTTTCGCTGATGTTTGCATCTGGATCGAAAATGGGGAGGTTTTGGTGTAAAAGAGTTTTGTATAGCTGCTATCTTGTTTCAGATATTTTCCATTTCGAATAAGATGTATTACAAGTTGTGTACCAATCTGTTGATAGTAATAGAGGGTAGTGACCACTGTCATTCAGGCTACGCAGTGGTGCCCATGTTATGAAAGCTGATACTTGTGCATATGAGAAGGAGAGGTCTATTTCAGATAAGGTATTTTTCCTTATACAGACGTGGTGGGGCATCTATCATTTAGATTTAGAATGATCAAACGTTAATTTTTTTCTAGAACATTTCCTGCGACTGTCTTTTTAGTTGGTGTATTCACATCACCATGCTCATTAAATTCTCATACGATTATATACGGTTTGGAGGAAGCTGATTTGTTAAGTCTCCCAGATCTATTTCTTCTAGATAGTAGTCTGGAGGATATAAATATTGCAAACGGTTACTTTTTAATTTAATTAGTAGTAGGGCTTCAAGTCCACAGTGTGAGACTCTGAGACTCCCGAGAGCTGGTCTGCTATTCTATCTTGTTTGAACTGCTTATCGATGTTACTTATAATTCTTGTAAAAAACGATATGTGTATTTATGGTGAGTTGGAGAGGCATAACTTTTTTTCTATAAATTTTGAAAACTCTGCATAGGTAAATTTATATTTGTTGGGATAACTTGTTAACAGTTTTTCTATAGGTTGAAGTAACTGGAAGTGCTACTTCTTCATCGCCGGATTCTACTTTAGTTTTCTTTGCTTTTTGGGCTTCCTGGTTGTAGTGGGTGTATCTGAGCTGGAGTTATATCTGAATTGCTCTTGCTGATCATTGATACTGTGGTTGGAGGGCTTAAGTTAGTAATATTTTCAAGGTCATCTAAAGATTCAATGTCGGGTGTTTCTGGAGTGGAAGATTCGAGGGATCTTTTTTTATTTTGTGTTACATATAAGGCAGATCTGGAAAATTCCTATGGTTTTGTGCATTTAGAAGAAACATTCCCCAGCTCGTTGCATTTGAAACATTTAAGTTCATCAAATGTTATGAAGATACGAAAATTTTCACCGTCAAAGTTTATGATTATCGACTCCGATAATGTATTTTATTTGGAACTATATTTAGACGGAAACTAACTATATGGATATATCCAACATCTAATAAGCTTGCTTTTACAAGATAAATTGGGGATGTAATCCTTAAATTTAATTTACCTAGCTCTCGTTCTAGTATCTCGTTCGGTATAGAAGGTGACACGTTATATAGACTTATTTTTTAAAGACTATTTGGTGTCCTACAACAATTACAGTTTGACATTTTTGTAAGAGATCATCTACTAACGATTTGTCAGATAAATATATACAAATTCTTTCATTTGACAATCGAGAAGCAGCTGGTTTTTGCTGCCTTTAAGATAATGCGTTGACCTTTCTTTGTATAATGTTTGAGTGTTCGGTATTTTCATTTCCAGTTGTACCTCTTTGGCTGGAGATTTTGCTTATATATGACTGGTTAAATTCCATCTTTCTACAGAACTTTTAATTATAGTTAGTACGTTATTAGCAATGGGTATGGCCCTGGCGTTTTTATTATTACGAAAATAATTATATTGATTTGGGTTGAATGGAATGGTTTAGAATAACCCGGGTTAAAAGGAGTATGTATAAATAAATACTCGTTTACACACATTAATAATCACTAGAACTCATGCAAAAACTACAAATTACTTTACTGCTATTTTGAATACAGTAGATATTTTGTGTGCCAGTTACATAATAGTGAGAAGTTTAATTTTGCAATATTTGTGTAATTATAAGTAAACACTTCTATAATCTTATCACTAGGTTCTCATAATATTTTTCTGATATTGGGTACTTTCCACCTATTTATGTTATTGATGTATTCTTTGATTCTATATAAAGTAATGATATAATAAAACAATAGTACCTGTTTGAGGATAAAATGATTGTAGACAAATTTCTATCTATCCACAGCCCTCGGTTGAAGGTATAGCGAGTTAGTGTGACATAAGGAGTATAGAGTAATGTTCTAAAACTGTTCAACAGTGGGATATTTTCTATTAATAGCCCAATTAAAATATTATTGCGGTAGAATGGCCATGCACATAAGATGAGATATCACCGATCAGATCCACGAAACGAGTCTACAATATAATAGATTTTATAAAACTATAAATAAATGATGTCGATTATTTGAAATTCTCTAAACAATACCTAATGCAAGAGAGAATTTAAAAAATAATTTAGGTCTTCTAACAGATGCTTGCCATTATGAACTAACAGCTGCACGCATTTAAGACAAAGTTATAAAAAAATATTTAAACTTTATGGTAAGAAGTGTTTGCGATTGTAAACCTATTTTTCAATTAATTTAAATTTTAACTACTATCAATTAACACTAACGCAAATACAATATTTTAAACAAATTCTCTTTGGAAGAAATTTATGATCTGATGGGTGTAATTGATTATGTATTTCGTTATTTACCTGTGGTGTACACTCTGTTTATGCGATACTGTTTAAATTTGATATTATATTGGGATATCGGCTAACGTACAAATTATCTCATATTCAAACTTGTTACAATAAAATTAGTGTTCAATGAGTTTAAATACTTGCAATGACAGGCAGACGTTTAGCTCCTATACTTATTGTAATTTCACCTACAGTTTGTCACAAGCTCCTGTACAAAGTTTCTTCAAATATTTCCACATGTAAGATTTGTTTACTTTACTTGCACCACTTACAGCGTTCGTGTTACAGTACCCAGAGCTGGAGTAAAAATAGACAGTTCTCGAGGTCAGTACGATATCAGTAACGTTGAAACTCAGTCGGGTAAGTGCAAAGAATGCAATCACATCGATTTGTTGCTGAATGCTGCGTGTAGTGCTATTTTCCCCTTAGTTTCTTCTGTCTCGCCAATTAAAGCAAAAACCAACTCAGAATCGTCTGTATAGGAAAACGTTGGAGTAAATATTAAAACAGATGACAGTTGCAATTTGATGCGCATGTTACACGCCTAGAGCATGAGCAGTGAAAAGTGGAAATATTGATTTGTAGAAATTTGTTCTTAAACAGGGATGCTCGTTGCCAAACTTAAAAAACGGGTGGCAAATTTAAGGAATCATTTCTAATAAAAGGTATAATCTAAATTTTAAATTAATTAATTGTCCATTTACATACCTTAGAAATACTAATTTCTCATGCTTACTGAAACGCTCAAATATGACAAGTGTTGGCTCAAAGCTTCAAGGAATATAAATCAAATTCTAATAAAACGAATGTAATTACTTAACTGACAAACTCATGTTAAATATGAATTATGTAAATTTAGCAAATAGTTGCACTACAAAAAGTACTTATAGTGTGTCCATGTATTTTCCAGACATACCTCGTATATTTGAATATCATAAATTGAATTCAATGCCTCGTCAGTTCGCTGATCTAAATTCAAACTATTAGTTATTAACCGTAGATAACTAAAGTATTCTGCATTTCCATTCGATTTCAAGGTGAGTAAACATACGAGTAGATAATAGTTCATTTAGTAGTTCATTTTAGATCCTTTGTATTGGATGCTTCTTAATTTTAAATATGGCGTTTTATATAAACAACGCTGGCCTACGTCAGTGTAGAAATACTGAAAATTTAAGCATTAAAATGGGTTCTTTCTTTCTAAGAATTCAAATTAAAGTAGTCATTGAATCTTCTTAAATTTTTAGATGCTATAAATTTTCAAACGAAAGCTAGATAGGTGTTAAAAAATCAGTTATCTTTTAATAGTTGTTAACAAATACTAGTTATGCATGGCGATTTGCATTTCTATTATGTCAGTTTGTTTAAAATATGAGATGAGTTATTATCTTGAAAGAAATTTAGGTTATGCACATCATTATCGTACACTTTTTGAATCTGTGTTTCATAGACCCCATTTGTCTAATAAAAACTATAAAATATTTATGTACTGGGTGTCTATTTTTGTTATTGGTTATTTGAACAGTTGCAATTGATTTGATTTGGGAGTGAAATTAAATTTTTCATAGGACGAATCAACTACCTACATTGGTGAAATATACAATATTAGTTTAAGTAATATTAAAAAATAAGGTTCGCGTTCGAAGAATCATATCATATATCATATTAATACTATTTCATATCACAATACTTTTGAGTACTTTTGCAGACAGTGAATTTTCAAAATATGTTCCGCATACACCGGGTGAGTCATTTGAATGTTTGGACGCGTTTATCCAGTGAGGGAAGCAAGATGGTGAAAAATACCCCGTGACAAATATGTTCGGGGTGAAGGGGGACGACTTTTGGCATCAAAATCCACTCCGTCCTCGTACTCCCCCCCGCGGGAATGGAACCCCCCATTTTTTTCCATGGATTCGGGTTCCTGATAAAAAAAATTTGTCCGAACAATTTTTCATGAAAATGCTTTCTTCGATCAGAATTATGACCCCCCGCCCTATTTAAGAACTGCAGAGAATGGACATTTTCCCGAAACAGCACATATGATTGTTAGCGCTCGATATGGAGTTACCAGGTCTACAGCCATAAAATTGTCCCCACACGATGTCATCACAGCTGTCAGGTAGCTGTCATCAGGGCCAAAAGTGTCAATGTTTCACCAAAATGACAAAAATTTCCAGGATTGAGGTTCCAGAACCTACGCTCGTGATGTACGGTCATGACCGTAGCGCGGGGGAGAGCCACTGACTCCCGGCGAATTTAATGAGAACACCCCGTACGTGAGAGGCAAGGGGACTCACACGAAAAAAGCACCCCGTACGTGAGAGGCAGGGGGACTCAAGCGAAAAAAGCACCCCGTACGTAAGAGGCAAGGGGACTCACCCGAAAAAAGCACCCCGATGGGAACAAAATCCCACCACGTCCACGTCATTGTTCCTGGGTAACGCCAAGGGTGAGATTGTGAGATGCGCTAAAACTGACCGAAGAAAGCATTTTCATGAAAAATTGTTCGGACAAAAATTTCATTTTTTTTATCAGGAACCCGAATCCATGAAAAAAATGGGGGGTTCCATTTGAAATTTAAAAGTTGACCCCCCCCCCGCCCACTCCGCGGGAGGGAGTGGATTTTGGTGCCAAAAGTTGTCCCCCTTCACCCCGAACAATTTTGTCCCTTGGTATTTTTCACCATCTTGCTTCCGTCACTGGATAAACGCGTCCAAAGATTAAAATGACTCATCCTGTATAAGCCTTCCGACAACTAACTTCTAGTGCTCTCCATTTTTCTTCAATCCTCTTCGTTAATATTTCTGTCACTGTGTTCGTAAAAGCCGTCTTGGGTACCAAAACAACTGTTTTTGTTCGATTTCTTTTGTAATTGTCTTCTTCATCTTCATAATTTCTCGTATTTCATCATTAGTTAGTCACTTCGAATTTTGATCCTTCTTCGTTGCTAATATTTTTTTTCTGATTTTCTTTTATCGCTCAAGTTCCATAACCGGTTTTTTACATATACCGGATGTCTTATAAAGAATTACATCTAGTATGCTATGATGCAATCTAAAATTTTATTTGAAATTGGCAAGACTGTCAGTCTATGTCAAATTCGTGGTTAGCAGGTTAGGTTTTGCGTCATTTTTGACACAAACTGACGCAAAACATAACCCGCTAACCTCGAATTTAACATAGACTTACAGTCTTGGCAATTTCAAATAAAGTTTTAGATTGCATCATGGGAAGTTCATGGCATACTAGATGTAATTCTTTTTAAGACACCCGGTATTATACATTTTGTATGCAGGAGGCACTCTAACAAGTTCATGAACTGAGATGTTAAAAAAAATAATGCAGTGCCTCCTAGAGCTACGATAAAGGGTATGTTAGTAAAAAAAAAATTTAAAAAAATCAAAGTAGACCGATTTATTTGAAAATTGAAAGTCTGCCATTGATCTTAATTCTAAACAACTTTTCTTAATACTCTTTTTGTTATCTCTTCTAATAAAAGTAGTTTACTCTTGGACATTTTTTAAAAATCGATTCCAAAAGCACCCTGTATATTAATTAATTTGATTGATTTTCTCAAACTCTTGGTTTGAGAACAAGCAGGAGCGATTCCTAGAATATTAACATCTAACTCGAATTTTTTTTGTCATTACACTTTATGTGAACTCAATCCGCGGACACGCTGTATATTTCACCGCCCTTTGACTAGGTATGTTCCTTAAACGATATATTCCATTAAGTACTCCTACCATTTTCCTGATTTTTCTGCATTATTAATGTGTCTGTGTCAAACCCCTGAATATTTGTATTCTGTGCACTTCTTAATAGTTATATTATTGTCTAGCTCTAGGTAGTTCGATTTTATCCGATACAAGAATATTTTATTGTGCTGCTGCTCATTTCTATGCCTCAGTTATATTCTTTATAAAGCTTTCTGGTCATACATTTCATATGTTCTTTAGTTTCGGCCATAACAACCTGGTCATCAGTGAATTGAAGAGAGAAAGCCTTAGGTATTTGGTATACTTTTGCATAGTAGAGCGCCTACCTTTATTTGTGACTACACCTGTGTAGCCTTTATTGGTGACTCTCACAGCTGGGTTATCGCTGCTACATCATATGCTTCGTAACATTATAAAATAAATTTAAGAAAAGCAATACAACCAAAAATGCGCTAGCTACAGTGAGATACGGGCGCGGTTCTATTAAAAACGTGGGTATTTCTGTCTAAATCCATTCAGACGGGACGTCGAAATTAAGTAAGTATTATTGATCGGGCGCCACTGGATTATAATTCTTACCGTAAGGGATAACTGGCAATCCCTAATCCAGAAGAGAGTGACTTCTACAAAGGTGGTTGTTAAAATTCGGAATGGTCCTAAGGTGACGTTACGGTTACAAGCTCTATTTTATCAAACTTATGAGGCTGGCTTCAATACAAACTGTTTATGAGGGATTGGGGGGGGGGGGGTCGAGTTAAAGTAGCGAGGGCTCCTTGGTGGGATGTAAGGGCTTTTTCAAAAGCTGAGGCACAGCTGACCCATGAAGATATGCTTCCGGACGACATGTATGCGAAAATTTGACTTGGCGCACCACATAATTTCGAAAATGTTCGTCAGAACGGAAATTTGACCTGAGGCACATAGCGAGGCCTATAATATTGTTGTGCCTGTATGAAAAATTCGACTAGAGCCATTCGTTTGCGTTAGCCATAATTAAGCAGATCGAAACTTAGTATCACTCCACTTAAGACCAAAAATAAAACTATGGCACTAATTAACTTGAGATCATATCTGCTAATTTCCGTTCATCGCGGGAAGTCCTGTAGCTCTTCCATTATTTTACAACCTTTTGAATTTGTTATCCTGTTACTGTGATGGTCTCTCTTTGAAAGGTTATAATTGCATTATACGTATATTGACATTCTGTTTAACAATTCTTATCTATTATATTCTATAAGCGGTAGAAGCCGAGTAGCGCAGATGAGTAAGCGCTTGCCTTGCATTAAGCAAGTCGTCGGTTCGAATCCCGCGAGGGCCGGAATTTTTCGCAGCCTCAGCCTTGCAATTTGAACCGGGCTCGGTGACACCATTCCCAGTTGGGCACCAAATTAACTGTGCTCTGCTCAGAACCACAGACCTAAGAGATAGAGTAACAAGGTCAACATATCCCCAAGACACGCACATCACGCAATGGTTGCTGTGCTAGCACAAAAAACGCGCTCCAATTTTGTATCCCGAATCCGGGGCAAGTTGAGCATTGTACCGCCAGATGCAAGTACATAAAGCACCACTCTCTACACCGCAAGGTAAAACGAGGTTACCGATTATACATACATACATACATATTCTATAAGCAATTTAGTAAAGTAGTCTTCCTTCTATCTATGTGTTTGCTTCAGTACATTTTGATCACAGACTTTATTTCTTCCGTCTACTACTGTTTTTCGTACTTCACGTTGTCCCTTCGTTTTCTTATTATTTCTGTTTATTGACCGTTGGTTTGTTAACCAATAAAAGTTTTCTTTTAGTCTTCGTGGGATTGAGGCACATGCCATATTTTTTGAGTCCTGACTGATAATCTAACACTAGATGGTTATTTATGGCTATTTATCGCAAAGTTTAGCAGTTTTTTTATTATCCATCACTTCCTTCGACACTAATGGCTTCACTTAACTATATCTTCAACTACATATGTGTCCCTTATTACGTTGTTGCTAATCTCATATATAATAAGTATCTTGTTTAACTCAGTTGTACGTTATCAAAATTTCTTTCACTTAAGCTTACATAAAACCTTATTCCTTGATATGTCAGATTGACTTCATCCAAGATATTGTTGATTATGTGCTCTATCATATGTATTATTTATCCGGTGTACTAAAGACGTTTGATTAATTGAATCTCCAGAAACCTATCTACAGCAATGTGTTCACACACTTCTCGACCTTCACACTCCTGTACATATCTCTGCTACTTCCAACTGTTCACCTCCATCCTGTCCACAGCAATGATTCCATACAACTGAAGACCCACGATGCTAACCTTTACACCCATGCAGATTTTCTAATATTTGGTATTTTTTACTTCTATTATGTCAGTAAATAAGATTTCTTTCAACTTTAAATTATATTTTTATTAAAAATAGTCCAATCTAATTTGATTGCATACTTTTCTTCTCTCCTTCTTTTTCTTCTTTAACAGCCCCTTTTTATCCACTTCTGGACATATGCCTCCCCTTTTTCCTTCCAGTGTACTCTGTTCTGTGCCACTTGGTGTCAATTTCTCCAAATTTTCAATTTGATGTCGTCTATCCAACGAGTCTGTGGTCTTCCCAAGCTCCTCTTATGTAATCTTGGTCTCCATTGCATGACCCGTTTAGTCCATCTTGTGCCATCCTGTCTGGCTACATGGCCCGCCCAACTCCACTTAGATTGAGAATTTTTTTCTACGACATCCGTTACTTTTGTTCTTTTTCTTATTTCCTCATTTCGGATATGGCTTCTAAGGTTTATACCCAACATTAATCTTTCTATCGCTCTTTGCGTTGTCCTTAATCTATTTGCTGACTTAACGGTAAGTGTTATTGTTTCCATTCCATAAACCATTACTGGAAGTATACATGTATTGAAGATTTTTGTTTTAAGGTTTATGGGAACACTGGCGTTCTTTAAAATGTATCCGAGCTTTCCCACTGCTGCCGAAGTCATGCGAGCTATTTCGGCACTTTGATTTTCCTTGCCATATTTCAGCTTGTGACCCAGGTACACATATTCGTCGACGTTCTCTATCTCGGTTCCTGCTATGTTTAGTGTGATTTGTTCTGGAGTCATAATCTTGGTCTTTCCCAGGTTCATCGTCAATCCAACCTCTTCTGGCCTTGTTTTTAACTATAGGAGCATTTCCTCTAGTTCCTCTAGGTTGTTACTAATTACAATTACATCATCCGCAAATCCAAGATGATTTAAGTATCGACCGTCGATATTTATGCCTTTATTGTCTCATTCCAACTTTTTGAAGACATCCTCCATCGCAAGAGTGAATAATTTGGGTGAAATTGTGTCGCCCTGTTGAACTCCACGTTTAATTTGTATTTTGTTGGTCTTTAGGTCCTCATTCAGTTTAATTTGGAGAGTTGCTTTGTCATATATGAATTTCATCATGTCTCTATACCTCGAGTCGATTCTAGCGTTGTCCATTGCGTTGAGTATTGACCACATCTCTATAGAGTCAAAGGCCTTGTTATAATCTACAAAGACTAAGTGGAGTGGCACATTATATTTCGTGCACTTCTCGATTAACAAACGTATTGTTTAAAGATGTTCAGTGGTGACATAGCCCTTGCGAAAACCAGCCTGCTCAGGGGGTTGGTAGTTATCAAATTTGTTTAGTAATCTATTCCTTATAATTTTCGTTAACCATTTATAGGGGTGTGGGAGGAGGCTTATTGGTCGATAATTGTTTAATTTTAACATGTCTCCCTTTTTATGTAAAAGAATTACCTGAGCATTTTGCCATGTCTCTGGGATTTTGCCTTCAACAACACATTTGTTCAGCAGAATTTGTATTGCTTTTAATGTCACAGCGTCTCCCATTTTCAGCATTTCACAGGTGATTCCATCTTTCCCGGGCGCCTTTCCATTTCTCATTTTAGTAGAGAGGCCAAACTAAATTAACTCGTCAAATAACGATTTTCGTGGGACTGAGTATCTTTATACCGAAAAGTGGTACCTTCTTATTCGGTGGTGTTTCCTGAGTATGAAAAATCATGTTGTCGCTTTCTCAGCCTGTGGAAGGAAGAGCTATGACGTCAAAAATATGGCCATTCTTGGTTCCAGGTTTTAGTACAGTAAAACTAGGTTTAACCCAAACATCCAAAAAAGAAAATTCTACCCAGCGACAAACTGTTTAGTACCCTCCTCTTAGTAAGTGGAAAAAAGTAGATGACCTTGCGCGTCGGATTTAGGCGGGAGGGGGTTGGAAAGGTGGTAAAATGGTTTTCGCAAATATCTCGTTAACTGCAAAGTTTAGCGCAAACTTTATCTTATACAAAATTAATCTATATTTAATTTAGAATAAAAATGATCTTACGCATTTTCGAATTCCAGACAAGGGTTACAGAGATATGGAAGGGGCAATGATGTCATTATTTTCCAGTTAGCTTGGGATTCATAGTACTCGCTTGAAAATAAATATGTTTCGTTATAAAGAGTATGTTTCGTTATAAAAAGTACTTAGTAACGTATCAATAAGATAGGAACATTTGTATGTGTGTATGTATGTTGGTACAGAGCTGGCAACTCCGCTACCATATAGGTGGAAACACCAACTCCTGAAGAATCCTCGAAAGACGCCCTATGCTGCTACAGGAGCAAAAAGGAATGACGATGATGATGATGAGTATGTATGTACGGCTATGTGTATGTATATGATAATCTATCTGCATTGCTCCCCTCCTCTGTCGCTTTTGTCTTCATTTTCCCTATTTTTCCCTTTGAATAATTCATCACATCGTTTTTCTCGTTCCCATTTGTGTTTTTATAATTACACCTACCTAAATTACCTCTATCTTTGTCATATCATCCTAAAAAGATAAAATCATGTGGATATCATTAAAACAGGGTTAACTACAAACTTTATCTAATAAGCTTTAATACAAAAATAATAGAAATTGTTTTTCTTCACAATACTCTATAAGAGTGTTCATATTCTTATTTGGGTATTTCACCACTCTGCAAATTAAAAATATTAAATAACGAAAATATTAATAACGAACGTTTCGAGGGACAATCTGCCCTCGTTATCAACGAATAACAATTAAAACTAACAAGAACTTAGCTTTTTTCACTGGAAGGAAAACGACCAACCTTTTTCCAGTGAAAAAAAGCTAAGTTCTTGTTCGTTTTAATTGTTATTCGTTGATAACGTGGGCAGATTGTTCCCTCGAAAAGTTCGTTATTAATATTTTCGTTATTTAATATTTTAATTTGCAGAGTGGCGAAATACCCAAATAAGAATATGAATTATGAATTCACGCCACAAAGAAGTTTCAGAGATTATCTATAAGAGTGTTGTTGTGCAGCTGCTGAAGTAGGGGAAAGTACCGCCAACCTGAAATTTGTGTGAACAGGCTCCTTTGCGATGGTCTACAAGTAACATTGATGGCGCAGAGTATCCAAATTATCTGGATTTATTGAAGCAAATATCGAAAGGAAGAAATGGTTTCCAGCCAGATACTGCATCTGGGTCTGCATTTGATGGTTAAAAATTAACTGCTTTATGTAAAGCTCTTGTCACGTCGCACTTTTTCAGAAGGCGTTATTTTTCCCTTTCTATAAATTGAAGTAACGGTATCACATCCGGCGAAAGTGTAAACTGTCAAGAGAACATCCTTCATTTCCCCGATATCACGCTGATGTCTCCAATGCAGTAAACTTTTTCTTCTTGGTTATATCTTCCTTCGGTACAATCATCTTCAACTGTTGTTGGATGGAGCATGAACAACCAACAAGACCAATAAATCGCTGTCATTGCCAATTACGATACCCACTGTTTCCTTCTTGATTCGTCAATTGCAGTAAAAACAATCTTGATGTCAGCATCACATTATCCCTGAATCACTTTGCACCCAGTGTACAGTGATGAGAGTAATCAGTTGTATCTTGTTCTTAGTTAGAAATTTTGCTTGTCCTAAAGTGACATTAATTCCATCTTCCACTTTCACTCAACATGTGTAGTAGTGGATGATCTCCGTAAATGTTATTCGTCTTTTATGCTGGGTGCTTTACCATAACCATCTGGCCTCCCCACTTTCTTGAACACTTTATATAAGCGAATATTACGAGTTCATAGGCGTGATTTTTGCTTTTTTTGACAAACCGAAAAAGTTACATTTTTACCCCCTCCATATCTCCGTAATCTTTTACTGGCGTGCAAAATTCATAAGACCATTTTTATTGTAATTAAATGGACATTAATTTTGTATATTATAAAGTTTGCGCTAAACCTTGCAGTTAACGAGATATTTGCGAGAACTGTAAAACTGTTGAAATCTATCATTTTACCACCTTTCCAACCCTCTCCCGCCTAAATCCGACGCGCAAGGTCATGCAACTTTTTTTCACTTACTAAGAGGAGGGTACTAAACAGCTTGTCGCTAGGTAGAATTTTCTTTTTTGGATGTTTGGGTTAAACCTAGTTTTACTGTATTAAAACCTGATACCAAGAATCGCCATCTTTGTGACGTCATAGCTCCTCACTCCACAGGCTGAGAAAGCGACAACAGGAGTTTTTCTACTAAGGAAACACCGCCTGATTACAGTGGTATCACTTGTCGGTATAAACCTACTCAGTCCCACGAAAATAATTATTAATTCACTTGGCCTCCCTACTATTTGTGAAAGTGTGTTTTCTATTTCTGTTGTAGTAATTTTAGGGATATCCTCTAAACCCACATTCCTAATTTCCTCGAGATTATTTTATCTGACGATTGATTTGTTAATGAATACAGTTGCTTGTAGTACTCTCTATGATCTTTATTAATTCGTCTTTATCTGATTTCACCGTTCCATCTTCATCCTGAGTTGGAATATTTTGGGTCGTCCTATAGATGTGAATGATTGAGGATTTTTATGTTCTTATTGTTTTCTATTACTGTTTTGATCATTTCTGTATTATGATTTCTTATGTCTCGTCTTATCTTTTTTCGAATTTTCTTATTCAGTTCTTTATACTCGTCTGTGTGTTTGTCCATATTTCTTCTCCATTGCATAAGCTGTTGTGTATCCGGATTGATTTTTTCATTTTGGTTTCAATTTTGAACATATCCCTTTGATCCTGGTTTGGATATCCTTCTTTATATTGTTTTCTAAACTGTCAATATCCATATCAGGAAATATTTGTGAGTTGGCTAGTTTATTTTTTAGCCCGTTTTGGTATGTGTCGATATTGTTCTTTATTTTCTCTAACGTGGGGAAACGTTGTTGTTGAATAAGCTTTTTTCTTTGTGCTCTGATGTTGAGCTCTATTTTAGCTCTCACTAATCTGTGGTCGCTGCCGTGTCAAATCTATTTAATACCGTTACATCTTCACTATATACTTTTATTAGATAATATATAATCTATATCATTTTTTGTTTTTGCATCTGGACTTTTCCAGGTCCAGGTTCTACTTCTAATTCTTCGAGACGGTCTGTCGACTGCATCGTTCTAATATTGAAAGTGGCTATATATAATTTCACCCACCTGGGATATTATTCGTGTGTCTTCATACTCGCCATATAAGGAACCCCCTTTCTTTTGGCCATAATCTTCCACGCTGGCCTTGCGGGTTGGAAGATAGTAGTGGGATATGGAAAGGGATATAATAATGATGGGGTAGGAATTAAGGTGGGGACATGACCCTCCTCGGGGCGGGATTGAGGAGAAGACATGAGCTTACGTAGGCAGGGTTGCTAGGTCCTGAAGTACATCTATTTTCTATCGCGATCATAGAAAAGTATCCACCCGCTACTTTTCTTACATTTTCCAAATTTGAGTTAATTGTCCAATAATGAAAAATACACTATTTTGTTATTTTTAGGTAGGTGAACTTGTATTATTATTTATCTATTTATTCTAAATAATGTACTAATTTTATTTTGATATTCCTACCAT
>OW679198.1:52038867-52246908 GCA_940337035.1 Agriotes lineatus
AATCGATAACGCAGCTGAAGTGTTACAAAGCAGTGTAAAGAAGCACAGGAATGCAAAGAGCATGAGAAAACCGACCTGAAAATGATAGAAGACTACAATACTGTGCTAAATAACCTGTGATTCAGTGTTTACAAACTAAAAATGCATAAAAGCAATTAAAAGTGAGGTTAAAGCCCTCCGGAATGATATTTAGCAAACACAAGTTAGTATTTAAAGATTGTCAAAACGTACCTACTTGAAACAATTGTTAACGTGTTGGTATGATACTTAGATGTTCAATTATGATCGTTTATTAGGGAAGCCAAGCCAGAAGCTCCCAGTTTTTTATTTGAATTCCTACATTAAAAGTTATAACTTGTGCCAGTTGTTGGTTTTTATTTATTCGCCAGTGGGCAGTGCCCAGTTGTGTATAATTTCATAATGTTACAAAGTGCAGTTTCAGGGGAAATTGATCCTAAAGCTTCGCCCATTGGTGTTCGACTTCGAAGAGATGTTTTGGCAAGTTGTGGTGCTGCGCCACGCAGATAACAGTGTACAGTGTGTAGAGAGGCCCTTGTTTGTAGCATTCAAGAAGGCAGCAGCAGTTAAAGGCGTTTCAGAAGCCCGGTACGTTGTTGGCGTCCCTTGCAAACGTGATCCGGATCCGAGGTCAACTTTTGAAGTTCGATTCGAGAAGGCTAGAAGTGGACAGCAACGTGCAGCATCTAGGGAAGACTTCAATCGTGGTTCTAAAGCAGGTGGCGGCCGCAGGAAGCGTCACTTAGTTTTGCAGTGGACGGACAGTTAACGTCAACTGTGACGTAGAAAAAAGACAAATGGAGGTTATTCCAAATAACTTGATCCGTTAAATTGCATTGTTATTGTTTAAATGAAGCGAATTTATTGATTGTTGGTCGATTTGCAATTAAATTACGCTGTTCGAGCAGCTCTGTCTTCCGTCAATCTTAGAGGTTAACTGTCACTCGTTTAAAAGTGAGCATTTGCAATACTAGGTTAAATTTTATACTGTGTGTTACAACCCAACCCTTTAGTATTGGAATTCTCAAAAGCTAGTCAGCGCATTCATTTGATTTAGTTGCCAATAATTAAAATATAGGGAGCATCACACCATTTATTATTGCAAATAATTAAACAAATAATTTTTAATTAACCCTAAAAGAGGCAATTATTCAGACTAAAACTGTATAGTAATTGTGGTAATATTTATTTTCTTTATTCCAATTTATATGATTATAACATACTTACTCTCAAAAAAAAAGTGGGGAATAATAATATTACTACAGTATATACGCTTCACAGCTACTAAGTTTAAGAAATGTTGCAAAACATTTGGTGCTATTTTGAGAATAAAATCGTTATTCTTAAATATTGTATATATAACAATTATGGCAAAAAATTTAATTCTACTATGAATGTATTTAAGATATATAAGAAATCTGTCACAGGTACAATCTCCCATATTAAAATGCAAAAAATTTGTATTTTAGGTTTCGAGGTATTTATGTGTGGACCCGAAGAATTTACTGCAAATCACCCGTTTATAGTGCTCCTTCAAACGAGAGATGAGGGAGTGACTCATACTCTGTTTTATGGAAAAGTTATGAGGCCAAGTTTTGATTAAGCAACAGAGACAGAAGTAGTTAATAGAGTAGCATTTAAATTTGTCAATTACATGCAGTGTTTTATGTTGCATTTATTTATCTTTATAGCTGCTGCAGTTTAACACACATTAATGTTCCGTTATTTACTTAATAAATTTATAATGTAACTAATTTAATCGTTTATTAGATTGTATGTAGCATAGAATTATTAAATTATTTTTTTAATAGTGTACGTGCGTATTTTCTAATTATCGGCCAATTTTCTTGGCATATCGACCTAATCAGCTGTTTAACAATATTCATGCAGTTCAGCATATACTGCAAGGCAGAGTTTTCTTTTAATATGTTTTTCCATTGTAAAGATGTACATTTTCGTCTCTCTATGTAGATGTGTTTCTGATAAAGCATTCTGATTTTGTTATAATACGCAACACTTTATTTTGCCGGTCTTGGAGTTCATCCAAATGGGTTTTGAGGGTTGTCTATGTATGTATCGTATGGCTTGTGGCAGGAAGCCAGGTGTCAGAGTTTTCAGGTTGCGCAAACGTCTCTGACGTAACCTAACGACTATGAACGAAAGGACACCCGGGACCGACGGCTTAACGTACTCTCCGAGGCACGGCTGGCTGCGATTTTACTACCACTATATCTCGGACACCCGTCCGAGTGTCGACCGCTGCGAACGTTGCTTAGCTCTTGAAGTCTATTCGACTAGTCCTTGGAGCAAGCGGTTACGCAACCAATTTCGGAAGTTGCACTCCATACATCACACAGCCTTAGGTGAAAATTGGTCTTATTTTTGACCTGTAAGTTAGTGTTCCATATTTAATTTGCAGGGGCGATTTTTAAATTAATATTGAATATAACATACGCAGTCTTGCATAAACCTGATAATTTTTTGTTAAATTCAAAATTATGAGTTATGATCGCCATGTTAATGGCGTACATGGCCAAGCTCTTGCCGGGTAAAGTGGTTATGTCTGACATAAATATATTAAATTAGCTGGTCTGGCAATTGCCCAAAAATAATTTGTCTATGAAAACCCCGTTTCACCACTATAGAGCTTTAATTTGATGTCATATCCATCGTCTTGGACTTAAAAATAAATGCCATTTTCGCAATCAACGTCCCAAAAATCCTCATTGCGGTTCGCACGTAAAGTATATACCCGCGCAGCTGACTGACTGCGACGACCTATGTTAGCTCGTCGTGCCTTTGGCACTGTAACAGGCACTATAAAACGACACGGAATTGTTTTCACAATCACTTGTACACAAACCTAATTTGAATTTCTGACTGACTGACTGACTACGACGACCTATGTAAGGCATTTGGAATTACCCCCTGCTCATAAATTGCTATTAGTGTCTTATCTCTTCCGCCTTCGGTTACCTGATGCGGATTATGACATCATGGGGAAAACCATTCATACCATTAAGCAATGACTGTAAATAGAATAACACACTTTCGATATTTTCCAATTTTCTGGCTTTTCCTTTGGATTTTCATTTTTGCTAAACCACCTAGGGAGTAAGACGAACAAAAAAAAATCATCGAAATCGGTCAAGTCGTTCTCGAGTTTTTGCGTTACTAACACACGGCGATTGATTTATATATATATATAGATAAGGTGGGACCCAGGATTGATCCTTGCAGAAAAGCAATCAAATTTACTCTGCCTTGAAAGGTCCTACTGAGCAATAGATATGAAGAAATATTTATGGCTATCATTTTGTGTATTAGCCCATTAATCCAAATTCTATCAAAAGCATATGCGACATCCACAAAAGCTATGATCGCATGGATTTTGTGTTCGTAGCATTTTTCTATTATTTCAGTGGGCCTCAGTATTTATTGGGTAGTTGAATGATAATTTTTAAATCTCAGTTGCAGTTGTAGAATAATGTTTTTAGTCTCCAAAATTTATTCAGACTTGATTGTACTACTCGTTCTAAACGTTTGGATACTGTAGAGATAATAGGCCGGTAATTTGGGGATTATCATGCAGTTTTCCAGACTTGGAGATCATCAACATTAATTACTGCTTGTTTTCACGCAATGGGGAAATATCCTATCTTTAGGCAAGATTTGAATGCAGCTGTTAAGTAAGAAATGGATTTATCCAGTAATTTTTACTTCTCTCGTCTAAAAGACGAAGGAAGTTTTGAAACCGCGAAAAAATCATCTTCCGAGATTTCTTCAGATCTTCACGTTTCAGAGTTCCTAGATGACGAAAAACAAGTTTTTGCAAATCCGTCTGTCTGTCTGTTGGTGGTATAACTCAAAAACTGTTTGTTGGAAGACAATATTTTGCATGCACATTATATATTTAACCTGGCATGAAACCGAGAAAATTTTAGACAAATATATACAGGGTGAGCACCTTAAAAATAAAATTTTGTTTATTTTTGCTTTAACTTAGAAATAGACCAAAGTTATAATTTGTACGTAGCGTAGGCTTTATTCTTGCCAAAAATGGGACCCAATAGATACAGGATACTTCCACAAATCTATGACATAACCTACATTTATTTAATGCGTTGTTTACTGTATAAAATTTCAAAGTGGAACTAAATTCATAACTAGATTCTAATAAAAAACACAAAAGATTATACCATATTCTAAAATATAGTGTCTCGCTTAGTTCCAAAACAATTATACTAGATATTTTCATAGTTCAACGGACACGATTTCTTTCTATTTGGTTTTTATAAATTTTTGTACTTTTGTTACTCATATGTTCCAAACAGTTTTTTCTTCTTAATGGTGCTATAACTGCTGGTTTAATAATTTGATTTAGGTTTTCCCAAATTATCGCTCTGTCGTTATTTACAATTATGTTCAATTCTAAAATGAAAATCAATGTTTAATAAAACTTTATGTCGTTTTGATCTATATTCTGTAAATTCGGAGCTGCGACGCTATAACATGGCAAATGATTCAATGTTTCGCAATATGCTTACTTAAAAAAATGCTCTACACATATATTGAAGTACATTCTTCATTGCTTTAACAGAAATATATTTTCTATTGATTAAGACCGTTTTAAATAAACTGTTCGCTAAAAATCAAACAGGACTAAATCGCCTTGTTTGAATATAGGCAAGATTTTCTAAACCAGTAAAAACGCAATTATAAATGGGCAACTGAATTTCCGAATTCTTTGAAGAAGTCTAACTCGAATTAACGTAATTTAAGCCACTAGCATTACAATCGAACAGTTAAAGTAAATGTAAATAGTAATCAAATAGCTTCTACTTATACTACAAGAAAAAGTACCAAACTGCAACTTTCGCATAGGTGGACGAAAGCAACATTAGATTTTTGATAGCAGTAATGCATTTACGCGCACTTCAACGTTCAATTAAATGTAAAAAGCAAATGATGCGGTTTTTATCAAAGCTGTAATTTTCGTAAGTGCCGTCATCTCACAATTGAAGTAATTTCGTAGCAAATTAAGGTAAGCAGACATAATGTCGTCTCAGCAAATTCTATTTGTAATAACCTGCTGTGCTGCGTGGAGCTAGTAATTTGTGTTTTCAGTTCTAGCAGAAGTTCAGCAATTATTACGTAGTATCATTTATAGTGTATTATACAAAGGTAGTGATTGAATTGTTGCATACAGTTTAACGAAATACCAACTAGCTAACGGTGCGAAAAATGAATGGCCCGCTTCATTCAGCTGTCGGCAAGTAAGAACGTATATTTATAATACTTAGTAGTTAATAGCGGTATGGATCCAGACTTTGCCAGGCGATCTTGTCTTCAACTTCAATAAACGTAACAATTTTGTTTGACCAATCTAGGGCTTAACGTTAGTAAGACTACTATCAATAAATGAACATAAATCTTAACAGCTTGTAAATATCAACGGTCATTGTAGGAGCCTACTTATTATCTGCCAATTGTAGACAAATAATGAATACTTTTATTTAATTTTACATGATAATGTAAAAAAACCTCATTACATAATATATTTTTTAAGTTGTAGTACCGAGAGTGTTCAGCTTATCGTGTTCTTTTATAAACTGAGCTCAACAATACTAATTATACAGGCTTATAATATGCGTTTCTTGCAGACACAACAAAGCTGATGCCATAGTTCTTTTAATAGTTGCGTGTAAATAGGTTACAGCCTAACAGATTGATCGATTTTACAAAAATTCCACATTTGAAAGTTTGCTAATAACTGCACCAACTGGACATATAATTTCAACTGAGCTCGTAATAGCTATTTAAGTAACAAGGAATTTAAGGACCTATTAACATTTGAAGTAGGCAAGTAGAAGCCAAGGCGAGGCCGCGGCTTGTTACCTGCCGAAAATGTTAGTAGGCGATACATTAGGAGTTATCTTATTATTTTTCCTGCTGCTTATCGAAATTTTCCTAGATTTTTATAAAATCGTTTGGTTTGTTACCTGTCACCATGTCACCTAAACACGTGCAATTATAAAGAAAACGTTTAAGTCTGCATCTTGCGTAGTTAATTTTATTATCCTAGGAACTTAATAATAATATTAAGGTTTATTGTCAAGGGAAAGCAGTAAACAAATATAATCGCCGACTTACACGTTTTGTTACTAAAGCTGTATCACTGACTTACATGATCGATAGCGAGAAAACGACGGGCTTTTCGAAAAAAATGTGCTATCCTAACGTAGAATGTTTTACACTCTAAAATAAATATATAAGAAGTGATCAAGAGTAATCAAAGTAATCAAAAATGCACCCTGCTAGCTAATATTGTACACAGGCGCTGTTCTATTCGAAAAACGTAGCTGTTCCTGTCCAATCAATTCGGGAAGTAGAGAGTATTTAATTGTTATTTGTCGGGCGCCACTGGATTATTAATTCTCGTCCAGGAGATTATATGCATTTTCTAACACATAAGAGCACGACCTCAGCATAGGAATGCCGTTGAAATCAGTGCAGCAGCGTACTTACCTTGTCTACACCTATTAACATCTAATTAACTCATTTCACTGCAGTTCTACAGAGTATAGGCAAACACATTGCACATAAAATAATGTATATTGACCACACTATAGGAGAAAATATTCAGCGACAGCCAAATGTAGAAAAAGTCAATGAAATGTTCTACAGCCAATTTTATGCTATTCTGGACAGGTGCGTACCGAAAACTACTTAAAAAACTATCTATGCTACATGGTTTATCACCAGTATAATAAAAAACATAAAAAAGAAAGAAAGGTGTAGAAAATTACTAAAGAAACAAGAGAATGTTTATTAGCGTCAAACTTTTAATTATTTAACAGCTAAAATTAAACTTCAAATAAGAGCTGTTTATCGAACTTACATATCAAACATTGAAGATAATATTTATAGCGATTCTAAAGCACTTTGGTCATTTTTAAAATCAATAAAAAAAGATTCCGGTGTGGAGAACTATATTGTCTATAAAAGGAACGCACTAACTACGAATGAGGAAATTGTGAATGCGTTCTCTCAACATTTTAAATTGGTGTTTCTTGCGAATCCATCAAACTATAATGTTTCGTTCCCACACGTACTGCCTTTAATACATCACGATTGTTTCATTACGTCAAGTATAACTATTAAAGATGTTGAAGACGGATTTAAGGCCTTAGCTACAAAGGGTTCGGTGGATCCGGGTGGAATATCCACCTATGTATTGCAATGAACACTTTTAAAGCCTTTAAAATAAGGATAGCAATTAATAACGTTTAAAGCATTTCAAATATTAGTTTACAAAATATTCTATAGATGTGCTAGTTGAATTTTTGAAAATCGTATGAAGAGCATTGACTTTGAAATAATAATTTTTAAAAAACGGTATTAAAAATAATTAGCCTTGATTGAAACATAAAATGTATTCAGATCAGGCTTAGAAATAATGAATAACAATGTAAGAATGTAAAAAAAAGAGAAAAGCGAAGCCAAACTGTGAGGCGTGTTATTTTGGCTTTCCCACAAATAATCCATTTAAAGCGAATAAATACCCATTTTTCCTAATTCAATGTTTAATAATTAGTGCAGTGTCTTTTGGGCAAACTGTAGAAGGTTGCTTTGATTCGTGGCACCTGTACGGGAGTTTTTTAAAAAGTCTTGAAGTACTTCAAGTGGTAGCTGTTTTGCTGTGGCAGTTTCGGAGCAAAAACGAAGTTAGCATAGCCCCGCAAGCGGGTAGCAGGTAGCGACATTCGTGATGAGCAGTGCGGAGCCCTGGAAACTTGGGCAAAGACGGAGGTACAAGCTGCAAGCGGCGTTCGAAGGTCTCAGGCTTGTTACAGCAAGCCAATGGAGAGAAAGAGGAGCCCCTGTCCGTCGTGGAATTTGCTGTGGGGACGCCTGGTGTCCTATTTTGCATCAAGAATGCCAGAATTATTCTAGAGATAGAATTTGATGAAAGTTTTAAAGTGGCGTCAGTTTTTGCACATTTATAATAATAATAATAATAATAATAATAAAATGACCTTTATTTGCACATATAATGATTCACAATTGAATTAAAATAAAATACATAAAGGGCGAAATTCAGCTCAAATTAAAAGCAGTGAGCTGCTCTTCCACCTAACCCTTAGTTGTACAAACAAACGAAAAACAATAATACTAAAAATATAGTCAGGTTTTGTTTTCACTATTGCCCGAAAACCGCTACGCATTAAAAAAATTAGAACATATTTAATTGAAGTGTTTTGCTGAGCTGGCATCTAAACGCAAATAGAGAGAGTTTTTGTACCTTGAGGTCTACGGGCAAGTCACCAAACCATTTCGCAATGTTATATAAATAACGTCGTTTTCCAAATTCACTATAGCGTAATGGAATACTGATATTACCCCTAAACCTCAAATTCAAATTATGCACGTCTGTACGAAACGAGATTTTGTTATATAAGTACGGTGGAGTCTTAAATAGCAGAATTTTATAATACAAAATGGAGCGAAGAAAGAGTCGCATATTGATCATATTTAACTACCCAGCATCTTTCAGTTTATAAGTTATCCTGTCATATTTACGTCTGCCATAAATAAGTCGCAAACAGACATTCTGCAGTTTTTAAATTCTAGGTTTATCCTGATAATCAAGACATGAATCGTCGCAATAGTCCATCTGTGATAAAATCAAACTACGGCATAATGTAGCCTTCACGCCGGTGCTCAACACATGTCGGTTTTGGTATACAGATCGCAGATTACAATAAGGTTTCTGCAAACATTAAGAGACATCTTGCTTAAAACGTAGCGAGCACTCCAAAATTAATCCCAATTTTTTTTATATTTGCAACAACGGGTAATAAATTATCGAAAATTTTGACTTGTACATGAAGTTTCGATATCTTTTTTCTTCGCAAAATATATTACACACGCTATATTAGTATTAAGATTTAAGGAATGCTGTTGGGAAATGATATAGAGACGTTCCAAATCTTTATTAATAAATGTATTTGCTAAATTTGCGTTTGCAGCATGAAAAGAAATATAAATCTGCGAGTCAGCATAAAAATGAGAATTACAATAATTAATCGCCGAAGAAAAATGAGAAACGTAAATCGTAAACAAAAGTGAACCAAGAATTGACCCTTGGGGCACTCCTCTATTATTGACAATAAAGTTTGATATATTTTTGCCAACTCTGACAGCTTGTAACCGCCCATATAAATAATTCGACAATAAGGAAACTGCATCAGATTTAAACCAATATAGTGTAAAATCGATAACAAAGTTTTATGCTCAATTGTGTCGAAAGCTCTTGTATAATCTAAGAGAATAAGCATAGTGACTTTGCCAGCATAATTAGCAGAAACAATATCATCGACAATATTTAAGAGAGCCGTGGCACAGCTCTGTCCTTTTCTGAAACCCGACTGTGTTTCAATGTTCATTGATTTTCTCGATAATTTTTGACATTGCTGGTAAAACGCTAATTGGGTCAGATCTTTAAAAGTTTTGGGACTATTTATTTTAGGGGTAGGATTAATAATAGAATACTTACAGGCTTCTGAAAAAAACAAAATTGTTTAAGCAATAATTAACGAGACGAGTTATGATAGGCAAGAGAAAAAGGAAAAAACATTTAATAACAGTAATACGTATGCCGGCATCACCAATCGCGTTAGTTTTAATGGAAGATATAATTACCCTAAATAGACCATCGTGACTGTTTTGTTGAGACGTCTATTTACTTACCTTTAGTTAAATCACCTAGGCAACGCATTCTTATGTAATTATTAATGTAATCTTTTAATACAAAGCTAAATTGTTTTGAAAAATTGTGAGGTTGGAGCGCCATGTTTATAAAGTTGTTCCCAACAGTTGAAATATTTAATTTCGTAGTGGTCCCATTGGCTAAACAAGATTTGGCTAATGTGATTATTTTAAAAATCATAAAAACCACGATAAATATCTTAATAGCAAATGTACTCTCTATAATTATACATTCAATCATATTTGCTAGGATGTAGAAATCCAACTCTTTGGGATGATAGAGTAATTTATTTAAACAATAATATCAATATCAAATAAACTTAATAAAAACACAGAGTCATATCAACCACACCAGTATATAAAGCATGCGGAATTTTTCATAAAAACCCTTTTATTTTATATTTAATTTAATTTTGAAAACAAATCATGTTCCACAGAGCTGAAAAATCGCTAAAGTTGGTCCAATTTCTAATAATGGCAAAAAAAAAATACTGTGCTAACTACATGCCTATAGATCTAGTTGTCTCCATTCTTTTTTGGTAGCTTGGTGGAGCATTTTTTATGATAACTCTGAAAATAATTTCAAAATTTCTCATTACGTCAGGATTTCAAGAAATCTTCTGGAACACTTTCTCTTAAAATATGTTGATGACCTGAGAACGTTTGAAAAGGAAAAGTTTGGGATAGACGGCCTTCGGTAGATTGAGGGATATATTTAAAACAGACGTACTAGTATATTTCAAAATAAAGGATTTCGACCAAGGCAAGTTGAGCATTGTACCGCCAGACGCAAGCGTATAAAGCACGAGTCTCTACACCGCAAGGTAAAGTGAGGTTACCTACAATACATTAATACTTTCTCTATAGGTTGGTTGTTGAACATAATGCTTCGGTCGCTGTTTGTTATTAACTTAGTTTTGTTTATATTTATCTCCAAGGCTACCTCCTTGGACGCCTTATTCAGCTGCTGTAGTATAGTCTCTAGTTCTCTAGCATCTTTGACAATTTACACTACAGCATCCGCGAATCTCAGATGGTTTAAGAAGCATCCATTATTGGTGCCTTTGTCCACCCAGTTCAATTATTTGAAGATATCTTGCAGCGCTAGCGTGCCCCACCCATCTCTATTTCAGACCTGCAATGCGATCTAAAGGGTGTTTTTTAGAGGGATACAACTTTAAATTGAAATAAAACACAGACAGATGTTTTTAATATCCATGAAATTGGCTTTATCTGAAAGAAAATTTTATGGCATTTATGTTTGAATATGATTTCGAGCATGTGACCGCCGCGGCTGGCTTGTACATGACGTAATCTGGAGGCCCAATTTTCACACACTGTATTTCATTTCAGCAATAACGAGTCGAATTTTGGCTTTCAAGTGCTCAATTGTTTCCGGTTTATCGGCATAGACATGCGACTTTACAAATCCTCAAAGAAAATAATCTAACGGCGTCAAATCGCACGAAAGAGGTGGCCAGTTAACAGATCCACAAAATGGATCCACGAAATGGATCTGTTAACTGGCCACCTTGTCTTGTTAATTAGGTAATGATATGGCGTTGACAATTTTTTTCTATAAAAAGGCATAACTTTACATTTGTGTGGATGAAAAAACAGTTTGTTTCTTTCGTTCCACTGCAGTACATTGTTAAAATTACGTTGTAGTTTGTGGAAATCATTGATACCATTTGAGGTCATCCGCATAAAGTAGATATCTGGCTTCAGTGATTACGTTTCCAATATCGTTAGTAAAAATTAATAATAGCAGTGGTCCAAGCTTGTAGCCTTGTGGTACCCCTGACAATGCAATAGATTTTTCTGGTAAGGCAACCACCGGGTAGGTAGAAAGAAGCTTAATAACATTTTCTGACAAACCTTAAAAATTTAGTTTTTTGAGTAACCTAAAATGACAGACTCTATCAAGGGCTTTTTGATAATCTGTGCATATACAGTCCACTTGTTTATTTTTATCCAACACTTCTGATATTTCTTCAACATAATTTAGAAGATTTGTTACAATAGATCTCTTAGGGGTGAACCCATGCTGCTCAATTATTAGGTAGTGTCTAAAGTGATTCCAGATTTGATAATATATTAAGAATTCAAATACTTTTGCTGGTACTGAGATTAATGCAATTGGTCCGTAGTTAACTACCATATCCCTATCTCCACTTTTAAATATTGGTGGTAACTTTAGATATCTTCCAGCTATCAGGAAAGGTATTGGTTTTTATAGATAAATTAAATATTTGATACAGTGGGTAAGCTAAGAATTTGACAAGGCCCTTAAATAAATATGCGGGTAATAAATATGGACCACAAGACCGTTTATTTTGATTTTTTTAATGGCTTTCCGTACATCAGTTACAGATATTACTGAAAAATCATAACAAGAGACGCCATTCATTGTCTCAGATTGTACGTCTTCAAATTGAAATGTTTCAGGTTCGTAGTATACGGATTCAAAGTAACTGGCAAAACCTTCAGCAATTACTCGTTGTTAAACGAATTAAAAACTTTATTTTTATACGTTAGAGGATTATTTGCGTTAGAGCACTTTTGCTTTGCAGTCACGTAACTCCAAAATATGTTAGGATTTGCACAGATGTCATTTTCGACCCCATCAATAAATCGTCTATGCGCATTAGATAATTTCCCTTCTCTGCATAACTCTTTAAAAGATTGTAAATCATTAACATTTCCCGAGGCTTTGTACTTTTTCCTATATGTTTCTTTCCTCTTTATTAAGTTAATAAGTTACTTTGATAACCAATATGGGAATTTGTTTTTCCTATTCTGATACTTTGGGATATGTTTGTCAAGAACAGAGTACAATATTCCGTAGAACCATTCTATTTCTAAATTGACGTCATTAAAAGTATCAATGAAATCCCAATTAACAACCGCCATTTCTCTATATATTTCTTCAAAATTTGTTTTTCTGAAATCAAAAGAACTGTTAGCATTTGTCTCTTTATACTCATTTTTTATATTTCTTTTAGTGTCTATACTTAGAGGAATATCTAATTGCAATGGCGGGTGATCATTGTCTAATTTAACTAAATTAAAATCGGAGGACTGCACGGAGATTTCTGGAAGATCAGTTATAAGCAGATCTAATGTTTTGTGTCTTGCGTTAAGAATATTATTAACCAGTGTTAACCCACTGAACTCTAGAAAGTTCGATAAATTTCATTCTCAGTGGAAACATCTTATTCCTTGTTTGTTGGTTTTAAAATCAGCAAGCATTATAAGCTTTTTACTCCTCACATTTGTTGTGCACGTTGCTCTGTTACTCTAAGAAGTTCCGACAAAGATAATAAGAAAGCTATATATTCTAATGATACCCTGCTACTCTTCCAGTACCTTATTCGAAAGCCTTGCCAGTGCCAACACTGTCTCAACTGAAAAACGTGTCACTACAGAAACAGATCAACCAGTTTCGGAGTCAACTACCAATAAAAAGCATTTATCATTCCAAGAGGCCAAACCTCATCTTATAATTCGACCAGAACTAAATGATTACAAGGGTGGAAGTTGTTGGCTCTAGGCACACGTACTTTTGTGTATTTCAACCAAAGGCTTTCGTTTCGACAATTTAATGCAAGCGTCAGGTTATTAACACACAACCCAAAACAATAGATTCTTCTAAACTGAACTTGGAAACTGTTCTTCTATACTATATGTATATAAAGAAAATCTACAGTGGTGCTGTCTTCCTTTCCTTAGTCTAAGATTCCCTTCCTATCTGTCTTATCAGACTTCGTCTTCTAGTTCTTTGACTACCATTGCCTCGTCTACGTTGTGTCTTCACATTTTCTGAGCATGTATCTTTTCCTTCTTTCCATAGGACTCTATTCTGTTATTTTTGTCCATCTGGTATCACCGCTTCTCTTACCTCCTATTCAATTTCCAGTCTACTTTTTACTGATTTAGAATTCTATTCGCTCTACATTTTAACAATTTAATGTCCAGGTTTTTGCACTATAGGTCATGTAATTTTCTATCATTGATTTATATATTCCTGCTCTATTGCTTTCTGTAATATGCTTGTATCATAGTATCGAGTTCAGCTGTCTTATGCATATTTTCGTTTGTTCTAATCTCGTTTTAATTTCTTTTTCTGATGTTTCCTTTGTTACTATACTCTCCAAGTATTGGAATTTTGTTGTACGTTTAACTGGTATATACAGGGTGTCTCAGAAAGAAATTCACTTATAAAAACGCCATAAAATAATAATAATGGTGAGTCACTAACACCCCATGAAGGAGCTTGGCCTGCAAGGCGGAAGGTTAGAGCTTCCGTATCCTCGCTCTCACACGCCATAACTTCTTTATTATTAACTTATTTATATAGATAATTATAACAATTAAAAAAAGAATCTTTGCAAATTAAGCATGAAAAATTACATCGGTTAGATGTTGCCCCTGACGGCGAATACACTTCAAAAGCAGTCTTTCGTTTGCCATTATGCGTTGACAAAGTTCCATCGGCGTTGATTTCTTCTCGAATACGGTCCTTAAGATGTAAATTTCCACGTGGATTATTATACAGTACACACCCTTCTCTTGAGATAACCCCCATAAAAAATCCAGCGGAGTCAAGACTTCTTGGGGGATAGTTAATGTTTCTTTTTAGAGAAATTAATCTTTCTGGAAAAAGTTCTCTTACGGTTTCTAAAGTAATAGCTGCCGTATGACTAGTGGTTCCATCCTGCTGGAACCACACTTCGCTTGAATCTTACGAGTTCATGAAGTTGAGGAGCAAGAAACTAATGGAAAATGCAAGGGTATGTTTGGGAGAGTGCATACGCCATCTGGGGCAACATCCAACCGATGTATTTTTCGTACTTAATTTGCAAAGATTCTTTTTTCAATTGTTATAATTATATACGTATATAAGTTAAAAATAAAGAAGTTATGGCGTTTTTAAAAGTGAATTTCTTTCTGAGACACCCTGTACTTGTATATTTCTAGGTGTTCTATGTTTCTATTTTTGCAGTTAGGTATTCCGTTTTGTCCAAATTTATCTCCAATCTTGCTCTGATAAATTTCATTAGCTGTCTCATCCTATAGCTCAGGTCTTCTTAGTCCTGTAATATGACCACCTGGTCAGCCGCGACACTTAGGGTGTATAAGTCATCGTCTTTCACAGGGACTTCCATTCCTTCACATTTTTGTTTTCATCTTTTTAATGCCTCTTCCAGGTATATTTTAAAAGATGTCGGAGTCATCAGCTCCCTTGCTGGAGGCATTTAGATGTTTAAAATTTATTTCACAGTTTCCGACCAACTTTAATTGCAACGATACTGTTTTGGGCTTGTATTGCTTTAAATAATTGTGTATCTATGCGTATTTCTTCCATCGTCTCTCATAGTTATTTTCTCGGCACAGAGTTATGTGCTTTTCTTATGTATAAACACTATTCTCTGTTTTTGGGGGATCTCTTTTCCATATTTTTATGTAGTGGGTCTAGCCCTCTTTTTCTTTAACTACTAGCTAATTTTAAATAAATAAAACTAGAGCTACCACAGCAAATATTTTTAATTTTGGGTTCGTCAAAGCACTGATGAATTAACTAAGTCTCTCAGGGATAATTAAAAATGAGTTGTATAGTAACTCAAATTTAAATAAATGATCTTACTTGTGATTTAATCTATCTGCAATTTAAATTTTGTTGGCTAAACTCACGGCACAACATGAGCTCTTACTCAGGTTATGGGTTCACAGTTAGTTTTTTAAAAATTTATTTGTACGCCACTGGAGCGTAGGTCAAATGCAAACTAAAATGCTTCACTCGAGCTAAACTGTCACAAATTTACGTTATGCAAATTTATCAATTGCTGGTCGTTCAGTGTTTTCGATTTTAATTACAACTCAGTGAGCCGATCTAACAGGTAATTTCATATTCTCCCGCTTAATTGAAGCGTCAGTAGCTCATCTTTTGTTTTAAGCGAAAACCGTAACTTCGTTGTTTCTTAAAACGACGCGGCCGACTAGTAACCTCACTTCTACCTGTTCCAATTATCAGATCTAGGCTAACTGAAGGTTTGAAATGCCTGGAATTAGCTTCGGAGCAGCTTTCTTTATGTGTCCGGTAAGTTTCACGTCAGCAGAATTTAAATTGGCTTCATAAAACTGACCTTAGAATTTGACGCAGGCAGCCCCTCAATGCTCGGAAGAGTCGAACTGGGCCAAATCTTCTGCGGGAGCGCCTGGAATGAAGTGCCGTGACTGCAGGAGCTGGATGGGGTTGCTGGTGATGTGGTCTTGTGCCTAGAATTCCCTCACGATGCCTGTAGTTGCTAGTACGAAGCTAGATCTCCCTGGTGTGATGGTCGCTCGGCAGTCGAAGATGAAAATTTCTCAAAACTCAGGGAAAATTCTGCCTTCATTTCCCCGGATGCACTGAATTTCACTCGTCCCTATGGTGCTATTATTTTTAATGTATTCTTATATTTTATAGTGAAAAACTTAAATTAATTGGAGACGCAAACACCAAGCTGTCGGTAATTAATTTATTCAATTGTTGTCTCCTGTTCGTGGCATCTCTTCTTGTTTCTCTCATCTATCAGATTGTAGCGGAGCAATAAATCATAAAATATCGTTGCCAAGAAGAGGAAACTCGCCCATAAAATTAAACAGTGCGTGCAATAAAAATTCTCGAAGTGCGAGCAGTTAGCTTAAGTGCAATTTGAAAACTTTCGAGCTAAAGGGGTAAAAACGCCTGATGCCAAAAAGTGATTTGTACGGCGGAATACAAAAGAGAGAAGCTCTCTAAACGTCCACGAGTTCCTGCAAACAAAAGCGAAAAGAAATTCTCATCTGACGAACACTTTTCTAAATAAGAAGCGAAAGTGGACGAACAATACGGCAGTAAATCTGCAGCTTCAAAAATCGAGAGTGAATGTCCAGTAGGTGCATCATAAACCTCCAACCCTTGTGCGCGCTAGTGAAAGTGATACAATGCCATTGTTGTGACTAGAATAGGAAATCTTATGTAATTGTATGAACATTGTATATATATACGGAAGCGAGAAGCTTAAGGATTCATTGCATCTTAGGTCTTAGCCCAACGAACCACTCTGGTCGTCTGGCACATGTCGGGTTAGATTCCCACGTGTTTAACATTAATCTCATACTTACTGAAGCATTCACTTTGCGTGTTTCACGAGCCAAGTGTCAGATCCACAAACGCTCACATGTATGCTGATTAACAAGACCTATTCGATCCACACTTGTAATAGTATAGTAGCAAATCCGCACATTTAATTTTATGTCTGTAATCCGTTGCGTTAAATAAAGAATATTGAAAGTGGTATAGTTAATCGTGTGTGTAATATCTAACGAACACCTTAACCACCCACTTTAAGATCATTATAACTTTTTTGATTACTATTTTCCCCCTATTGTAATTGACTCTATTTTGATTCCAGTTTGCGTTATTATTGTAATTCCTTCTTTGGTACTGATTGCAGTTATAGCGATCCTGTTGTCGATTATTGTTTTGGTTGTAATTATTGTTAAAGTTTCTGTTAGGCCGAAAGTTGTTATCATTAAAATTGTTTTTTCATTTTCTTTTGCTTGACGTTTGATAGGTGTTGCTACTAAAATTTTGATAAGGGATGTTAGGTTTCATTTCTTTTTCATTATGGACAGCCAGGTCATAATTCCTCACTATTTCAAGGAAGTCCCTCAACGTCTTCACGTTCTGGACAGCCACTGCTCGAGTAATCTCGGCCTCTAAATGCCTGGAGAGGTGTTGAATGATTTCCTCCTCCGTCAATCGTGGGGTCAAGTATTGGACCTTGTTGTAGCGGTGCATAATGTAAATTTCCCTGAAACCACCTCTGTCTATGTACTGGCCAGATGTCAGCTCAGTTCTTACCTGCGCCTCGTGAGTGTTACTCTAGTATTGTTCCTTAAACAGTTCTTTAAACTCGTTGTATGTAGTGTATTTACACTTTATTATGCTATGACATACTTCTGCGTTGTGTCGCATCGCCATGTTAATTACTTGAAGTTTTCGGCATTCTGTTGGTATTAGTGATGGGCTTATTCGAATGAAAAATAACCGGTTTTCCGGTTATTGAAATAACCTATGTAACTCGGTTTTTGTTCCAAGTATTCGAATGAAAAATAACCTCATGCTGATACGTACTACGCTTTGAATATAAAACCTCTATTCAAAGATACTACGTGCCATATCTCAGTGACCTACGCAGTGCTCAAAATTCTGTAAATATAAATACGTCATAACTCATAAACAAAGTAGGTTGTACTGAAAACACCATTTGGTTATCGCGTACCTACCTCCTATCATAAATAATATCAAATTATCAAATTCTGGGGACCTGAAACCTGAACGCCTAAAAACTGCGAACGCATCGAGCTATAAAACAATTTTTTATTTACTTACATCTCCAAAGGTTCAAAACAACCTTTAACCCGCCCGATCGATAAAGATAAATGTTTTACCACTGTTTTTATTGCGATTAGCGGGACTGCTTATTTGCTGCATATTTCTTTCTTTCTACACTTCTTAATAAATACCTCTTAATTTCCAATACATAACACATAATGTACGGTCGGCGTCTTAGAAATCGGGCACTACACACTATTATGATATATTTTGCATGTATTTTTTAAGTGTATAAACTGGGTTTTTGCAGTTACTATGGTTTTAATTGTTACGTCAGATTGTTTATTGTTTGTCAATTATGAAATGCCATCTCACATTAATGAAGTAACCGGAGCAAGAATACTCCAAAGACTAGAAGAACATATTACGTGTCCCGATTTCTAAGGCGCCGACCGTACATATTATGTTTTGGTTTCTCTGCTATCTGCAAGTTACGATGTCGATGCAGATGACGGTGAACCGATGTCGATGCAGATGACGGTGAACCGCCAACCGGCAAACCGGCTGACTTAATCGAAACGAATCGAGAGCCAAAATTTATTCGAATGATTATTCAAATAATCATTCGGTTATTAATATCATTCGAATGCAAATAATTTGGTTATGAAAATTGTTCGGTTATGTCCATCACTAGTTGGTATCGTCCGCATCAAGTCGTCCAGTTTTTCCAGAAAGATCATTGGCAATTCGCCACTCCTACTTTCGAACTTGGGTATCATCTCGTTATTAATACTACTAGTCGCCGTGCTTACAGGGAGCTCTTGGACTTGTTTCATCCTCCCCTGCATTCCTTGTATCTCCCTCGTAATTCGGTTATCGACCAGGGCAATGTGGTGTGTATTTCGGCTCTGCCCCTCTTGTAGTTTCACCCACTGTTCGTCCGTTTTCGTTGCAAGGCTGACTAACCCGACTTCAATAATCTCTTTATGTTGTGCCAGTTGTTCGAGTGTTTTATTCTCTACACCCTTAATCTTGTCCTCAATTTCCTCTCCTTTCTGTCCGATCTTTTTTTCTATCAATTGTACCATTTCTTGATGTAATTCTTGTCTAATTTCATTTCTTGTTGTTTCCTGGAATGTTTCTAATTTTTCTTGTAACCCATCAATTTTATCTTGCAACTCTTGCTTGTTATCCTGTTGCTTCTGCACTAGTTCGTTCTTCAATCCTTCCACCATCAAATTGGTGTGGTTATACCCCCTCGTTTCTCTCTCTGCTGCATTTTTCGTCAAGTCCTCTTTTAATTCCTGTACACTCTTTGTCACATCTTGTTTTAATTCCCCCGTGTTATTTGCAATAATTTTCTGTAGCTTTTAGTCCCGCTCTTCTGCTTCTTTTTTGCTTTCCTGCTTTAATTCCTGAGTGTTATTTGCAATTATTTTCTGTAGCTTTTTGTTCCGCTCTTCTGCTTCTTTTGTTATTTTTCTTATTTCGCTCTTCTGCTTCTTTTTTGCTTTCTTACTGCATTTGTCTTATTGCTTCCATTAATGCGTTTAATTCTAACGTTTGCTTTGGGGCTTGGTGCATTTGTTCCTCCGCCTGATCCCCTTGACGTTCTTGTTCTGTCGCAGACTGTTCGGGTACTTCCGTGACTTCTTCTGCTTGATGCCCTTCTTCCTTTACTTCTTCTATCCTCTTCATTCTTCTGGTATGCTTATCCATCTTTCTCTGTATGTTATTTACTTAGTTGTCAGGCAAAAAGAAAGCGCTCGCACCTACCAGCGAAGCTACCCACACAGATAATAAATTTGAGGTCCAAATTTTATATTTTGAAATAGCAATGTGGTTTTAATTTTATTTTTGCTAGCCTACACGATTGGATGCCAAAATATTGGAATGGCGACCAACTTTTGTTTGTTTATATTAATTTCTACTTCTACGTTTGCTCCACGTTCGGGCACCAATATTTATGTAGAAGCGTTGGGCGCCTAGTAAGTTTAGTAAAAGCTTATGTAATTATGTAAAAGCCCCACGTTGGGATCTACAAATATTTATAATTATTGCGTCTCCGGCACTCTGGCTTCGGCAACAAATCATATCGTCTCCCGCTCTATTGGCTGGGCAACAATTTTCATGCACTTGGTCCCCGTACTTGGATCCAGACCAATGCCTTCTAATATCATTTATTTGGATGCACTTCCGCATTCCATCAATTTTAATTCCAACTTGCTGAATATTATCGACTCCTATTACAAATTGTACATTTAGGGCAGACACTATGTAAAATCGCACATCATATTCTTTCTTATTTATGCTGATCTTAATTGCCAATACTCTACTTGTAGATGATATCTTCTTCCTTGTTGCTGACAGTAACTCGATTTTGTTGACTTTAATTATATATATACTTTGTACTTCCTCTTGTACTAGAGAAACCATTGCACCGGTATCAATCAGCGCCTCGTATTCTTGATCTAAAAATTGTAGTTTGATGAATGGTAAACATGAGCTTGAAATTTTCTCTTCCTTTTCTTCCAATAAAAATTCCCCCGCTTTCTCGTATGTGATGACGAAGTTGGCGACGTCCCCTTAAATCTACTATTTAGAATACTATTCACACGTAATTCTAATTCTGCAATCACAATCCGGTTCATGTTCTCTTCTTCTGGTCTTCTTGGTGTAAATATCGTGTTAGCAAATTGTCTATCCTGTGGTTTACTCGTCTCCTGCACTCTTTTAACAGTCCTTTCGCATATCAGTTGCACTGATTAATTATTCATTTCGTGCACTTCCTTTTTTAATAACTTCAGTGTTCAAATAAATGTCCATTTCATTTTTCACTTTTAAGTCAATTCACTGTTTGGATTCCAACTAATCTTGAATGTCGATGATCCATTTTTCTTAATTGCCTTAGATCTGTTATAATTTGTGCTCCTTGCACTTTTCTCTTAGCATTCTGCTTTATTACCATATTACAATACGCTCAAAGAGGATTTTTATTAATGACTTATGACTTGCAAATACACTCGACAAGCATGTAATAATTATTTTCATAATCGATTCATTCTTAATTGGATTGGCTTCAACATTTCACCATCCCCTTTATCATTTTAAATTAATTAAATATTGTGTGAACCTATTCTCTACGGTTTTGAGCTCTGCCTTTTTCCTTATGTTATGAAATTAATTTACTTATTACTGGCATTGCTTTGCAAATATGATTACTACTTCAAGTCTGATTTATTTTACTTATTGCAATTAGATACCATCTCCCATTCTGAGCTTTTATGAATTATTCATTACTTTGCAGTGCTCACAGAGTAGGATTCAGGGCTTAAAACCATTGCAATATATAATCTACACATGATCTTCTGCCAACCCCAGCTGATTTTCTTCAATCATACCCCGTGCATTGTCTTTTCTTTTCTTTCAGATTTTTACCATACAGTCGTCCGGTACTTAAAATTATGGTGATGTCTCTATAGTTCGTGCAATTTGTTCAATCTCCAGTCTTGAACATGGCAGTTTTTCTCTATCTACCGCTCCATGGAACATGTTTTTTTTCAATATCCGAAGTTTCTTGTCTGATGCGTGTGTATTCATATCTTGCATTGCACCTTCTGCCCTGTTACGTTATTGTTTTTATCAGTTCTATTGCCTTCTTTACAGCTTTGTTGCTCATTTTGTTTTGTGTCTAATGTTACTATTTTGCTCTTTCTAGCGTTCCTATCTTGGTATTGTTGTCTATCATGTGATAGTAGTTTTTATAATGGAATTTTATATATATTAAATATGATCGTTCTCTTGTATTCGTCTTTAGTGCTCCGATTAACATTCATGATGGTGAACTCTTTGTTCTGCCTACGTATTGTTCTATATTTCCACATGCGTTTTTCTAGCTTTCGTTATTCTCTTTGCTTACCACTTTTTTCATGTCTGTGTTTTTTCTCTGTAATTCTGTAAGTCTTCGTCTGCTTTCGTGTTTAGCCACTTTTCATGTAAAGATTTTTACTTCTTTATAACTTCTTTGGTATTTTCGCTGATTCTAGCTTTATGATGTTTGTTCTGTTTGTCTGTCTATTTTAAGCCTTCTAGGACTACTTTTACGTGATTATACGTTTCTTGGCTGCTGTTGCAATTGAATTGTATAAGTTTTTGATTTCATCTTTTTGGTATAGATCTATTATTGCCTCGTCTTGTAGCATGTGTATTTTAAACGTTTTCTCTTTATTTATTTGCTTAGGCTCTTCTTCTTCTTTGTTTATTCTTTCTGTATTTATCTCCTCCTGTTGGTGTATTGTTTTCGTCATTCTTTTATTTACCTTTACATTCTTTATTATAATTATAGCGTGGTTTTCCACTATAATAATTTATTCTGTTATGGACCTTAAGTTTTTTTTGTTTTTTTTCTGTATCCATGCATGTATGTGGATTTTTCTGTTTAGAAAATCCGCTGGTTATCTCGACCTCATCTAATTTACTTAATTCAATTTCTGCCGTTTTCCACATTTCAGTTCTTATTGCCCACGCGCTTCATATAAAGGAATCCTATGGAAATATGGCATGTCTTCTGAATAAAATGAATGACAAGATATGAATGATATATCACCGCTGAGTTCAATTGTACTTGGTTTACAACTTACTACACGAAGTATTATTAGTATAGTCAAATTAGTGCTAGAGACGGAACTAATTGTTAGATAGTTAATTCCTGCTGGAATATTTTTCTAAGGTCCCTTAGAATAACCATTAAAAAATTTTAAAAATCCATTGTGGGAAACAGCCCTAAATTTCCAAAAAATCATGCGCCGTATTGGAAACATCAAAAATCGAGCTGGTTGCTGAACAAATTATTCTAGCGACTTGCAGTTTGCACCATTTTGGTCACTATATGCTTATAAACCAACACAACGGCTTAACATGATCATTATTTTACAGTTTCCGGAAGAATTTGACAAAAATTTTAATTACAGGCCACGTTTATCCCTTCTTGACATGCAACGAAATACGAACTACATTTTTGCCGCTTCAGATACATTCTATTCACGTTTAAGGCAATATGCACTGACTTTTATAAGCTGTCGTTAGATATTATCGAAGTGGCTATAAACATTTGCAGATTTATTTCGAGCTAAAAACTCTCAAATAATGCAATAGCATTAATTTGACCTTGATCAAGGACGATTAAAATTTGGCAGTTGTTACTTCAGACACATTCTTTTCATGCACTTTAGTACCACCACAAAAAAATAAAATGTATCCTTTATGGGGAAAGCCGTCTTCGATTTGCGTTTTCAAAAAATCGGCATTGTGGCAATGCAAATTGTTTTCGATACCAGCAGTTGGAGCGATTTTGTTCAGAATGTGCTTCTTAATAACACAATTACTAAATTCTATTTTAAAGCATAGAGCATTTTGTATCGAAAAGTGAGTGGGAAGCTTATCATTTCACTTCAATAACAACAAACCACAATGTATAAGCTTTGGAATCGTCAAAAACAAAATGATTACATAAATATTAAAGATTTAATGACTTAAAAAATATGAAATTACATTCAACTAAATGAAAATAAAACGAAATAAATCAAATGAAGGTCCATGGTCGCTTTGAGAACTTTATTTTGGCGAGCCAGACTGGAACATCATTGTACTGCATCGCCAAAGATTTCAGTAAAAAATCTCCATAGCGTTCCTTGTGTAATCCCATCTAGAAATGGTCCGATGTTGAGGTGCCAGAAGAGTATAGATGAAGATTCCGCAGCTAGTTGACTTGAGACTTGAACCTGAACCTGATCCTGAGTACTTGAGTCCCGGCTCCGGGGCTTAGAGCTCCTTTTCTAGTAGCTACCCTATCTAGCACCGGTGGATTCGGTTCACATCTTGCTAGAAACCCCGTTTAATTTCCCCACCAGCTGATCTCCCCAGGCTAATATTACCATAACCGCTTCATAACTTTAACCTAAAGCACAGCTTACCAGAAACCCCGACGCCGCGCCGCCGACATAATTCAGATGCCTCGACGTAGTCAACTTGGTCGGCCTGGCGTGAGTCCGGACCGACCGAAATCTTCCAGCGGTTACCCACGATTCGAGCCGTCCGAACCGGACTTTGTAAAATATACAAATGTCCAGTTTATATCATTTCGAATGGTCCAATCTTATTCACAAAAGACGTACCACGTCCAGACAGACTTTATGTATTTGCCGTAAACATCACAGATACCGTATTACACCCTTTTAAATTAAATTTCTCCGCCCGTGAACTATAAATAACAAACGCCATCTTTGCCAGCGCAAATACAGTCTCTTTCAGATCTACCCAGTTCAAGTACATTAGAGCTATGGACCATCCGCGCCTACCGTCTCCGAATTTTTTTGAGAAGATTCAGGGGCAGCAACCGGGCCAAACCAAGTGCCGTTTGGGTTGCCTAGTGTTTAGAAACCTTGAACCGCAAAACCGTTCCTCAGAAATAATTTTGTTTTATATTTTATGTACATAGTATTTTCCTTAACTTAAATGCATTATACGAGTTAATTATACATTGTCCTGTATTTTATACATTTGAGTAAAACGAATCATGGGCATCTGAGATTTACCCGAGGCAAGCAGTTTGAGACTAAATTTAGCAATTTTTTATCAAATTTAAATAAGCACCCTTGAAATTAAAATTTGAAAACCGGCACAATCCATGTTCATTATAGTATTAAGCTTGGAAAAAAAGAAAAAACGGGAAAGTTATGTTTAAAATGCAGTCTTCTTGCATTGCTTTCTAAGAAAGAATAATTTAATGGATACTTGAGGTAGAAATTAACTTGTACTATGATTTCCAAATATATGATAAAAAATTATGCGCAAACTGCAGGTCCCTGAAGCAAATTGTTCAGGCACTAGGTCGGCTTTTTTGGTATTTCTAATATGGCGCATAATATTTTAAAATGTAGGGGTGTTTCCCACAATACATTTTTGGGACTTTATTCTGGTGATTCGATAAGACTTTAAAAAAATATTCCCGCAGGAATTAGTTATCTAAAAATTAGTTCCGTCTGCATCCGAATTTTTATATAAGCTGACTATACTATATTATTTCATTTGTGAACAGGATAACCGAGCAAAGTATTGAATGATTTTAGGACAGTGATGTAAAATTTTCGAGGACATATACAATTTGAAAATTTTAAGAAAAGTATCAGCAAGCTTCTCAGGAGTTATCAAGTATTAGGCTGTCGCATCAGCCTTAAAATACATTTTTTAGGCTCCCACTTCGACTTCTTTCCTCTGAATTTTTAAGATCTTAGTGATGGTGTCGGAGAACGATTTAATCAAGGCATTTTACCTTTGAAAATCGTTACCAGAACAAGCTAAACAGCGAAGTACTTGTTGATTATTGTTGGACGTTGTTATAGGAAGTTTCTGAAACAAGAGAAACATTTTAAACACTCTACAACAGCAAATTCAACATCTTTAATTATTTTTAGCTAATTTTTCTTTCACCAAACCTGAGGAACCAGAAGCAATTTGTTCGTGTTGTTATTTTAATAACTAAAAATCGAAAGAAAATTCTATATAGTTTATAAAAAAATACATTAGAAATTCGATTAGTAGCAATTGTTGCATTATATTTCTTTATATGCCAACTACTCGAAACATGGTTCTGTGTTTTAAAAGAAATCACTTTTATTTTCATTTTTAGTATTCATACTGTTCCTATTTTAAAATAAAGTTATAATATAATTTATAAGAATTTTAATTAAGACTTCAAACATTTCAAACTGATCCCTCTATTTGAGTTTAAAATAGCGTGTTTCTGAGTGATTGTCTGCTATAAAACCTCAAAACATGGATTTCCAACAAAACTTTATTTTATTTTATAATATTCCAATACTTCTCCATGTATGGAAAAGTAACAAAGAAAATTGTTAGAAAGCATTTATTAAAAACAACAGTATTTCTTTTATTTTGCTTGTAAATTTTACTTGGGTCTAGTATAATAAATCAGTTATTACGTTATGAACTTTAACCCATGATAAATATACTTACACTTGACACTGGCATTAACCGAGGCACTAAGTGATGTAATAAAGCATGTTTCTAGGTTACGCATGAAATACTAAAACAGTAAACTGTCTGTCACAGCCTCAAATGTGTCTAATCATGGTCCGTTATTAATATGAATGATATAATAAAATAGCACGCGAATGGAAATGCAAAATTCAAAAGAATTGCATGATAGGATGTTAACATTAAGTTAAAGTAATTATAAGTATAACAAATAATACGTGCTTCTGATTTTGTACTTATATCAGGATGATGAAATGTACGCATTTCAGCTTCTAGTTTCTCTGATACAAACATGTAAGCATTTTTGGCAGGTATATCCAGATGATTTGCAACTCTAATTGCAAAAAGATGACCTTTAACTGATAATTAAGGTCAAAAGTATACGTAATTATAAAAAGACTATCGCCTGTGTTTATATATTTTGGATCGCGTCATTTACGATAGCTCAGTTGTATTTCAGTTAAGTTGTTGGCTCCAATACTAACTATTCGCACACGGTAAAATGAAGATCTTGATAGTTCTACTTTTGGTGCAAGTTTTTTACGCAAGCCATGGCTACCGGATTCTTGGGTTGTTTCCTTTGCCCAGCAAGAGCCACATGGTCATGTTCGAGGGGCTGATGAATGGGCTTGCAGAAAAAGGGCACGAAGTTGATGTTGTTAGCCATTTTCCCAGGAAGAAACCACTGCCAAGGTAAGGCAATTTGTTCTGGAAGAAATAAAGTGAGTTTGGTAAATAAAATTACTCTCACGAGATTAACTATTTATAAGGAATTTATATCAAATGTAACAGAGTTGTTCTAAAATTAAGCTGTGCAGTACTAGCTAAATTATTTTTTTTTCAAATTTAGATATAACGATCTAAGTCTTGCTGGTACGTTGCCCATTTTCGTAAACAACATTTCAGTGGAGTTTGCTCTAAGCAGGATGGGCAGTCACTACGATACTCTACAGTTTATAACAATTGATGCTGGATTATTTCCGTGCAAGGCATTTCTTAATTCCTCTGTGGCAAAGCAACTGAAGGCAACTGAGAAAAAGTATGATTTGATCATAGCGGAAGTTTTTGGATGCGACTGCATGTTGGGCTTCGCCCATCTCTTCAAAGTGCCTGTCATAGGCATGACCAGCAGCGTAAATTTACCGTGGGGCGCTGATAGAATTGGCAACCCTGACAACCCCGCATACATTCCCAACTATTTGCTGCCTTATCTAAGCCATATGAGCTTGATGGAAAGACTAACCAACACTGTGGTTTTGCTTGGTGCGAAAATTGGGTAAGATTTCTAAAAAATGTCTAACAGAATTTTTCAAAAGAACCTTTCTCCAGGTACATGCTTTCTCAAGAAAACGCTAACAAGGCAGCTCGAGAGTTTTTCGGAGAAGACTTGCCAGAATTAAGAGACTTGGCGTACAATACCAGCTTAATCATGGTGAATAGTCACTTCAGTACCAATATAGCCCGACCAACGGTCCCTAACTTTATAGAAGTTGGAGGAATACACATCGGTTCACCGAAGCCACTTCCTAAAGTAAGTTTTTTTGTGTTGATTAATGTAATTGGTTAACATAAACCATTACCAACAAATACATAATTACATAAACTGTGGTAATAAGCTGGCGTAGCAACATCTCGTTCTTCTAATCTTACATCTTTTTAAAATTATTGTCTTCACCTAGTCACGCTAGAATAATGAAATAATTCATTGTCACTTAAATATAATACTTCTGGAACTTTTATTAAAATTTTCAAGGATAGCAGTACTACACTAACGCCCATTTCCAAAAGATATTTGCCGGAATTATTGTCGTTATTGTTTTTATTATGTACGAATATTGTTTGCATAATTTTCACTTGTGATGGCGAATTTCCTACTTAGTAATAGTTTTTATTTTCTCTTCTGAGGTTTTAACTGATTTACAGGATGTTGGCTAATTTTTTGCACAGTCTTCTTCTTCTTCTTCTTCTTCTTCTTACATTAGACCTGTGGCCTGTTTAGTTTAGTTCCACAAAGTAGAGGATCTATGAGCCCTCTTTACTTGTAAGTCGGGTAGGTACCTAGCCTCATCCGTCGAAAATCGAGTTCCTTCTTAGGAGTTAACGACTACCACATGTGTTACCGTGGTCCCGGGGAGCATACGATTTTTAAAATAGAGTCGCCGGAATCGAACTCGGCCTGGCCATCCGCTCACTTTCACAACAGTCGTTTCTGTATATTTTTCTAATTACTACCGAAAACTATTTGCACGTTTCACAGTTGGGATGACTTTGGGTTGGTGCCATATTGCAGTATTTGCTTATAGAGAAACAATTTCTTGTGCAGTGATAGTTTGAAATGTTTGCAAAAAAGCCACCATATTTTTCGAAACTTTGATTTTAAGTTCTTCAGGTTTCCTGTTTATATGTTTCTCCTGCTTTAGTTTGAAATTGAGTGGCATACCTAGATACTCATTCACCATATGTAATTATTTATTTGCTGATTTATTAGTACAGATAAATAAATCATTTTTTTCGAAAACTGATTATAAATGTTGACATTTACATGACCTAAATTGGTTGTCAAAGTGATTGTTTTCTGTTCACTGGATGTAATAGTATATTACATACCGAGGTGGGAAGTGTTTCATTACTGTCGAGAGATTAGGTAGTTTACCGAGACGCGTAGCGTCGAGGTTAACTTTATCTCGAGACAGGGATGAAACTTTCCACCGTGGTATGTATACTATTTTATTTGCAATCATCTAATTTTAAAAATAACTACAATTGAATTTTGAATAATAGATATCTTGATGTAGCTAATATTTTTGTTACCATGAAAACAACCCACTCTATGTTTTGTTACCATGGAAACACCCCACTCGTCAGGTATGTAATATTTTTCGGGGTATGTAATAATTTCCTGGCTAGTTTCAAGTAATCATCTAGTTCCCAGCTGTTGTCATGTCATGGAATTGACACATGACAATGTGATTGCGAATAAAAGTCAGTTATGACCTAAATCGGTTGTCAAAGTGACAGTTTTTGGTTCACTGGATGTAAGAGTCTTTTAAAATCTACAACAAAAAAGACTTTTAGCTTCAGAAATTTTTGATTAAGAAAGAGGTCACAATGTAGAAAAAAAATTATCTGAGTTTCCGCTAATGTGGAGCTGTGCAGTTTTCGAAAAAACGTTCTCGAATGCAAAAGTAGCATTTCGCAATGTAGAATCAAAAATAACTATTTTTGCTGATGAAGCTGATATGGGTTGATTAAACGTTTAATTCGTTGAGAGAATGACGTTGTTGGCTACTCTTTGTAGACTGTTCGTTGGTTATTTTATAGTAGGTATTTGCTGTTACTAGGATGCCACTTGTGAATAGTAAGTACTAATCAAATTCAAGAACACTGCCTTGTGCTACTCCAGTTGAAAGAATTTGAGTTATCAATATTTTTCACCCCAAAAATGTGTGCCTGTAGTTGAAGTAGATGAGATTGAGAAAGTACTAAATTATATGAAACAAGAAAAATGGCAGTTGAAGATGAAATTATAGTAGAGATACTGCAGCAAGGAGGTAACGTGGTCCTCACTGAACTAAGTCCAGAAGAACAGAAAAATGCCATAGTTGCTTCTTCTGTGTTGTATTTCCTCCATTCGAGTTGTGATTTTCAGTATCGTATTGCGTCGTCGATCGTTTGTTTCCACCTTTGACTATTCGTTGGACTGTATCTATGGCTTGCTTGAGTGTCAAGCCAGTTAGTTGCTTTACTTGGTCCATCCATCTAGTCGGCGAGCGTCTCCTTGGTCTTTTACCGTCTATTGTGCTTTGTATTACCAATCTATCCAGCTCTCTGCCATTATTTCTCTTGAGGACGTATTCAAACCACTCAAGTAAATAAATTAGAGCATAAGCATATTAGGAGAAAGATTAAATACAAGATGTGAGCTAAATATTTTCAGAATTTCTGTATTAAAATATTATAATTCAACCTACAGGCTAAACGTTGCCTTTAAGGTACTCAGATTATATGCATTTGGTCCAACGTTCGTCCCATTTCTAGAACGCCTGTACCTATAGGTACAGTTCCAGCATATCGTTCAGCACTTTGAGAGATTCCCTCTGAATCCCCTCCACTTGGAACTTTTTTCTCTTCAATTGAAGTTTCATCTTCGAGAGGAAAAAATCGGAAGAAGATAGATCCGATAAGAAGGGGGAGGGGGGATACCGCCATGTGTTTTTTTTAAACCCTGCGCTACTCCGGCCCTATGGGCGAAGGCGTTGTAGTGATGCAACATCCACTGTCTAGGACACCGCGACCCCCACTTCTACAAATGTTTCAGACGCAAGTTCTTCACCTTTTCGACATCTCGCCGTAAAATTTGACATTTACTGTGTGTCCCTGAGGAACAAACTGGCGATGCACAATGCTTCCATTGGGCGAATTGTTTTTTTTTTCAGTTCGTAGGTACAGACCCACATTTCATCCCCCACAATTTCATAATGTCTGGGCCATTCTTGCTGAGAGTTTGGAGCTGAACGCAAGCGTTATCGCAACAATCCAGTTTTTGAAGGTCGGTAAGAACGCGCAGGACAAGCTTGACCGCCAATTTTCTCATTCCCAAATCTTCAATTAGAATTTGTCAACATGTTCCATATGTTATTCCTCACATGTTCCACAATTATTGCAAGATTAATATTCGTCGGTCGTCCAGAGCAGCTTTCCGCATTTTTTCAATGATTTCGTCAGTTCTGTTGGTAATGGGATACCCAAAAACGATCGAAGCAAATGTGCCACAGTCTCATTTTAAAATGCTGTCTGCAACATTAATAGAGTTTTCTCTGCGTATTTGTTTAGTTTGATTCAAAACTGGATGCAATCATATTGCTTTATTACAACACTAAACTTCTCTGTATCACTCGGCGTGTTGAATTCAGGACAGTTGAGATGCTGCGCATAGTGGAAGACCGCAGTACTATTTCGAGAAGTTTTGGCTTGTACCTTGTAATTTGAGATTTGCAAACGATACAATCATAATAGTGCAGAGTGAAGATGAATTAAGAAACATGACTAGATAACTATACAAACAAGCTGAAAATATAAGTTTAGAAAACTACTCGAAGACGGAGCATATGACTAACCAAGACGCCCACACAATCGAAAAAGTGACGTGCTACGTAGGGCAAGCTTCAGCGATAGGCAAAGAAAACTACGTATTAACAGTAGATCGTTAATTGAGATTAGAGTGAGCAATATATGGTAAGTTTAAACCCATATTACATATGAATATCCTCCGAAGCATGAAAATACAAATATGTAAATCAAGCCTGCTGAATTGTGAGACATAGCATGAGATATGCATACTCCCCCTGACAAAGCTAGAGTAAAAACCTCGAGACTCACAAAATAGTTGATGAAAAATGCAGCACACCAAAGATCATCAAAAGGACAACAATAGGAATATCACTGAAATACAAGAAAACCAGCTTTTGAATAAGGCAGAAGACTAAAACCAAAGATATAACTAGAACAATTTATCGTTATTGGAGTGGAACTGGACATGATATTTGGGTGGAATATTTGACACTTGAAGTATACAATTTATGAAATGGTGGCCATGGAGTGAGAGAACTAAAAATCGAAGAACGAGCTCCCCAACAATGGGATGACGATCGTCAAAAAAGATGTTTAAATTGGTGCAATTCAGCACAGAACAGAAAGCGTTTGCAAAACATTAGACAGACCCTTATCTATCAGTAAAACGACAACGACTGGAGAAACAAGAAGAAGAAGAAGATTTATTAACATCAGATGTGTTTACAGCTCGTCCAAGGTTATGAGGGACTCGGAAAATTCTTGAACTAATATGAAAAACTTGAAAAATTTCTTACACTGTCATTGCATCATTCGTTTCTGTCATGTATGTACCAATACGTTTTACTTTACCCCATTCCACATAAATGACAAACTAGAAGAATTCAAATTAAACTGGATACACCATTATTTGAAAAGAACTTCATATATTTTCGCATAGAAGTATAAACCAAAAAAGGAAGAGAAGTCCATGAAACTATGTTAAATGCTTGTACAGTGTTTATAAATGTCGTTTGCATTTTTTTTCAAATATTTCTCAGTTACATTTGTAATTCAATTAACTCGATCAACGATAAAGTATTTGAATGTTTATTACAAAACGCAAACTAATACAAGGAGATAACCTCTGTTGCCTCAACTATTGGCTTGAGGCATTTGAAAAGTACTAACCTCTGAATCAACGTGAATACAATCCGTAATAGGATGCTCGTTGATGTGAAATCTTTTTGGTGGCTGGTCCGTCAGGTTTTGGTATATATATATATATATATATATATATATATATATATCTTTATCGCACTGTCGTATTGGATTGAAGTGTGATTTTAAAGATCCTTTTTCGTGGAAACTCTCTTTTGTATCTGTACTGTTCAAATCAAGCATTTTTTGTACTGCGAGTTTTGTCAATTTCATTAACAGCCTCTATGGATACAACAGATTTGATTACTTTGTTGCCTATTTTAGAAATTTAATCCAGTTTAGTTTGTGGATGTGACTGGAAAATAGTTTACAGATGTTCAGCAAATATTCCAGCCTTTATTTACTATATTATATTCTATTAACTAGCTGTTATTGTAACTTCGAATGAAATTTCCAGCTGATTAGTTGTTTTCCACAAGAATTAGTATGTATTTTTTTTCCTGACAATCTTTTTAGAAAGCTGGATCTTGTTTTGTTTTAAATTTTGTGCATATTTTACTTTGCGTTGCTCATTTAACTTATTTAATAGCGCCAGTTTGATTATATAGCTACTCAGTTGTTTTTTATGTGTTTTAAGCTGGAGTAGTTGTTCAAGTTCACCTCTAAAACCATTCCAATTTTCTTCTTCTTCCTCCTCTTATCAGGCCAGTGGTAAGTTTAATTTCACAAAGTTGTTGTCTATGAGCCTTCTTTGCTCGTAAGCCGGGTAGATGATTAATCTAATTCGTCCAAATTGAATTTTCTTGTTGAATGTTAGCATGGTAGGGGGAGAGCGTACGATATTTATAATATTTGTAGTTATTGTGATTTGAACCGAGTCAGGTCGCCTGAGGGTCATGCATATTGCCCACTTGGCTATCCTATCGCGTTGTAGACGGCAGCTCTAAATAACTTTATACTGCCTCAGGCTTTTCAACCATAAAGTTCTTGCCGGTGACCTTCTGCCAGCAATCTTTTCCTGCATAACGAGTTGCTATTTTCTTAATTTCTTATTATGTTGTAACGTTTCGTCATTTCAGCATTTTACAGCTCCCGCATCGTAACCTTAGAAATTTCACGCAGCCAGCTCTCGGGTGCAATCGCATCATATCGTGCACTTCGGCTGCTTCCAAGACTACTATTGGCTGGTGCATCACTGCTGTGCATTCACCCTAAAAGGCTGACGCCAAATAAGTTTACAATTGACCCTTGCGTCTTTAAACTCTACTATTTTTATATAAGGTTGTTTCCTGCAAATAATGTTGGTCCAATTATTTTATTTCCAAGAACTATTGTAGATTAAATTATTTATAAAGTATATTAAAAATAAGCCTTTTCGAAAATATGTACTTTTAACTCGGAGTGTACGGTTACCCCTACACTGTATCGTATTGATGCGCGAAGTGAAACTTTTTCTAAGGTTACGATGCGGGAGTTGTACTTAATTCTATGTTCAAGATCAAGTTTGTATATTTTACCTTATTAATTACTTCGAGCGGATAGCTCTGGTCCAAGGTTGTCAACAGCTGCGAAGTAAGAGAGTCGAGTCAAGATTATACAGGTGTTTATTTTGTTTAACTAGATTACAAAATAAAATATGCTTTTTAAAATTATTTACGAGTAAATAAACAAAGTAGAATTCTTCGTGGTGGCCTCGGCGATTCGGACAGCCCAGAGGGAAGAAAGACGGCGTTTCCCGGTGGCTGATACGAAAGGTCCTCCTTGCTTGCAGTTCGAATGGCTATAGAAAGACCAACATTAAATATCTAGCTTTAGCTCACCGGTGTCTGGTTTCTGCAGATTTGAGGATGAATAAGACAAAAGCCGAAATGATCTTGCGGCAGCTAACAACCAAACGTAACCGCTTTCGTTGCTAGCCAAAAGAATTTATAAAATTGAGAGTCTGCAAACGGCCTTCGAACCAAACTTTTTAAGCGCTCAATTTGCAATTCGAATGTTAAGCGAGCTCGCGGATTTGAACTGAATTTAGGCCGATCGTGAACCTTGGACTGGTGAGCGTTTGTGGCGAGCTGTTGAGAGAAATTGTTTATTAGCACGGGCTACCACACCGGAAAGATAGGTAAATCTGAGCAGCATGATGTTGCTCCAATGCGCTCTAAGATTAACAGGACAGGGTGTTTTTATATACAGGAACGCTTTTAGGCAGTTCGACTAATCCAAGCAAGAAATGTTTTAGGTCAGTTTTAAGGGTGACTCGGGCAGTTCATGTTCTCAGGTAGAACCCGGAAATAGAACTTATATGAATTCAAAAGGACATGTACTTCGAGACAGGATTCTGGTTTTAACGGACAGGTATTTGGACTGGCGGTGACTGGTGGAATCATTGGGTCCTAAAGCCCAAGTTATATATATATATAGATCCTTTAACTCCTTTTTAGGAGCATAGGGCTTCCACAGTGTTTTTCCATCGGGTCCTATTTCTGGCTACCAGTTTGAGTTCCCGCCATTCTTTTCCCGTTTCTTTTGCTTCGCTTCGTATGGATCTGCGCCATGTTGTCTTCGGACGTCCTACTTTGCGAGATCCTTGCGGATTCCATTCCAGGGCCGCTTTGGCTATATTGTCGTCTTCTCTGCGTAATGTATGGCCGATCCAATTCCATTTTCTTCTTTTTATTTGTTTTTCTATCGGTTTTTCTTTTGCAAGTTCCCATAGTTCTATATTTGATATGATTTCAGGCCACCTAACTCTGAGAATGCGTCTTAGACAACGGTTGACAAAGACTTGTATTTTGTTGGTAAGGGTTTTAGTGACGAGCCATGACTCACATCCGTACAAGAGTACTGACTTTACGTTTGTGTTAAAAATGCGTAACTTGGTTTTCCTCGAGTACTGCGTAGAATTCCATACAGCTGACAGTGTTTGGAAAGCACCTTTGGCTTTATTTAACCTTGTTTTCACGTCAAGTTCGCATCCGCCATTTGTTGTTAACATGGACCCTAAATAACAAAAACTTTCTTCTTGTTTTATTTGTGTGTTTTCGATGTTTAGTCTTTGGTTTGATGTCCTCCCGATTCTCATTTCTACAGTTTTTAACTTATTTATTTTTAGCCCTGCTTTTTCTGCTTTAGTTTGGAGTTTTTCAAGAGTTCTAGACGTATCGTTTAAGGTATGATTTATTAATACAATGTCATCTGCATAATCTAGGTGACTTAGTTTTCTGTTTAATCCCCATTGTATACCCGATTGATTTCTGTTTGTGACCAAGTTAGCCCCCGGTTAAGGTTCAGGTTCTGGTCTGGATTCAGAAAGAAACGGGTTAGATCTCTCTCTGGAATGAGCGGCCATCGCTATTTATAATGCTTCGATCTCCTTCCACGTCGCTTACAAAATGTAAGGGGCTAAACGTGATACTTCAATACGGACGGAAAGTAGGGATACGCGGATCGAACACCGCGGTATAGCTTGAATTCTTCAAGTTTTTATTGCCTACCGCGTGGCTTTAAATGTTCGTTCGTTGCGCATTCTTGTGACTGGGATAATAATTAAAAAGTTCGAAAACAATGTGGAGGCAGTCGACAATTTGTAGACACGCAAAACGGCACAATGTGCCCCAGATATTCTAGTTTCTTGACTTTAATGTGTTTTCTGTACAAAACTTCAACATTACAGGTTCTCTTGGTCCTGTTTGTTTTCAGAGTTCTTCGGTAAGTTTATATTTCTAACGCATGTATCCTCTCACACAAATATGTTGTAAGCCTTCAGGCCTCCAAAAAGCAATACTGAGAACATAAAACAACTGAAGATCTAAACCTTTATCTTTAGGTTTAAGTTGTAACTACATAATACGGGTTTTATGCGTCGGAAGACGTCACGGACTCTTGTCATTCTACAGTTTATTTCGGCTGAGTAGTCCTAGCTTCTATTTAAGGTGCAACCGAAATGAGTAAACTTCTATCCTCTCTCTAGGTCTATATTTTGGACTCTCAAACCATGATCTACTGAATTTATTTTGTATCTTTACTGACAATTGTGTATTTGGTCTTATTAACGTTAAAATTAGTCTGTATATGCCTTCGGGTGTATCTGCAGTAAGAACGTATCATACATATAATATAGTATGTTATTACAATTAATAATGTTCACCACAATACTCTCCTTCAGTTCGTCAGCTATTTCTCTCGTCAGTTGTTCTGTGTAGGTATAAATTAACGAATAGTGCAGCTAAGATACAACCTTGTCGTACACCACTTGCGCAATAATGCTTTTATACACTCCCACAGTCGCTGTTTGTTCCCATTAAGGTTGGCTATTACATATTTGGAAATTTCTAGCATCGAGTCCGATACCTTGAAGAATGTCTATAATGTTTTGATAATTTATTCTGTCAAACGCATTTTTAAAGTCAATAAAATAGTACTCGCAAACGGATTTGTTTACGAGTACATCGCTGTATCAATACGTAGATTTGGATAATGATTCTCTTCTGCTTAATCGATCCATGAAGCCAAAGAGGGTATTGTTGGTCTTCTCTTTCTATTATGGTATGAGCTCTTATGATTGAATTTAAGGAAAAGCTTTAAAGCGTGCCTCATCAGGCTATTGGTTCGCTGATCTTGATGTCTGGTTGCATTGAATTGCTTGCGTATTGCGATGAAAGTTGACTTCAGTCAATCTGTTGAAGTCATCCCCGTTTTATAGATTTAATTTAATTTAACCCGACCAGGACATCCCAGCCATTCTTGTTAATAGCTTCAAAACTTTTATTTGAACAAGCCTCACGCTTTTGCCTCTGGATGTTGATCAGAAGAAGGTTTCTGTATGAATTCCTTCCACGTTGCGAGCTGTCGTTAAGAGTGGTTTGTAGCTGACCATGCTTATTAACTAAAAAAAACATAAGAAGTTCAGTAATTACCAATACCGGTTTTAATTTCCTTGTGAATGACAAGAGCATCATGTTTAGTTTGTAGAGCCACTATTTTGGAGCAATCTTCGGTTACTGTTTTTTATTAGCCATCTTGATGACACATCTAATTTCCAATAATATTTCTTTAGACTGACCTTATTCTAATGTTTATATTGCCATCCCAATTAGATAACCAATTAGTGACGGTTGGTGGCTGTTGCTTCGTTATACTAGTATATGGGTTTGGAGGTTGACTCAAATTTCACATTTCCCACTTCAAGTTTGTTATAGCCTTGAGTAGCTCACTGCCTTTTGTGATCAGTGCAGAGCTCCATATAGGTAGGTTTTTCACTGAAATAACAGGCTTCTAATGCTGTCTAGATTTTCCTCTGTTGGTCTAATTTAGCCAGGATATTTAGTACTATTTAATTATTTCCTTATATTTAGCTTCCTTCATTTATGACTGGTCGTTTTGTTGTTCGTTTAGTAGTGTAATCTTGAATCACCAACTAATTGTGGGTTTGGTTTTAGTTGTGATGCATTTTTCTTAAAATATATTAATTCAGCTCTTTTGCAAGTATAAATTCTATTTCCTGGAGGCTTCCTATATTGAGCTTCTTCATTTCTTGTTTTTGCAGTGGAGTGTTAGCACTCTTGTTTTTTACAATATTTTTTGATTTGACCGAAAACTTGGCGTGTTTCCCATAATATAGTTTAATATGGTCTTTCCAGTCTTACATGATGGTAATAATCCTATCACTACAAATTTTATTGGTCTGATTTGATTGTCTTCTGATAATGTGTTGTTATGTCACGAAAATTCTTCATTTTATACGATAACGTTAAAATACACTGTTCTTTATTGTTACTTTGTAGCATACTCTAATTTCAGGCACCCTATTTAATTTTGTATAGACAAGAACACCATTTTATTTTGATTCACTTCTTCGTTTCTAGAGACAATAATAGTTCCTGTATCAACCTTTCTGTGGACGAAGCTGAATTTTCAGCTATTGTTGATATTTTTTGACTTCCACTATACGCTCCCTTCCTCGCAATAGTTTTATTTCATTCAGAGTTGGACAATATATTATCTCCTACATGTATCCGAGATACGTATCAAATATATATTTGTATCTTGCATCATGTACCTGAGCTACACATAATATGAAAGTATCATACATCTTGTATCAATGATACGCAAAGTAACGTATCATCTATCATCTATCATAGCTACCATTTTGGCTGATTTTGCCAAATATACCTTTTTGGTTTTTTAGTTTTTGTACCTTGGATGTATAATGTGCTTTTAGAGGTTTATTTTATTTTAAACGTTTATTTCTATATATTTTCTGCGCTCTCAATGGATCTTAATATTTGCATTTGTTTAAAAGCATTGAAGTACGACAGTACGACACATTAGTTATTTTTGTATGTTCGCTATCTTAGGCATTGACTAATGTAAATTACTTTAACACCTTAGCTAACTATAAAACAGATTTTTTTCTTAATAAACAGAAACAAGAACCAATGAGAACTATTTGCAACGTTATATTGCAATAATGTTCAATAACTGCCCATTTTTCGTGACCCTAACCAGATTAGATAGATGAGGTGAATAAATCTGGGTCAGGAAGCAGACCATTCATGTATCATGTATCTTGTATCGTGTATCAGACAAAATTCAAGATGAAAGTATCATGTATCATGTAGCAATTATACTAAAACTGAAGCATTATGTATACTGGCTAATCAGCTTTTCCCAACTCTGCCATTACTAGTACTATAGTTTCATTTCTGGCTCTTTTCAGTCTTTGATTGCACAAAATCTGTTGTCCCTTTAAATAGGTCAAGTATCTAGGCAATGATGTTTGATTAAAAAACTATTTTCAGCACCTAGAAGACGCGCTCAAAATAACTGGGAATGATAAGGGCGTAATTTACTTCAGCATGGGTTCCATGGTTCTAACGGAGACTCTGCCCATTGAGAAGCTAAGCGCATTCTTCGAGACTTTCCGAGAATTGCCCTACAAGGTTATTTGGAAGGCTACAAGGGAAAAGATACCGCGCAACCTAGACATCCCTTCCAATATCCATTTTGAACCTTGGATGCCGCAGCTGGATATCTTATGTAAGTTTCCTGCAATTTGAAAGTGTGTAGGTAACCTGCGAATATTTCTTAGGTCATCCAAACGTCAAGCTCTTTGTGTCCCATGGTGGTCTCATGGGAACACAAGAGGGCATATTTTGTGGCGTCCCGCGTCTGGGAATTCCCCTTTTTGCTGATCAAGAGCTTAATCTCAAGGCTTCCCAAGCAATGGGACTTGCAATAATGATAAATTATAACGATATAACGAAAGAGAACCTTTTGGGGGCCGCAAAGGCACTTTTAGAAGATTCAAAGTAAGATTGTCTTTTTAAAATTAAAACCTATAGGTTGAGTCTTAATTTTTTTCCAGATATAAAACTAATGCAGAGAGAGTGTCGAGACTCTTTAGAGACCGTCCGCTTTCAGCTTTAGACACAGCAATTTATTGGGTGGAGTACGTCATCAGGCACAATGGCGCACCTCACTTGCGAACTGTTGGAGCAGACCTACCTTGGTACCAGTACTATTTGTTAGACGTTGGAGCTATATTAGTATCCAGTCTGCTTGCGTTTTTAAGTATATTGTATTGTTTAGTATCCTATCTTCTAAGGAGGTTATTATTCGAAGGTAATTCTACAATTAGACCGAAAACGGAGTAATAATATTTCAAAGTAAAAAATAATTTTAATTATAGAATAGGCTTCCCATTAAGCACAGTATTTATGAACATTGTTACAGTTTTGTTGTTTTGTTATATGAAATTGTAATAAATTTATGTTTTTCAAGGATGTGATTAATTTACTGTTGGTCATCTTATGACAAAAGTAACCACTTTCAATTTCTCTACCAAGCAAACTCTATGATAATGTGGAAGGCTGTTTGTCCTACGAGAAAAAATGATTTATCCTACATCGTCCAACTAGACAGTGCTCATATTATTCATTGACTCCTGCGATAAATTTTATCTTTGACCGCCATGTATTTACAGACACGTTCATTTGATTGTATTAAAAAATTGTCAATATTTACGTAAATCTTGAAAATGTTATTGGGACAAGACTGAACCGGTTTTATGGTTCCGAAATTGGTAATTTCAGTAGTTCGTGTTCTCATTTTGATGTTGTAGTTGTAGTATTTACGTACAATAACAGATTAGCAATTACTATTCCATAACTTGAAACAAATTGAAGCTCGTAAATCTCTCTTGAGTTGCGAACGAGTAGTGAACCAGTGAAGACATTCACATCGCTCTGCCTCGACAGCAAGTTATTGTGAGATCTCGATTTAACTTAAAAACATAGCTTTTTCTTTGCATATAAAATCAAATACAATAATAGTGCAGGAGAGAGGTCAGCTAGGGCATTGCTCGCCCGTCCGGGCCAGCAATACGTAACTATGAACACCCAAAGCTAATGAAAACGCAACGGCGATTACCTGTTCCCACCAGTTAACGATGTTCAGAAGAGATATCAGTGGGAACTATATAATATTCTGGTTAAAATTCTTACTATCTACCGCCATACATAAAGCCATGCAAATCAACTAGCAGCCAAGAAACAGGTACGCCAGAAATAAAAGCATTAATGAAATTTTACCTATTTTTCATCTCGGTTCAAACACTCACAGAGCAGTTATTAATGGCATTGAAAAATTAACTTCAACTGATGTTTAAACTACGTATTTCGCCAAATACTTAAAGGTAACCGTAACTACTGAGGAGGACTGCCGAAAATTGGCTAAACATTATCACAGTCACAATACTCCATACCATACCTATCAAGACCCTAGCTCTAAAAGTATCTTTGTTGTTATTAAAAACGTCCCTCCATTCCATCTTCCGATACTAAAAATAAGCTGCTTGTACTACAAGAACAAAACTAATATACCAGTCTTAGCAGTCGAACTAAGAGCCAACGAAAAAGCGAAAGCAATCTACAAAATTACTAAAATTCAAAGATCCATCGTTTCTGTATAATCAAGATGTCACCGCACAGGTCATACAAAAAATTATTGTACTGTCACCTAGAAGCGTTATATGCACGAGTAGCCACCTCTACACGGAATGTGATAAAGAGAAAGAAGGTCCACCAACTTGTGTCGACTACCAAGCACAACAGACTGCAAATTATCGAGGATGCAGCTACTAGCAAGAATCTACCAAATACGGCAGCAGTAGAAGAAACAACTAATCTCAAACCGTACCCTCATCAGCAACCCCACCTATCTTAGACAACAAAAATGAAAGAAAAATTTAAGCTCAAGCAACTGCAGGACGCCAGCAACGCCATATTACTACTACCGATTCAAATAGTCCCACTGTCAACACTATTCTTTCAACAATTTTTGAAAATATTCAACCTCTTATCCAACAAATTAAAAATTATCTTTTAACAAACCTTCTCCCCCTTTTATAAACAATGGCCCTTAATCTTAAAACGTTTACCAATTTTAAAATACTAAACTGGAACGCAAATAGAATAAAAATACAAAGTTAACAGAATAGTCGCCTGGGAAGTATTCCAAACAACATTAGATGAAACCATTAACATCTGATGTTGATCATCAAATTAATAATATTTATTCAGGCGTTGACAAGACCATAAAAAAAAGATGACGCGCACCACCTAATCATATACACTACTCAAAAGAAAAAAGTAGTCACGTATTCAAAGTGGCGTAAATTTAATGCAAGTTTAGGAATCTTGTTGAATGAGGTGTTTTACGGACTTTTTTCACCGTCTTGGGTGTTTATCATACGACGTTTCAGAAGTTTTGAGCAGAACTGATTTTTGTACGTCTTTTAAAAGCAGTCCTTCTCAGGACTAACTAACGTCGTTTGATAAACACCCAAGACAGTGGAAAATGTCCGATAATAGTTATTTATGTACCAAGTCAGTAAAGTGATTCTTTATCGAACGACGCTGAGATTATGAGTCGAGCGAGCGAAGCGAGCGAGACGAGTAACAGAGGAGTTCGATAAACACACTTTACTGACGTGGTGCATACAAAATTTTATCGCCAACTGTAAAAATTTATAATTTAAAAAAATGGAGATATAACGTATCACATTTTATTATGACAAAGTAAACAGATAGAAAAATAACAGCGAATACAAAACAAACTACTTATTATTTGTTATATTAAACGTGAACGTACACCCTGACGCATTATAAAAATTAATTCCTGAAGTCGAAGGAGTTTGAATTGAAAATGTTTGAGGATTATTATCTATGTTAATAAATTGTAAATCTTGTGTAGAATTATCGTTGGTAACAACTATGTTGTCAGTTTGATCTTCACCTAAAATCGTCTTTGCGATTTTCGTTTTATTGAGCACAGATTCTTCCACATAGGACTCTGCAATCGTGTCGCTTTTCCACCCTCCGTGGCGCTTTAAATTTTCCTTATTGCCGCCTGCGTTGGCAAAGAGAGTGGCGGACGTTCGACGAAAACAATGTCCCGTATAAAGTGATGGTTCTGGCAAATGCAGATAGTTCGCAATTTCGCTTGGTACACTACCAAAAGTATGGATTCCAACTGGCTGGACTGTGCATTTTCCATTTCTATAAGTTAGGAAAAATCGGTCGTGGGGTGTCTGTTGAGGACGCAGAGCTAAATACTTGTTAAATAATTCTATGGATTTTACTTTTCCTTCAAACTCTGAAGTGATCACAAACAATCGAGGCCTGTTGGTCTTCGTTTTAGTTATACGAACAACCAGAATTGTTTCTTTGTGATCTATGTCACTTACTTTTAAATTCAAAAGTTCTTCATTACGTAAAGCCCCAGCAATGACAAACACAACACAAATCTAAAATAATTACTACATTCATATCAAATTGGTTTTGAAAAGTTTGCATAAATTACCTTCATTATCAACTAGATTTTATTCGGCGCATTTAGTAAAAATTCAAGTATTTCTTCTTGTGAAAGAGTTTTGGACTTTTTTGGAATATGATTTCTTCCTTTTTGTTTTAAAAAAGCCGTAAGTTATTTATATTTACTAATGTCAACGTCATTTTTTGATGAAAGGGTTGCTTTCACCATACGACCACATCGAAGAAGGAGAATACTCTTTCGATAAATCGGAAAAATACGCCAGTAAAACGTTTTCACTATATTTTTTAATTCCGTGTTTTTTGCACCACTCCATGAATATGTCATATTGGCGATTGTATTTTTCGACTGATTTTTGTAGTAGAATTTCGAAAGTTGTCTCTAACGACTTCTTCTGAATTTCAGGCGGCGTGCACTGAATGTCTTCTTCCATTACTTTTTATAAATAATTCGCGACAACACTTTTGCTGTTGGAGTCGTGAGCTCGTGACAGCGACAAACGATTTTTGTTTAATGACATGCAGTCATGGCTATCTTGATAAATATGAGCGGCAGGTAAAGTGTTTGATTTGTACAGTAAGATAAAGTGTTTGTTTACTTCCGAAAATCGCTATGGTAATGCATGGCTCTATTGACGGCTGGCGATAAAACATTATAATAGACCACTGTCAAAAATGACATTATTCAGAGAACAGTCTTGTTAAAACTTTGTAAGGGGTGTTTTTTTAGAGGGGTACAACTTTAAATTGAAATAAAATACAGAAAGATGTTTTTTATATCCATGAAATTGGCTTCATTTGAAAGATAATTTTATGGCATTTATGTTTGAATATGAGTTCGGGCATGTGACCGCCGCGGCTGGCGTGTCCATGACGTAATCTGTAGGTCCAATTTTCACACACTCTTCACCGTAAATCAAGCTGTATTTCATTTCAGCAATAACGCGTCGAATTTTGGCTTTCAAGTGCTCAATTGTTTCTGGTTTATGGAGACATGCGACTTTACATATCCTCAAAGAAAATAATCTAATGGCGTCAAATCGCACGAAAGAGGTGGCCAGTTAAAAATTCATTTCGTGGATCTGTTAACTGGCCACCTCGTTTGTGCGATTTGACGCCATTGGATTATTTTCTTGGAGAATATGTAAAGTCGCATGTCTATGCCGATAAACCGGAAACAATTGAGCACTTGAAAGCCAAAATTCGACGCGTTATTGCTGAAATGAAATACAGCCTGATTTACTGCGAAAAGAGTGTGTGAAAATTGGACCTTCAGATTACGTCATGTATACGCCAATCACTGCGGTCACATGCCCGAAATCATATTCAAACATAAATTCCATAAAATTATCTTTCAAATAAAGCCAATTTCATGGATATTAAAAACATCTTTCTGTGTTTTATTTCAATTTAAAGTTGTATCACTCTAAAAAAACACCCTTTATATATTGTTATGGTAGCATCTTAAGACTGTTAATCATTTATGGAAGTATGAGATTGTTTATGAAAGGATAAGTTAATTAATAATTAAAATGTATAAGGGTGGATTTATGTAGTAAAAGAACAACGTAAGTATTTGAGATTTATTTATGGAATAAGAGATTGAATACAAATAGACTACTGTTAAGTGGTAATTATTTTATCAGAAAGACTCTGGCATTTGAATTGAATAATGTTTGATTTGGCAACATCAGTAGTAACATCAGAGTTCAGGTCATAATTTATATTAAATGGCAATCAGAATAAGCCATAAGATAGCTTGAATTAAGGTGAAAGGCAGAGTCGAATGATTTATTTGAAAATCACTTATAAAAATGTCAAATTAAAATAAACTGTATTGAAATGTATCCAGGACTGTTGTCAAAAAATTTGGTATAATAGTGGTTGCTAAGAGAAATGGAAATATAAAAATAACGACAATTTTTTTAAATGTAAAATGTATTTTTGGTAAAAGTAAATTTAAATAATAAAAAGCCCTTTAATTAAATGGTTTTTATTATCTGGTTAGTGTATTCAAGGGTGTGATTGGTAAAAATTAACAAAACGAAAAATAAAACAAATGTTTAAGACAAACTGAATATGAATAAGGTTACAAATGGTACAGAGAAGAAAGAGAACAGCTAAAAGGATTAATAAATTTTGCTGAGGATTTGGATAAACTGCATAAGAGTCACTATTTGGTCTCCTGTTTGATTTGGAACTTCATGGGAGTTGCTGTCAGGTGAATACATCTACACTTAAGTTGGAATTGGATGCACACTGCATGTGAAGATTTTGTTGGATTTGGACGAGCTTGATTAAATGGATTTTTGCATCCGGCATCGAGGCTCTTGTTGAGGTGTCCTGCAAGAATTGGATAAAGGGCATTGCTGTCGCTATTGGAAGTAAGGTGATTCCTATAGACTGGGAGCTTACATTGGACTTGGAGGCAGTTTGGATTGCTGATATCTTGGTGGCTGTTGCAAGTAAGGTGATTTCTGTAGACTAGGAGCTTACAGTGGTGGTGTCAACAACGGAAGCTGTTACAATTAGTTAGAGAGCCGTATTTAAATGGAGGTTCCAGAGGATTGGGTTGATTCGACTGAGATGCTGAGTGGAGTGGTTCAGTGAGCTTAAAAGGTATATGTTAAAAGGTCTGAAGAAAATATGTCTTTAATAGTGAGTGAATTACATATTTGAAGGAACTACTTACCCTAGTCGATATTTGAAATAATAGTATGTGTAACAGATATCATTTGACTGACTTTTCACTTTCATAAATATTTGACGTCCTCAGTTGTGGAACTGTCATGATATTTTTAAATAATTTTTATTGTGCTAACGAACTATCACAAGTAATAATTTGAGAATGCATAAACCTAACCTGCTTTGAGAGTAGTTGTTCCCATAGAACTAGCAAAAAATTAAATAAACTCGAATAGAACATTCAATACAAAAATAATATCATACAGGCTTAAATAGTCTATGATCTAGATCAGTAGGGTGTATAGCAGTATGTAGATAAATTGTTTATTTGGATAATGCTACCTGTTGCTTATTTGTTTGTTTGTTAATGGACAAGATCTAGGCATGCAGAGTACCAGGTACCTTAGACACCGATTGCTGTGGAGTTCCAACTCTAGCGAGGGATCTTTTACATGCTACACATTGTAGTAACATGGAACCCACGGTTTTACATCACTTCCGAATGATGGCATTCTGTAGAGGCTTTCATCTGCATTTTTTATTTTTAGAAACCTCACCGGGATCGGGGGATCAAACTCTCGACCCTTAGATCAGTAGTCAGAATGCTTAACCACTTAGTTATCGACCCCGGCTATCTGTTTTTTTTAAAGTACAATTTTTAAATTTGTAATCTTTGTATAGTTTAGAGCTTATCAGTAACAAAAACTTAAGTAATCTAGGAAATTTCTGATAGCAAAATGTTATGATTTAAGTCAGTTTCAATTCATTAATTATGATGACAATAAATTCAATACGAAGTATTGCCTCCTCTTGCTCGAATCACTGCTTGATAGCGTCTTAGCATGCTTCGAATTAGCCTACGAATCACATCCTGTGGGATGTGCTGCCATTCTTCTATCAGAGTTTGTTTCAACTGAGTAAGGATTTGTGGGGGATTTGGACCAGTGTGAACAGCGCTTCCCAGCATATCCCACATGTACTCTATGTGATTCATGTCCGGACCACATGCTGGCCAATTGTTTGAATGTCTTGATCTTGAAGATTTAATCACTATGTTTGCGACACAGATGCTCGACCAATATTTTGGTCATACGGACCAACATGTACATGTAGGATTTCATTTATGTATCGTTGTTCATTCAGAGCACCATTTCGAACAATGACAAGCTCAGTACGGGTATCTAATGTAATACCGCCCCATACCATTATCGATCGTCCACCAAAAGGAATAGATTCATGCATTGTATTGGGAAGTTAACATTCTCCTGATTTTCTCCATATATGTAAACATCCATTATTACCTGATAGAAGAAACCTGGACACATCTGTAAATATGACACATGGCTAGTGCTTCAGCTGTCAGTTTAGGTGTTCTTGGCCGAATATTCATTCTGGCCAATTTGGGCACTTAAATGGGTTTTCTGGACCTTTAGATTAATTCCATGCAGTCTATTTCTAACAATTTGGTTACTAATTATGCACCTTGTAGCTTGTCGAACGGCTGCCTGAAGGTGTCGTGCTATAGCTGTACGACTGAGCAGGATAGCAAATAAAGAAAACGGTTCTCACCTACAGCAGTTTTTCGGTTTCGACCATTTCCAGGACGTCTAGTAACAAGCCCAGTCTCCAAGTAACGTCTCCAGAGCTTCAACGCTGTTCTCTGTACAATTTCCAATTGTTGAGCCACACACGGCTAAGATAGTCCTTCTTGTAGCAAAGTTACCGCTCGCATAACCTGTAGTGGCGTTAGTTGCCTTCTTATTTGTGGTACATCTTGAATATGTTCACCCATAATGTTAAGAAGCAGTTTTAGCAAGTACAGTAGCATGTATGCATGTAATAATAATGTCCACCCTACTTTAACTTTTATTACTTAATTTATTTAACTTATTTGAAATAAGCACTTGATGATATTTTTGTATTATGTGGAAATTATGAAAGATAAAGGACGAGTGTTCACATATACCAAGTTTCAACAAGATTCTTAGACTGGCATTAAATTTACATCGCTTTAAATACGTGACTACGTTTTTCTTTTGAGTAGTGTAGTTAAGCTTATTAGGCAGAAAAATCTAACTCGACGTTCCTGGCAAAGAACACGGATCCCGCTACCAATAATACTGAATAATCTAATTAAGAAAACTAGACGTTAACTGGACGAATACAAAATAACATCTTATCAAACATTTATAAAAGAACTTGAACCACGAGATCCCCGACTTTGCAGAACGACCAAGGCAAGTAGAAATGTTTTCAATCTCAAAATAATGACAAAGCTTCTTACCATACAGACCAACAAAAATGTACCGTGTTTGCCGACCATCTACAATGTAATACTTAATCACCTAGAATCTCATATGGCCGAGCCTGCAAAAAATATCAGCACGACTTCACTACGACAATTGGCCATCATAATTAATTTTTGTAATATGTGTATTTTAGCAGCTCAGCATTATAATGCTATACATGCTAGGTATGACATTTCAAGTAATTAAATAACATTTACATGACATTAAGAGGCTATTACTCTAAAGCTTAATTATTAATAGTTTCAAGGCACACTTTAGTAACAGGTGACGATTTAACTACTGTCGATGTCTTCATCTGATAAAATTAAATCTTGTGGCACCCGTCTTTTGAGACGTCTTACAGGTGGAGGAGTGTTTAAATCATGACTTAGGGCACTAGGACACTCATTTATCTTCGCAAAGAATAACTCAACACTTGATCGTATAAAGTCTTTGACATGGGCAATTTGTAGTTCTTTGTGGAGTTGGAAAATAATGCGTAGAACTTTATTTTGCATAACTTGAACTTTATTTAAGTGCACGTTGGTGGCTGTTCCCCAGACTGTTGAGCCATACATGATGATGGGGCGTATAAGAGATTTATAGAGAAGTATGGAGCACTTAATTTTTAAAGATGATTTGCGGTTGATAAGCGGATAGAGTTGGTTAAGCCTTGTGTAGCATTCGTTAAGTTTCTTGTTTATATGATAACCCCATGTCAGCTTCCTGTCGAGATGAAGGCCTATATATTTGACTGCATTGTCTTTTGAGTTCCAAGGTATTGGAGTTGCATTTACTTGGAGCATTGGAGGATCTGCAGATCGCCTTAATGTGAATATTTTTGCCTGGCAATTCGTTGTTCGTTATGTTTGATTTTCCATTTGTGGTGCTATTCTTGGTATTTATCGACTGCCATTTGGAGGTTATCAGGTGCTTCAAGAATATCGGCGTTTTGTGATATAAGTGCGGTATCATCCGCGTACATGGCCAGGTTAACGTTGTTGAATTGGGGTATGTCGTGAGTATATATGTTATATAACGTAGGTCCCAAGATGGATCCTTGTGAGACACCAACACATATGCTGTTTAGATACGAGTATTGTGAGTTTAGTCTAACTTTAAATGTTCTTGACTTGAGAAAGGAGGCAATTATTCGAGTGAGATGTTGTACTAGTTTGTAGATCAATCCTTCTAACCAGACCTTATCGGAGGCCTGTACTACGTCAAAGAAAGCGACCACTGTATGCTGCTTGGTTTCGAATCCATTGGATATAATATTGGTAATTCTTAATAGTTGGTGAGAAATTTCTACGAAAGCCATATTGGGTGTCGGGTATGATGTTGTTATCATTTATGAAGATATTGAGGCGATGATGTATAATTTTTTCGAATAACTTGGATAGAGTAGGCAGCAAGCTAATAGGTCTGTATTTGTTAGGCGAAGTTTTGTCCTTCTGTGGTTTAGGAAATAGAATAATTTCGGCCTGCTTCCACTTGTTAGGAAAGTAGCCCAGTTTGAAACAACTATTAAATAGTGTGGCTAGAAAAGCAACTGCTTTTTTGGTTAGGTTTTTAAGCACGCTATTAGGCACTAGGTCGCGTCCTGGTGATTTCCTAAGAGGAAGATTTTTAATATATTCCTTAATTTCACGAGGAGAAGTTGACTGATAATTTTGAGTGACTTTTGGAATGGTGCTGCGTGCAATTCGTTCTACTTCTTCGTGTTCATGCTCGAATTGTGGCTGCGAGAGGTTGGGCTTGAATACTTCTTCTAGGTGTTGAGCAAAAAGGTAGCATTTAGCTTCGTCGCTTTCATAGTTGACTCCGTTGTCTTTTAGGGTTAAAATTTCTTTCCGCTTCCGTAGAAGTCTCTTGGTTGTAATCCACAGAGAGTTGTCATTGGGGTCAATTTCTGAGATGTATTTTTGGTATGATGATATTCGAAAATTATCAAGTTCGAGCTTTACCTGATGGGTGAGTCTGTTAAGGTCTTGTTTGTGGTGGATATTTCTTGTTCTCATCCATAATCTTCGCACACGACGTTTTTCCTTAATAAGGTTTAAGATATATTTTGGTGGTTCGGCAAGTGTTATATGATGTTTATCTTTCTAGAAGTTGTTGCTGCGTTAGTTACTGCATTTATGAATGATCTAACCTAGGTGTCAATGTCGCTATTATTTATGATTTTTTAATAGATAAGTTTATGTCTAGGTGACTTTGGAAGCTTTCCCAGCTAATTTTTCCAGAAATTAACCTAGGGACAACTTGGTGAGGTCTTAATACGGTGTTAATGGATATAATAACGGGTAGATGGTCGGATTCAAGTTTGCATATCACTCTTTGTTCCAAAGGCGTTGATATGTTTTTTAATAGTACATCCGCTTGGTGATTTAAGCTGTATGGTATGTGTGTTGGTTCAGGTGGAGCCATCACGTGTACTGCTAATTTTGATGTGAGTTTATGAAGCTTTAATCCGTTGGGATTATTTACCCTGCAGCCCCAATAGGTGCTCTTGCTGTTTAAGTCTCCTAGCAGTATTGTGGCAGTGGGACTTGAGAACAGAGAAGATATGTCATTGTTGTTTAATTGTAAATGCGGTGATTTATACGCAGATATAATGATTAATTCGTTATCACTCTCGAGTTTGGTCTTGATGGAGACAGCATCATAATTTATAATCTTCCAAACAAGAAAAGTCTTGGTCAGAATCTGATAATCAACATCATCTTGAAATATACAACTAAGACAACTTTGGCTTACTTAGCCAGTTTGGTTAATGCATTAATGCAAGAATAGGACAGGTACTTTTCTAACACTTGGAAGCACTCGCATATGTTCCCAAAGATGGGTAAAAATAATAAATCAGTAACTGCGTTTTGACCTATTAGCTTGCTCCCAGTATTGTCCGAGCTCTTTGAGAAAATAATTGACCTAAGACTAACTAAAGAAATTGATAACCTCAGTGTAATTTCTACGTTTCAGTTTGGATTTAGGAAACACCATTCCACGAGTCACCACCTTCAGCGCTTAATTGAGGAAATAGAAGAAAGCTTCGAACACAAACAATTAGCTGTTGTAGTGTTTTAGACCTGGCTCAGGCATTCTACCGCGTGTGGCATAATGAGTTACAATACAAAATTAGTCGACTTCAAATCTCCAGTTATCTTAAGGCGATTCTTTCTTTTTTTTTTTTGATAATCAAACGTTTCCAGTCACAATACATAATTCCTAATCTACAATGAGAAAAATTCTGGCAGAAGTTTTACAGGGAAGTAACTTACTGTCCAATAATGTTCAATATTTACACCAGTAATATACCTACCATCCATAGACAATTGCGAAATTGATATCACTATTTGAAAAGCGACACCGTCAAAGCTGTGATAACTACAGAGAAATTAGACTATTAACAGCAGGATATAAAGTCTACTCCAAAATACTTACTAACGGATTATGGCCCATAGCAGAAACACTAACAAGAGAAGAGCATAATGGTGTCAGGAAAGGTCGATCTTGCAGTAACGCATACAACATTTCAGATCGGTAGTTCGAATCCAGGGCTCGTGGAAATGTTTGAGTAATTAGGTCGAGAAAGTCGGTAAAATTTTCTTTTATTACCTCTATTGTACAAATCAACTTAAACTATAGTACTAAAAACGTATCTACATGAAACTCAAATAAACAGACAATATCTTGGACGAACCTCGTTTTTCTGGGGCATGGCCATGAAGTTTGCTCTACTTGCTGCTGGAGCGCTAACGTTATGGCCACGGTTGGTGGAAGAGAAAAGTTCTCAGATCTCTTCGTGCTGTAAAGAAATCGGTTTAGTGGCGGTTGAATACCTACTTAAAGTTCTGGGGAATGTGGTGTTCAGGTATGCAGGAAGCGGGATCAAGTAGCCAACGCTTTCGCCGTGGATTGGACTGGACTACAGACGCCTTTAAACCGTGCGCAGCTAGGTTAGGGGGTAGTTCTACGTATAGAAGTATTATCGCGGTTGACGCCGGTAAATTTCGCCGATCCCGACGAAGTGTTTTGCGACTTCATCGGACTCCGGACTTCGCTCCAGGGCACAGGCTGAAAGCTCATGTGAAGTAAGTTTAACGCGGATTTCTTTGGAAAGCCTTCAGACGCACTGCCACACTTCTGTGTTCAGTTTACCAGGTAGTATAAAGGGTGCGGGATTAGCAGGTATTTTAGTCAGTCATACTTCTCAGGGTAGAGCTAAATTCAGAATTTCTTCGTTTCGCAGGATAAAACGGCAGATCAGTCACATAAAGCATGATGATAGTCACTTCAACATGAACGCATTTTAAGGAATATTTTCGCATGAGTCATATAAAGAATGTGTAATTGTAACTAATAAATGAGACAAAACAAAAAGGACCTGAAAACAAGATTAAAAGCGTCAACTGTAAGGAATCATTATAATGTGTTCAAAGTGAGCAAGTTTCAGAATTGTTGACATTCACAAAAATTTAAAGTAATTCTAGCAATTAGTGAATGTAAAACAAATTAAATGTCAGTTGCGAGATAATAAGGGAAAGCTAAAAATAATAATAATAAGATAATGTATCCACTAAGTAAAAACCCTTATGTTCAGGCTGGTTTTCATATGTTAATTTAATAAAACCCAGTCATTAAGTTAATTTGTTTTAATTCAATTAAGGGTTGTGAAGGTAATGTCAGTACACATAAATTAATACATAAGCCATAAGCAAAAAGGTGATTCGTGGTTTAGTGCAAGAGGAGGCAATTGCTGGAGTTCGTCTGCGAATGTAGAGTGTCGATGTAGAAAATGACTGACGTTCGCTGGTCCCTGGATCAGTAGTATTGACTTTACGAGAAAGGTAGGAGCCGTACAGCTGAAGGTGGAGTTCTTGCAGCCATCTAGGGTAAGCATATAATCCTGCGGTTGGCGTTTGTTGCGGTTCTTGGTTTCCAGACTGCCTAGCCCAGCGGTACAATGGTAAGTACTCGTAGCTCATGGAAAAGAGGCGTTGATGTACTCGTAGCTCATGGAAAAGAGGCGTTGATGTGGTAAACGAACACACAGGTACCTGAAATGAGCATTCCTTTATCACGTGCAAATTAATAAATACAAAGAGGCAAGTCTTATCTAATTAAACAAATTGCAATTGTATATTTTATTCAGCATCAAGTGCAAGTGAGGTTATAATAAATACAGTTTTACTAACAATAATGTGAGAATATCATTTAACTAAGTTTACATTGGATCTAATGGCCATTTAATAAAATTATTACTTTACCCAAGTGTTAAAACCCAAGCCTGATTTGAGTTATTATGTTTTACCGACCTAGGTAGTTAATATAAAAATTTTAAGATTAACTAAAGAGAGTACTTGGATATTCAATTAACTTTATACCTAATATTTAAGCAAGCAATTTTTGAGGAGCTACAAAAATATAAATTAATATAAAAAATAATTATACGTCCATTCATTGCAATGTAATAAAAGAAATGTACCCAGATCATCAAGTTTATTTCAAAATGGGAATATACTTATGTGGTTGTAGAAGCATGGAAGAAAAAAGTGCGTGGTATGGGAGTACCTGTCAATGATAACTGCCTTATTGTGGTATTTGAGCTCGTACAAATTGAATTTGAACATACTTACAGCGCGGAGACTTGTTAGTAAGTCCGCGAGCAGGTAACCATGTGGCGTTTCTACCTGGGTTATCTCAGGAGATGGGCAAAATAGTGGGAGTTCCAGATGGGTATAAGAAGACGTAGACCTGGTAGGTACCGTCACTTGTCATCGCGCTTCAGCCGCAAAATTCAGCAGCCCTAAGTTTCTTGGGGCTAGAACCAGCAACTCTGCAGCAAGAGCAGCTTTTTTAGTCAAGCTCACAAAGACGCTAAGTTCGTTTTATTTTGTAAAGCGAGCCGCCGCTGATAGATAAGTGATAAGTGGAACCCTTGTTAATGACCACTTTTATAGTGGAACCTCTAGTCAATAATATGGTTTTAATGCAATATTTTGTAAATAGATTATTTGCAACCAAAATGAGAATTATTTCAACTAATATTTATTTGCTGCAAAAAGTAATTTCAAAATTAACCCACAAGTTCTTAAAATAACCTATTCAAGCAGGACTTTTAAATATAAATTTTAATGAGATAAGTGGTAGTGCTCTTTATTATCGCAGATATGCCTAATATTAGGCTTTATGGATGAAAGTTGAATTCTCACGTCAGTTTCGAAATCAAGTCTGTTGCGGTATTTATTTTTTGTCGACACATAAGCTGAAAACCCCGTTTAGCACATATATGTAGTTGCAAATGGTAAAAGTGCCAACGCGACCTTTGCAACAAATTGAGGATATTCATCTTTTAAACTATACCAGAATTCCACTAACGGCATTTATTTAAAATTTTCTTGCAACGATGGATCAGATGGATCAATAAAAGTTTCGTAGTCTTCTGCTGACATGGTCAAAGCATTGACAATGAATGGGTTTTAATCCACAATCCATTTTGATATTTAATCTGCTGTTCATATGGAAAATACTGATTAAAATTTTCACTCAAACCTATCAGGTGCTGAATAATTTCTTCAATAAATCTGTCTCCTATTTCAATCTCTTCCTTTTCTGAAAAGTCTTTTATTGTTGGGAAGTAATCGAACTCGTTGGAGGGCATACAAATTGTCCAAAATTCTATCTTTTTCTTGAAAGCAATAATTCTTTCGTGAGCAGTAAATACATTTACTTGTTTTCCCTGAAAGGTTAAATTAAGTTCATTCATTTTTGTAAAAATGTCGCTTAACTAGGCAATTTTAAGCAGTCAATTTCTATCAAATAATCCATCTTTCAATTTGAAATTGTGTTTAAAAAAAGCACGCACCTCCTCCCTTAGCTCAAAAATGAGGGTTTGTATATTTCCTTGAGATAACCATCTGACCTCAGTATGTAAAAGAAGAAATGTATCTACACTTGTCATGTCCTCACATAGTATTTTGAATAAAACATTATTTAGTGGCTAAGATTTTATGAAGTTAATGATTATGATGACCTCATCAAGAGCATTCTTAACACTAGAAGATCATTTTTCGCAGCAAGTGCGTGCCTATGAATTATGCAGTGGCTGCTAAAACAGTTTTTGACGATATTTTTAATAAACTGTACTGCCCCATTAATTATGCCACCCATCGCGTTTGCTCGGTATAGTTATCAATGTAGTTGTTACATGGTAGTTTATTCTCTCCAAGAAAAGAATTTAGGAAACCAAATATTTCAATTCCCGTTAATTTTATTGCTTTTTACTTCCCTCGTCTGAAAGACAAAGGAAGTATTGTAATCACGAAAAAATCACCTTCCGATATTTCCTCAGATCTTCACGTTTCAGGGTCCTTAGATGACGAAAAACAGGATTTCTCAATTCTGTCTGTTTGCCTGTCTGTCTGTTTGTCTGTCTGTCTGTCTGTCTGTATGTTGGCGGTATAACTAAAACATCTATAAAAGGCTTTACCCAAAACTTCCCTCGTCGACATTGTGACACTAAATAATTTAAAAAATCAAATTAAATGAGTAGTAAAGATATCTTTACGTTTCTAATAAATTAAATGCATTATCAAATAAAAGAAGACGTTACCGGTGGTTGAATTCGAACGGCAGGCGGACCGCTTGTGCAGCCCCAACGTTTAGTGCGATATCATAAGGGAGTCGACAATTTCTACCTGAGTCAAGGAGGACCGGTTTCTCCAATTTCACCGTCGCAGCTACATTTAGTAATGGCTAATTTGTGCCTCGTTTTTGTATTGTAAAAAATGTATTCTGTATCTATTGGCTTCCATTTTTAATAAGAATAGAGCCTGCACTATGTACAAATTATTACTTGTATCTATTACTAAGTAATCCGCAGCGGATCTAACTGCAAGAAAATTCCATCTGCGCTACGGAGTCTCTTCGAGATAAGTCTGGCTCGCGCCTGTCTTGAACAAAACGGAGTTATAGGTGAAACATTTTTACTCTTTTGTGACATTATCCTGTATCGGCTGAGTCTTATTTTCAGCAAATGTAAAGCCTAACCTATGTGAAAGTTATTACTTCCTTTTATTTTAAAATTAAACCAAAAATAAACAAATTTTATTTTTTTAAGGTGCTCACCCTATATATAATTGTATGAAATTGTACCGGTTTCATCCGCGGTAGATATATAATATGTAGGCAAAATATCGTCTTCCTCCGACAAATAGTTTTTGAGCTATACTGCCAACAGACAGATAGACAGACAGACACACAGACAGACAGACGAAATTGAGAAAACCTGTTTTTCGTCATCTAGGCATTCTGAAACGTGAAAATATGAAGAAATCTCGGAAGGTGATTTTTTCGTGATTACAATACTTCCTTTGTCTTTCAGACGAGGGAAGTAAAAACTATTTGTCGGAGGAAGATGATATTTTGCATATACATTATATACACTGTGTCCTCGGTGAAACGTAAAAAGTTCTCGATTTAAATTTTCATTTTTTACAATTCGGTCCTGCTGGTTAAAGGCGAATTTCTAACATAATTTCAGTTTTGAAAACTCAAGTATGCCTTGGAAATTTTCAAAAAACCAATTTTTCGGTAGAATAGCGTGCTTTTTATGTAATAAATACGACCAAAAATTGTTTAGAATCAACATCTAGGCCCCTATATCAAATTTCAAAATCTTCGGCCATCTTTAGTCTCGCACATTTTCTTTTATGTTTAGGTCCCCTATCAAAGAATTTTACTTTTAACAAAGACTGCCATGGAAAAACAAATATTTTTAACAAAGTTTGTTATTTCATAATAAAAAAACTTTCCTTCATTTCTTCAGTGAAAGTTCTTTCTTCACTAAATTCTTCGTGTATGAGGACAGCACTGCGCCCATCGTAGACATACCTCATGTCCTGAAAATTTTCTTCAGGTTTATTTTCTTAGGATACTTAAACGCGCTACCCTAGCTTCGATGCATTGTTGCATTTCCTCTAATATGTCTGGCTTTGGCCGTGACAAAAAGTTGCTAATAAATTCGTGTAAATCAGTTCTTGGTCGATACAGCAAAACATGCTGCGTTATTAATGCAATTATTGCTTTTATCTGAAAACAAAATTAGTTACTCGAATAACATGTATTTTAGCGTTCACGGAAATGTTTTAATCAAGTATACCATGGGTGCATTAAAAGTTAAAGCAAAAATGATTTCAATAAGTCTCTTACCCATGGTGAATGAGGTAATATGTGTCAGTATTAAATATGGAGTTTTTTCAAGCGGTGTATTGATTCTGTATCAAAATTCTAAAGAGTAATGATGTCCTGTTTGGAGTCCGGATGAAAAATAGGTCAGAAAACCCCCTGCTTGTCTTAAGAGCAGACTATCTAAGGCATATGAGGAAAGAAGCACCAGGACGGGAGATATTGAACTCTATAATTCAAAAGATAGTCAGTCTGAGAGATGAACGCAATAAAATAACATTTTCTTGTTTTCCAGGTTGTCCAGTACCCCATAACCCCCCGAAAATTTTAGAAATGATAAAAGTTTCAATTTTAACGAACAAATTGTAGTTCATCCTTCTCCACGAATATTTCACCTTTTTAATATTTGAGAAGAAGACCAAGAAGTGTTTCATTTGGTTTGATTTTCAATCTCAAACTACTCTGAGAGAAATTAAAAAGGAGAGAAATAGGATCCAATAAATACACATTCACGGTGGTAGTAATGACAAGAACAAAAAAACAAGAAGTAGAGCCTGAGTACTCATAAACAAAACACAAACGAAATGCATAAAGAGTATTTTTAGTGAAATCTTACACATGAAGTTCATACAAAATACCTGCCGATACCCGAGCAAGCAAAGAGCAAATTAAAGAATCTATTGACAGTATTTTTAGTGAAGAATGGAAAGCTAATTTAATACTCACGATTACTGATGCAGTGGAGAAAGCGATAAATACCAAACTTAAGGACAATGTAACCGAACTGGAGGTCTCGCTCGACAAGCTGAAATAAGAATTGGCTACCGTGAAGGCAGAAAATAGAAGCCTACACCTAAAAAATCTGGTGTGATACACGCACACAACTTCCTTTTACAGTGATCTTATAATTAGCAAAAAATTTGATTTAAACTGTTTAAGCATTTGTCAAAAATTTTCAAAAATTACAAATTCTACAAAAACGGTACAAAATAGAACGTTAGTTCAAGAGACAAATTTTCTCTAGAATTTAAGTTAATAAAAAAAATTGAAAAAAAAACAAAAGAAATCCATTTTAGAGGTATTCAACTGGAAAATCACCTATCTCACATCAATACACATTAAAAATGTAATAAAAATGTAAAGTTTAAAAAAATCGTTAGATCCGTTTTTGAAAAAATCGAAAACACTGAAAAATCACAAGAGTAAACACCTGCTTCCGGTTATGCGGACACACAGACAGACCACTGAAAAAAATATGTTTTTTGGCTCTAAAACGTGAAGATCTGTTGAAAACTCAATTTTGAATTTTTGGGGTAAATCTTCCTTTATTGTAAAAGGAAGTAAAAATGAGGCGGAGGAGCAATATTCCAGAAGGAATTATTTACGGTTATTTGGGATGCAAGAAATTTCAAACGAAAACTCAGATCAAACAGTTTTAAAAATTATTCAAGATAAAATGTAGATTACCCTAAAACCTGAAGATATTGATCGGTCGCATGGAGTTGGAGTAAAAAGTACTAATCGTTCGAGAGCTATAATCATTAAGTTTGTATCGTACAGATGCAGATAAATAGTAGTTTGTATACCAAGGCACTTTTTATCACGAATGTGGCAAGACAAATAAACCACCACACTGTGTTTGTTTTTAAATAGATAAATCGTAAAATTACAACATTTGAACCAACTTTTCTAGGTTATGTTGACGTCGGTTTACGTTCTGTCGCCCAGCTGCCTACAAAAAGTCGTAAAACAATGAATTACTTCACTGCCGATTTCCTGTATTTTAATGACGATTTCAAGGTACTTCACTGCCGATTTAAAAAATATATATATTTAAAGCTGAAACGCTTCCGAGAAATTCGGGTATGGTGATAAGGGAAGATCTGGCCAATGAAAGGCTGATGCTAAGAAAAACGTTTGGTGTACAAATCGAATAATATTTTTTAGACTAGCAGGTATTAAAGTAGCATTATCGCGACAACAGCCTACTATAGAAAGTTGACAATTTCATACACTAGCACGATATTACATAGTACTAGTCATATCGTAGCGGCACAAAGTTATTCAAATCATCCAGACGCTTTTACTTTATTCGTTCCTATGGTTTGTGTGGTCGTCTAAAAAATAGTGTTCATAACTCGCTAGAAAGTGCAAATATCTGTGCTCGTGTTTTAGATCCACTCGAGCTTCGATACGCTACGACCTCGTTTGTCTCATCAACACCGGCACGATATTTGCTGCTTTCGATGCTTGTTATGAGAATAACTATATAAAGCAAGACAACAAAGTAAATATCGTGAATAACACCTTTGACTTGCAAAAATTAATATCAGTTCAGTGAAGTGCCATGAAATTGCGTACATAAATTTTATCTGTGCAAACTGTCAGCGAACCGATGCAGTTTTTTTTAAATTTTATCTAAAGTCCGTTTCAATTTCACATGACACCGAGTAAACCATGAATTGAGAGTTTTAGAGTGTACTGAGCGACTGAAACCTTAAAGTCATTCTGATAATTTGTCTTTTGTACTTAATGCCAAAAAATCTTTATAAAAAAAACGAAAGTAGCAGTTTCCAAATGCTTTAATACATTCCCAGAAAAAAATGGCCATACACGTACAAAAAGTGAAATAATAAACGGGGTAGCAATTAAAAATTTGGAATTTTTATGGAAAAAATGAGTACTTTACTGTGCAAGATCTTTTAAATTATGCGAAAGAAGAACTACAGTAGGTACAATGTATCTCGTAGTACGTTATGGAGGATAATCACAAGCGTGGGCCATAAATTTAAAATCGAGAATTCACGAAAAATATTATGTGAACAGCAACACGTTGTCCCTAAAAAAATTCCTTCTTGAGGCAGTACCTTCAAATGAAAGATTCTAGTGATAACGTATGTTTTGGGTACTTAGATGAGACGTGGATATATAAAAACGGGAGTCCTAGAAAACGTTGGGTAAATGATGATTGCAAAAAAGAAAATCCAAGTCAAACTCTCCAAGAAGGAAAACGGTACACAATTGCGCATGTGGGATGGTCTAATGGATTTTTAGAAGGTTGTAAATTACTACTGGATTCTAGCAATAACGACCGGGACTATCATAAAACAATAAATGCTGACATTTTTACAAAATGGGTACAGAATCAGCTAATTCCCGTATTGTCTAAATTAAACTAAAATTTTGTTATCATTATGGATAACGATCCTTACCACTCAGTTCTTTTAGATAAGAAACCTACTATTTCAAGTAGAAAAAAATAATTACAGGATTGGTTGATACAGCACGACGTAACTTTTGACAACAAACTGACGAAAAAACAACTGTGGGAATTAATACGACCTCGACTTCCAAACAAAAAACTATGTAGTAGACGACATTTTAGAGCGCACTGCCAATACAACCCCATTGACCTGGTATGGGGATTATGTAAGAATTATTATAACAAGCATGTAACTTCTCGCGCATCATCAAAAGGAGAAGCAGAGAAGTTATGGCGCGAATCAATTTCTATGTGTTCCTCTGACTTTTGGACCAAAAGCATACAACACTGTGAAAAACTAATTCGCGACGATTGGACCAGATATATGGGATGCAGCAGTATTGAAAACATTCCTCCTATTATAATTTCCCTTGGAGATTCAGACAGTGAATCCGAAATTGCGGGCTCTGAATCTGAATAAAAACGAATATTAAATACTAGGTACAACTTCTATCATCCAAAGCTGTAGGACAATCAGAAACGCCACACGATTATGATGAAAACGACTCGGACTCAGATTCTGAGTAATGATCACTGTATACAAGGTGTATACAAATTGGCGCGAAAGCTCCAGGTAGCGATATTCCTTGTACAATTCTGAGTCGAAAATCTTAATACTAAAATGTTGAATTGGTCTTTATAAGCCCTCACGAGCGGTAGATAAAAATCATGATTTTTTCAGGTAAAGTACCACAAAAGTACTTCTTCTAGTGAACACGGTTTCTTATAAGTAGACCAATATTGCTGACATTTAGAATATGGTCATAATTTTACATTTTGAATATTTCCTTCATGACATTTTGACGTATTTAGAACAAAAAAGGCACTGTTTGCTAAAACAAACAAATTTTATTCTTATTTCTTTATTTTTCATGTAAATGGATTTCCATCAATGAAGGTTGTAAAAAGTTAATCTCTATTACCCAAACCAAATCAAATCAAGGAATATATAATTACATCGAAAGTGAATATTATTGCTATAAGCGAAACTTCGTTATCTCCTGATATAGGTAATGAGCTCCTTTTCATAGATAACTCTCATCTTGTTAGAAAGGATCGAGTTGGGTGTAGTGGTGGTGTATGTTATTTACGTTCGCAATTACCTCAAACTTATATTAATTCATACCATTGACGCGATTGGACACATTTGGTAAAAACTTTTAAAGTGTAGTTGTAAATGGTGTTGCTTATAAACCTCCTCTACTGAATTATAAGTTATTCTCTGATGGGCTTGAACTATCTCTTGCCCTTAGTACTGTAATAGCCCACAAATTTATTTGTCTTGGTGACGTGAACATTAATCTATTAGCACTAAATAAACACTGTTTATTTTAATTCCATGCTAGAAGCATTGGATTTTCCACAAATAATTAATGAACCAACTAGATATTACAACAATAATAGTTCCATACTGGATTTGATTCTAGTATCGAATACAGAAATGATAACGGCTTCTGGAATTGGCGATGCATACATTGCTGATCATGAATCAGTATATTGTGAGTTAACAGTTTCTAGCCCTAAAATCAGTCCAGTGTTTAAAACTTTCAGAGATGTTAAATATTTTAATTTACAAGTTTTTCACAGATATTTAAGGCAAATACCTTTTCATATTATTTAAGATATGGCAGACGTAGATGTTAAGATTAAATCCATAAGTGATAACATACTATTGCTTTTAAATGTGCATGCTACGGCTAAAACTGTTAAAATAACCAGGAATAGAGCCCCGTGGATTGCTGAGAACGTCAAATTACTCAGGTCACTTAGAAACACAGCTGGACAAAAATTTAAGACAACAAAGAACCCAGCTCATTGGGATTAGTATACATTGTTGCGTAACTATACCACTACAGCTATTAAGAACGAAAAGAAAGCTTATTTCGAATTTACGCTGAGAAACAATAGTCCGAAAGTTATGTGGAGCGAGCTTAAATCCCTAGATATCTTAAAGACCAGGAACTGTGTTATTCTAGATGATGTCCTCAATCCCGATGTAATCAATGATTACTATATAAATGCCGCTCCTAATGCAAACAATGATAAAGTTGCAGAGCTGTGTCATCCATATTTAACAAATCATCTTGTTGATAAGATCACATAGTTTAAATTTTCATTTGTTACTAATTCAATCATTTCATCAATAAATTAAAAAGTAATAGTTCTGGAGCTGACGGAATCAGTTTATAAATTCTTAGATATTATTCTCCACTTATAATACTACGTATATATCACACACATCGTTAACTCATGTAGAAAAAAGCTATAGTCATTCCTGAACCTAAAGTGCCTAAGCCTACTTAATATAAAGACTCAAGCCTAATTAGCATAGTGCCAACTTTATCCAAAGTATTAGAAAAGGTTATTGATGCCAGTTGAGGGGTGATCTGAAGCAGTACAAAATCTTACCTAGCAATCAATCTGATTTTCGTCTTAATCATAGCTCTAATAGTGCGCTGGCTCATGTACTAGACGATATTGTTACTGCACATGATCAAGATCAAGCTTCAATACTCGTCTTACTGTATTTTAGCATTAACCACAATTTGCTTTGTGCTACCCTAAATTGCATAGGTCTGGCGAACGATTCAGTTGAATTGCTACGCAGCTACCTGAGTGACAGGAGTCAGTCTGTTAGGTTGTCCTGTGGCTCATCTAGGTCAAAAGAAATAACTAGAGGTATACCTCAGGGCTCTATCCTTGGTCCTCTCTTGTACGTGATTTACACCTCTACATTTTACAAGTATTTTATTCATTGCCAGGCTCATATGTAGGTACGCTGATGACACTTAGCTGTATTATTCATTTCATTTAGATAATTTTCAACTCGCTCTATCCCACATTAATCAGGATCTGATAAACATCTCAAATATATCTAAAGATCATGGCTTAAAACCTAATCCAACTAAATCTACTGTACTACTACTCGGAAATCGTGTAATGGTAGTGACGGTAGTTAGTGAAACACGTAACCTAGATATTATAATTGACAACACCTTGTGATTCAAATCACATATAGCTAATTGTTTCAAGAAATCGTACATGAATCTCAAGTTAATTTTAAATTTACCTTCATAGACATTATTTATCTACAAAAATCAAGTCAATCCTTTGCGAAGCGTTAGTTCTATTCCAATTTGTTTATTGCAGTCAAATTTATGGTTCTTCTTTGACCAAAGATAAGAAAAGACAGATCCAAAGGGTCCAGAACTATTGCATGAGCTTAATATTCGGAATAAAAAAATTTGGCCACGTATCACATAAATTGTCCGAACTCAATTGGTTAACTATGATTAACAGAAGAGAGATGACCACGAAAAAATCACCTTCCGAGAGTTTTTCAGATCTTCACGTTTCAAGGTCCATAGATGACGAAAAAGAGGTTTTCTCAATTCCGTCAGTCTGTCTGTTTGTCTGTCTGTCTGTCTGTCTGTCTGTCCGTCTGTCTGTCTGTCTGTCTGTCTGTCTGTCTGTTTGTTGCCAGTATAGCTCAAAAACTATTTGTCGGAGGAAGACGATATTTTGCATACATATTATATATCTACCTCGCATAAAACCGGTACAATTTCATACAAATATATACAGGGTGAGCACCTTAAAAACATAAAATTTTGTTTATTTTTGGGTTAATTTTGAAGACGAAGGAAGTATTGTAATCACGAAAAAATCACCTTCCGAGATTTTTTCAGATCTTCACGTTTCAAGGTCCCTAGATGACGAAAAAGAGGTTTTCTCAATTCCATCAGTCCGTCTGTCTGTCTGTCTGTCTGTCTGTCTGTCTGTCTGTCTGTCTGTCCGTCTGTCTGTCTGTCTTTCTGTTTGTTGGCAGTATAGCTCAAAGACTATTTGTCGGAGGAAGACGATATTTTGCATACATATCTACCTCGCATGAAACCGGTACAATTTCATACAAATATATACAGGGTGAGCACCGTAAAAACATAAAATTTTGTTTATTTTTGGGTTAATTTTGAAATAAAAGGAAGTAATAACGTTCACATAGGTCAGGTTTTACATTTGCCGAAAATAAGACTCAACCGATAAAGGATAATGTCACAAAAGAGTAAAAACGTTTCAACCATAGCACCGTGCTCTTTAAGACAGGGGCGCGCCGCACTTATCTGGAAGAGACTCGGTAGCGCAGATGGAATTTCGCTGTAGTTATATCCGCTGCGGAGATTCGGTTAGGATCGAGCATTCTGCAGAGCTGCAAATGCGGTGGGTTCAAATCCCAGCGGGGATACTCTTTTTTTTATTTGAAAATGTATTTAATTTATTAGAAACGTGAAGATATTTGTACTCCTAACTTAATGTGATTTTTAAAATTATTTAGTGTCACAATGTTGACGAGGGAAGGTCTGGGTAAAGCCTTTTACAGATTTTTTTTATTTTAAGATCATCATGGATAAAGACCCTCATATTCATAGCATTGTCAAGTTACACGTAACTTAGAGCATGGCGTATTATGATGACACTCAACACATCAAATCAAGATACGGATAAATTCAGATATTATTGTTCATAGGGTTAGATGTCTTCTTCATCGGCGGAGATGGTAGCGTAAATGTCCTGAGGAAGCGACGCTGTAGTCTTCTGTGGATATTTTTCTGGCCTAGCCTATAATGATCAGCTCCTTTGCAGTTGTTTATTGTTTGTAAGAACATTTTAGGAGTTTTCTTAAGGTAGACCAAGATTGTTGGCATTTTCAGTCCTTCGTGAACCTGTTCATTTCTTATGAACCAAGGCGAATCTACTGCTATTCTCAGTATTTTGTTCGGCAACCTTTGTATCTTGGTAATGTTTGTTTTCAATGCATTGCTGCAGATGACACACATTGCTAATGAACGAATTAGAGACCTGTAAATTAGTAGTGACCAGTCAATTTTTATTGCGTTGCATAATTTCAGCTTCTGGTTTATTTGGTACTTCCAAGTTAAGCGCGTATCTAAGTGGACAACCAAATATTTAACAGTTTTATCGCTCCACTCAATGCGAGAATTGTTGATTATTAGTTGCTCAGAGCTTCTTATTCTTTTAAGGGAGAATATTTTGGCTTCACACTTCATATGGTTGATAGTCCAGTCATTATAATATTTTAGATTACAAAAGGTCATGAAGTTTTGAAACTTGGTAGGAATGTCCACCCATATGCCCTAACTATGGCTCTTAATTTGCGACCTCAGGAGGTCGCCGCTCGAGCCGCCATCTTAGAAAAATGGCTTCCAAAAACCGTTTTTGGCGTATAACTCCGTTCCTGTTAATCCGATGCAAAACAGTTCTAATGATAAATTAAATAGAATAAAATTTGCTACTAAACAATACTAATAATATTTTTTTGTCAGATCGATAGTTTTCGAGTTAAAGGGCTTAGAAATAGAACAAACATTTTGAATTCGCAAAAAATCTGTATTTTCAACAGTTTTTTCACATTAACCACAAATTAACTAATCTATAGTTTGTTGTACAGAAACATTATTAAAACCAATAAATATTGAAACTTGTTTCCACACCACCCATGAGGTAGAGTGCATCGGCGCGTTTTTTTACGTGGTTTTCCCAGTAGGCGTAATCCACAATCGAATTGATAACCTACTTGCTTCTCCGCAGCTTTGCACGTTGCGATAGTTTTGGCGCAAATGATTTTTTCGAGTCACCAGCCTCTTCTTCTTCTCTTTCATTCTCCTCGTACATTTGTAAGGAGTCAAGAATATCTACAGCCTCATTATTGTCCTCTTCGTCAGAATCTTCCACAATGTCAGGAATGTTTTCGCAAGCTACACCATTGCAATAGAAACCCGATCTTCCAACACCGGCATGCCGTCCCACAGCCTTTTCTACATCTGCAAGAAATTGAGTGGAGAAGTATTTCGGGGGCTGGCTGTTGTGTTGCGCGAACAGCATCAAGCACTGTCATTGTTTTCTGCCAACTGTATTCCTCTGGGTTTTTCGTAATGCCATTCCACATCTGAACTTGATGATATGTCCGTAGGCAATGCTGGCGTGCAGAATCTTCTGTGGGAGGCAGGGAGGCAAGGTTAAATTTTTTGGAAACAGCCTTCACAAAACATTGGTATCGGAGGGAATCCAATGAGTCGTTTTCATGCGATGCACCGTACAATGCCAATAAAAATTATTTTCCAGCTGTAGCCAGAGCATTGACGTCTGCTTCTGGATGTTGAAAGATTTTAATAGTATCAGCCAACTTGTCGTTCTTTTGAAGGAGGTTGAAAAATTTGATTTTTTCCTGGTCGAACAAAGCACAGATGGTATCGCAACCACTGAATGCATGGAGAAAGTGAATATTCTTAGCTACAGTATCCTTGTAGAAGAAGCTTTGCCCAGAAAATATCTGTTGCGCAATCTTTCCTCTGGCTGATTTTTTCAAAAAACATTGGCATGATCTCGTGCCCTTGCGGTTAACAGAACCAATAGATCTATGTCTTCCCCTGCATCATAAACAAACGGATATGAAGAGGACATATCGAGCGCTGTTTGGACGATGAGCAAATCCGCATCCTCCACGGATTGCTTTACTGTATAACCATGCTCTTCAAACTTCTTCATTAACATAGGAATTAAACGCCTTTTGTTCGAATCGGTGGACAGAAACTTTTCTTGCGAAACAGTGGAAATCATTGCTTCATCGAAAACGATATCAGCGCAGGTTTGCGACCTGAAACGTCGATGTTTTTTCGCGCTTTTCGTGCTCATGCTATCGAAGTTATCCGGATAACCGTCAAAAACTATACCTACATGCGTTTGATCCATAGTGCCGCTTAACGTATTCCACATAAAGTATACAAATTGTTCCGAACGAATCGTTGCGATACCATACCACTCGGTGCAACAAAAATCCAGCGTCCAGAACATGAAAGTTTCGGCTCTGTTGTTCAGGTGGATCAATGGGCGTGAATGCTTTGAACAAAGAAGATTTGGGCCCCTTACGCATGTCATCCTCGTTTAACATGGAGAAGGTAAATGGCGCGAGTTCGAATTTGAAGTAAGCTTTCAATTCTTTGTCACTTTTTTGGCGATGCATATTCGCTGGAAAGTAACAGCGAGTTGATGTGAATCGTTGCTTCGCCCACCTTAACACCACTTTTCACAGCACCCAACGAAAATACTCTATCTTTACTCTTGAATTTGACATCTTCAAAGTTACTGCCCACAATCCTCGACAGAGCGAAAGTACCAAGTTCTTGTGCCATGTGACAATTACACGTTTCGTCTCCGATTACTCCACTATTTATTGACATCAAACTATCAACTTCTGGAAACGGATTATGTTGCAACAGCCACTCTGCAAGTTTTACTAGATCTTTTTGGTCGCGTCGTATACGTGTTGGTCGCATATCGACATGCTGCTCATCGGTACTCATTCGTACTTGACAAAACTCTTCAATGCCGTCACACACGTTGTGTAATTACACCACCCCAGTGTCCACATCGTCAGTACGCTATCTGCCATCCCACGGCCGTGTTTCAGACCGCCAATACTTTTCATTGTCTGAATTAAAGTTTGTTCTATAGTCATATCTGACCAAATGCCGGACCAACATTTGTTAGATCGTCTGATGGTAAAATAATCTCCTGTCGTAACTAGGTCATATTCAGCAGAATCCATTTTGTCTTTCAATGAGAACATATCCTGTAAATACAGTTGGCTTGACTTCGCGTACAGAAAGTGTCCGCAGGCATGAAAGTATGGAAGCATATTTTGAATGGTATCTAAATAGAGCTGCCAGTTCCCTGTATGTTCGGCTTCAATCAACTGTTTTAGAACAGTAACCATGCGGAGATACTGGATCCACAACTTAGCCGTTGGACCACTCATTTCAGTTTTCAGCAGCTGTTCTCGGAATTTACGCGCGATCGATATGTAGCAACCAATCGTCTCTATCGTCAGTATCACAGGCCTATCAATGTCATCGAGCATCTAAGCCAGTTCAGCCGTTTTTTCCGCATTGTCCATGTCAAGTAAATCCGCCCTATTGGGGGACTTTCATTGGAACAGTGCAGGGTGTTAGGGTCTCAAATGTCATTGTATGTAATGGATATAGTGATTTTATTAGGTAAAAATAGATAAAGTGAAAAAATTCGTATAAAAAAGCAGTTGTTTCGCGAATTCGAAATTTTCGCTCTACTTCACATCCCTCTAACTCGAAAACTATCAATCTGACAATAAAATATTATTAGTATTGTTTTGTAGAAAATTTTATCCTCTTTAATTTATCATTTATCACTTTTTTACATAGAATTAACAGGAACGGAGTTATACCCCAAAAACTGTTTTTGGGTGCCATTTTTCCAAGATGACGGCGCGAGCGGCGACCTCCCGATTTCCCAAATTAAGAGCCATTGTTAGGGCATATGGGTCGACATCCCTGCCAAGTTTCAAAACTTCATGACCTTTTGTAAGCAAATCCGTTTCATTTCCTTTTAATGACTGTACTATGAGTGTTATGTTCAGTTTTGTTAACCATTTGCTTATTTCGTTGACGGTCAGTTGTAGATGAGCTACAGGTTCTGTAAGATTAAAGCTTTGCGATATAATCACCGTATCGTCTGCGTACATTGCTAAGTTTTAATTAGTTAGTGTAATACACATAGTTAAACAACACTGGTCCTAAAACGCTTCCTTATGGAACACCAGCCTTAATAGATTTGCTACTGGAGATAGTTGAATTGATGCGCACTAGAAAGGTTCTATTCTCTAGAAATGAGCAGATTACTGATTTTAGATAGCTTGATATTTGCAACTGGATGAGTTTGTACTTAGGGCCATGGACTCTATCGAATGCCTTAGCAATATCAAGAAAAGCAGCAGTCGTGTATTGTTTATTCTCGTATTCTGATTCGATTAGCTCCACTATTCTTGCCAGATGATGGCAGTTGGAGTGCTTCCTGAAACTTTTCTGCAGGATTATGTTGAGAATGTATGATAGATGGCCAATGCGATAGGGAAAATAGGTAAATTTAGTAGGAACCATCACTTGGAAATTGTATGTTGTCGAATAATTATTTAGTAATGTTCCTGTTGGATTGATGGCTCGGCAGCCCCAGCTGCTGTTTTTACAATGTAGGTCCCCTATAACCAGAACGGGATCCTTGGAGTTGAGAAGAGTCTGTATGTCTGTTTCTATACTGCTATTGTTTCCATTCTCGTTCCAGATGGTGGTAATGGGTGATGATTAATTTGCCGCCTGATTAGTAAGGCAACTCCTCCTAAGGCTTTTTCCGCAATTCAATCGTTTCTATAAATGACGTACCCAGGTATTTTTAAAGTGTCGGTCGTAGTAAGATAGGTCTCAGTTATGCACGCAATGTCAATATTATATCTGACTAAAAATGCTATAAAGATTGAACGCTGTTTCTTCATACCGTTGGAATTCCAATTTAGGAGTGTTAAGTTTTGTAAACGTTTATGGGCTATTAAGAATGTTAGGAAGAACTTGGCTAAGGAGGAAGGTTTTAATTTAGGGAAGAAAGAGAGTCATGAAATCGATAAGAATTTTTATAAGGGAGTTTATTATAGGGGAATTCGTAGGATTTGTTGTGGTTTGGTTGGTTCTGTTTTGCACTCTACTGGTATATGTTTGGGTTGGGTTGACAGTGGGTGAGTTTCTGTTGTATCTGTTGGTCGAAATTTGGCTTCGAGCTAGGATATTTACTTTTTGTTTATCCTTTTTGCAACCTTTATAGTTACCTGGGTAGTGTTCATTGCACGCACATTGGAGGATCGTTCGTCCGTTTCTGGCATTCGCTGGTGAGATGGTTTCCAACGCATTTGACACATCTTGGGCTAAGTGGCAGTAATTTCTAGTATGTCCAAATGCTTGCTTCTGTAACACTGAAGAAATTCGGTTGTCTTTATTCGGGTCTATACTTTGATAATAGAGTGGAAAAGTTTTTCTAGTTTGTAGATCTTCTTTGCTTCATCATTATTGGTAAGTTCGACCCCACAAATTGGGAAAGGTTTCTTATCTCTCGTTAGAAGACGCGTAATTTTTGTTATAAGGTATTTTTGGGCTTATTTTTTAAATCGTCTGTTGCTAAGGAAAATGGCACTTTTTTAATTACCACTAGTAGTGGTTTATCACACTGATTTTGAAACGTGTGATATATTATGTCATTAGTTGTTTAAAATTTGGTAAGATTCCTGTAGTGCGTAGTCGGTTTCATTAACCATGGTGATCCACAGAACATTTCCTCTAAAGCATGTTGTAAAATTTTCCGTTGCTATCTTTTTGATGTCGTCTGTTACTTTTGTGTATTTTAGCTGGTGTGTATATATCGGCGGTATTTTATTATTGCTAACTTTGACCGGTTCAGGGATAGTTGATTTTGAGATATTTTCGCCAGTGATAGTCTGTTCGATTTGTTGAGGAAGGTAATATTTGTTTTGGGATAACAGCTGTTCCGAGTTCCATATATTGTGATGGTCTTAGGCCCACGACTCGACTCTGCTAGCAGTGCAAATTAATGAACATTTCAATAAGCACATAGTTGAGGTGTTTTATATAACTGCAATGCTAAACTTAAATTTCAAATAATAAATGCATTGGTAAAAAGATGCCAGTAATGATAAAGTAATCAAGAAAGGAACAAAAAAAGCAAAGCTCGTTTTTCACAGGGGTCGAAGTTAACTTGCAAATAAATTAAATAATAGTTTTGTGCATAATGAATAGCCGAACCGAAAGAAATTAATAGTCACAAAAAGGTTTGTTATGTGCAAGTAAAAGAAGCGTAGTTTCAATAAAGCTAGTCAGTGAAATTTGTGAGGATTCTAAAAAAGTAAGGAAGCCAGAATGAAATAACAGTACATTCCAATAGAGCAATCTGAAGGAAGCAGGCAGAAGGACATGGGAAAGCAATTGAGAAACAAGGAACTCTTAAAATAATCAGTGCATTGAACGGTTGGGAAAAGCAGAGCAAATAATATAACGTGTTTGTGTGTGTGGCGCAAATAAACGATTTTTAAATCTAAAAAACAGACAATAAATTTAGTTTGTAAGAAATTTGAAGATTTAAAACTATGTTATCAAACTTTTTTCTAGAATGTATTTAAATTAACCAAAACTTATTTCCGTTTGTATTGTAACCGTAGCGATAGATTCTAAGTTGTTTTAATAACGAAAAAGAAGGCGAGAACAAATGAATAATTAAATTAAGCTTGACAGTGTAAATTGTGCTCCTCTTTAATTATATTTTTAATGCAATAAATGAGAATTTTTCAAGCCGAAAAGATTATCCTTTTATTATATGCATATCCAAGTTTGAGTGGTATCGTTTTGAAGGTTTCCGCCACCAAAAATAAAAAATTTCTAAAAAGCGTTCCCGAGGATTCGCCAGCCGATCCAGCTCGAAATTTCGACAACTGCGTCCAGCCAAGATAACAATACTAAGCCAAGCGTTTGTACTCCAACACCGTGGGCAGGACTGCAGGAGTGCTACCGGCAGCTTCAACAGCGAGAAAAGCCGTTCCAGTTCTAGAAACACACCAGGGGTCGTCTCCGAGCACCGAAGCAGTTCTGCCGTTATAAGGTACCCAAATTTATCTAAAATATTAGTGTTAGCGGACGGTAAATCAAGCTGCATGTGCAAGGAGGCCTTACGGAAAAAGATTCGAACATTTCCAAAGCCACAGCGAAGGCGCAGTTCAAGTAATTAGGAAGCATCCATAAATTTTGAGGTTAGGCGAAGGTATTAACAAAGATGTAAATATTTACCGTAGCAATTCTCATAATTACCCTGATTTTAAACGTCAAATACCGCAGACTTGCATACGTACTCCATTTTGTAGATTTTTTGAGAGTATTGCAAACAATTAGCTACAGTGCATTAGAACTAAATGCGGTGAACAGGACCGTAACAAGATAATTTGTAATTTACAATCCACTTGGAACCCAACTGAGTTAAAGAGTTATTGCTTTACTGAGAGCTAGCGTTTTATAATTAATTGCAGATAAGTAAAATATAAAAACGGGCACATAACCATTTATTTTGAACAAGTAAATGAAGTACGGCTGACACTTTAACCAGCCTAATAATTTAATAGCAGGAAAAGTTCTGTACACAGTACAATATTAAATCAGTGAATAGTGCATATTGGATTTTGCTCTAACTTACAATTAAATATTAATTAAAACCCAGTCATTAGAGAGCACCCATTGCAATATATCTTTTTTTTACCTCGTTAGCTGCAGGTGGTGTTAGATGGTCTGAAGTGCTTTTAGAATAAAGGATTAATGAGTCAGCGACGTCGGTTTCCATGTTTACAGTAGACTATTCAGTATTTGTTGGAAATACATTTTCGTTTGTATACTAAGGTTGGCTGTTTCAATGGGGCACTCGTGATTAGATATGACCACGGTTGGGTAAGCCGGGAGTGGTCACTTTAGATAGCTGACTTTTTACTATTCAATATCTCTTGTACACACTTGCGAGTTCACTTGAAGTTAGTAGTAATAATCCGTACGTATTTACGTAGTTGGGATTCAATTCAGAGGCACTAATATACGTGTTTACACTGCCCGAGCTCGTTCTGAAACAAGAGAAACCTTTAAAACACCATACAACAACATATAATTATATCCAACGTCTTTCATTATTCTTTTAGCCATTTTTTCCCCAAACCTGAGGGGTCAGGAGCGATTGTTTCGTGCTGTTATTATCATAACTCAAGAACGAAAGAAAGTTGTATGCAGCTAATAACGAAAAAATTCAATATTAGATATTTGTGTAATGACAATTATTCAATTATATGTCTTTATATGCCAACTACTAGAAACATGATTCTGTGTTTTAAAAGAAATCATTTTTAATTTTATTTTTAGTATTACTGTTCTTATTTTAAAATAAATGTATATTGTAATTTCTAAGAATTTTAATTGGTACATCAAAGGTGCTATCAAATTTCTTAGGCTTCTTTAATTTCACGGACCCATCTATCTGAGTTTAAAATAGCGTGTTTGTGAATGATTGTTTGCTATAAAGCCACTTTTAATCTTGTATTTTGCAATATCTCAATATTTCCCCATGTATGGAAAAGTAACAAAGAAGATTGTTAGAAAGCATTTATTAAAAAATAACTTTTTACTTATTTTATTTGTAAATTTGACTTGAGGCTGCTATATTAAATCATTTATTACGTTATACTCTTTAACACATGCAAATATACTCACCCTTGACACTGACATTAACCGAGGCACTAATTAATGATGCAATACAGCATTTTTATAGTTTACGCATGAAAAACTAAAATAGTAAATCGCCTGTCACAGTCTCAAATGTGTCTAATCACTATTGATGTGCAGATGATTTGCAACTCTACTTATCAAAAGATGACTTTTAACTGGTAATTAAAGTCAAAAGTATAAGTAATTCGCCTCTGATCGCCTCAGTTTATATATCTTCAGATCGCGTCAACTGCAACAGCTCAGTTTTATTTCAGTTAAATCGTTGGCTCTAAGAAATTAGCTAACTATTCGCACACGGTAAGATGAAGATCTTGATAGAAGTTCTACTTTTGGTGCAAGTTTTTTACGCAGCCCATGGCTACCAGATTCTTGGGTTGTTTCCTTTGCCCAGCAAGAGCCACAATGTCATGTTCGAGGGGCTGATGCAAGGTCTTGCAGAAAAGGGGCACGAAGTTGACGTTGTTAGCCATTTTCCCCGAAAGAAACCACTGCCAAGGTAAGGCAATTCGTTCTAGAAGAATTAGAGAGAGTTTGGTAAATAAAATTACTCTCACTATTAATAAGAAACTTTTATCAAATGTGACAGAGTTGTCCTGAAATGAAGCTGTGCCGTACTATCTAAATCGTTATTTCAATTTTAGATATAACGATCTAAGTCTTGCTGGTACGATGCCCTTTTTAGTGAACAACGTTTCGGTGGAGTTTGCTCTAAGAAAGATGCGCAGTCACTACGATGCCATTCAGTTTATAACAAATGAAGCTGGCTTATTTCCGTGCAAGGCCTTTCTTAATTCCTCTCTGGCAAAGCAATTGAAAGCAACTGAGAAGAAGTATGATTTAATCATAACGGAAGTGTTTGGGTGCGACTGCATGTTGGGCTTCGCCCATCTCTTTAAGGTGCCTGTCATAGGCATGACCAGCAGCGTAAATATGCCGTGGGGCGCTGATAGTATTGGCAACCCTGACAACCCTGCCTACATTCCCAACTATTTGATGCCTTATCTTAGCAAAATGAGCTTGATGGAAAGACTCACCAACACCGTGGTTTTGCTTGGTGCGAAAATTGGGTAAGATTAAAAAAAAATTCTAACAGAATTTTTCAAAAGAACCTTTCACCAGGTACATGCTTTCTCAAGAAAACGCTAACAAGGCAGCTCGAGAGTTTTTCGGAGAAGACTTGCCAGAATTAAGAGACTTGGCGTACAATACCAGCTTGATCATGGTGAATAGTCACTTCAGTACCGATATAGCCCGACCAACGGTTCCTAACTTTATAGAAGTTGGAGGACTACACATCGGTTCACCGAAGCCGCTTCCTAAAGTAAGTTCTTTTGTGTTGATTAATGTAATTGGCTAACATAAACCATTATCAACAAATACATAATTACTATAAACTGCGGTAATAAGCTGGCGTAGCAGCATCTCGTTCTTCTAATCTTACATCTTTTTTAAATTATTGTCTTCACCTAGTCACGCTTAGGATAATGAGATGGTTCATTATTACTTAAATATAATATTTCTGGAACTTCAGAGGTTTTATTAAAACTTTTAAAAGGGTACCAGTACTACACTTCCCGGAATTATTGTCGTTAGTGTTTCTATTATGTACGAATATTGTTTGCATATTTTTCACTTGATCTACCTAACAGTGACTTGATGTTTCCTACTTGGTAATAGTTTTTATTTTCTCTTCTGCTGTTTTAACTGATTTACAGGATGTTGACAATGTTTTTGGACAAATATCAACTTACCACTTTATTCTTCTTGTTCTTCTTACATTAGTTCCACAAAGGTATGGAGCTACGAGCCCTCTTTACTGGTAAGTCGGGTAGGTGGCTAGCCTCGCCCGTCGAAAATCGAGCATGAGTTCCGTTATTAGAGGTTAACGACTACCACACGTGTTGCCGTGGTAGCCGGGGAGCGTACGATTTCTAAACTCCTTCTATGGGGTCGCCGGGAATCGAACTCAGGCCAGCCGCAGGATAGTCGAGCATTTCCTCTCTGAGCCATCCGCTCACCTTCACAACAGTCGTTGCTGTATATTTTTCTAAATACTACCGAAAACATTGCACGCTTAACAGTTTGGATGACTTTGGGTTGGTACCTTACTGCAATATTTGCTTATAGAGAAGCAATTTCTTGTGTAGTTATAGCTTGAAATGTTTGCGAAAAAGCCACCAATTTTCCGAAACTTTGATTCAGGTTTCCTGTTTATATGTTCCTCCTGTTTCAGCTTGAAATTGAGTGTGATACCCAGATACTATATCAACATGTGTAACTATTTATTTGCTGTTTTATCAGTACAGATAAGTAAATCAATGTTTTTGCTGATGAAGTTGATATGGGTTGACTAAACGCTTAATTCGTTGAGAGCATGACGTTCTTGGCTACTATTTATAGACTGTTCGTTGGTTTTTTTGCGGTATTTGATGTTACTACCGACGCTAAGGATGTTCCTTGTGAATAGTAGGTACAAAACAGATCTAAGAACTCTTCCTTGTGCTACTCTAGTAGAAAGAATTTGAGTTTTATAACCAAAAAATTTTTGCTTGGGCTTCAAGTATATGGCAGTTGAAGATAAAATTATAGTAGAGACTAACTAAAACATTTATTTAATAAATGCCTAGAATCCATTTCGAGTCGTGATTTTCAGTATCGTGTGGCGTCGTCGACCGTTTGTTTCCACCTTTGACGATTTTGGGTTCTGTCTATGGCTTGCTCGAGTTTCCATCTAGTCGTCCAGCGTCCTCTTGGTTTTTTACCGTCTGTTGTGCCTTGTACTACTAATCCATTCAGCTCTTCGTCATTATTTCTCATAACATGTTCAAAATATTTAAAATTATTATGTTACTTTTACTGGATAGTCGTTTTTGTATGTGTTGTTGTAAGATAGATGGATGCGTTTGTGCGTCTAGCAGTCCACGGTTTTCGTAGCATACGAAGCCAGCAAAACATCTCAAAAACATCAGTTCTGCGACAATTGGGTGCTTTGATCGTCCATACCTCAAAAGCATATGTAAAGATTGGGAAGACTATTGCTTCCACAAGGCTGATCTTAGCATTATTTGCATGTTTTGCCATAGTTGCAATACTATACAAAAGGTGGGACCCACACGACTTGAACAATTATCTTAGGTGCATAAACTTTTTCCCTGAAATTATGACGCACAGATCAAGCAACAAAATGGGGCTTGAGAGATTCTGCATTGTAGAGCACAAAATGCAATATCTCTTTTGGATCGCTTTTCCTATACAATAGATAAGCTCTAAAAAATTAACGAATAGATTATTTATAGATACTTGGAACTTACGTAAAGAATGAAAATATCCAATTCCGGAAGTCGTGCGTTACATAATGACTATGGACGCAAAAGCCTCCGGAGGAATCTTACATGGAACTTATATCAGAAACATATTAGCTTGCGACGCCAGGAGTGCTAGACAACGAGATGTCGTCTCTCCTAATCTGTTCACACTAGCCCTTGAAGACGTATTCAAATCAATCATGTGAAAAAACAAGAGCATAAGCATATTAAGAGAAAGATTAAATATAAGGTGTGTGAGTTAAAAATTTCCATAATTTCTATATTAAAATATTATAATTGAACCTACAGACTAAACATTGCTTTCAAAGTACTTAGATGATATAACGGGTGTTCATTAATTATTCCGGTCAAGTTGCTTTTGAAATATTTGTTGTATGAATAATATGTTGTTGGCACTGTAAGTCATAATGACAAGAGCTCACAATTATGTCAAATTCGAGGTTAGCAGGTTAGGTTTTGCGTCAGTTTGTGTCAAAACTTACGTAAAATATTTCAAAGGCAACTTGACCGGAATAATTAATAAACACCCGTTACGTTTGGTCCAACGTTCGTCCTACTTCTAGAACGCCTGCTGTAGATACAGTTCCAGCATATCGATCGGCACTTTCAGCGATTCCTTCTGAATCTCCTCCTGTAAAATGTTTCCCTTCAACCGACGTCTCTTCGAGAAAAGGAAAAAATCGGAAAGAGCTAGATCCGATGAGTAGGGGGGGGGGGGATATCTCCATGTGGTTTCTCTTCAAAAACCCTGCACAACTACGGCCCTATTGGCGAAGGCGTTGTCGTGATGGAACATCCTCTGTCTAGGACCCAGCGACTGCCACTTCTATGGACGTTTTCGACGCACATTCTTCATCTTCTACACATTTCGCCGTAAAATTTGACATTTTACAATGTGCCCCTGAGGAACAAACTGTCGATGCAATATGCTTCTATTTGGCGAATTGTTTTTTTTTCTTTCCAGTTCGTAGGTGTAGACCCATATTTCACCCTCCACAGATTTCATAACGTCTGGGTAATTCTTGCTTTAGAGTTTGGAGCTGGACGCACGCGTCATCGTGACGATCCAGTTTTTGGAGGTCGGTAAGAACGTGCAGAACAAACTTGGCAGCCACTTTTCTCATTTCAAAATCTTCCGGCATGTTTCATAGCACCTTTCCGCATTTTCTCAACGATTTCGTCAATTTTGTTGGTGCTGGGACACCCATAGAACGATGGAAGCAAATGTGCCACAATTTCATTTTCAGATGCTATCTGCATCATTCGTAGAGTTTTTTCTGTGTATTTGTTTAGTTTGATTCAAAACTTGATGCAATCACATTGCTTTATTACAACAATCGGCTTCTCTATACCTATCACTCGGCGTGTTGAATTAAGGACAGTTGAGGCAGTGCTGCGCATGGTGGAAAACCGCAGCACTACACGTGCTTCGTGCGCAATAATCGAATTTTCAGAAATGTTTGGGTCGTACCTCGTAATCTCAGATTTGCAAATTTACGATACAATCGTAATACTTCAGAGTGGTTCGGTCGTGCTGCAAACAAAGTGCTCATTCGGGAAAATTACCTTCCCGAACTTGTTAGGTAATAGCAGAGAACATATAACGTTATATGCTCTTTGGTAGTAGTATATTACATACTGAGGCAGAAAGGATTCCATTCAACTAGTTCTCGACACACAAGAATGGAATTTTTGCCGAAGTTTGCATACTATTTTATTGGCAATAATCTAATTTTAATTTTAAATAGTAATTTACGTAACAAGTATAGAAAGTGGAGCTTTTCAGTACGAGTGAGATGTTTCCGGAAGAGGCCGTTAGGCCGAGTCCGGAATTTCGAGACGAGTATGGAAAAGCCACTTTCATACGAGTTTCGTACAATATTTTTTCGTACACTAGCATACAAAACGGAATACTAAATTTATCCTCGTATATAGCAAATAAGTAGAGTAATATTAATGTAATGAAATATTATATGTGTTGTAACTAAGGAAACGTACGGCAAAGTGCTACTTTGCCGTACGAATACCGCAAAATACTACTTTGCCGTACGAATACCGCAAAGTGCAACTTTCTGATTAATAAATTGTACGGCAAAGTAGCTCTTTCAATGCTAGTGTACGAAAAAATAACTAAAATTGAATTCTGAATAATAACTATCCTGATACAGCAAATATTTTTGTTACCATGAAAACAAGCGGAGAGGTAGCGAGCATGAGAGTTATGCAACCCACTCTGCAGGTATGTAATATTTTTCGGGGTTTGTAATCATGTAGTTCCCAGCTGTTGTCATGTCATGAAATTGATACAATACAATATGATTGCGAATAAATAAGTATTACAGATGTTCAGCAAATATTCCAGCCTTTATTTACTATATTATCTTCTATCAACCATGTGCCATATTGTTGCTTCGAATGGGATTTCCTGCTGATTAGTTGTTTTTTTACAAGAAATAGTATGTATTTTTTTAGAAAACGAGAGACTGTTTTGTTTTAAATTGTGTACATGTTTTACTTTGCGTTGCTCAATTAACTTATTTAATAGCGCCAGTTTGATTATCAGGTTGCTCAGTTGTTTTGGATGGTATTTTAAGCTCGAGTACTTGTAGCAGTTCACCTGTAAAACCATCCCAATCTTCTTCTTCTTCTTTCTCTTATGGTAAGCCAGTAGTAAGTTTAATTTCACAAAGTTGTGGTCTATGAGCCTTCTTTGCTCGTAAGCCTCTGGTAGATGATTAGCCTAATCCGTTCAAATCGAGTTTTCTTCTAAGGGGTTAGCGACTACCACATGTGTTAGCGTGGTAGCTGGAGATCGTACAGTATATACAATCTTTGTAGTTATTGTGATTCGAACTCACTCCTTCAGGTCCCCTGAAAGTCATGCATATTGCCCACTTGGCCATCCAATCGTTTTTTTCTTCTTTAAGTGCCATATTCACTTAACGAATGTCAGCGGTCATCTTGGTCTTGTAGACGGCAGCCCAAATAACTCTAAAAAAGTCGTTCCATATACTGCCTCAAGTTTTTCAATCATGGAGTTCTTCTTTTTCTCGGCGGCCTTCTAACAACGAATTCTCTCTGCATAACGAGTTGTTATTTTCTTTATTTCTGATTTTGTGCTCAAATATTCTAGTTTTTTTTTGGCTTTAATGTGTTTTATTATTACTGAGCAACACTTCAACATTACTGATTGTCTTGGTCGAGTTTATTTTTGAATTCCTCTATAAATCAACATTTGGAACGCCTATATCCTCTTACAAAAACTTTCGGTGAGACTCCAATATTCGTTTCAAAAAGCACTACTGAGAACACGTAGAGCCTAAGAAATGAACCTCCATCTATACATTTAATTTGAGACCAAATAATTAATACAGGTCTTATGCGTCGGAAGACGTCACGACTTTTGCACTCCTACAGTTTATTTCGGCTTAGTCTTAGTTTTTATTTAAGGTGTGACCGAGATACGTACAGTTCTGTCCTCTTTCTATGTCTATATTTTGCACTATCAACCATGATCCACTGTGTTTGTTTTGTATCTCTACTGATGGTCATGTATTTGGTCTTATTAAAACTGGCCTTCGAGCCTATTTGCACTAAGAACGTATCATCCACGTATAGTATGTTGTTACCATAATGCTCACCACAATACTCTCTGTGTCAATGAAATAGTAGGCAATACATGGATTTCGAAAAATATTCTCCCGTGCTTAACCGATTTACGAAGCCAAACAGGGTATTCTCAATTGTTTCTTTCATTTTATGGTATATGCTCTTATGAATTAATTTAAGGAAAATTTTTAAAGCATGACACGTCAGACTATTGGGTCGATGATCTTGATGTCTGGTTGCATTGAGTTGCTTGCTATTGCGAGGAAAGTGGACTGGACTCCATCTGTTGGAATCTTCCTCGAGATTTAATTGAATTTAACCCGACCAGGACATCCAAGCAGTTCTTGTTAATAGCTTCAGAACTTGTTACCGCACGAACACGATTTTATGACATAATCCAGAAATCTACCTAGAATACGCGGCCCTAACGCTGTTACGATGTATGGTAACAAAAGGTTGCTCCAGCTAGAAGAAATCAGTCAAGAGTTCTTTACGACCTTTGAATTAGAGCTGCACTCCGGTAAGAGAGGTAAATGATGTTAAAAGTTAGAGCCACCACTTTTGTTGACAAGGAAACCTGTCTACGTAAAAGTGAAAAATATAGACGGAGCTATACAGGTGTCTGAAGTGCTCGATTTCCACCAGCAGCAGGATCAGTGAACTTACCTGTAGTTCAGATTCTTCAACACTCCCTCCTTACAAAGAAAATACAATACGAATTCGCATGCTACCGTTGAAATCATAATGCTCAAATTAATTAATTAAATAAAATCTATTAAGTTAAAAACATGAAATAATACTACTAATATGGAGACAAAATGAAACGGTTAGTAAACAGTTAAAATTACTTAGCTAAAAACAAAGTTCATCGCCAAAAATTGCATAAAAAATCATAAGGTTGACAACAACAATATCAAATTACAATAATGATCTCATTCCTCGTGAGTTTGACAACAGTCTAAATTTTCTACGGCGATATTTACTGCATGTTCATTGAAGGTGACACATTAAATCTCAAAGTAAGTGCCCATCGACGGTAGTTTAAATTTACGTACGCACACTTTGCACAAAAGGGTTTTAAAATTCACTGTACGAACTAGGAACACATACCTGGTTTGCGGGATCTGGGAAAGTTAGCGTGATGCCCACTGATTACTGCTGGCGGTCGGTGTAACAGCTAATACATGAAGGGTGTTTGCGGGATAAGGAAACGGAGCTTCCATGATGTCTACCACCGCTAGGGGTTGACAGCACCATAATAATCCCCCAAGGGTAAAAAGACGTCGCAACGACACTTAGTACCAGTAAGAAATAAAAAAAATTGCGAGATACGATATGTCGACGTACTAAGATAGAGTTGGTTCGTTTGAGAATCCGGTAAATAACTCCGCTAATGCGAAAATGAAGGTCTCGCAACCTTCCGGTAAAGGATTCTTCGACCACAACTACCTTACTTGCGTTACTTCAACCCAAACAGCTAATGCATACATCACGAAGAAACACCTAGAGTTACCACGGAACGAAACAGTTCAACTACTCCAGGGGACACAAAAATTGACGAAAAGCACCCAGTTAATTCTGAAAGCAGACGCGGGAATATAATTTCTTCAAAAAGCACCCCCCTTCACCCTACCTTACCGAGGCTGCTAGGGCGCGAACTCGACACACGTGTATTATAACTCAGAGCCGGAGCGGTAATAAATTGCTTAAGCTATGATCCTAAAAACCAACTGAGACCATGCAGTCACAACTTAACTGCGTTCTTTCTTTAGCTTATGTGAAACGCTCGGGAAATTCTAAACTGATGCAATCCTTTGACTCAGCGGTTCGCAAGAAAACTCGGGCAAGTCTTGGGGCTGCCCGAACAACAATTTTAAGAATGCAATCGCTTCGCATGCGGGAATAGATTACGTCACCCCAAACAGAAACAAAGATTGAATTTATAAAACCAGCGTACGGAGAATTGAGCTTATATATAATTGAACTGCAATACGTTAGCATATAAAATAAGCGGAAATAAATATCGTATGGACTAAAGATTTAAGGCTTCACCACTGGCTTAGTTATGCGGAAAATACAGAGACGTACTTAGTTTGAAGAATTGTCATTACAAACTTCTATTTAAACTTTATCATGCCTCACGGATTTTTTATCTGGATATTAATAATAATAATAATAATTTTTATTTTTAAAAACAAAAAATATTTATACACTATAACACATTATATACAGTAGCTTTACATTAGGAAATTCGAAGAGAGACAGATGACCTCCATAAAGGGGTCCCTGCTCTTCCCTCCCTCCGAGAAAGGTTAAATAAATACTGATTGATCACAGTCAGAGAGTATTAATACAATAGTTTAAGCCAAATCACTCACGAAAGAACAGAAATTACACAATAACAACATAAGATACAAAATAATAATAATAAAAATAGTAAAGTATTTTAAACAAATTATGGAAATTAACAAAATGGATACTAAGTTACCTGATGCTAAAGGTGCTAAGAATTAAAAAGCCAATTTTTAACGCGGATCTTAAAAGAAAGTAATGATAATGATTTAAATACCTTGGGTACTAAGTTGTACAATTTAGAAACATTGTAGGAAAATGACCGTTTGAATAATTCAGATCTATGAGGTTTACAGTCTTAAATTTAGATGATGTATATCAGTACGAAACGTAATTTTATTATAAAGGTAAGGATTAGATTTAGTAATAATTATTTTGTGATAAAATACCAAACAATGCAACATACGACGTTTATCCATGCTGAGCCAATTGGATTCTATAACTTTGTGTGATATATGTTCATGGCGTTTGACACCGTGGATAAGTCTCAAACAGGAATTCTGTACTAATTATATTCTTCTACTAGTTGCTTTGTCAATACAAGGCCCATAGACAATATCGCAATAGTTAAATTGTGACAACACGAGAGATTCGCGTAGAATTGTTTTCATTTTCTTATTTAAAACGTGTCTGTTATTATAAATTAATTTAAGGTTTCCGTAAGACCTACGTATACAGTTATTAACATGTTCACTAAATCTAAGCGTATAATACAGAGTAAGGCCCAAATTTCGCGCATTGTCATCAATAGCGATGATTGTATCCTTAATTTTAATTTGGATGAGAGGTAACACCGCAGATCTGCTATTTCGACCACCAAATAAAACGACCACGGATTTGGAAGGATTAATATTCAGAGAATGGGAAGCAGCAAACTCTATTAAGTTATTTAAGTCATCATTAATAAGGCTCCAAGCAGTAATTGCGTAAGTAGGTTTAAACGAAAGATACAATTGGGTATCATCTGCATAATGATGATACACGCAATGTTTTAAAACCTTACAAAGACCAGAAGAATAGATTATGTACAGCAAAGGACCTAAAATAGAGCCCTGCGGCACACCATGTTTAATTGTTAAGAAAGTCGACTGTTCATTTGGCAAAATTACACACTGTTGTCTGTTTTTTAAATTTTTTTGATCAGAAGAATGTTTTTGGATGAATACCTTCCACGTCTCGAACTGTCGTTAAATGTGGTTCGCCGATGACCATGCTTATTAACAAAAATAAGAAGATTCAGAATAAATTCAGTAATTGCCAATATTAGTTTTAATTTCCTTCTGAACGCCAATGGCTTCATGTTTATCTGGTAAAGCTACTAACGTATGTTTCAAAAGTTTTCGGAAAAAAGTAATGGTTAAAAATTTTGTAATTTTTTTTATTTATTTTGCTTTGGAACAACATAACCTTATAACTGTGTTTATTACAAAACTGACATGTTATATTGAACGTCAATCAATTTGATACGATTTGTTTCCAATGGCAACTGGATGGGACGTTATTTACTGTAGGTACATTTTATTGGATTTTCCGAAAACTTTTGAGACATACGTTATTTTGGCGCAGTCTTCGGTTACTTTGCACAGACAAGAACAAATGAGAACCATCGTTACATTACAATAACGTTCAATAATAGCCCATTTTGCGCGACCCTGACCAGACTAGATAGATGGGTTGAAGAAATCTGGGTCAGGAATCACACCTTTCATGTATCTTGTATCGTGTATCAAACAAAATTCAAGATGAAAGTATCACGTATCACTTAGCAATGATACTAAAACTGAAGTATTATGTATACTAGCTAATCAGTTTTTCCCAATTCTGCCTTTACTGGTACTAGTTCCACGTCTGTCTCTTTTCAGTCTTTGATTTCACAAAATCTTATACCCCGTTAAATAGACTCAAATACCTAGTTAAAGATGTTTGATTAAAAAACTATTTTCAGCACCTAGAAGACGCGCTCAAAATAACCGGGCAGTATAAGGGTGTAATTTACTTCAGCATGGGTTCCATGGTTCTAACAGAAACTCTGCCCATTGAGAAGTTAAGCGCATTCTTCGAGACTTTCCGAGAATTGCCCTACAAGGTTATTTGGAAGGCTACAAGGGAAAAGATACCGCGCAAACTAAATATCCCCTCCAATATCCATTTTGAACCTTGGATGCCGCAGTTGGATATCTTATGTAAGTCTCCTGTAATTTGACAGTATGGAGGTAACGTGTGGATATTTCTTAGGTCATCCAAACGTCAAGCTCTTCGTGACCCATGGTGGCCTCATGGGAACACAAGAAGGCATATATTGTGGCGTTCCGCGTCTGGGCATTCCTCTTTTTGGTGATCAAGAGCTTAATCTGAGGGCTTCCCAGGCAATGGAGCTTGCAATAATGATAAATTATAACGATATAACGAAAGAGAACATTTTGGGGGCCGCAAAGGCACTTTTAGAAGATTCAAAGTAAGACTGTCTTTTAAAAATTAAAACCTATAGGTTGAGTCTTGACTTTTTTCCAGATATAAAAGTAATGCAGAGCGAGTGTCGAGACTCTTTAGAGACCGTCCGCTTTCAGCTTTAGACACAGCAATTTATTGGGTGGAGTACGTCATCAGGCACAATGGCGCTCCTCACTTGCGGACTGTTGGAGCAGACCTACCTTGGTACCAGTATTATTTGTTAGATGTTGGAGCTATATTAGTATCCAGTCTACTTACTTTCTTAAGTATATTGTATTTTTTAGTATCTTATCTTCTAAGGAGGTTATTATTTGACGGTAATTCTAGAATTAGACCGAAAACGGAGTAGTAATATTTTAAATTAAAAAATAATTTTAATTATAGAATGGGCTTCCCATTAAGCGCAGTATTTATGAACATTGTTAGCAGTTTTGTTTTATGAAATTGTAATAAATAATGTGTTTTAAAGATGTAATTAAGCTACTGTAGTTCATCTAACGACAAAAGTAACCACTTTCAATTTCTCTACCAACCAAATCCTATGATAATGTGGAAAGCTGTTCATCCCACGAGAAGAAAATTACCTATCCTACATCGTACAACCAGCCCCCCAAAATTTCAAACGTAGCAACTGTTACAAACTTAATATTAACGCTTTGTTGAAGGTTTATAATAATGTCCCTTGCTTTGTTCCGAAGTTGAGAAGAACATCTACAAAATAAATGACAATTATTAAAACTTATCCAATTACAGGTATTGTTAATCGACTATTGTCTATATTTACAGCATTACATAGAAAAGGTACGAAACTACCATTGTTTCTACCAATGACAGTTATTTAGGATTACACTGTAGGTATTGCCCAGTTATAAATCATACAGTCACAATCTGTATAAAAACAAAATGAAGTCGAAAATTGTGTTTCCCACCAACCATCAGATCATGAAATACTAGCAAAACCCGTCGAAGTGTCAGTCAATGCAAACTTTCTGTTAGAAGTTGTTCTCCATCGCTCTAGCTTTCGAGAAAACACATGTGATCATTAAGTCTTCAGTCAAGAAGCTAAGAAAACCAATGTCAAGATAAATGAACATATGTTCTATGTACTAAAATTCGAACTGCTTTAAAATATCATTGCAAAGCATAAAACTGCCCAGAAAGGAGTTTAAAATTATGAAAAATTTGTCATTTTTCATTCAGTTCATAAACAAAGAAGAATTATAGCAGCACTCCTATTTAACGGGAATGCCTCCCAATAAAGTTTTAAAAACAACCAATGTTTATAGTGAAATATGTAATATTAGATTTACTGCAGCCAGAAAAATCATTCAGAGTGACATGAAAACTGCGTAATTGCTAAAAATGCATGTCTTCGCTGAGTTTCACATAGAAACTTAAATGGAAATAATATGGAGTCAAGCTCTATGCAGTAATGAAATACACGTTTCAGAGAATCGATGGGGGTCTTGGAATGCTCCTTCTATGGGAAAAAACAAAATTACATTTACATCTAAAGAAAACAACTGTGATTAGGTGGTATAAAATACGTAAAACGAAAAATGGGTAAACTCAGATTACTGATTTTTTGAGATAACCACACTTACCGTGTGGGCCGAACTAGCTCTATTCGGCGCTTTTTAGGTCGTGGATTTGGAGCTCAGCCGTGCACCCTGCAAGTATCTACAAAACATACTACGGCGCCAGGAATCAAAGGGATTCCGAAAAGACTAACCCAACAACGGTTGACCAAGGTTTATTAAATGTAAAAGATTGGTTGAACATCAAAACAGTATAGATAAATGGTTTAAATTACAAAATAATATCGTAAAGTTTTACTGAAGGTTTCCACACGCATAATGCTAAGGAACCCTCTTGTGGGTTTTTTAAACATTTGAACTTGTCGAATTAATTGAAAGATGTACACATCGCTGTCAGTAAAAACCTTAATCCCAGGTCACCGATAACCTAAGTGTGAGTGGGCCTTTTACAATAAATTTGAACTTAAAATGTACCTTACAAACTATTTACTTACTCTGCACATTTCTTACTTTTCATATCTGCAGTAGATTGTAAATATTTCTGTAGAATAACTAGACGAGTTATGAGTGGCAAATAAGGGACAATAGAAAACAATTGCCAATTTTATTAGCACAACATTATGAACACATTTTTAGCTACAAATATTCATCCAAACTGGAAAAACATCAGCGCAGAGTACACGACACAGATCACATTAAATACTGTAAAAAATGTGATAGTGTCTTCATGAAATTTTATTTTTCCAAAATTATATTATCTGATTTCTGGGAATTCTGACCTTTTGCACTTTAATAGGCTCCAATTTGCTTAATGGACCAGTACTAAAACATCGTTTTCCATACATCTGAGAATATATCACGCTCTCTTATCTACAATGTTCCAGCTTTTGCTTTACCTTTATTTACTTTTGGAAATGTTCTCCCTGATTTTAGGAATGTTGATTAAAAACTTTCAGACGTAAATGTATATATTTTATTATTAGAAAAAAAATAGTGTTAAAATATACAAATATGTAAAACATGTTTGAAATTTTCTTCCCAATTTATTTGGCGGGATGGCGTAGTAGCTTTGTCTTCAAGCAATTATACTGCTTCGGAATCTAGGGTAGGGCTTTCATTTAGCTCACTAGGGTCTGTTGTTTCCAAATTAGTTTCTATAGTAATTGCGAGCGATGCTTCAGTTTGATCTTCAGTTTCTTGCTTTACGTCTGCCGATGTTTCCGAAATAGGATCCAATGTCACAGTTTTCTCTGTTTGCGGCACCTCAGGATGTTCTTGCGTTGAGTCGTCTAACGGTGCTTCTATCAGCTCATCTGCAAGTTCTTCAGTTGCTAATAGCTCGTCAAAAACAATTGTGTCGTTCAACACGTCCTGCTCTGTTTCCAAGTCTGTTAGCCACAAGAGATCTGACGGTATTTCAGTTTGCCTATAGCTTAAACCTTCCACTGCTTCTGATCCTTCATGTTGATCCTGTTCAGATTTCAACAAATATTGGAGAACATCCGCTCGTTCCTCCTTCATAGCCTTTTCAATCACTTCTGAAATCACTTCTTTTATAACTGACATACCAGACGGAGAAATTGTAGCTCGCCATTCTGTCTGAAATAACATGGACGAATCACTCATCGAAATCGCTGATGCAAAAAATATAATTTCAAATACCGTATCATCGCTATCTATACCAAGGCGGGTATATGCTTTTTGTAAAATTTCATCTAAGATCTCTCTGGGCAGCGCTTCTAGATCGAGTTCTTCCTCCTCCTCCTCCTCTATTTCTTCTGTGAAAGTGCCTTCTTCGCTAGATTCTTCGTGTATGAGGACAGCACTGTCCCCTTCGTAGACGTGAGGTTCCTGAAAATTATCTTCAGGATTATTTTCCTAGGATATTTAACCGCGGTACCCTGGCTTCGATGTATTGTTGCATTTCATCCAATATGTCTGGCTTTGGCCGTGAAAAGAAGTTGCTAATAAATTCATGTAAATCAGTTCTTGGTCGATACAGCAAAACATGGTGCGTTATTAATGCAATTAGTGCTCTTATCTGAAAAAAAAATATTAGTTACACGAACAACATGTATTTTCCTGCTCCTGATCATGTAAGTCAGTGCTACAGCCTTAGTAACAAAAAGTGTAAGTCAGCGATTATATTTGTTTGCTGCTTTACCTTGACAACGGAACTTAATATTATTATTAAGTTCCTAGGATAATAAAATTAGCAATGCAAGATGCAGACTTAGACGTTTTGTTTATAATTGCAAGTGTTTATGTGATATGTGACAGTCAGGTAACACGACTCACGAAAATTAATCTTGGTAACAGGTGATAAACCAAACGATTAATAATAAAATAGAAAAACTTCGATAAGCAGCGGGAAAAATATAATAAAATAACTCGGAATGTATCGTCTATTAACATTTTTGGCAGGCAACAAGCCGCGGCTTTGCCTTGGCTTGTACTTGCCTACCTCAAATGTTAATAGATCCTTACATACCTTGTTACTTAAATAGCTATTTAGCGTTCACTGAAATGCTTTGATCATATATGCCATGGGTGCATTAAAAGTTAAACCAAATATTATTTTAATAAGTTTCTTGTTCATGGCGAATAAATTTATTTGCATCAGTATTAAATATAAAGCTTTTGTCAAGTGTTTTGCATAATGTGAGGTCTTTACAGTTTTGCAAACGGTGTATTAATTCTGTATCAAAATTCTAAAATGTAATGATGTTCTGTTTGGGGTCCGGAAGAAAAGTAGGCCAGGAAACACCCTGCTTGTCCCAACAGCCGGCTATCTCAAACGTCTCAGAAAAGAACCATCAGGACGGGAGATAATTCAAAAACATAGTCGGTCTAAGCGATGAAAGCCCTGAAATAACATTTTCTTGTTTTCCAGTCTGGCCAGAACCCCAAGACTCGTAAAATTTTAGAAATGGTAAAAGCTTCAATTTTAACGAAGAAACTGTAGCTCATCCTTCTAATAGCGGAGTTGGAAAGTTAAACCAAATCAAGCACTTCTTGGTCTTCTCCACAAATATTTAATGTTTTTAATATTTGTGAAGAAGGTGGTAATAATAAGAACAAAAAAACAAGAATTAGAGTCTGGGTAGTCATAAAGAAAAGACAAACGAAATGTATAGAGTAAATGGTATGAAATGGTAATTATTGGTGTAAATGACAACGAAAGTGGTGAGGAAGATACTTTTTTTATGATAATAATTTAATAACTATACTAAATAATATCAACTCCAGACCGGAATTTGTAACTATGGGTATGGATAATCAAAATGCAAGAATTGGTAGCAGAAAACGAAATAAAGTGTAGGAAGACACTGCGTAGCTATTAGAAACACAAGAGCAAAGGTAACTTTACCTATAAACCTTAAAAAACGGATACCATTCAAAAGACGACATATAGTATAATAAGTAAAGTAAGACAACTGCAATAAGAGAGCAGAAGTGACATTTTGATAAACCTGTGCCTACACTTGGCGGAAAAAAATCTCCACATTGGCCCAACGCGTTGGGCGCCACTTAACCAGTGACAAATAAATCCATGTATTCGACTAGCAACAACTATAAATGTTCTTCGACCAGCTAATGGAGACGGTTAGATGTTAAACTGAAAAATAATATTTCGATTGCAAAAGTCAAATTCACAGCTACGGAAACAAAATTCTATTAATGTGTAAAGCTGCTAGTAATGTAAGGTGTGACGAAGAAAACTTCTGCAGGCGTAGAAAAGGCGTGTGTACTCAACGTGCGGTATTGACTTACATTGCTTATAAATTATTTCCTCTGAGAAAAAGCAATTTCACTTCACTGGAAACGCGCACTTCATTTTGCTTCACAATAAATCAACTAGTATGAAATCGGATCCTAGTGCAGTCGTCCTAATTGAACCAAAGCGCAAAGGACATTCGTAATACCACAGCAAAAATATTCGACATAACTTTGACTACTCATGGTATTATAAGTGATAACACTACGCATTTCCTGAAAATTGCCGACCGTTAGTTTCTTTCCAAAGCGGATGGACTAGCGCCTGCTCTAAAGCTTCTAGCCCGAAGAGCAAGTTATGTTTGTTATCGGATCCTTTGGGTCACCATTCGAGACGTGACAGGTTTCCTTTCGAGCTAAGTTTCCGAACATGACCACCCATTGAAATTGCCGTTTCGAGCGGTTAGACGTCGCTATACCTTTAGAATTCGGTGTCGTTAAATTACTGCATTAAGCTGCAATCGTCCACTTACTGTGAATATAATTCATACACATACGTATATCATCACTTTTGTCTACAAATGTCATTTAGACTATGTATGTGTGTGTTCGCAGATGTTCACTTAACCGATACAAGTTTTGAACCTTTACCCGTCAGGAAAGCTCAACGCCATTTGGACATGTCGACTGAATTGCAACCAACCTACCAAAATTAGCTTCCCTTATAGACTTCGACTGTACCCTCCGTGACATCACTCCATAATATTAAAGATTGACGTACCAGGTGAAAGCTCCCCTATGAGATCAGTTATTGCATTATCGTGTGTTCGATATATCAATCTACATTCAATTCTATGCATTTTTAATTGTAAGGAAAATATGCAGTTGCGTTTACAGGTGGTATAAGTATCAAGCAGGTGGAAGTAAGGTAAGTGCATCCAGCAAATAGAACCTCAGGTTCTCATAACACATCGGGACTACTCCTTCTGAATTGGAAGCGTCACAAACATTTTCAAGCCAGAGTAAATGAGTCAGCGGCGCTTAAAAAATAATAATAATAATCTTACACGTCTCCACAGAACTGAATTTTACAAGAAATCACATGCGTTTTCAAAGTAAAACTGCACCAATTTCCCATTGTAGCTAGCCGTACAACCTGCATCCTTTATTCTATTACCGTAAATGAATGTTGACGTATAGCAACTTTCCATCGATAAAATTGCCCATTTAACTCTGCTGTAAATTAATTATGAATTTGAATGTAATTATCACTATATTAGCAATTGAGTAAAACCATTAGAATTGTATTAGATAACAAGGGCAGAATAATAGTGTCAACATTAACTGCCATTGAATTTACATTCTTGGCGATAGATTGTCTCATTCTTCTTCAATGTTTGAATGTTTATTCGTTAAGTAAGTAAGTTTTATTGCAGTTGCTTAAAACAAGATGGAAAAAGATTATTTGATTCTAAATCTAAATTTAAAAACTTAAACTTATAAACGTACCTCTGGGTGCCTAGCCAGATATCTTTCGTTTTCTCTAATGGTGTCTCTTTTTAGCAGGTTAAGTTGTACCTGTTGGTCGATTGTTAGAACCTTGAGGTCATAGTACAGCATACCTCTAGGGCTATTGCAAGGATGGAAGTCCAAGGGCTGGACAATGTTTATGGAGTCGTCAGCCATTGCCTAGTAAAAAATAGAAGTACAACTACCTATGTAAAACACAATTAAACTACTGGTTTTGGTTTTTCTTCGGTTGAATAGCAACTATGAATTTAGGTATTAAAAAACAGGTATGACACTGTTCTAACATAAAAATATGCCTTTGTCTCATAGAGGCTTAACTCATAATTGTGTACATTATCTTTAATCGAGGGAATCGAGTTTAATTGCCTGGCAACCATAACATCTAAGTGTACAAGTAATAGAATATAGAATATTAATTACCATTATTAAAATGGTGGTTTCTTTCTTAATGTTTTTCTAGAATTTTTTAACGCAAATATATGTTTCTTTACTCTTCGGTCTAAGTCTGCATTGCTATTGTCTCAGGATTTTCCCTGTTGCTGCCTTTAACCTATCTGGCATTAGTATGGTCCAATATTATCAATTATCCAAGTTTAAGAAGACGAATAATTCTAATCTTTTGGTAGTCCGTGTTGTTACCATATTTAGTATATAAGATCGTATATACAAATTAGCTCGACCGGACATGAAGACCCAAAGCTTGACCCACAATTGTTCTCCAGTTTTTCTATCGGTAGCCGCTCTTCACTAGTCCGTGATTTGTAACTACAGTAAGTCCACAATTTTGTGGATTTAAACAATCTACTAGCCTATAATAAGAAGCGAAGAAGAACAAGTCCTTCTCTACACTATCTAGCCACGAATCTCTTTGGTCTGTTTTCCTACCATCGATTCTGGAATACGTGTCCAAACCAACGGATTCGATGCGACTTTATGGTGGCTTTAGCATTAGGATGGCAGTAAAGTTCATTGCCTCTTTGTTTTTTAATTCATGTTTGGTTCAAGCTCCTCCATCTTCGAAGTATGTTCCGTTCCCAAATTTACAATTTTTTCACCACACGTTTCACAATCATAGGGAATCGGGAGTTTAATAACTGTTTGGTACACTTTTACTTTTGTTTTTCTTTGATTTAAGCACTTTTAGTAGAGCCCCTGTACTATTATTATCTTTGCTTAATCTTTCGTCTATTTCCACTTGCATACTCCTTATTAAAGGGTGTCCTAAAATGAGCCGTCATTTTAAATTTACCGCCAGTTTTTGTGATGAACATAGAGTAAAACTTTGCCAGCTGTCAAGAGGAAACATCGAGTTTAGTCATGGAGAGATACGCGAACAAGCAATGCGTAGGTTGTAAAAATTTACTACAAAAATGGTGAGAAAGTCCGCACATTATTTGGTCATCTTGCCGCTTCGTGTCGTAACACTGTGGTGGAATTAATCCCTAAATTTGAGAGTTCTGGTTTACTTTGGAGTTTTCTGAAGGATAAAGTATACGCCAATGATCCACAGACCATTCAAGACCTCTAGGAAGACATTCGACACAATATTGAAGAAAATAATCCACAAATATTCCAAAAAGTCATAAAAAATTTCATAAAAAAGCCAACATTTGCCAATATAGTCGGGACGGCCATTCAATGGATGTTATTTTCCATACATAACCTCCATATTTGTACTCTATGTTGCAACAAAAAATTATAACTTTTCCACTAAATAATGTGTTTTATTAAAACATTAAAATGACTGCTCATTTTGGAATACCAGTTTTTAACTGCACTAGTTATAATCAGGCCGTTCAGTTATTTTTCCTAATAGTAGGAGCACATACTTGGCCTGCGATCGTTGATTTCTGACCGTTTTCCTCTTTGGACTTTTTCTATACGTTGGACTAATCCTCTCAGCTCACACTTAGTCCTCGCAATTAACTCGACCTCGCCAGCGTATGTCAAACATTGATGGCCGTACTACAAAATTGCATAACCCACTACATTTTGAAATGGCATTGTGTTACTCTTTAACCCTTCCAATCCTTTCAATCGTTCGATAGTTGCTTGCAAATGTTAATTTCCTTTTGACTATCTATTAACTTCTTGCTGCTACAGTATCTTGTTCTCGTGTAGGAACTTTCAGTGTTTTATACAACTGCTTCTTTCCTTTCCCTTTAAACGTGCCACTTGTGTTCGTATATCATTTTTCAACATCTTTCTTCTTTGCCTTTTCTCTTACCTCTACCCTGACCCAATTCATCTGCATACTGACTTCTTTCTCAACCAATAAAATGGTTGAGGCATGATCTATTATTTTAATTTATGTGTATCTATTTTTGCTATCTTTTCTAGCTCATCCAAACTTACCATGACCATGACATTATTTCAACGTCGGCTCTTGTAGAATGTTCCTACTTTTTTTGCTCCTATTAATCATATGGTCCATTTCGCTAATGCAACTTTTGTTTGGTGCAATTCATCTACCTTTTTATATTTACTTGTTTTTGAAGTAAGTACATACTATTCACATTATTCTTCTAACTAAATCTATGGACCCCGGTCACTTTCCAGCCTAGGAGACTGCAATCAAGTAGGCTGCACGCCAAAAAGGAATTACAATTTATGCTGGAACAAGGATTCACCCGTCCACCCTAAAACAACTGGTCTGCCGCCCTACATTTAGCGCCCAAGAAGAACCCTGCGATGATTAGCGCGAGCATTCTCTGGTTGCTATCCCGGTCTTCCTTACACAAAATAATTTCAACATTAGCTTTTCAGCTGCAAAATGTTATCAGCGATCGATTTAGTAATAGTTATTTAAGTATCAGAGGCGTAAAACAAGCATTTTTGATCCGCGCGTGAAAGTTATAGCACTGAGGGCTATAACACTACAAGGGCCAAATACGCTGGTTACGCCTGAGGTGCATACAAAACTCTATGTACGATCGAAATTTTAAATAGGCAGATTAAAATTATATGAAACGTAGAGAAATGAAAACAGGGAAATTTGTACAATTATTTTAGCTGAATATTACCTTTGTAACTAAGTACGGTTTTCGTTAATACGTGTTTGTAAATAATAACCAAAATTATGTCAGCGGGCTGTAAAATTTATTTTTGGCCGCTAAAATGTCGTCAGCGGCGACAATAGTATATTACATACCGATGTGGAAAGTGTTCATTACTGTCGAGAAGTTATGTAGTTTACCGTGAGACAGAAATGAAACTTCACACCGTGGTATGTATATTATTTTATTCACAACTACTTTATTCTAAACAATAATTGGAAAAATTTATTTGGCCGTTCTTCAAAACTGACATTAAGCAAATAATAATACAGTGCAGCGAAAACCTGTTGCCATGACAGCTGTCGGGAATGCATTACTACCCCCGGGGTGGGAAGTAAAAGTCGGTAGTGGCTCATTTTCCAACGTTTTTAAAGTCTCTAATGACCTTATTACATACATAGTTGTGAATTATAGATATTAACAATACAAATTTGATTATGAGCAGTAATCGGTAATCAAACGAGTCTCGTTAAATGCCAGAAGTAAACCTGTATTGTTCCATATTTTATCTTCATCAATAAATTCTGGTTCAATGTATTTTTACTTTCTTTTACGATAAAGGAAGTATTGGATTCACCCCAAACATTCGAAATTGAGTTTTCAACAGATCTTCACGTTTTAGAGTCCCCTGAACCCAAAAAACTGGTCTAGTCTGTGTGTCTGTGAACAGAATATCTCCAAAATGAAAAGACGTATGACGCTGTACCATGTAGATCCGATAATAAACTTTTGAAAAAAATCGCATAACCGGAAGTAGGTGTTTACTCTTGTGATTTTTCAGTTTTTTTTCGATTTTTTCAAAAACGGCTGTAACGATTTTTTTCAAACTTTAAATTTTTATTGCATTTTTAATGTGTATTGATGTGAGATAGATCATTTTCCAGTTGAATACTTCTAAAACAGGTTCCATTGTATTTTTTCTATTTTTTTATTACTCCTATTTTCAATAGAACGTCCGGTATATTATTACATTTTTGAATTTAGCTTAAAATTTTAGAGAAAATGTATCTCTTCAACTAACGCTCTATTTTGTACCGTTTTTGCAAAATTTGTAATTTTTGAAAAATTTTAACAAATGCTTAAAAATTAAAAATCAAATTTTTGGCTAATTATAAGATCCATGTAAAAGAAAGTTGTGTGAGTGTATCACATCAGATTTTTATATAACCGGCCTGGTGGCCTAGTGGTTAGAGTGACAGAGTAGTAATCACAGCGATCAGCTGTCCCGGGTTCAAACCCCGGCGAGGCACAAATTTACGTTAAAAAACGTATAATATCAGTCCTTCTCAGGACTAACCAGGAACACCTGAAGGCGGGAGTAGATCAAAACTCCCGAAACGCTGTGTGATTTACACCCTAGACAGTGGAAAAAGTCCGAAAAACACATCATAAAAATAAGTGCGGCAATGAAGCTCTTAACGATACTAAAATTAATTTGGTTAATAGTCTTTAACAACACCGATGAAGATAAAATTATTTTACACCCGTTGGCATGATTTAACGGGATAAAAAGATATCTACTGCCCGAGGGCAAAAAATATTAGCTTTACGCCTGAAAATGAGGTCTAAAAACGTCTATTATTGATGGATCGTACATAATTTTTTTTAACGAAATACCAGTGTATCTCAACGATATCCATAAAACTGCCATAACCCATAACGACGCCCTTCGAATTACATGAATTTCGGTTTGAGTAATGCTGCTTAGACTTTGTGAACATTAATCGACAATGATATCTGAAGACTCGATTTTGTCGCAATTCGAAGAGGATACCTGGAGCATCTTAAACAGGTACTTTACAGACTGAGTGAAGATTCCTACCAATTTATACTTGTAATACTTCTACATTGACTTCATAATATGTGAGTGAAGCAATAAGTTTTTATTATTGCTTAAACCCTCAGATCGCGGCCTGGTAGACATTTTCTTCGCCAATTTTGATAATAAGGTTGCACATAATTGTTTTCAGCACATAGTTAGCATTTTCCATATTCTTTTTCCAGAATTTTGTATAAAACATCTTTGTGCCGGGCACGATGACTCTGGCTAAGTATTCCAACTACTGATCCAAGAGTTGCTAATTCTTTATGGAATGTTTTCGCCATGTGTAGCATGTAAATGGTTCCTTGCTAAGGTTGGAACACTTTGATCTCTGACGAATTCTAGTAGGGCTTTGACCATGTGTGACAATATGAGTTAGTGTTTAAGGTACTTGGTACTCCGTATCCTGGACCTTGTCCATAACAAACATTCTTGAGATTTTTGGTTACATATACACATCAAAGATATGCACTTTCCACATAAGTATAATTGTATTTATAGATATAGGTAAAAATAAAATGTAGCTGGGTGTAACACATGTTCAAAAACTAAACAGCTAGAACAAAACCTGAATATAAAAGGTAGATACTGATTGAAACTATTATATTAACTACATTCAATTGAAATTTCAGGAATGACCAAGCATCTATTATATCATTTCTAAAATTTATAAAAAAGCACAGTGTTGCTGAAAGGCCCAGCTAAGAGAGAATTAATTAATGATTAATTATAATAATGACAAACTAAAAACACTTTAATTGATTAAAATCAAACCATTCGTTACGACTAACAAATTATTTATAGCGCGGCCGTAACGAAGGCAAATTAATTTCAATTCTATCATACTGAGATTGCTACCACGATTAGATAATCACAGTTTATCGTATCCCAGTGTGTAATCATGCAGTAGTCGATGGGAAATTTGATTAAGTATCTAATATGGCCATCCACATATGGAAGTAATGACTCGCACAGTGTCAGTCAAAATTATACATTGGTGCGGCTTCAAGTTACAGTTATTGCAGAAAATTCTTTGGCAGCGAGACATTGAAATACAAAGCAAGCATACAATGCAAATTGAATTTTAGAAAACATTAATGTCAGCCAAGCAATCTTCTCCGAGCAGCAACCGCCGGAGAAGGCACTAATTAATTAGCCATTCTATGTAAAAACTCTGTTGATATAATTTTGACCAAAAAAGCTAATTACAATTCTTATGCTATACGCTATCTGATGTTTCATCCTTGACGTGCACACACGGTACGCAATCTGTGTAGCTCGGTTCCCAAAGATCTATGGGTCATTGTCCCTAAATTCTTGATGGAAACGAGGCTGAAGAGTGTGTACTGTCTCGTACAATAGCACAATAAATAAGTGCGTGTTTTGTTGTAGAGTTTTTTCATTAAAAAGAAAAGATTATTGAATAAATTTAACTATATGCAAGACTTAGGTATTTTGTAATGATATTTTATAGCTGTGTCTTATGTTCATGCATAGAAACAAATTAAAAATATAATTTTGAAGCTGATTCTTAATAATTATTATTAGCAAAAAAGTACTAAATAAAAATACGTTGGAACTTATGTCTAACATTAAAAAAAAATCTGATATAAAGCAGATTTGTCAGAATTACTAAAACCATCAGCAACTATTATTGAGCATATAAAGCGTTAAAGCAACCAAATCAATTACGCTGTAATAAAGGAGGAAATCTTACTAATATTTCTGTAAAATCCTTTTGCTTCAAATATAATTCAAAAAGAATTTAAAATTTCGTTAACAAGATGTCATAAAGTGTCACACACTGAAAAAGCCCACTAACATTTTCAATTATTAAAAAGTTGAATGTGCAGGATTTCGCATGAGGACCAACTGGTGCCTTAGATGCATTGTAGTCATGTAGTTAAAGCTCAGCTAAAACTTTACCTATAGTCCAGAGAAATTAGACATTGCTCTTCGGAAAAATTCCCGGAAAGCTAGGTTTTATTATGAGCCTTGATATTGTGGTTCTAAACAAAATGTCAAAAGTCCTCATCGATCCGAGTGCCGCTAAACATTTTAAGGGGGTCGGGGGGGGGGGGGGGGGGCAAAGGTAACCAAAAACGGTATTTCGTGAATATCTCGTTAACGGTCATTTTTACAAAAAAAATACCGATCATCAAATTTGTAGCTTATGAAATTTCTAACAATAAAGATATCATGACTTTTATTCTTAAAAGTAACCGTTTGGGAGATAATTCGATGTACAGAGTTGTAACGAATAGATGCACTCCTCAATGGCATGTATATCTTATTGGAGTTGCGACTTGAAATATTCCAGAAGTGGGGGTGAGCGTAAACGAAAAAGTGTCCATATACAAAATTAAACTACATGAAATTTTCTACAAAAAAGGTTTTATTCATTTTTTTCTGTAGGAAGAATAGTTTGCGAGATGCAGGGGATGGAAGAATCGTGGATTATTAAAAATAGTGTTTTAATGGTATAAAATTAATGTTTAAGGTTAAATGAACTTCGAACTAATAAAAAAAACATTAGTTATTAAAAACAAACATCTTATCTTCAATGTGAACATTTCAAAAATTGAATCATCATCGTCTGGATCATCTTACAGTTCGAGTAACGGTGCACCATTCGTACACGTACCATGGCACGTGCCGCACACCATGGAGCACTGGTGAGCGATCCATCCTCTCCTCGGTTCCATCCCCACTCGGTCGGAGATAGGGGGATGTTGAGCCATTGCTGTATCTGTAAGTAAGTAATCAAACCGCTGCCCTTGCCAGGCTTCATGAAGTATACGTTACTGCCTGGTCGTACAATGTACACTGTCACAATAATAGGAGAAGGTGTCGACTTGATTGTTTTACTCATTGCTTTTGTACGACCAGGGAGTAAGATGAAGCCTGGCAGGGGCAAGGTGGGATCAAAATTGTTTTCAACAAACAAACTACAACAACTTCTTTTTGCTGACACCATCCTCCTTCTACATGCTTTTAGCGAGTGTGACACCACCTCCGCCATTTACAACAAAAGCAAAGGAGGAATGGTTGTTGGCTGTTCAGCAGACAAATTGTCACAGACTGGTGAGAAGATGTTTTTAGAAATGTACCAAACGACTGCAGATCAGCAAAATCTGAATAAACTTCGGTATGCTGCATTCCTAAACGCATCAACGAAGCCAGAACCAGACCTCACCTCACTGCCACCAACAACAGGGGCTGCGCACCAACAATCTTTGACAGTTTATTTACAGGTATATTAATTTTATTAACTTACTGTTTTTATATAATGCTTTTTACAACACTATTTCTTGTTACTTACAGCCTTTTGATTACTTACTTACAGATACAGCAATGGCTCAACAACCTCCTATCCCCGACCGAGTAGGAATGGAACCGAGAACCATAGTGTCGGGCACGTGCCATGGTACGTGTACGAATGGTGCACCGTTACTCGAACTGCAAGATGATCCTGACGATGATGATTAAATTGTTGTATTTTGAAATGTTCACATTGAAGATAAGATGTTTTTTTAATGATTAATGGTTTTTTTATTAGTTCGAAGTTCATTTAACATTAAACATGAATTTTATACCATTAAAACACGATTCTTCCATCCCCTGCATCTCGCAAACTATTCTTCCTACAGAAAAAATGAATAGAACCTTTTTTGTAGAAAATTTTATGTGGTTTAATTTTGTATATGGACACTTTTTCGTTAGAAGCCGTGGTTTTCGAGTTATTCAAGAAAAAACTGAAAACATTTCCTTTAAACGCCCCCCCCCCCCGCTTCTCCCCCCCCCCCCCATCGATCAGGATTTTTAGTATGTTGTTCATGGCACTCCTCCCTACCACTGTACAAAAATTTGCGACTACACGAATTATTTCCCCTATTCAATCTTTTTTGGTCTTCGTTGACTGGACTATAAATCTACCTCCAACTATGCAAAACCATTGGCAAATATCAAAATAAAACGTATTACATCAAAACGAAATTTTGCAATACATGACTATGAATACAATGTAATATTGTAGTAAGATTCTGTTCCCAGAGACGTTCTCAGGAGCAGTAAGCATGAGGGTGGTCAGTCTTAATTTCGCACTGAAGTGTTTATTAATATTTATACACTTTATTAACACCCGGATATAATACATAACATAACATAATGAACTTAAGCAAGTTAACTACAACTTAGAGTTCCTATACAATATCTATATTATATTGGAACTCTACTGTTACTGAGCATCCCACACTTTGAGTTGGTACATGGGGCGATTGACCTGATTAGTACGTGTGCTACCTATGTCTAAGAGGCACTAATTTCTTTTTCTTAAGATTCCTATCCGATCCGGATATTGTCAACCATGTTGGCCACTACGACTTTGTTGACTAAGGCTCTACATAATTCAGTTGTGGTCTTGCCATACCATGTTCCCAAGTTTTAAGCCATGATATTCTCCTTCTACCTGGGCCTCTTTTTCCATACACCTTTTCCTGCAGTATATTCTGTAGAATTTGGTATCTATTGGGGTTTCGCATGATATGACGTATATATTCTAGTTTTAGGGATTTTACTGTATTCAATATTTCGGTCTTCTTTTGCATTCTTTTGAGAATCTCATTGTTTGTAATGTGTTCTGTCTAGGAGACTCTCAAGGTCCTACGATACAGCCACATCTCGAAGGCTTCTAGTATTTTACTTGTGGCCTTTGTCAGAGTCCATGATTCTACTCCATACAACAGCACGGAAAACACATAACAACGTAATAATCGGATCTTTGTGGCCCTGGTCAAATAATGACTTTTGAATATTGAATGCATACTATTAAATGTTGCTCTGGCTTTCTTAATACGACTCCTTAATTCTTGAGAGTTGTCCAATTAGTCATTAAGAGTCGTACCAAGATAGGAGTATCTATTGACCACCTCAACAGGATTCCCATTAATTAATAGTGGTTGTTGAATTTAGTTGCTGCTTTTACTAATGACTATTACTTTTGTTTTGCTAATATTGATTTCCATTCCGTACCGCTGGCTGCTCTCTGTAACTTTGTCCATAAGATGATTCTGTCCGCTAAAATTACAGTATCGTCGGCATATATAATATTATTTAGTCTTTGACCATTCAGTAGAATCCCCTCATCCATTTCGTACAGTGCTTTTCCAAAGATATGTTCTGAGTATACAGGGTGTCTCATGACATGATTGCTATAGTTAAAGGTTATGTTGTCTAATTAATTTCAAGTCAAAAAGTGTAATAAACATATGTCCAAAACTCTATCGTAATTGTGCTGCAAGCAGTTGAAGTTTTAGAAAACCCTACTAATGCACCGCATTTGAATTCGCTGTTATTATAAAAGTCAGGATGGCTGTGATTCATCAATTGTTATTCATTTTGACAAGAAACGTCACTTTATTTAATTCAGTGCATTTTTGATTTGTGTTACATTGAAATTAACTTGAAAGTACATTATGTTCTAAAGTGCTTTGGGTAAGTTTCCTGCAGCTACTTCTGCACGTCCCGTGTAATAAGAACTTACTCAAGAAGAAGCAATACTTAATATGATTGAAGCTCCACCTTCTACTAGTGTCCGAAGAATATCCAACAGACTTAATGTAAGTCGCATAAGAGTATGGAGAACTTTACACAATTTCGGTTTGTACCCGTACCATATCTTACATGTACAAGCTTTAAATCCTGCCGACCAAGCAGCAAGACTTGAATTTAGTCATTGGTTAATGAGAAATGGAAAGCTTTCTCGGACCATACTGTTTAGTGATAAAGCTACCTCCACCAGAAACTTGAAAATCTAAGAGAAATTAGGAAAACTCATTTTAAAACTAGATTTTCTGGGAATGTGTGGACTGGTATAATTGATTACCATCTCATTGTTCCGTTTATAATAGAAGAACGTTTAACGGTTGTTCATTATTTACGTTTCTTGCAAAATGACCTTACAATATTACTGGATGAAGTTCCCCAAAATGTAAAACGACAACTGTGGATACATTAAGATGGCGTACCTCCTCACTTTGGTAGAGAAGTAACAAATTTTCTTAATCAAACTTATACGAGCCGCTGCATTGGAAGAGGTGCAGCAGTTGCGTGGCCAACAAGGTCACCCGACCTTACTCCCCTAGATTGTTTTCTTTGGGGAAGGCTAAAAAGTCATGTTTATGCAGAAACTCTTCAAAGCAGAGAACAACTTGTTGCTAGGATTATGGATGCCGCAGAAAATCTTCATGCCGATCCTGAGACTATTAGCAGAGCTACCTCGTCTGTTCTGAGAAGAGCTCAAATGTTTATACAGCAGTTGGGTGGACAATTTGACCAATTACTGCAATAAAGCAGTCTTTTTATTTGCCATGAGATTTACCTGTTCTTACTAACAATTAAAATTACCGTAGCTTAGTTACGATAGAGTTTTTGACATATGTTCATTAGACGTTTTTGACTTGAAATTGCTTGAGCAACATATCCTTTAACTATGGCAATCATGTCATGGGACACCCTGTATATTAAAAATCGGTGGTGACAAAACACAACTCTTTACCTCAGTAAATAACTATTTAAGTCTGTTATTTCTGGCTCTTTTGTGATACTTTTCCATTCTTCTTAATTTGATGAATAGATGAGTCATCTTATTCAAAGTTAATGGGTGTGCCCTTTCTAATATAAGAAAAAAGTAAAAAGAAAAACCAAAAAGAGTAAGGCACACAAATACAAGAGAGCAAGGCAAAACATTAGCATACTGGAAAGAGAAGGAATGAAATCTAAAAGAAAAAAGAATTTAATTTTCAAGGTGTTCATCCTGTATATGTTGGGTCCAAAATATTCACATTTTCTAAAAGGGTAGAAAGCTGAGCTATTATCAAAATATTAACTTTATTAAACTAATAGTTTTGGAGTTAAAGCAAAAATAAGCATTATTTTATTTTTTAATTTGGCCACTTTGTGTATACTTGACCGAAAATGTGTCGGTTTCGTGGCAGGTAGACATATAATTCGCATACAAAACAAATATTGTTTGAGTTATACCGGCAACTGACAGACAGGCGAAATTTAAAACACCTGTTTTGGGTCGTCTAGGAACCCTAAAATGTAAATATCTAAAGAAATCTCGGAAAGTGATTTTTCACTATTACAAAACTTCCTGCGTTTTTTAAACGGGAGAAATAAAGAGCAAGACTAATAATGCTGGAAGAGGGAACAAGAGAGACCAAGTCAAAATATGAACAGTTAAAAATAGCAGGTGTAAATTTGTTGTAATAGTTTTCTATAACCTATATAGTTAATACAGGATTTTACGGTATTCCAGAAAATCGTGTAATTTACTGAATTACGCTATGAATGGTATTTACTATTACACATTTTAATTTGTCCTCATTTGCAGCTGGTAAACAATCACCCGTCATTTACAAATTTTACTTGCCCCAGTTTGGTTTCTCAATTTATGCTGTATTCCTGTTTTGACAAAATAGCGTTACAGGGAAACTCCGTTTCGACCCATAACAAGCCTAACAAGGATTCCATTAGCTGAGTGGGATAGGAGTGGATTTAAGGTTAAACATTGAAACACATGTTTTGTCTGGCGATGTTCTGGAGAAATGTTCCTTTCGGCGATGTAAAATGTGCGTAGTTGGCCTCAGATATTAAAGACTCACCCTGTGAGGAACTAAACCGTTTCATATCTATTCGGTGTATTAAGATTCGTTATTGAAATAAATGCATCGTTTATGTTGCATTACCGGCTGTCGTTTCATTTCAGGTTTACTTCGCCGTGCATTCCTTTTCAGCTTAATTTTCGGCGGTTGTGGTACGGTAACTCATAGAACCTAGCCAGAAAAATCTTCTACATGCGATCACATTTTGACTATGGAATTCCCTGCAATGCGACAATACGGTGCGAGAAGCTTCGCAATTTACAGGGTATTTCACTTTCAAAGACAAGTTGAAATAGTTCGGCAGGCAGAAAAATCTTCACGGGCTAACGCAGGACATCACGTTCAGAGTTTGCGGTAGAACGTAAGTGAACTGGCAACTTTATTCTCCAAGCGGGTAAAATGCAGTGCTGGTGGGCAATTTTTAAACGGACCTAACAGTGTATCCTATTATTTAATGGTTTCATGTAATCCTAACGTGTTTGATATTGTCATCGCTACCAGAGATAAACCGTGATCAAGAGTGCTGAAGAACTACTAGGTCTGTTTTTTATAGAATTCTTGAGAAGACAATATATTTCAGAAATTGTTAAAGTTATCGATTCTTTGATAACATTACTAGTTGCTTGTGGATAGTGTGATAATGCTGTAATTGGTTAATTTTTTTCAATTGATGCGAGTGCCGTTGTGAATTCTTCTCTCAGAATGCTTCGTAAAGTAGATTTTATAGTACAGAGTGTTGAAAAACATTTTGATAGAAAATGTGTTGCGGATAACAGCATGATATTTATTATCTAGCTATCAAAAAATTATCAAATTTCTTGGAGTTTCAGTGACAAATTCTTGAGAATACACAATTTACTGATCACTAGTGCTATTCGTCTCCAAGCTTAGGAAAATATTTTAAAATTTTAAACAGTTATTTACAATTTAACTAGGGTCGGTCATTCTGCCGGACCCTGTACATATACCTTACAGAATCTAGATTGCCTCTCAAGGTAGGCCATGAAAGGTGCTTTGATCATATTTGATTTCACTGAATTGGGCAGTATAAATATATGGTAATATGTGGAAAGAAGTAATTGTCAAACATACAAAGTTTGGTTATACGTATTTTAAATGACAAGTAATCAGTAGCGGTGGATAGTTTGATTCCGTTTAATAAGTGACTAACGTTCTATGACATTCTTTGTGTTTTAAAGTGTGAATGAATCATTATCTGTAATAGAAGATTTAGCAGAGCCTGATTGTTCAACTAGACACCGCTATTTCCGCAAACCTATTTAACATTCAAAAACTGATAATACGTCATACCACAATGTTGCGTACGCCTCTGATTTATTGCGTCATTTAGTTTAATTAAGGTTAACAATTTAATGTCAATATGATAGATATCAAAAATGTTACCAATACGAAACTTGAAAATTACTAGATTCTAACATTAGTTCCGATTTTCACCACGCTTCAATCTAGATTCTGTTAGAGTCCCTGTGTATATAGGTTACTAAGAGTTGGGCAAACAGCGGGATACATTTTGATTGGTTTGGATCACTTTTTGCAAGGCATGTGTGATAAAAGTGCCGATTTTACATATTTTGTAACATGTTACAACCGATAGTGGCACATATGCAGATCTAAATCTTACCTAAATTGGCCGTATATTCCTAATAGTCGGTTCTAGAGATCCTAAGGATGATTAATACTCTGAAAACTGTCCCATCAAAAGCAAGTTAGCAAGGTTGGTTCCCATAATCTCCTTGTTCGACATATGTCAAATATCTAATTTGGATCAAAATTGTATGTCAAATCAGGCTGTTTGCCCAACTCTTAGTAAACTATATACAGGATCTCTAGATTCTGTAAGCTGTACATTTTGCACTGTACGCACACTTGATACTACATTATAATTACACTATATTAACATGATATATTATTATTATTAGTGACACTGGAAAGGAGACAATTTCTTACATCAGTCGAGGCATGTTTACTAAAATTACTAACTTAAAATCAGATATGCTTAAAAAGCAAACCTGGCTTCTAGTGAGTACCTATCTCTTACTTGCAATTACAGTTGACACCAGTAGCAACATAAATCATGCAAATCGGCGGAAGCGTATGAGAGCTATCCCGATCAAGCCAGTAATTATGAACTAGTGTTGTGTAACATTTCAAAGGTACTCGACGTGGTTATCCAATAATTGATAATCAACTACGTACAGAATCCTTTATCTAATAGACGTGTCTGTCTGGGACGCTGTTTTGTCCGGGACGCTGTTTCAGCAGCCAAACCGTAAGAGATAGAGAAAAAAGTTATTAAAGTTATATGTTTGGAATGGTCATGTCAGGTCAGGAACCGAATTTCAGTCACGTGACACTTCCGGTTTTCGAGAAATCACAAAAAGACCGTTTTTCAAATAGAACGCGTATTAAATAAAAACTGGTTCGGCCGCCAAACGTAGCTGCGACCCTCTGCGCCTTAAATCCTCGATCGGTTAGGCAACCACTTTGACACCTTCCAGGTCTGGGTGGTTGCCTAACCGATCGAGGTTTGAAGGCGCGTTAAATGAGACATTTGTCTCACTGGACTGCTAGTACTCCTTAATATCTTAACCGTATTTTTTTGAAATAATTTTAAAAAATACACTTGTACCAATTCTGTTCCGTTTTGATGCTTAACCGATTAAATTATTTAATAGTACAAAATACTACCAATCTCAACCCTTTCTAACTACATTAGTTTGATACGTTTGTAAATTAAGAATGAAGAAGTAAACTACAATGTTAGTTTAAATATCCAACTGAAGATATCAAGTAGCAGTTTCGAACTAGAATAGTATATTATTACTAGCAGATCCGACAGACTTGTCCTGCCCGCTGCTATTAGCGGGTTCAAATGTTTTTTCGGTATACGAATTTTCGATTTTTTTCATTTTAAAAAATATTGGGGGGTGGTGGGGAGTGAAATTTTGGGGTATATGTTTTGATATGCGAGAAATCTATTACTTATTGGTACCCAAGAAAACTGCACCCAGCGCCTTGCTCCTGCATTACTCGAAAGCTTCTCACCGGAAGATGGAAATGAAGTAGTTTTTAAGTACGGGTTCAATATCTCAAAGCTTATTTAAAAAGACGTTCTTACATTGCTTAGCCTACGACGCCAATCACTTTCGTTTTCTGTCTTATATAACCCTTTGTGCTTTCGCCACCATTTCCACGATGTTGCTGTAAAAGTTCATGTTTGAGGTCTATATGTTTGAACAGGTACCACGGTTATACATCTTTCGTTTTAGGTATAACCATGTAAACGATTTATAACGATACTAGCTGAAACCCGCGGCATATGCCTCATTTAAAATGTACGACGAATTTAATCACTTTTGTTGCACTAAAGAAAGTTTTAAAAGCACGCTAGAGATTTGCAGTAAGGAAAAGTTCCAAAAAAATATTTTTTCAAATGGAAATTCTCTGGAAAGGAAACGCTCGCCTCTAGAAGGCGTCCTAATTAATACGACGTTGTTGGAACGCAGTAAAAAAAAAATGCGGAAAGAATTGTTCTACAAGTTAAGAAAAGTGAGAGTTTTCCAGTGAATGTAAAAGTTTTACTTGAGCATGGAAGAATGACGTTGTAGCCCACGGCACATGCCGCATTTAAAGTTTTGCGCGTTAGATAGATATACTTGGTGACATTACAAAAAAAAATTCTTTTACACACGTCGACTATGGCAAATGCTACACCAAATACGTACAATATATACAGTTCACATTTAATTATATATATTTATTCCTAATTCAGTACGTAAAACATGCTTAGAGTCATGTTTTTGATAACAGTGATAAAACTTAGATTACATTTAGATTTTAGTTTATTGGCATACATGTTTAACGTCAGCGTACAAACAATTTCCAGAATATTTTATACCACATTGAATATTATGTATCATCGGATGAAAAATTTTATTATTTGGCCTGAACGAGATCAGCTGATTAAATCAATGCCAGAATGCTTTAAGGTAGCATTTGGCAACAAGAGTTCAGTAATAATCGATTTTTTCGAGATGAGAGTGAAAAAATCAAGTAGCCTTGAAGTACAATGTACTACATGGTCTACGTACAAACAACATAATACGGTAAAGGTACTAATAGGCATCACTCTTCCTGGATCAATATCATTTGTATCACATGGATATGGTGGCAGAATAAGCGATAAAGGTGTAACAGAGGATTGTGGGATTTTAAACAATCTCTTGTCAGAAGATTTTGTATTGGCAGATCGTGGCTTTTTAATAAAAGACTCCGTAAGACTACATATGGCCACAGTGATAACGCCTGCTTTTCTAAAAGGAAAACGGCAGCTCGATCCAAGGGATATAGAATCAACCAGGAATATAGCAAGCGTGAGGTAGTGCAAGTATATTGTTACAATAATTATCTTAATTATATCTTTTTTCAGAATACACGTCAAACGCGTTATTGGAGTCCTTCCTCAAAAAAATACAGTTCTTCAAGAAACGATGCCTATGTTCCTGGCGAAAAAGAAAACTGATGATGTTGCTGTGGTAGATCAGATATTAACAGTTTCTTGTGCACTCGTAAATTTATGCTCTCCTATAATTGTATAATTATGAAATAAATCTTATTAACAAAGTTAATCTAATTATTTTTACTTTAATAATAATAATAATGTCTACAAAATTATTAAAATTAGTTAATTAAGGATCTAAGGTTAATACTATCCACCACCATTTATTATATAATGTAAAATTATTTGATTATCTTTTTTTGCATGTGGCCAATTAATAAAAAGCAAAATTACAATATCACATAGCAAAAATTATTAAATAGTACCTATACCATAAGAAACATAAGGATATTTCGAAACTATGTAAGCTACATTAACAATCAATAAAGGTACACATGCTGTCTACACAACATAAAAGAATAATTAAGTATGAAAAATAATTTTTCTGTTGACCGCTTCTTAATTTCAATATTAATGAATTATTTTTCCTAAAAAAGGATGGATTAATAGAAGTCATTAATACACTGTTTTTTATTAATCCACTCTTTTTCAATAATTAACTGTTTTTGTGATTTTGATATTTTGCATGGAGGTTAGTTGTATTAATCAAATTTTTCACCACAAAAAAAGATTTTGCGGTCAACGAAAAAATTTTGTGTAATTGTAGGCATGCTGAATGGTACCATTTTATTCTACATTTTATGTCATAACATTTTACCATTTGTTCGCCGTCGTCTGGTTTCCTACAGTGACACCATAGCTGCAATCCATAATTAAAATAGGTACATAACATTGTAACATATAATTCACAAAAATACAAACTTCTTCATCATATGTGTCTATTACGATGTCACTGGAAATTGAACCTACACCTATAGCTCGCATGTCCATGGGGATGTTGTCTGAACTTGGACCAGCACTCGTAGATGGCATATCCATGGCGATGTCACTACAACTTGAATCCAAACCAGTGGTCATAGATGGCAGAACTAATGTTAGAATCTAGTAATTTCCAAGTTTTGTATTGGTTAACACTGTTGACATCTATCATATTGACATTAAACCGTTAACTTTATTTAAGCTAAACGACTCAATAAATCGGAGGCGTACTCAACATTGTGGTATGGCGCATTTCAAAACAGAATTAACAACACACACAAAAATAGAGACAATAGCAATAACAAAATAACAGAATTAACAAAATCAACAGCAATTTTCACACTTTGACTTGCACAATATCGCAAGATAGTCCGGTTACATTAGACGGACAACTGCAGCATCTGCCAAAAAAATCCAAGTGAGCTGAAATTTTGCATACACCTTTATTTTGACATTACAAATAATGTCTCAAAAGACCCCATCGATATCGCGCTTGCGTTTTGAGTTATTCCAGGTCAAATGTCACAGAAATAAGTTTTTCGCAAATATCTCGCTTTCTATGGGTCGTATGACTTTTTTAGTTATTACAAAAAATTAAGGCTAGGAAATTCTCTACAAAAAAGAGTATATAGCTTTTTTTACATACAACTAACAGTTCAGTAAATAACACACTATTAAGTTTTGCAGACGGGTTTTACTTCTTTTTACGATAAAGAAAGTATTGGATTCACCCCAAAAATTCGGAAATTGGGTTTTCAACAAATCTTCACGTTTTAGAGTCCCCTGAACCCAAAAACATGTTTTTGCTCATTGGTCTGTGTGTCCGTCCGTCGGTCTGTCTGTGAACAGGATAACTCATAAACGAAAAGAGGTATGGCGTTGAAACTTCATATATAAGTTTTTTGTACTATCTAAATGCGACAGCAAGCTTCTGAAGAAAATCGCATAACCGGTGTGTATTGATGTGAGATAAGTGAATTTTCAGTTGAATACCTCAAAAATTCAACTTGAAAATCACTCATCTCAATCAATCCACATTAAAAATGTAATAAAAATGTAAAGTTTAAAAAAACTCGTTGGAGCCGTTTTTGAAACACAAGAGTAAACATCATACTTCCGGTTATGCAATTTTCTTCAAAAGATAGCTGTCGCATTTAGATAGTATACAAAACTTATATATGAAGTTTCAACGCCATACCTTTTTTCATTTTTAGAGATATTCTGTTCGCAGACAGACAGACACACAGACAGACAGACCAATGAACAAAAACACGTTTTTTGAGTTCAGGGGTCTCTAAAACGTGAAGATCTATTGAAAATTCAATTTAGAATTTTTGGGGTGAATGCAATACTTCCTTTATCGTAAAAGGAAGTAAAACTCGTCTGCAAAACTTAACAGTGTGTTATTTACTGAATGGTTAGTTGTACGTAAAGCACCTGTATAATCTTTTTTGTAGAGAATTTCCTAGCCTTCATTTTTTGTAATAACTAAAAAAGTACGACCCATAGAAAGCGAGATATTTGCGAATAACGTATTTCTGTGACCTTTGACGTTGAATAACTCAAATCACAAGCGCCATATCGATGGAGACTTTTGAGACATTATTTGTAATGTCAAAGTGGTATGCAAAATCTCAGCTCACTTGGATTTTTTCGGCAGGCCGATCCTACTGTAGCTGGCCTAAGAGATTTTTGTAGGTATAGATTATAGTACAAAACGCCACCATAACGATGCAATAAGCGTACAATTGTGGGTTGAAGATACGAAAAGTCTATGTGACGAGTGTCCAGTATTGTTATAACGGATGGCCATAAATATCTGAGATCTCGGTAGCCATGGAATTAGCTACTTATAAATGTTGGGTTAGTACTATATTTCAATTACAATAAGTATTGGTACCTATGTAATGTAATAAAATGCAATAAGAGGAGGAGAATGTGCCCCGGATTCTGCAGTTTAGCCATTACTTATTGCAATCTGTAATAATTTTTGACAGATAGGAATTTTAGTTGTCATGACATTAATGACATTTAGTTTAGTTGTATTCATCGCTTTAATAAAGCGGTGTTGATTCCAAAGGTAATGTGATATCAGGTATTTATGGCCACCCGGTATAAAGAACAAGGTGTTGAAAGTGATTTAGGGCTTCTTGATATCAACGATTTTCCTTTGATAATAATGACGTCTTTTCAAATTCAACAGTTGCTACAATTTGGTTACAACAAAATAGAAGCAAATTAAAGACCTATCGAAATTTAATAAACCAACAATTGTTGAAGAAAAAAATATAATGGATGGTCTTTTGAATAAAACCAACACCTGGTTCTTTATATAACAATACTGGATACTCATCACCTAGATTTTTCAAATCTTCAACCCACAATTGTAAGCTTATTGCATAGTTATGGTGGCGTTTTGTACTATAATCTATACGAAAATCTCTTGCGATATTGTGCAAGTCTTTCTTCTATAAAAGTAGGATTTGTTGTTATTCCTCTTTCGTCAAGCCAGCATCACGAATATCATTTAATATGTGCTCAAAAGGTGCACCTTTGCCTAGAACACACAAAAAGTTTACAGAGCGATGACAGTTGTAATATTGTTTCTTACTGCCATCCGCCAGCAATTTAGATGAAGTGTGAAGTACATACGATGAAAAAGTGCGTCCTTCAATTTGGTCTTTCCGTGAAAATTATAAATGTAAACTTTAACCACACTTCCAAACATAAACGGCAAAGATCGGTTATGTCACCGATGGCATCGGCAGGTCGGCACCACTCGGGTCAGAATATGCAGGGTTGCCAGTCTGAATGCATGCCCGTTTAAAAAATGTACTTTTGTAGGAAACGGTTTCAAAATGTACCAGATTCGTAGAATTGTACCAGGTCTGGCAACGCTGCTAATATCAAGACCACGCCCAAAATGGTAACTGCACATAGACCACGCGCATAAATGTTTGACCTTGGGAATTTTCTGCTTTATTATAAGGGTATGATTTTCATATTCTTGAGTCTTCTAGCTTCTATGTACCATAAGTTGCCCACACTAATCGTGTTTTTTCTTCAATCTCTGCCGTTTTCGAAATAAGGCAGATGAAAACTTTTCTAAAAAAGTTTGTGAACCACAGATAAGATTGAATAAATGTAATAGTGCAATAGGCCAGAGAAGACTGTTTCTATTAATATCTCTATTAATGTCATGTTAACATTATATTTTTGAAAAATACCACAAAATGAATTTTACCAAAGCTGAGAGGTCTGATATGGTTTTAATCTCAACATTGTTGAAACTAAAAAATATTTCAAAAATATGACGTTAACATCACATTAATAACAATATCACAAAGAACAGGCTACTTTGGTTTTTAATTATTACATTTATTCAAGCTTACCTGCGCCTCTAAAACTTAAAAAAAAACTTATGTTTCTCGAAAACTAAAAGTTGTTGTAGAAGACATTATTGGACTAATAATGTTATTTTACCTGCCTGTTTTACTAGTTAAAATATTTGCACAACTATTAAAATCACCCTGTATACTAACTACATATTCTATTCTGTGATTGTAAACTTCTATATTTCCGTCTTCTACTTGGTTGGTCGTTATTCTGGTTCTAAATTTTGATCGTGAGACTTATTCTTCCTGATAGTTGCTCTAGCCCACACATCACTGATTCTTATTATCCCAGTCAGTTTTTAAGTACGTACTCCAAATTTTGTTTGAAACAGTTTTCTTCCTGCATCGCACTTCTTCTCATTGGCGAATTATATGATCACATCTGTATCTACTCGGCTATTCTGGTGTGCTTTTTCCACTGTTCATAACTGTTTATAATGCTATTGAAAGCTTTTGATAATTTATAAATACTAAGGTACAAGGATAAATAGTTTACAATAAAATTATTTTATTCGTTGGTATTCTCCATTGGCGTCCTTATGGTAAGTAGATGGTCTGACATCCTAGCCAAAACCCGCGTGTTCTATGGGCTGGTAATATTCCAGCTTGTTTTAAGTTTAGTAATTATTATTCTTGCCATTAGTTTGTATAACTTCGATAATAATGATATAGGGCGGCAGTTCTCTAGCCTACATTTTTTTGTATAGCAGTACTGTGAGTGAAGCTTTCCAATCATACAGACATTTATTAATCAATATGTTAATTATTGTGTCTCGTCTTTTTTGTACTAATTGGGTTTCAATTCCTTCCTTTCCTGGTGCCTTATTGTTCTTGATCATACTCGTATTCTTAAAGCTTCCAATATTATCTTCTTCTTCACTTATAATGCCATGATTAGTCAAAGTTATGTCGACTATTTTTGCGGTGGTGTCACGAATGTCCATTGCGCTTTGGTACGATAATCCCAAGCGCAATGGACATGAGTAGTGATACCACTGCAAAAATAATATACTTAACTTTGACTAAGAATGGTATTCGAGGGACTATTTAATGAACCAAACTACTTTTTCAAATTAGTTTTCTGTAAATCTAGCAACAAACTACGCAATTTCTATAGTAACAGAACACTAATATTGACTTTTTCTAATAAAAATCACATTTGTTTACAATAGTCACTTGAATACATCTAGGAAGATATATCCACTGATATTATTTTGATTGGTCAAGAAACGTCAGAATTCTGGATTTTCATTGGTCACTTTTTGGCAGATGACAGGTGAATTGAATAGTCAGATTTATTATTTTTTACTTTCATTTTTAATTAGGCTTCTATTTCTTGGAATATTTTTTGTTTTGGTTCATATAGATATTTGTAGAACTTTTCCACCATTTTTACGATTCTTTTCTATCATTGATTTTGCTCCTGTTGTCTTCAATTTCGTTTATTTGTACTCTTCCTATTGGTCTTGTATCGCTTTCCATATTACCTTTTATATATTTCTTTTGCTATCTAATTCATGTATCCACATATAGTGCAATATTTATCTAATTATTTTTATCAAGTCCCTTGTTTTCTGACTTAATTTCTCACTTTTTTTGTTCTTTATTGTTAGTACTGAGTTTTTTCATATTACTTTTTTTTAAATACTTTTCGATACTTCTTTATATTCTTCTATTTTCTTTCGTAGTTATTTTTGATCTATTACTAGGTGTTTTCTTATTATTGCCTTGGTGCTTTCTAGTCTCTCATTAATTACCGTTCCTGCACGTGCTATCCTATGTTTACTGACAGTATCGAATGTCACACAATTGTCTGTCTTTTGGTACACGATAGTATATGGTCTATTTCATTTTCTGTGACTGTATTCCAATATTTTCACTTTCTATTGGCCCTTTTTTGAAGAATGTATTGATTGCATAGAGTTTATGTCGTTTTCTCCCAGTATAAATGCATCTATTTCATCTTGGCGAATTTTTATTTTTTACATTTAGAAAATTAATTGAAAATAATATAAAACATATAGTAGAACATAAATTTGGAAAATCAAGCAGGTTTTACCAGTGGAAAATTTCGAATGAATAAAATTTTCCGTCTTCATCAAATAATCAAAAAGTACAAAAATAAAAATAAGAAAATACACCTCGCTTTAATAGATCTCGGAAAGACCTACGTCACAGTATCTAGAAACTTATTATGGTCATCAATTAAAATGATTATTGTTTCGTGCCGATATTAAGCAATCAGGAGGCTGGATTTAGTTAAGTTATCTTGTATAATTTCGAGAATACAAAATCGATTATAATAATAATCGCTTCACGGTCAGATCATTTAAACTGACAAACTGACACTCTTTTATTATTATGCAATAAGTTATCGACAAATAAAATACTGATCAACCATTCTTAACCAAGCTATTAAAAAACTCAAGAGCGGTACTGGTTGGTAAAGTAATTCGGTAAAGTTACGTAAGTTGATAATATCCAGCGAGGCCCCCTTACTGTAATCAGAAAGTAAAGTGGAATCGAACCACACCTTGATACTCTTAATCTTCTTCTTCTTGTTCTAGGTTTCGGACTTGTAATCTTGATCTTGTGACGAAGTCCAACTGTCCATCCACCTCTTTGACCATCTGCCTGGCAGTCAGTCTTAATCCATGCGGCCTTTGGTTCATTGCTCCCTTCACAATTCTATCGTCGTCCATTCTCTGTATATGCTCTCTCAATTGTCTTCCCCAGAGTATAATATCTTCCGCTTTGCAACTTTTTCTAATTGTTTCATTTCTTACTCTATCCCTTAGTGATTTTCCCGCTATGTTTCTTAATACTTCCATTTCATTCGTTTTTAATAGTTTTTTTTATTTTAGCTATATCAGCCTTGCTTCGGTTGCATACGTCATGATGGGACTTACGCAGGTTTTGTATATTCTGTATAAACTCTTAATCACAGGTGCATAATGCCGCCACAGCACATGAAATGAGCAGCAAACGTATTGGTAGGAGTCCAGCAGCCAACGAACGGCTCTGATAAAGTCAGAGTACAACATTATTCGAGAAGAAGTAAAGTTGCATTACCAAATCACCATCAAACAGAAAGCATCGCTATAGAAGAAAAATCTGAAAATGTCGCAAACCAAATCCACATAATTGTGAATGCAAAGGTGTTTCAAACTCAAATATGCACGGGGCACGCAGAAACCATCTAACTCCAACCGACTACTCAGCGAATCTTAACCATTTAAAAAATCGGAAAGCGATCAGTAGAAACTAATAAGTTGTGACCGACGGAAAATTTGTGGGCCTCCAATGAGCTGTTACGGCCGAGACGAAAATCACGGTGCGATAAATTTGAAAATACTATAGCAACTAGATTTAAACTTTGAGCCGTAACACCGAAAATGTCGATAAATGCAAATTAGAATAGGAATATACGTGCACTATTCAGTATCTTCTGTTTGCGGACGACTCAGGATGCAAATGGTACTGAGTCCATGCCCAGAATCCAATAGATCAACTGGCTAGTTGGGAACTAACAATTATCATAAACAAGGTTAAGTATGTGGCAATGGGATGATCACCAGTTGGCTTAACTCAGGATCACAACAACATAATTTTGTACATCATTTCAATATTTGGAATCTGTAAGCAAGAACTCGGCATCTTTAACTGCTTAGTGGATATTTATTTTATTTTTTTAATTTTGGTACTCAGCCAACAGCCGTTAGGCCAATTATAGGCGTCGCTGTACATTTTATTGGGACTTCCAACCCCACTAACGACTGTCTTGATGTTATTATGATATCCTGGACCAACTATTTCCGTGGTAGCCGTACCACGAGGCGCCTAGGGAAGCAGCCACGAAACTCCCATCCAAGTTGTGGCCAGAAAGAGCATTGCTTAACTCTACTGATCGTACGTGGACACTTGTTCAAGCTACACCACCAGGGACCTTTAAAACCCTTAAAACAAAAACAACGCAAGCAAAGATAAATAGAAGAAATAAATAGAATATTGTGCAGCAAAACAACCAAAAATACAGTGACGCTATAAGGGCGTTGCTTAAAAAACTGTGATTTTATTAGCAATTAAAATATTCACAACTACTCTATGAGCTAATTTTATGTATTTAAATAAAGGCATGGAAGAAGACACCCACTGGTGTCACATATAATTTAACGTGTTAGGTCCATCAACCACTTTCTTTTCAATCTTCTGATTTTAAGTTCCTCCGTCAAAGGATTGACTGCTAGATTCGGGTGTCTTTCTAGGACGTCGTGGTATTTTATGGTGTTTTCTTTAATCACGTGTGGCACATGCTCGTATAGCATGTTGAGGTCGTTGAGTAGTGTTTGATTTGACACGAACCATGGGGCATTGGATATCTGTCCAAGTGGTTTAGACTGGAAACTTTGGGTCACGTCAACAGTCGATTTAGCAGCGCATTCCCATGGTTGGCAGCCGTAGGTCTCTTATAAAGTAGTAATTTGTACTCCAGCGTAAGTATTGAATGTCTTCCAAGGAGCCAGTACATATCTCAAAGTTTTATGTCCATTTATTTTCGTTTCTTTTAGACATGGGTTTTCCAATTTAAGCGTCGATCTAGATGTAATCCTAAGTGTCGCTTTGTTTGCCTGAGGTATAGGTATGTTGCTGAGAGTTACCGGTTAACATATATAGAGTTTCGTCACGAAGGTAATATGCACGTATTTATCTTAATTTACAGATATCTTCCATTTTCTTAACCACAACAGACTAGTTAAGTATGCTTGGAGTAGCATCGATGCTGTAGCCAGGTTTGCACTGCACCAAAGTTATGCCGTGTCGTCTGCAAATGTCCCCAAGTTTCTTTGTGCTGTTATTGGTAAATAATAGGTGAATAATAAATACATTAGAGGTCCAAGAACACTCCCTTGAGGGACGCCAGCATTAATTTCTCTAATTGTGAATTCTCGTTGCCAAGTTTGGTTTGAAAGCAGCGGGCTGACAAATACGTACGTAACTGATGTGGTAACAGCATCTTTATTTTATAAAGCATACTTCTATGTCACAGTTTGTCAAATGCATTTCTCGCTTCCAAAAACACTTCATTACGATAGATTTTAGCGTCCAGTGCTTCATGTATTATATTTGTTAAAAATTTACATTGCTGTATTGTCGAGTGTTCATTTCGAAAGCCAAACTGGTGATTCGGTAACCACCAAACGGTGTACTAGTACTAGTGGTTTCACCGTAACCATTTTTTAATGAAACTGGGCCAACTATTCGTTTTGGTTAATCTCTGAAACTTCTTTGTGGCTTGAATTCATAATTAGTTAGTCTCTTCACTAATGTTCCAGTAGGAGAAACACTCAACATCATTAAACATAGGCTACAAATCGATAACACATTACATAGGCGAACAACATTAAACGTTGGTACCATTATGGAACTTTTGACACTATGCATTAAAACGACATACTTTCAACTAAACAATGAATTTTACCAACAAGATTTCGGGATGACAATGAGTTCACCTTTATCTCCCATTGTTAGTAACATTTTTATGGAAGACTTTGAACAACAACATGTCTACACATACACCAACAAATCAGTAGTTAGGTGGAGATATGTCGATGACGTTTTTGCAATTTGGCCTCATGATATGGATGAGGTGGACAAATTTCTTGAACATATTAACAGCAAAGAAACCTCCATCAAATTCACATTAGAAACAGAGCAAAACAATCAGTTACTCTTTCTTGATACACTAATCACACGGACAATAAATACTTTTGAAACATCAGTATACCGTAATAAAACCGATACTAATAGGTACTTACATTTTAATTCCAACCACCACAAAAACATAAAGACATGCGTTGTAAAAAGTATCTACGACAGAGCCAAAGTTGTTTGTTCTAATGATAACATTTTCAAAAAAGAGAAAGAATTTATTATTAATGTTTTACAAGATAATGGTTATCCAGAGACTCTTGTTCGGAAAATTGTCAATACACGAAGCAATGCCACACACATACAAAGGAATGGCACTCAAAAATATGATACTCTAACTATACCATATATTCCAGGCATATCTGACAAAATTAGACGAATTGGAAATAGATTCAATGTTAGGACGGTATTTAAAACGATGAATACCTTACGGTCAGTTCTTACAAAACTGAACCGTTCAACGAAGAACAACATTCAAGGAATTGTATATACAGTATTCCCTGTGAATGCGGGAAATATTATATCGGTGAAACATCCAGACCTTTAGCAGTTAGAGTTAAAGAACTGTAATAGTATTTCATTTCCTGTTAAATTTGAAAACCTTGGTCGAGTTACCCTCTTTCACAGAGCCGGCCCTGCCTTAAAACCGACCCTGTAATTTAAAGTCGCAAGTTCGAATTCATTCGAAATAGGCTCTGAGATGCAAGCGATTGCTGAAAATTACCTTCGTAAGCAGTCCAGTGCTACGCCTGACAGCCTTATCTATTTCGCAACCTCGGGCGCCTTCGGCTTAAACTTCCTGGAATGCATATGCGCCCAACGCGTTCTAAATAATTCTCCTCTTTGTTCCATGTAACGAAGAAATTGGGTTTTCCAAGGCTATTCTTGATATGCAATAACTTATGCTTTGCCCGTCGGGGAATTTCGGTAGTAATTTGACACCCTGGGATTCGCTGCCTTAACAAAAACCTTTTCTCGAATGTTCGAGGCCCCGCTTGCTTAATTGAGCTTACGCGGTGGCATTTCTGTTGTTTCACAATGCTGTAAGAAATGATGCAATCCTGAAAAGGGAGATCCCCGTTAACCGGTAGTAAGAGAGAGTCGATTGCATGACGACGATGGGGGTGCGGAGGTCGCGTTCTTCACGCTCGAATTAAAATTCGGGAGTGTTGCTAAAACCTTTGAAGTTAACAGGTCATCTTAGCAACGAGCCCTCCCGCGGGACGTTGTGTGTTCGGCGGACGTATTTTTTTCGGGCGGCGTCTTAATGTTTGTTTAACTCAACCCAAGAGTCGGGAACGGAGTTATTTTGCACATGGTTGCACATCTAGTACAAGACGCCCTATGAAGCCCACGTAGTTTTCCCATAGTGAGTGTTTCCCATAGTGAGTGGGAAAACGTCTGCATTTTGCAAATTTTGCTACGTTCAGCCGATCTCGAGTTTTCTTTCGTTCCCGGGGGGGGGGGGACCGCATTCATTGTGAATTTCCTCTGCCCTCTTTTGGACCGCTGTCTACCGTTCCACAACCCTTGGGTCTACCTTGTTCTACACTGCAGGAAGCAATCACCACTCCCAGCGTCCTTTGCAGCATCACCGAGGCTTGGATTTCCCATAGTCTACCATGCCTGGGCTAAGGTAAAATTGTACATTGTTAACTATTTCTGTTACGCTTATCCAGTGCCGGGTGTGTTATTATTATTTGTTGTTGCGCAGTGTGCGGAGTAACGAACATTGCGTACGTCTTTGTATTTTAATTATGTCAGTTGATCATTGAAGGCGGAAGCTTTACTCCTGCCAATATTTTAGTTGTTTATTCTTTGTAACTCTGTTTAGACTAAGTTAGTTCTTGCGTGGGATCCCCTTTTGACCTCAGCTAGGGTGTCACCTTTTTGATAGCCGACTTGTGGCTTGATGTATTAAAATTTAAATGATTAAATTTCATTATTGGCTAAATTAATTATTGGTTTGATTTAAATGTGTGAACCTATTGAGTCTTCAACTAAAGACGGCTTTAGCCGAGTGTAATTTCATGTAAAGACCAGAGCATGCGATAGAACGCGTAAGCCCTTAAGATCAGGGGTGTTTTGTATTTTGTTATTAGCTTCCAGAGCGGTGGCCATCGAAGGTAAGTGACTTCGATTTTTGTGGCCACCCTACGTTTGCATCCGGCGTCGGTGCAGCTGACGAGTGACGCTGGAGTGGTGTAAAGCAACCTGGAGGACTTCTTCATAGCTACGTGGTATTTCTTGTTTTCGCTGCGTTAGCAATTCTCTGTTTAAAAACAAGTGGAGCTCCGAGCATTTTCCCCATTTATGAATTGAATTGTTAGGGATTAGAATAGGATAACTCCTGTCGCCTTCCCGAGTAAGCTAGTTGAGGGTAACAGAAGCCGAGCATCTGCTTCGAGACATTTTTAGATCTGTGTCCTTTAGGAAACCGGCAAACCCTTCTAAACCTAACCCGCTCTTTGACGTTGAATACATGCAATGTCGATTCATTAAGATTATACCGTAACAGAACATAAAAATATGATAAAAACCTATCAATTCGATAAGTCTAAGCTGGCAGAACATGCTTGGGATGAAACCCATAAAATACAATGGCACAACACAAAGATCTTGTCTAAAGAATCGATGTCAACTAGGCGAAAAATTAAGGAAAACGCATATATTTTACTTAACGAAGAAAAATGCGTGTCGTCTTTCTCAATATTTTTAGACAATACTTGGCTATCGATTCTTAAAGATGAGATCAAGTAGGTATAGATATCAACAAACGTCAATGTCAAACAATTTATTAGAGGTTGGTCGTTTTTCCTTCCAGTGAAAAAAGCTAAGTTTCTTGTTCTTTTTAATTGTTATTCGTTGATAACGAGGGCAGATTGTCCCTCGAAACGTTCGTTATTAATATTTTCGTTATTTAATATTTTAAATTTGCAGAGTGGCGAAATACCCAAATAAGAATATGAACTATTCGTTTTCAAAAAACAACACAAAAAAACATCAACCCTTTTATGAACCGCCGCGCCGCTGTCTTTCCTATGCGTTCTATTATTATTAATATGTAGTATAATATTGTTTTTCTTAAATAACCTGGACTCTTCCTAAGTTTATAAACTTTGTAATTACCTCGTAATTTAACTACTTGTATGAGAAAACGATATTCGATTTTATCATTTAGTTTTTGCTAGCGAATCAGGTGGAACATTTCGCACCATATACAGCCTACATACATCTTTAGTAATGTAAATGCTAATCACGGTTCGAAATGTTAGAATGCAACAATAAGAATTTAATAGGAATAATAAGTCCTTTACTGAAATATTATGCTTTACAGTCTTGATTACCTAAACACTAAGAATCAAAATTAAAATTACAAGTATTCGCTTTTTTTCATTTTATTTTATTATATCTCTTTGCCATTATTTTGTATTATTAATTGAGAATTTAATGTTAACAAATTTTATGCCACTGGAGTTTAGAGTTTAATAATCAGATTGAATTTACGTTGGGTGAATATATTTTAAGTAGTCATACGGCAACTTTTTCTGTGTCGTACTTTTTGCCATGCAATAATATAAAAATAATCAAGTTCGAGTGTAATTAAAATTGAATTTATTTATATGCATATATTAAATAATAATAATAATATTGTGTTCTTCAAACGAAAATTCCCAGTGAGTAGGACAGTATATACCTGCTGTTTTAACAGCTGTGTATATTTGGTTGCCTATAATGTTGCACCATGTCCTGCTTTTATATAGCAGTTGATTAGAAAATGTGCAGATATTTTTAGCATCAAACAAATAATGTTGTTAACAGCGTTATTAAAACACTAAGATAGTTTATATTTTGATGTTCAAATTATACTCTCCGCATCGACTTCTGTTTAAATGAGCCAGCAGTAGATTTGATACTTATACCGGATTTCGTTAAATTTTAAATTGAGAAATCTCTTCTTTTTCCAGAGCATCTTTCCTATAAAGGTCTACATATACTGCCGTAGATAATATGTTAAAAATAAAATATTTTAGAGCAAATTCCTATAAATAGATCCGCTTCAACTACCTTAATGTTAGCCATCTGTTACTGAACAGTGTGTTTCAAAAACAAGGTGACAAACTTAGGAAGGTTATAGTGGAGGTTGAATCATAAAATTCTTTCATATAAACTTTGACATTTAAATTCCTACCAGCCGAGTTACACCGCCCTAAAGAGGGTGGTCATATTAGAACTTTAGAATTAGATTTATTTATTAATATCAGTGTTACAGATATTAGTAATATTATTATCATTACCATAAAAGCGGGGCTCTCTTTCGTTGTATCTTTGTTCGCTATCTCCTCCGAAGATACTAGACGATTAAATTGTATGATAGCATAAAATTTTGCAAATTTTTAGACTTAGATCGTAGGCCGGCTTTTATTTTCAAAAAAGTACGAAAAAGGAAAGTAGAATTAAATTACGATCGGTTGAAACAGCTGATCTAGTACTTCACAATAAACTCTTCAGCGCCGATTTCAACGTAAAATTTAAAAGAACAATAAATTAAATCGTGTAATTTCAATGTTCAACTATCAACATTTTTGTATGTATAATTGGTAAGGTTGTATGTGTTTTTCATTGTGACATGTAGCACCCTTTCCTGAAAGAAATCTTTCTCTACCTACAAATTACTTCTACTTAGAATAAGATACAATATGCATTTGGTCACATAAGCGTTGCTTGCGAGTGAGCACGGAAAAAGAATAACCAAAAAAAAAAAACAGAACCAAAATGAATTAACTAATTATTAAGTAGTTACAGCATCAAAAGGCTAAAGATAGGTAAGAGTAATAATCCAATCCCATTCTTCTTATCCAATTTTTAATTTTTAATTTAAATAGGTTCAGTGAACTACATACTGATACCAACCGGAATATAGTTGTACAATTTAGGGCATAAGTATAAGGCGAGTTTTTGTGAATACGTTTTAAATAGAAATTAGAAGCATTAGATTACTATTATTTCTTGTCGTGCCCATGGAGAAAAGTTTGAAATTGCTGTTTATATTTGTATGAGAATAATACTAATGTCTTTATGTAAAGCTGTCTAACCGACAATATATACTGAGTATAATTGATCAGTGTAGTAGGTATACTCGTTAGCAACCCCGCCCCAGCCTATAATGCCATACTGAATTAGTGATTGAACAATAGCAAGATAAAATCTTTTTATTGTATTTATTTCACTAATATGTTTGAGCAGTTTCAATTTGTATATGCGATAGTTTTCCTAATTCTAATTACTAATTCATCAATATATGGTTTCCAACCTAAATTGGAGTCAATAATAAATAATTCCTAGGTATTTTACCTGTTTCGTTAAAGCTATGGCTTGAGTACATTCACAATTCAATTTGTTTTGGTTCAAACACCTTACTGAGTGTATATTGATTTTAGTTAGAAGTTGCTCCCTTAAGTTTGTTAGCGAGAAGCAAATTAATTTAGTTTTAGATAAATTTAGTGACAATAAATCAGTCCAACTGGTTTTTCACCACTGCCATATCATGCTCCACCATCCATATGTAGTTTATACAAGTAATATTATATTCTTATATGGTGTTAATGCAAAAAAATCTGTAAAGGCTTTTACTCCGAACTTCCTTCGCAACTGGACGTTGTGATACTAAACAATTTTAAAAATCAAGGGAAACTAGGAGTAAACATATATAGATCCGGCTTCTACCCTTGAAAACAAAGGGCATGATTTGGACGCGACATATAAAGTGGGAGCATCTTAAATATAATTTTATTTATTTTTGCTTCAACTTAGAAATAGATAAAAGTAGATAATCATTTGCACACAGTTCAAACTTTACAATTACGAAAATCGGATCCAATGGATACAGGGTAAATGTGAAAAGAGTCAAAGAGAGCCAACAATAAGTGCGTTCTGTTTAATACCGCTACTCGTCGAACAGACACAATAGCTCCTTCATAAGCGCGTGCGATACACGGGTGCAGTTGAAATCGCATTCGCAGGCGTTGTAGTTCTAATTCCATCACCGATAATGTTTTGTTTTATTTGAAAGTTGATGTAATTCGCATTACCAAGTGTTTCGTTTTATTATTTCAATATTATTAGGGACGGTAGGATATTTTATCCCAAGTTTTCTTTTATTTTTATTTCTCTCGTCTGAAAGTCGAAGGAAGTATTGTAATCACGAAAAAATCACCTTCCAAGATATCTTCAGATCTTCACGTTTCAGGGTCCCCAGATGACGAAAAACAGGTTTTTTTAACTCCGTCTGTCTGTCTGTCTGTCTGCCTGTCTGTTGGCGGTATAACTCAAAAACTATTTGTCAGAGAAAGATGATATTTTGCATACATGCATACCTGGAATGCAACCGGGAAAATTTCAGACAAATATATACAAGGTGAGCATAGGCCAGGCCAGGCTTTACACTTGATGAAAATAGGACTCAACAGATACAGGATAATGTCACAAAACAGTCGAAACGTTTCAGCAATAAGACCGTTCTGTTCAAGAGAGGCGCGCGGCGCACTCGTTCCAATGTCTCGATGGCGCAGACGATAAGTCGATGTGGTTACAATCTGCTGCTCAGATGCGGCGGAGTTCAAATCCTCCCAGCGGACTACATTTTTTTATTTGAAAATGTATTTAATGTATTACAAAGGTGAAGATATTTTTACACCTAACTTAATTTGATTTTTAACCTTATTTAGTGTCACAATGTGCACGAGGGAAGTTGTGGGTAAAGCCTTTTAAAGATTTTTTAAAATTGTGTAGTGTCACAACGACTACTTGCTAGCGCTGTTCTGAGTAAAGCTCTTTACAGATTTTTTTTTATTTCAAGCTGAAATTTGTCACCATTCAGAGATTTTATTGCAACTGTAATTTTGATAAAACGTAGCAAACGTGATTTTATGCACGAAAATTATCCCTATTTCTAGAATTATAAGAATGAAAATCCTTCACACTAAAACTTTTCTGCTTTCCAAATGAAAACAAATCACAAATAGAAACACCTTGAAATGTTATAATGCCTAACGCAATCAAAGCGCGCTTGCAGTAATCCCAGCAAGGGATACCAGCAACTATTCTGACAGCTTTACTCTGTAGAGCAAATACGCGATGTGGGTCACTGAAGACTAAACTAAAGCTAAAATTACATACGATGGATGACTGTAGAGTAGAGCGAAATAAACAGTTCTCAGAACCTATGGTAAAACACAGTATGTTAAGTTGCGCAAAACATAAATGCTTTTATCGCATTTCATTTGGAAATGTGCTACAGTTCTTCATTCAAAATCGATAATAAATGTGGTACTTTTTTATTATTAGCAACACTTTTATCCTTAGCAACGGCGATCCGTTTCACATTTGGCAATACTGAAGTGTGATGTTGGTGACACTGTACGTCTATGTCAAATTCGAGGTTAGTAGATTAGGTTTTGCGTCAGTTTTGACATAGATTGACGCAAAACCTAACCTGCTAACCTCCTACTGCCCCCTACTGCCAAACGCATAACATCAACTGTAGCTGCTTATTGTGCTTTAGTACATAGGAATGGGTTATGCTAATCTTGGTTATCTATGTTTTGACAGTTAGTGTCACTTGTATGTAAAAATTTAATATTTTACATTCCTTATGAAATGCGATAAAATAGTATACTCCACACGTTAGAAAAGTAGGTTGTCCAAATTTATAAATATCATAAATCTGGTTTCAATGGTCTGCATACACAAAATATATGCATCTAGTGCATAATTAGCGTTTATGGCATTTGTTATGTTAGAGCCCGCGGCTACGTCTTTTCGGATGTAATTTTTACGCCACGGGCCATAAACGCCTTCTTACACCCTTGGTACATAAACAACTATTAGTTAATTCATTTGCTACAAAATCATAGTCCAAATGTCAGTTTAATTAACTATCCAAACCCACCCGAAGCTCCCTGCTGAATCTATCAAATTTTGTTTCCGTAAATTGAAAACCGTTTTAGACTTATGAAGTTTAAGAAAGTAGCCTGTGTAAAGGTGTGGGCCCAGGTGAAGGAAAAGCTTTGGGGGTGAAGCTCAGTATAAAGTAGTGGTGGATGTTTTTGGTAAGTTAAACTCCGATAGAGAAAAACTAATAATATGAGTGTCGATTAAACAAGAGATTGATATTCGCCGCAGAATGCTAGGCAACACAGCCAGCACTACAGAGTACGGCGGGTAGAAGAACGAAAGGCGCACAACATACTAATATGTGTATTGGAACTGTTTGGGGATGCAGTTATGTGAGGTCCGAACACAATTTAAAAGTATTAAACGACCTAGCCCTGAAACGGCAAGTTAAAATACAGAAAACAAGACTGGACATGCAGGAGAATGTAATAAGGCTGAAAATAATATTTCTTGGCGTTGCAGTTACAGAAGGTGGAGAAAAATTGTACAGAGTTAGGACCAGAACTGGGATGTAATCGATTACAAATGTAATCAATTACAATAATTAATTACATTTTAAGTAATTAGTAATTGTAGTTGATTACTTTTTGCTAAACAATAATTTGTAATTGTAATCAAGTGTATTTTTGAAATGTAATTGTAATTAGTATTCATTTACAGAAGCATTCGTAATTATATCACAGGTTAATGAAATATTATTATAAAATATATTCAACTACAATGCTAAAGAAATGCAATTACAAGTACAAATGCGGCTCATGCTTGAATCTGCATCGTGACGTGAGACTTGTTTTACATACTTACTATTTGCATGAGTTTGTAGTTATCATTCAGATTTTAGGAGAATAGTAGTTTCGTGATCTAGTAGTTGGTCTACGATAGAACCATAGTATACCGTTTTCTTTTGCTTCAACAGAATTTCTTCTAAAACAAAATTTCTGAAACAAGTCAACCTGCCCACAATTAACATAATTATAGTAGGTTGTTCAAGTCTTTGGCTGGATCAGCAGTTTTGGCTTCAGTTGTAAAAGTATGTCAAAATGTTAAATTCCTTTTAGGCGGTGAATGTAGTTTCGAAGAAGAATATAAATTCATAAGAATTTTTTTTAGATGGTGACCCCGAATACAAGGCAGGTAAAAATAAGAAAAATAATTTACAAAATTGTTTCGTCAATCTGCCAGACGGTCGTTTGTTAATATTTATTTTTGATTGAATTGTAAATAGTAATTGTAATCGAAATAGAAGTAAAATCGATTACAAATGTAATTGATTACATTTTTATATTTTATGCAAGTAATTGTAATCGGTAATCTATTACTTTTTGACGCAAGTAATTGTAATCAGTAATCGATTACTTTTTCCTCGTAATCATCTCAGCTCTCGTTGGGACGGTAAACAATGGGGTTTAGTAGCAATGATTAGATAGAAAAAGAGATTATAAGATTGGATAAACATATGGAACAGAGAAACTGAAAAATACTAGTAGAGACGTTAGGCTGAAGTAAAAAATGGAAGTTCTAAGAACTACAATCAACCTTAAAGGAGCGGAAATATGGATTTCAGAAGATCATCCAAAAATAGTACGAGAATAACGCACAAGTAAGATACATTAAGGTTTAGACTGATGGAAAACAATATACACTTGAAGAATTGGAAATGTGGCGAACTATAGCAGAAGCCTGAGAAGCCCGGGCTTCTAGCCTAAAATTTCAGGGGGCACCAAAAGGGAGCCATCGACAAACAATTATTTCAACTTTGTCATAAAATATTACTTTTTAGGCATGTACCTGATGGGCAAATTACGATGTTTTCATAGGAAAACTCGATAATTATAGGAGATATTGAAAAATAGACCCCCCCCCCCCGCCTCGACCACTTATTTCGAGAAATACTTAATTCTGGAAACCAAACATGCCTATCGTCTTTTGCTTTTTACATTCTTAGGGAAAAGACTGCAGCGGCGTAGTCAATTAAACAAAGCGAAATTGGCTGCTCATGTAGCTCTTGCATGTTATTCGGATTTGTCGTTTTTCCGCTTGGTTGCTCACGTGAAACTTGTTTATGGATGGATTGGTTTTGCAGAGCTATCATCCATGTATTACTAAGGCGATAGCCGTCTTCTCGATTGAAATTATTTGGATTTTTAATAATTTCTAGGGATTCCCGAATAACACGAGGGAAGTATTTTTTAGTTCTGGCTAGTATGTTTACGGAGTCGTAATTTATTCTGTGGTTCCCTGGTCCTAATAAGTGTTCTGCGATGGCTGATTTTTGTATGTTTCAAAATCTTGTGTGGCTCTGGTGTTCTTTTATTCGACATTGGATGCTTCTATCCATAAACAAGTTTCACGTGAGCAACCAAGCGGAAAAACGACAAATCCGAATAACATGCAAGATCTACATGAGCAGCCAATCGTAACGACTCCTGATTTCAAAAATATACCATATGTTACCCTTACCTTATACCGTTTTTGAGTTATTAAACGTCAAATATCTTAGTTAAACTAGTTAACATTATTAAATATAACAAAGTTTTATTCAGCAAATTTAAATATAAATAAATGATAACTAATTTTTATTATTTCATTAAAGAAATGTCACTTATCAAACAAAATAATTGCATTTTCATAGCTTACTTTAATAATTCCTATTTACAGTAACTAGTTTAACTAAGATATTCAACGTTTAATAACTCAAAAACGGTATAAGGTAAGGGTAACATATGGTATATTTTTGAAATCAGGAAAAAAAGGTAATAATATACAGGGTGTTCCATTTAAAAAAATATATTACTTTTTTGTATCCCCTTAATTATGCACGCCACTGTACTTTTGATAGCATTTTAACAAAATTCAGTTATAACCACATAACTTTTATTTAAAACTTTTTTTTCTATAGGCAATAATAACGATGATAAGGGGTGGGTAATTTATAATGAATAACCCTGTACATTGGTGAACAGGGATTCCATATCGAAACTGACCAACATGTCAAGGTCCGTTACTTCCAACTCAGCCAATATTTCCACGAAATGCTCAGAGTTCTTCACGTAGGATTCTGTTCTGCCTACTTATGGTTGTAATACGTTAGCGAAGTATCTGGCTAGTTCATACGTAGGAGATCCGCAGGTGCTAACAATTGGCCTGACTGGAACTTCTGGTTTGTGGATCTTCGGAAGTCCGTAAAGTCTGGGCGGTCTAGTATCGCTAGGCAGTAGTCGTCGATGTTCCGTCTCTGGTATTAATGAGCTTTTGATAGCTCCTCTAACCTGGTGTTCTATCCTCGACGTAGGGTCCTTCTTCAGTGTTACATACTGTTCATCGTTCAGTAGTGATTGAATTTTGTTCCGGTAGTCTTTTCTATTCATCACTACGGTGGCATTTCCTTTGTCAGCGCGTAGAACTACAATGTCTGGATTGTTTCGGATTTCCTTCAGAGCTTGTGTTTCGGCTCTGGTGAAGTTCCTCGTTGGTGGTTTAGCACGCTTTAATATACGACAGGTCTTGTGTCTTACTTCCTCGGCTTCCTCAACTGGGAGTTTGCGAATAGCACTTTCAATTTCAGCGATCACTTCTTCATTAGGTATGTGCGATGAAGTGATGGCAAAATTCAATCCTTTTGCCAAAATCGAGGTACAGTCCTTAGAGAGGGGTTGGTCCGAAAAATTAATTACCGTTTTCTTGATATCCAGTCCTGGTACAGGTGTGACTTTGGCTTGAAGCTTCTCGAACTTTTCAATATGTTTTTGGGTCGTATTGCTCATGTGGTGTTCTGAGTGAGCATAGCTGATACGATCCACTGTGTTCCAACGGTTTTCATCCAACATTTTTATTGAGCTCGAGATGTAGGTAGTAGAGCTCGGTAGATGTTCCTTGGAGTTCGTAATAATTACGGCGTACTCTTTCCCTAGTAAGAGCACTTTCGGTCCGGTCGATAATCCTTCGGGCAGCAGCAGTTTGGTGTTGTTGACTCCTTTGTCACGGCAGCGTTTCAAGAACGCCAACGATGCAAGGAGTTGACTCTTCTTCTTTCGTAACTTGTCCAGTTTCCTGGTCTTCTTGAATATGTCCTCCCCGTAGAGGCGTTTAATAGTCGAATGCAGGCTTTTACGGCCGTTGTCCATAATGATAGGTTCTTCCGGGTTATGTCGTGGTCGTCGATCTGAACTTGACGTTTCGCTGCTCATGCTTTCAGCTTTTTCAGAAGTTTTCTAAAGACTGATGTTGGTGCCTTTTCTCCTGGTTATATACCGAGGAGTCGTTACGATTGGCTGCTCATGTAGATCTTGCATGTTATTCGGATTTGTCGTTTTTCCGCTTGGTTGCTCACGTGAAACTTGTTTATGGATAGAAGCATCCAATGTCGAATAAAAGAACACCAGAGTCACACAAGATTTAGAAACATACAAAAATCAGCCATCGCAGAACACTTATTAGGACCAGGGAACCACAGAATAAATTACGACTCCGTAAACATACGAGCCAGAACTAAAAAATACTTCCCTCGTGTTATTCGGGAATCCCTACAAATTATTAAAAATCCAAATAATTTCAATCGAGAAGACGGCTATCGCCTTAGTAATACATGGAGGATAGCTCTGCAAAACCAATCCATCCATAAACAAGTTTCACGTGAGTAACCAAGCGGAAAAACGACAAATCCGAATAACATGCAAGATCTACATGAGCAGCCAATCGTAACGACTCCTCGGTATATAACCAGGAGAAAAGGCACCAACATCAGTCTTTAGAAAACTTCTGAAAAAGCTGAAAGCATGAGCAGCGAAACGTCAAGTTCAGATCGACGACCACGACATAACCCGGAAGAACCTATCATTATGGACAACGGCCGTAAAAGCCTGCATTCGACTATTAAACGCCTCTACGGGGAGGACATATTCAAGAAGACCAGGAAACTGGACAAGTTACGAAAGAAGAAGAGTCAACTCCTTGCATCGTTGGCGTTCTTGAAACGCTGCCGTGACAAAGGAGTCAAACCTAAATTTGTCAAGGTTCAACACCAAACTGCTGCTGCCCGAAGGATTATCGACCGGACCGAAAGTGCTCTTACTAGGGAAAGAGTACGCCGTAATTATTACGAACTCCAACGAACATCTACCGAGCTCTACTACCTACATCTCGAGCTCAGTAAAAATGTTGGATGAAAACCGTTGGAACAAAGTGGATCGTATCAGATATGCTCACTCACAACACCACATGAGCAATACGACCCAAAAACATATTGAAAAGTTCGAGAAGCTTCAAGCCAAAGTCACACCGGTACCAGGACTGGATATCAAGAAAACGGTAATTAATTTTTCGGACCAACCCCTCTCTAAGGACTGTACCTCGATTTTGGCAAACGGATTGAATTTTGCCATCACTTCATCCCACATACCTAATGAAGAAGTGATCGCTGAAATTGAAAGTGCTATTCGCAAACTCCCAGTTGAGGAAGCCGAGGAAGTAAGACACAAGACCTGTCGTATATTAAAGCGTGCTAAACCACCAACGAGGAACTTCACCAGAGCCGAAACACAAGCTCTGAAGGAAATCCGAAACAATCCAGACATTGTAGTTCTACGAGCTGACAAAGGAAATGCCACCGTAGTGATGAATAGAAAAGACTACCGGAACAAAATTCAATCACTACTGAACGATGAACAGTATGTAACACTGAAGAAGGACCCTACGTCGAGGATAGAACACCAGGTTAGAGGAGCTATCAAAAGCTCATTAATACCAGAGACGGAACATCGACGACTACTGCCTAGCGATACTAGACCGCCCAGACTTTACGGACTTCCGAAGATCCACAAACCAGAAGTTCCAGTCAGGCCAATTGTTAGCACCTGCGGATCTCCTACGTATGAACTAGCCAGATACCTCGCTAACGTATTACAACCATAAGTAGACAGAACAGAATCCTACGTGAAGAACTCTGAGCATTTCGTGGAAATATTGGCTGAGTTGGAAGTAACGGACCAGAACATGTTGGTCAGTTTCGATATGGAATCCCTGTTCACCAATGTACCAGTAGAAGATTCAGTAAATCTTATACAACAATGCTTCGTTCCTCAAGGGCTTCGAGAAGATATCCCAGAGTTAGTAAGGATGTGCCTCACGACGACCTACTTTCTTTGGGAAAGAATATACTACGAGCAAAAGGAAGGAGCCGCTATGGGATCCCCGTTATCTCCAGTCATCGCTAACATATTTATGGACGCCTTTGAAGATGAAGCTATTCAGTCCAGCCATCTCAAACCTAAATGCTGGTTCTGCTACGTCGACGACACTTTCGTTATATTTCCCCATAGAAAAGCAGCTCTTGAAGCTTTCATGGCACACTTAAGCAACCACCATGCCAAAATAAAATTTACTATGGAAACTGAAGAAAATGGACTCCTACCTTTCCTGGACGTGTTAGTGAAACGAACCGCTAATACCAGATTAAGCCATACAGTATATCGAAAGAAGACCGCTATCTGCATGCTTCGTCTCATCATCATCCCCAACAAAAGCGATCATTGATCAAGACTCTTATCCATCGGGCCAACGCTATCTGTGACGAGGACAATAAAAAGCCACAAGAATTGAGCCATGTGGAAGAAGCCTTAGTCAGGAATGGCTACAGTCGACGAGACATCAAGAAAGCGTGTCAATATACCATAAAACTGAAAGAACCTAAACCTAAACCGACTAATTACGCTTGCCTTCCTTTCATCGCCGGACTAACCGACAGAATAAGAAAGGTATTAGATAAAAAGAACATTGGAGTCCGCTAAGGTAAAATAAGAAAGGTCGAACAATTGATCCCCTCCAACAAAGATTCTTTGCCCAGACTACAGACAGAAGGCGTTTACCAGCTCCAATGTACCTGTGGCAAATATTACATCAGACAAACGGGAAGAAGCATCCAATGTCGAATAAAAGAACACCAGAGCCACACACGACTTAGAAACATACAAAAATCAGCCATCGATCAAAAATAAATGGGAAAAATTTAAAAATCATAGTAGAACTAATTTAATCGAAACTGGTTATAGTAGTTGCTCAAAATTTTTATCAACACATTTTATTGTTTATAAATTTATAGTATTATAATGTAAATAGATTAAAATTCCATTATAGTCTTAAACAAGAATGTCATCGAAAAACAAGAGTTTGGGAACTGTCAATTAAGTTTATGAGCTGTCAATTAGGCGTCCCGTCAATAAATAACAAGTATAATAATAACTAGAATACACTAATCACATATGAAAAAGTAGAAATAGTGCGTTTAGTTGGAAAAAAGAATTAATTTTTAGTAAAAATTTCAATTTGTCGTTCTGAGAAATTTTTGATAAAATTTAGCCTAATTTTTGCCTTTGATTTTTGACCGCAGTAAAAATTACTATTTTAAAGGGTAGTATAGTTGACAATAATTTGAAATATGTCAGAAAATAACTATGGAAAATACAGGGGTTTGACGACGAGAAGGGAAACACGCTGTATATTCTAGTTTTTGTACAATCTTTAAAAGACAATAAGATTATTGTTCTCAAACAGCGAACATTTTGGGAAAGTATTTATATGCATTTTTGTTTTATTTTTTTACCATAAAATCTTCCATTTTTATTGCTGGTAGTATTAAACGACACCCTGTATTTGAGATCCAATAAACTGTCAGAGATGAAGAGTTGGTTAAATTTGAGAAAATATTCAGCATTTCAAGCGCACCATTTTTGCTTCAGTTTCACTAAAGCGCGAAAGACCTGCCCCTTTTAAAAATTGAAATCATAACGAACGTTTAATAGTTATTTATGTATTAAGGGTATAATAAATAGATTATAGCACTAGGGAATGTTTAAAGATCGACACGAGTTAAGCACGTAGTACATACAACGTTTTATTTTATTTTGGTTCTCAAAATAGACAAAATACAGGGATTCAATACTTTGGCTACAGACTACTGCGTCATCCTTGTGCTGGTGCTGTAAATTTTTGGTGTGCTATGGTTTCTATGCACATTATTGGTGTTGTTATGAATAATATGTTGGTGACACTGTAAGTCTATGTTAAATTCAAGATTAGCAGGTTAGGTTTTGCGTCAGTTTTGACACAGACTGACGCAAAACCTAACCTACTAACCTCGAATTTGACATAGACTTACAGTCGCACCAACATATTATTCATAAAACAAATATTTCAAAGCCAAGCTTGGTTTCATTTTCATTTGCTCACATGTTATATTGTTGGTGCTTATTATACTGCCATAAATGCCATTTTATGCCTGTTATCGAGGGCCAATAAACGAGATTATGTTTCCATAATTACAACTTATCAAATATAGAAATTACCCATAATAACTAATATTTGTAAAAATATTTTGAGTACACATTAAAATGCTTGCGTGATTTCATAGTTTTCAAACTTCAGATATTGATTTTCACTACTACTGCTACTTGAAGGCAGAAGGCTATTCCAATTTTTCCGTTGCATTTCTTATTAATACACAGGCAATTAGATAACATTACAGAAATTAGTCATAACCTTTCATAAGTGGATTCGTTTAATGTCATGTCATAGCGTGATTGACTTCACCTTTTCGCTTTTCACCCGTCACGATACTAAAACACGAACAAAATCATTTATGCGTGCGAGCAGCTCGAAGATTCCAGCGTCAGCCCACGCTCTAACGGTTTTCTAAAGCAATCTAAATTTTTGAGGGCTGTACTTGTCCAGACGCTGCTTGCAAAAAATATATGGTCATCCTCTAAAAAGGCCTTGGGTAGGAAAGGGTTACGGCTATAAAACACGCCGCTTTCTATTTGGCCCGAAAAGGGTTAAGAGATTCCTTTCGCATGTTTTTACAATATGAACGCATTGACAGTTACCTGACCGAGCAGCTTTCTCCCTTTTGCAGCTTTTTGTTATTTTAATTGAAATTTGGCCCTCAGAATGCTGCTTTTAGGAAACTTATTAAAATGTTAATTGGAAATTGTACAAGCGAAACATCTTACTAGATGTTCTAAGGAAAGCTTCCGGGAGATTTATTATTCCAATTATACAAAAGTGGTAAAGAGCACATCCTTCAAGAGTTGTAAACGTCGGTCGTCGCCAAATTTTTGCAAGGGGTAAAAGAACTTTACAACCTGACGGCACATAAATATTCATAAACCTTTTTGAAATTATTTTAAAACTACTGTGGGCAGCCGGGCTGAAGGGCCTGATTTACAGCACTTGCAAATTTAATTCCGTAGCCATTACTTGCATCTGGTCTCGTCCTGGGTTTGCCCAGCAAGAGCTGGTTCGAAAATTGTTTGGTGCAGCGATAAAGTTATCACTTTCAAATAAAGAAACATTCGTGACCTATTCCAACAGAGTGTTTGTTAGCCGGCTGATACGCCGCGCACAAACATTTCCGCTGACTCTTTATCACTAACCCAACTTCTCGAAAAAAGCTTGGCCTAACTAAATAAAAGGAAGTCATAACGGATTTATTTTTCGTGAAAGAACGAGATTACAACTGGCAGATAACATTTCTAGTTCCAGACCTAGTCCTAGATCAGCGGTTCCCCAACCTTCTAATTGTTATAGAGATTGTATTCGAAGAAGAACAATACATCATAACGGGCAGCGGTTAAAAACCTGTGGCATTAAATAGAGCGATACTATTTTTAGAGCAAGGCCTTGATAATGTGTATTTCCACAACGTATATTAAATAAAAATAAAAATTATCCCTTAAAAATTAAAATCAAACACTACTCAGTAGGCGGTGGAACAGAGAATGTAATACCTAGAGTAATAGACTATAGCTATAGCCTAATGTTCCACAAACATAATACAAGATTTAAGCATTTAAGTGTTCTAAACTTCTTTTCAACTGGTAGTGACTACATAATGGCGAGAAGTAGCATTCTGATAAACACAACTAGAAAGAGTAACAAAATATAATAAGAAAACAGGAAAAATAAATGTTAGCCTACATAAACGCAGAAAAATTGCCGTAAAGAACGGTCAGAGAATTTACAGAATTTTCAACGGGAAATATAAGTATAGATAATACAAATAACAGATTCACGCAAAATATTAAAGAGGCAACATAAAAGTATACAGGGTGGCAAAAAGTAAAGCAATATGGCTACATTAATTTTGTAAAAAACAACCTATAATATTTTTAACATTTTTAGAATCGTCAGATGCTTTTACTTCCGGAGCGTAAAATTTTGGTAGGTTGCATAAGTACATTTTTAGAGAAAGGGCATCAAGTTTTTGACTTCAACAAAGATTATAACTGTTTATCAGCCCATATTTCTATATAAGGTGCACCGTCAAAAAACAACAAAACATAATACAAACTAAGTTAATTACTTATGAGCACGTTTGTATCTATAAAGAAATCTTAGGTGAAGCATTGTTATGTGATGCTGCTAACAGCTCTTAGTAAGAGTAGGTATATTATAATGACTTGAATTTTATGATAAATAATTTTAAAGTTAATTGATTTTCAACGAAAAGAAGACACAAAAATTAAAATCGACTTCTCGACCTCTTTAACAATAATGATTTAATTTATTGCAACCATTATACACGTCCTCGATGGATTTATTCATACACAGTAATTCTTCATAAAGGTCGGTCCTTGGTTTCTGAATTACAATTGATGCTTTCTGAATGACACTTGATGCAGTCTGAAAATCAATTAATGCTCTCTGAATTATGAGTTACACTTTCTGAAATACAATCTACACTCTCTGAATTACAAGTTACAAATCTGAATTACAATTTATACTTTCTGAATTACTAAATACTAATGTGAATTACAATTTACACTTTCTGAATTACAAGTTCCTGTTCTGAATTAGAATTACACTTTCTTAATTAAAATTTACTAATCTGAATTACAATTTACTAATCTGAATTATAATTTACGCTTTCAGAATTGCAATTTATTAATCTGAATTACAAGTTACACTTTTTAAATTACAATTTACTAAACTGAATTACAATTTACACTTTCTGAATCACAAGTTACTACTCTGAATTACAATTTACACTTTCTGAATTACAATTTACTAATATGAATTACAGTTTACGCTTTCTAAATTACAATCTATTAATCTGATTAACAATTTACAGTTTCTGAATTACAAGTTACTAATCTGAATTTCAATTTACACTTTCTGAATTAGAAGTTACTAATCTGAATTTCAATTTACACTGTCTGAATTACATATTACTAATTTGAATTACAATTTACACTTTCTGAATTATAAATTGCAAATTTGAATTACAGTTTACACTTTCCAAATTACACTTTATTAATCTGAATTACAATTTACTAATCTGAATTATAATTTACACTTTCTGAATTACAAGTTACTAATCTGAATTACAAGTTACTAATCTGAATTACAAGTTATACTTTCTGAATTAGAATTTACTAACTTGAATTACAATTTACACTTGCTGAATTACAAGTTACTAATTTGAATTACAATCACATTTTCTGAATAACAATTTACGCTTTCCGAGTTACAAATTACATTTTCTCAAATTCAATCTATACTTTCTGAAATACAATCAATACTTTCTGAATTACAATTTACGCTTTCTGAATTAGAATTTATTAATCGGATTTTCAATTTCGACTTTCAAAATTAGAATCTACTAATCTGAATTACAGTTTACACTTTCTGAATTCCAAGTCACTAACCTGAATTACAAGTTATACTTTCTAAATTACAATTTACTAACCTGGATTACAATCTACACTTTCTGAATACCAATGTACACCTGATTACAATTTTTAACATGAATTACAATTTATGCTTTCTGAATTGCAATTTATTAATCTGAATTATAAGATGCATTTTCTGAGTTACAGTTTACTTATCTGAGTTACAATTTACTTATCTGAATTATAATATACTAATCTAAATTACAATGTAAACTTCCTAAATTACAAGTTACTAATATGATTTACAATTTACAACTTCTGAATTACAAATTACTCATCTGAATTACAATTTACTCCTTCTGAATTACAAGTTACCAATTTGAATTACAATTACATTTTCTGAACTACAATTTACGCCTTCTGAATTACAATTTATTAATCGGAATTACAAGTTACACTTTCTGAAATACAATATATACTTTCTGAATTACAATTTACAATTTCTTAATTACGAGGTACTGATCTGAATTAAAATTTCCACTTTCTGAATTACGAGTTACTAATCTGAATTACAATTTACGCATTCTGAATCAGAAGTTACTAATCTGAATTCCAATTACATTTTTTGAATTACAATTTGCGCTTTATGAATTAGAATTTATAAATCTGATTTCCAATTTCAACTTTCTAAATTAGAAGTTACTAATCTCAATTACAATTTACACTTCGTGAATTACAAGCTACTAATCTGAATTAAAATTTACGCTTTCTCAATAACAAGTTAATAATCTGAATTTCAATTACATTTACTGAATTACAATTTACACTTTCTGAATTACAATTTATTAATCTGAATTAGAAGTTACACTTTCTCTATTACAATTTACTAATTTGAATTACAAGTGATACTTTCTGAATTAGAAGTTACTAATCTGAATTACAATTTACACTATCTGAAATACAAGTTACTAATCTGAATTACAATTTGCACTTTCTGGATTACAATTTATTAATCTGAATTACAAGTTATACTTTCTTAATTACAATTTACTAATCTGAATTACAATTTACACTTTCTGAATTACAAGTTACTAATCTGAATAACAATTTACACTTTCTGGATTACAATTTACTAACATGAATTACAATTTATGCTTTATGAATTACAATTTACACTTTATGAATTACAATTTACTAATCTGAATTACAATTTAATACCTGAATTATAATTTACACTTTCTTAATTAGAATTTAATAATCTGAATGACAATTTACACATGCTCAATTACAAGTGACTAATCTGAATTACAATTTACACTTTCTTAATTAGAATTTAATAATCTGAATGACAATTAACACATTCTCAATTACAAGTTACTAATCTGAATTACAATTTACAATTTCTGAATTATAAGTTACTAATCTGAATTACAATTTACACTTTATGAATTACAAGTTACTAATCTGAATTACAATTACCTTTTCTAAATTACAATATACCCTTGCTGAATTGCAATTTATTAATCTGAATTACAAGTTACACTTTCTGAATTACAATGTACTAGTCTGAATTACAATTTACACTTAAGGAATTGTAAGTTACAAATCTGAATTACAATTTACACCTTCTGAATTACAATTTACAAATGCAAATCACAATTTACGCTTTCTGAATTACAATACCTAATATACACATTCTGAATTTAACTTACTGATCTGAATTACAACTGATGCTATCTGAATTTCAATTAACATGTTCTGAATTGTAATTTACTTGTCTGAACTACAATTTACGCTTTCTGAATTACATTTTATTAATCTGAATTACAAGTTACACTTTCTGGATTACAATTCAAGAAGGAGCAGCAAAACCTTCTGAAGATTTTAAAAATGTAAACAATCAATTACAGTTTTACAAAATTAATGTTGCATGCTCTTTTGCCTACACAAGATGATATAAGAGAAACTCAGGAACAGATATAAGTATGTAAAGTACATTTTGTCTAGCAACTTTTATTTAAAACATTGTTTTTAAAATCGACAATAAAAAAGGTATAGCCATATTGCTTTACATTTCCTCGTCCTGTATGAGGCAAGAAGCGAGGAAAGTTGGATTTTTTTTCGGATAAAACAGCTACTAGATAAACGAGAAGATCTTATTAGAAAAGACAAAATAATATCATAGTATAGAATACTCAGTAATGAATAAAACAGTGAGAAAAATGGAAGAACGGGATATCAAAGAAGACCAAAGGCTACAAGCAGAAGATTATATAACAGAACAAATACTGGAAATTATTAAAAGAGAGTCAACACATCAAAGAGATAAATTATCAGTAATAATGTATTAAGGACAAATAATTTTGCCGGTAAAAATGTTTTACGAAAGTAGTTTGTTTTGGCAATGTCACAAGACAAACTAAGTTGATCAAATTCTCGAGCCGAAGGCGAAGGATTTTTTTCAAAGTTAGTTTGTCGAGGGGCATTTCCAAAAAACAACAAATCTTGAGTAAAATATTTTCCGAGCAAAATCATGAACTCGAAATACATTTTTTTCTCCAACTACACGAATAAGAAGTTATATTGTCGAATAATTTTGTATAAAAACTAAGTCATTTCGGGATGTTCACCAATTACCTTGGCAACCGTACACTTTTCGATTCATATTTGCACTAGTACAAAAATGGTAGCAGGATAGGGTATTACATGGTAAATTTTAAATAAAAAACAAACGCTTCGTCAATATTCGGCAATCGCCGTCGTTGCTGTTTAATTTCCCCGTATAATGATTGTTTATTTGCGCCATGACAGTTCTACAATATAACCTACAATGTTTGATTTTAAATAATAACTCATATTACCGAATTTATGAGTAGTTGGAGAAAAAATAGTATGTTTCATTCGTACAAAAAATGCGTTTTTGGGACGCGCAAGACTCGCGATCTGTCTTACTTGTCCCGAAATCATGCATTTTTTGTACTAATGAAACAAATAACTATTTTCGTACACTAGCATTGAAAGAGCTACTTTGCCGTACAATTTATTAATTAGAAAATAATACTTTGCGGTATTCGTAAGGCAAAGTAGCACTTTGCCGTACGAATTTTATTTTGCCGTACAAATACCGCAAAGTGTTTTCTAATTAATCAATTTTACGGCAAATTCAGATTAGGGGATACATTTATTATTCCGTTTTGTATGCTAGTGTACGAAAAAATATTGTACGAAACTCGTATAAAAGTGGCTTTTCCATACTCGTCTCGAATATCCGGACTCGGCCTAACGGCCTCTTGCGGAAACATCTCACTCGTACTGAAAAGCTCCACTTTCTATACTTGTAACGTAAATTACTATTGTGGACTATTTCCCAAATATTGATTCATTTTGACATTTCTAGTAATGCACAATGACAGTTTAAACGACATTTTTAGATATCACCTTGATTACAACAACATATTTGGTGGTTACCATGAATAGAAGAAAAGAAACTGATAAAATACCAAGGGAACATTTTGATTTTTTGTCACTATAAAATACGTGATTGGTGGAATTTTGGAAAATCATGGTATTTGATTGGATAGTAAGAGATGCGGGAAATAGTCAAACTAAAATAAAAAGATGGCATTACATAAATCGACAAAAAAGAACTATTACGAATTGTAAGACGATGCAAATGGTCAACTTGGAAGAAGTTCCTATCAGATATTGAAGGAGAAGAAGTGGAGAAAGCCCCAAAATAGATAAAGAATGATAAAGCGGCGGAGGAGAAGACCACATAGTACCACAAAATAATGTTGAAAGGAGATGAAGCAATACCGAAAGAAGAACTAAGAAAACTCTTGTATATAGTAAAATACAATAGCACTCCTAATATGTATATAAAAAGGGAAATTCAAAAGACCGTTTAAGTCATTGTTCCAAATGTATAAACTATTTGTGAGAATAATAACCAATATACTTTTAAAAAATCAAACTATATCAACACAAGAAACAAGCATTCTTCAGAAAAAAATGTCAGTACAATAGAACATCTTCATATAGTCAGAATGCTAATAGAAAAAAATAATTAATATAACACACCAGCAAAGCATTCGATATTCTAGACCTAGAATTTTAAGCGATTACGAAAGAAATGAGAAATGGGCGAAGTTATATGGATTTATAACAAGAATTAATACATGAAACCAATCAGAAGACGTGAAAATTTGAATTTTGAGCAATAGCAGTCGTTTTACACTGAATAAACATCAAAATGGTGTTTATCCAGCTCATGTTTAACATTAATAGATTAATTTTACAATATTGTTGATATCAGCAGTCAAGGTGATTGGTTATTTGCATTATTTCTTCAAGTACCATTCGACGTATTAATTTAGTGAAATTTGCAAGGTTAGCTCTCAAACATGTTACTTCGGTAAATTTTCCACTATGTGCCATGTGTTGAGGAAACCTTATAATTACTAAATGAAAAACTCTTATGGTATTATGTATGAATATAAAGCAATAAAGTAACTTTAACAGCAAGAATAAAAACTAGTAAAACTAAGACTGAAGGAAGAATGAGAGAGGAAGGTATTCTATTACCAAAACTTTTCACATTAGCACTGAAAGATGTTTGTAAGGAGGTGATGTAGGAAGAAAATGGAATACAGCATTAGGCTAAAAACTTAACAACTTACGCTTGGCAAGTTTCATAGTTATCTTGCGTAGGAGATTTACAAAGGCAAGCAAGGAAGATAGAAATAGAATTTGAGAAATACCTACGAAATTTATGATTATGACCAATAAATAAATCCAAAATCTTATGATGCTTGAAGCACGAGTAGTAGCACGAGAAAAGTCGTAGGTGCAAACATATATTTGAGAAAAATCGTTACTACGAGAAAAGAAAATCAAGAATTGGATGAAAAAATAGGCTGCGAGAAGCAGCGTACGGGTAACAAGCAAGATACCAGTAGAACAAAGAGCAATTAAACGAACAATTCCAGGAATAAATGGATTAAAATAGAAGACAATAAGAAGAACCGCATACCTGGAATGGAATTGGGTAAGGCACTAAACCAGAAATAACTGGAGTAGAAAAGTGACGTTGGAAATCTTGGAGAGAAAGAAGAAGCATTGGATGAGCGATGAATTAAAAAGAACAGCGGAAATAAACTAGTACCAAGCATAACGCTGAAAGCAAAATCGGAGAGGCCTATACCAAACAAGTAGAAAACAGCTGAGAAAGAAGAGGAGTCGATAAAGTGTGGAAACATAAAACAATGTGGAATATAATCAACAAAGTACTAGATTTAATCAGACAAGGCTCACTGCAGCAAATTGGAGAAAGATTTAAGAGCAAATTTTGATTTTTATTCGCTAAAAAATCTCTTTTCCGTGTAAACCGACTAACTGATTTATTTTTACTTCCTTTTACAATAAAGGAAGTATTGGATTCACCCCAAAAATTCGAAATTGAGTTTTCAACAGATCTTCACGTTTTAAAGTACCCTGATCCCAAAAAACATATTTTTTTTCATTGGTCTGTGTGTCTGTCTGTGTGTCTGTGTGTCTGTCTGTGAACAGAATATCTCAAAAACGAAAAGAGGTATGGCGTTGAAACTTCATATATAAGTTTTGTGTACTATGTAGATGAGACAGCAAGCTTTTGAAGAAAATCGCATTACCGGAAGTAGGTGTTTACTCTTGTAATTTTTCAGTTTTTTTCGATTTTTTCAAAAACGGCTTTAACGATTTTTTTTAAACTTTACATTTTTACTACATTTTTAATGTGTATTGATGTGAGATAGGTGATTTTCCAGTTGAATACTTCTAAAGTGGGTTTCTTTTGTTTATTTTCTATTTTTTTTATTAACTCCTGTTTTAAATGGAACACCCGGTATATTATTACATTTTTGAATTCACCTTAAAATTTTAGAGAAAATTTGTCGCTTCAACTAACGCTCTATTTTGTACCGTTTTTGTAGAACTTGTAATTTTTTAAAATTTTTGACAAATGGTTAAAAATTAAAAATGAAATTTTTGACTAATTATAAGAACACTGTAAAAGGAAGTTGTGTGAGTGTATCACACCAGATTTTTAGATTGATCGTTAAGCTTATCCTTATCACTTAATTTTTTTTTTTGTACCATCAGCCTATTTTTTAAAAGAAGGTGCGAACTTATTCTCTTAGATTGAAGATATTGTTATCTTTTCTTTAGAATTATCCACTAAGTAAACCAATTTGGTTAGAAATGAACCTGTAATTGATTTTTTTTTATATTCATCATCCAAGCAAATATATTTAATACTTTAGTATGTTTGACAATGAAGCAAAGATTGTTTATTCTAGAGGTTTTACTTTTATATTATATTAATTGCATTAATAACCTAACAGGGTATTATTCAATCCATACCTTATCAACTATAAATCATACAGTATGTCTAAACTACTTTGGAAGATTTGCTTTTTACAAATACAAAATATATGAATAGGTACTACGTACTAGATATGGCTCCAAGTGCTGTTCATCGGTAGTAAGTATTAAGCTTTTAGACATTTATAAGCTATCTCATAACACTAAAGCGTGTTCGTTTACTACCTGAGCTATGCCAATATTAGCATTAGTGATGGGCATAACCGGACAATTTTCATAACCGAATTATTTGCATTCGAATGATATTAATAACCGAATGATTATTTGAATAATCATTCGAATACATTTTTGCTCTCGATTCGTTTCGATTTCGCCGGTTTGCCGCTTACGCGGTTCAGCGGCATCTGCATCGGCATCGTAACTTGCAGATAGCAGAGGAACTCAGTTAATGGTTAATTATAATAATTGTATAAATGATTTTTATTTGATTTCTAAGGTGTTTGTGCAATAAGTAATTGTGGATATGAATGAAATATATCTGGATACATCTTTATTGTTTTCGATTGCTGGCGATTTATAATAATATAATAATAATTAATAATATATTGTTGTATTTGTATGAGTTTTACGACTCGCTATTCTGCATTAGCTCCATTACTCCATTCTTCCGATCTATAACCAAAACATAATATGTAGGTACATTATGTGTTATGTATTGGAAATTAAGAGGTATTTATTAGGAAGTGTAGAAAGAAAGAAATTTGCTGGACTGCTTGCTAAGAGCAATAAAAAACAGTGGTAAAACGTTTATGTTTACCGATCGGCCGGGTTAAAGGCGGCAAAAAATTGATTTATGTTCATATCATATGACGACGGATCGACCGCGAGCCTCAGCTGGCAAGGAAGCAAGGGAGAAAACTGTAGATCGAGACGCCCAAATGGTGTTTTCAATACAATCTGCCTTGCTTATGCGTATGAGTTATGAATGAAGTATTATTTACAGAATTTCGATCACTCGCAGGTCGCTGAGATACGACACGTAGTACGTATCACGATGAGGTTACTTTTCATTTGAATAAGCCCATCACTAATTAGCATCCACTCCAGATGCTTCGAGAAAAAGAACAGCGTTACTCTGCGAACACTCGAACAACGAATACCAGTCATAGTGAACAATGTTTTATTAAACTTGAGCATTCTTAGTCAATATGGGGAAGGAAGAAGCAAATGACATATCTTTGAGAAGCGCTGCCTTCATATAGTTGTAAGAGCTTGCTATATCACCGTAAAACTGCTTCTTGCTATTATGTAGGTATATACTAAAGATAAAACAATACTTTTTAAATTTTATAATAAAATAATACTTTTAATGTAGGTATAAATTTCATAACAAAATCTTTCTTTTTTGCATTGAAAATTAGAATGTTTAGAAGCTTTTTGTATACTGGTCTCGGTTCTTATGGTCGAGGCCGGTAGCACTTAACGACAGCCGTTGATAACGTCCAGTAGCACTTAACAACGCCTTTGATTCGTATTATACGTTTGGCAGCACTGAAGTATATTGTTGTTGGCACGGGCACTGTCAGTCGCTGTCAAATTCGATGTTAGCAGTATAGGTTTTTTGTCAGTCTGACACAAACTGACGCAAAATCTAACCTAAAATTTGACATAAACAGCGTCGCCAAGAATACACTTCAGTTCGTCAGTACTGCCTATGTAATAACTATTACAACCTTCTACGTTTCTTCTACTTTCTTGAGTTTTTAAAATATGAATGATCTATTATTTTTCGATTTGTATACAATTCAACTGAACAAATAACCAAAAGTGCATATTAAGAAAGAATGGAACATCTATCGACATTGTTGCAGCAAACGTGATATTATGGAGCTTTAGTTATTCAAATATAAAATTCCTTAGTGGCTCGGACTGTATGTAAAGCAATAGATTCTCGTCACCCATCTCTTACTTAACTGTACTAAAGCAAGTAAAGAAAAGCAAAAATCAATATATCTTTGAACGCTGTAAAAACAGTTCAAAGTAATTACTTGCTACCTGCTCATCTAGTGATAGACGAGCCACAGTTTGAGAACCGCTGCATTCTAAATTTAGAATTCCTACTTTCTGATAGCAGCTATAAATAGTATTTTACTATTATTGTTATTTTTGAGTGAATGTCGAATATACACCAGTGATATATAACTTTTTACAGGGAAAATGCTACGACTATTAGAAACAATTTTTTTATATGCCAGGCCTTTGCATATTTTCTGCACAATTGAATAAGAAATATTTGCAGTGTCACACGTTTAAATCAGGACTTTCATACATTAAGATTATATCAAATATTCCCATATAGACAGCGATTTAAGTTAAAATTTTACCGGCAAATTTCAGCGTAGTCGGCAGCGAAAATAAGCACTTTTCACTTCAAATTTTCTTACAACGCAATTAATATGTTTGAAACTATTAAATAACAAAATAAGACAAGCAATCTTCTTATCGAGTCTTCGTCACACCGTTAGGATGGAGCGGATTTAGGCAGACATGTCGATGATGTACCATTTCGGATTTAAAGTTTAGAAGAGATAGAAATTTGGAGCGGCATCTTTCGATAACTAAAAAAAAATCTTGCTCGGACCAAGATTCGAACTCGCGGCCTCAGGCTCGACAGTTTACGACTGTTGTCAATGTACCAATCTGACAGCGTAGTTAGGTGACCGCTTAGATTAGCTTAGTATATTTACTTATATTTCTGAACTTCACATTTCAAATACACGCTTTTAGCTTGTTATTCAAGGAATGTATGGCGATAATTTTAATTATAGTTATTATAGTTTGTGTTTTAATTGGTACTTTATTTTAATTTGTTAATTATAACTGAAAAAGTGTTCAATTTTTACTAGTAAATTGTCCACAATTTCAATTACTAAATATACTAATTTATTAGTTTTAACTGATAAACTATTATAATTTATCAAGTTTAACTACTAAATGGTTTTATTTGGTCAATATTAACTAGCAAATTGTTCCAACTCGTTTATGTTTAACTGGTAAATTGTTCTGTGTTGTCAATTCTAACTATTAAATTGTTCTAATTTGTCAAATTTAACAACCAAATTGTTGTTATAATTTTTAAATTTTATCTGGTAAGTTGTTATAATTTGTGAAAATTAACTGTATATTGTTTTATGTTGTCAATTGTAACTAGTAAATTGCTCTACTTCCTCAATTTTAGCTAGTAAATTGTTCTAACTTGTAAATTTTATTTCACAAACATATGGTCTGTGAATTTTAACTGCTAAATTGTTCGGGGCTGTCAACTTTAATTAGTAAATCGTTTCAATTTGTAAATTTTTACATGTTAATTTTTAAAATTTGTCAATTTTAGTGGTTACGTTATACTAATTTGTTAATTTTAACTGGTAAATTGTTCTAATTTGTAAATTGTACTTGACAAGCTGTATTATTATTTGTCGTATGGCGATCTACATAGCGCTTAATAACTAATTATAAAATATATAAATATAAGTATATAGGTGTATACAACAGACAGTCAATCTAATACTAATATTGTAAGTGATTAAAATTTATATTGTAAGTGATTAAATACAAGCTGTTATAGTGTGCCAATTTTAAATTATAATTTGTTCTAGGTTGTCAATTTTAACTAGTAAAGTGTTCTAAGTTGTCATCGTTAATTAGAAAATTGTTCCAATTTGTCAATTGTAAACTTATAATTTATCAATTTTAACTGGTAAATTGTTCTACTTTATATATTGCAACTTGTAAATAGTTTAATTTTAAATTTTTATCTGGAAATTCGTCTAAGCTGCCAATGTTGTCTGGTAAATTATTCTAGGTTGTACATTTTCTTGTTTCTTTGTTTTAATTTTCACATATATCTGGTAAACTGTTTTAATTTATCAATTGTAAGCGATTAAAGGTTCGAATTTATATATTTCTACTTGTAAATTATTATAATTTTTGAAAATCTGAAAATCGTTTAGTCTCTCAATTTTGAGTGGTAAATTAGTTTTCAATTACAAATGCTAAATTGTTTTAATTTTAATGTGTAATTGAGGCACTGTTATAACTTGTCAATTTTAACTGTCAAAAACATCTAAGTTGTTAATTTTAACTGAATAATTTTTTAATTACTAAAGTTGATTTGGAAATTCTTCATTTTTCTGTTTTGACTACGAATAGTATTCGAAGGACTAACCCCATTTCTCAAATTAAAAGACTCAATATTTAGTTACACATGTTAAACCACAATTGTGTAAACATCTTCAATAAATATTTTAATTTGATCAAAATAGCCACTTAGTACTAGTACAATATTGGTTGCAATTTGGTACTAGTACAATTTATTTTGGTTAGCTATGAAATGCAAAATTTGACGTTTTCATTGATCCATTTTTAACAGATGACAGGTAAACTGAATAGTCAATTGTATTTGGTAAACTGTTATGAATTTTCAATTTCATCTGCTAAATCCGTCAATTTAACTACTAAATTGTTTTAATTTGTTGATGTCTGTTTGAAAATTGTTTTCATTCTTAAACTTTAACTGCTCAATGGGTCTAATTCATGAAATTTGTCTGGTAAACTGCTATAATTTATCACTGTTTAAAAAATTGTGGTTATTTGTTAATTTTAACTGGGAAGTTGTTCTGATTTTTAAATTGTAACTGCAAAATTAATCTAATTTGTAATTTTTATCAGATAGTGTTATAATTTATCAGTCTATCAAATTGTGCTAATTTATTAATCTCATCCCATAAATTTACCAATTTTAGCTGGTAAGTTGTTGTCAATTATTTTTCAATGCTTATTATTTAACATGTGACTTATATTAAACTCGGATTCGATCTTATACTGCGGGCGGTCCTTCGCAATACGAACCACTGCACATTTTTGTAGTTATACTGCTCTCTCTCTCTAGCTTCTTAGTTCATATGTGCTATTAGAGCGAGTGCGAGGGCGCTTATCTTAGTTCAGCCGAATATTCTTACTTGGCTGTGGAACTCGGCAGAATAAGGTCGAATCCGAGTTTATCCTAAACGTAGAGTTTTTAACTTGTTTGAAAAAATCGGTAATTAGGCTGTTGGTTTGCTGCTTTTTAGTTGTTTTCCGTTGGATGTCACTTAATTTTCAATATATGCTAAAACTTAAATAAAGAATATCATAACTTGTAGGTATATTTATAGAAATGTCTTCAATAAACTATATTATTGTAAAGAATGCAACCAGAAATAAATAACCCATTTAGTAGCGTCATGATCAGCGACGGTTTCGACCTATATTAAAATGCAACTTTATATCAAAACCTGAAAATGACAAATCAAACAAAAACTCTAAAAGTTGGTGTTGTTGAGCATAAAATGTTCATTCTGTTCACAAATAACAGTTTCCCTATCTGCTACAATTGATGAGATCCTTGCTAATACAATGAAAATACTCACCTTGTATATCGAAAAAATTTTGTTACACGTTACAAAGAGAGAGAAACAACTTTTTTTTTTTAATTTATTATATTCTCATACATATAATTCTTATATTGTCAAACATTCCTTATTCATTAATAACATAAGCGTATTTTTAATAGTTTTTCTCTCGAGTTGGAAAAAATGTAGTCACTTTCCAGGCAATCAGTGTTCCTTTTTAATTTACTTCGCAGCCGCTAAACGAGAGCCAAACCTCTCCCTTAATTGCATTTATAGCGTATCATTACTTAAAAAGAAAGAACTTCGGCACACTCCATACATATTTTATGAAATAATCCCTACCTGAACAGAACTTAATTTACTGCAAACCAATACATCTGTCAAGCTCTAAATCTAAGAGTCCACCCCCGCAATGACTCATGGGCAGCCACGGGGTGAGAAGAACGTGCAGGGAAACGGGGATGCTGGGGTGAGATGTACAACCCTCGCATCTCGCAGCCATTTTAGATTTTATTACCGTTCGATACTAAAACATATCGGAGACTGTCATTCGATATTGGAGGGTGGCCGAGTTTGAGTTATATTACGATGGGGTTGCTTTTTTCTTTTGTTCGCGACTTAGAATAACACGTATATAAATCATATTGTTTTTTCCGAGTTTGGTTCTGAAATTACTTTTCTTTTTATTCGCTGTATGGCCTTTAATATTATTAGGAGACGAAACACCCGGCTGAAAAGGCTGTTTAGATATAAAAACGAGAATCTGCTGGAACTGCTCCAATACCCACCAGTGCAGTAGACATTTGTCAATATTTTTTTAACGAAATCGTCCTGTATTTGCACTGTTATCACATCAGTTGTGGATCTGTTTAACTCAAAAGCAAATAGCTCATAAAAACAAACAATTAGGAACATTTTCAAAGTTTAAAATGCAGATCACTGAACAAATGGGCTAATCTTAAGTCCACAAAAACTGAAAAGTGCTTTGGAAAGCAACGTTTTCAGCTATTTGTTTACAATGAGCAATTTACAACCAAGACTGACGTAGCTGTACTTTAAGCTTTTCTGAGAATATGCAAGCTAATTAAGTCAGATGATTGGTATTTTAGAAAATAACCACTGCAATCTAATTATGTTCCATGAACCCAATGGTTAATGCATGAATTTCCAGGTGACGCTCGTGTGCTCTATTTTACTACCTCGTTCAAAATTGTTTAGCGCTTTACATCACTTCCCTGTCGACGTAGTTCTACTTGTGAACTTGATGTCATTAATTTACCGATTGGACCGTACGTGATCCTTATATAAAGTACCAGCCAGCAGACAACAGTTCATTCCTGCAGATCGAAGGAATAGATCATGTAGACATCGTGGTTATATGAAAATCTGATACACGTGTGTGAATTAGATGATTTGCAAATAAATATAAAGTTAATTATTCCCGCGTAGATAACGATTCGTTTAAATTAGCCACTTGTTGCCTCCTGATGTCGAAGTTAGAGGTAAAAATTATCTTCAAATCAACATTGTAAAAAGTTGCTTGTTATCTAATTATTAACCAAAGGCTTCAATTAACTAGTATTTGGCTAGTTTCGGCACATGAATTTGATTTCCGATTAACCTACCATTTCAGTAAAAAACAAATAGAGTAAATTTGATTTATTGAAAACTGTGAAAAGAGTAGCAATTTTTGTTATTTATTATTTAAGAAGTTTTATATTATCTTGAATCTGCAATAAATGAGTTTCTAAGCTATCTTGTTGGTAACAGAATATTTTAACCTGTTCTACGGGATACTTTGCGATAGCGAAATGGTAATGGGCAAGTGAGGCAATCGTCATGTTCGTAATTATAACACGTCACCCAATACACCATTCTCAGTGGGATAAACGACTTGGTTTGAAATGAGTACAGGGACCTTGACCCATCAAGTCTCAGGCCAAACTTTTAAATGGAGTTCAGCGCCCCGAACTTTGTACAGCTTTCTTGGTATTCTTTCAGCAAGTATGGAGAATACCAAGTAAGATTGCACAGTACAATGTTAGTTGCTCTTACAAAATAATTGCTAACTATGTACGTATTGTAAAATTAAAAATATCGTTAAATATACATGTCGTAGGAATTAAAATTAATCATGTTTGTGCAATTAAATGAAAATATACACAACAATTATAATAAATAATAGGTATTTCATTTTTCCTAAAATATTCAATAACTTGATATGAGGCACAACAATTTATTATTTTTAGTTTTTAGCAACAATCAAATTACAATAAAATAAAATACGAAAGAGCGATCAATTATAAATGAACCAACTACAATGAGAATAAAATCCCTGCAAAGTTTAGAAACCTACAACTACAAGTTTGATATAGCCTTAATTTCGGTACAGGAATTTAGAAAACGTAATTCCAGAGCAAATACGTGAAGGCATTAATAAATTCTGGAATTTTTACTTAACAAAGAATGTCATACTAATGACAAAGAATTAGTTATTCTGATTCAAAATCACAAGTTCAACAGAATGCGTCTTAGCATTTTTTTTTATAAACCACTTAATCGTTTGAATGTGTTACGGTATTAAAAGGACTTTACGACACCCACCCAAGGTGAGCATCGCACCACGGAATCAGTCCTGAAAACCTGACACACTTGCCCTGAAATCGGTTCGAAATAGGCTAATAGGCCACGGCTGGAACGCTCAGGGAGTCGGGCGTGAGTCACACGATACGTTCTGGGCAAGCGCGTTGTGGCATAATATATACAGGGTATGTCGAAATTATGAGGGCGCCACCAAGCCTGTCTTAACGCAAAAGCATGCAAAAATACTCCGCCAATAAGATTACTCAAGAGTTGCAAGGTCAAATAACCATTTCGGGATTGCCTTAAGCAAGGATTGTGATTAGGTGTCAATCCGACCACGACTACGCAGCTGTCCCACTCACCTGCACGCTCACAGCTTCCTCGTTCCGTCGTACAATAATCCGTACAATAAAGGGGCGTCTATCTGTAACAGAACATGCACAAGCCGAAACAAACAATAGTTCCCTTAACTAACCAATCATATATTTCACTTCGGGTTACAATGGGGTAGCAGAATGCGTCGCCCTGTATCTAACCTTAATCTATAATTAAGGGCACCAGCTGGCACGCGCGCTCTAAACTTAACGACAGATGTTGAACATTAGTGAACAGCAATAATAGGTAGTAACGAGTAGGTACAAAGATACACGTTGCCTTATGCAAGGGCAGCGACGATTTACATTTGCCTTCACGGCATGAACAGTCTGCAAGTCTAAATGAATACACTAGCGTAGTAATGAGTAGGTACAAAGATACACGTTGCCTTATGCAAGGGCAGCGACGATTTACATTTGCCTTCACGGCATGAACTGTCTGCAGTCTGAATGAATACACTAGCGTAGTAATGAGTAGTAATGAGTAACACTCGCGTTCACAGCGGTAATCAGGTTAAAGGCACATACCTTAATGCGTGGGCGGCGAGGGAGCCTGGTACAGCTGAGTTGCGACGAGCTGCAATCGTAGGTGGTAGGTACCTTCGGTGTTACAACGGCGAAAGGGGGTGAATGCATAACCGCCTCAATGGCGACGGGAGACGCGTCAAGACGCGTACAACGGGACGACGAAAATAATGGGGGCCTCACTCGTTCTGCTGAACCAAATCCTCGTAGGTCGAGATGAAGGGGGCACGACCCCTCACTAATAGTAGCAGGAACTGGGCTCCAAAACACCCACGTTACGCCGAAGATCACTCGACAAATTTCGAATCACCACCATCACACACAAGCGCTCTCCGCCACGGGCTCTGGAAGACTCCCTTCAAGGCGAAAACGCCCGCAACATAACTGCTGAAGCAGCACCCGACGGGAAAACGACTGACGCCCCCGCCACAATGGCGGGAGCGCCGCACGAACTCACATACACTCTCCGACCTCTTGTTTTAACGACGGCTCTCGGCTGAATGCCCGAGGGAAGCGTTGGCAAAAGGTCACCTTGGCCGCGTCCCCCACGTGACTAAACCACAGCGAATCGCAAGGCGATGAAATGAAACCAACCAATGCGGGCCACGCTGGCATCACGCCACGACAGCGTGCTATTCTAAATTCGAAAAACGCCATCAGAGGAGAGCTCCAACCGACGACAAATACTGCTTTTTAGGCTAACTATGTGCGAAATCGTGATTCTGGAATTAGGCGATGGAGCCAAATAAAGAGCTAAAAGGGCTTAGCATACGGGCGCGCTGCTCTAAGCTTAGGCGGCTATTCAAAATACCAAAATGACCTAACTAACGGCGTGAAATGCAATTAAGCATCTGAAATAGCAAAATGACTTAACACTCCCCTTACTTGAAAGAGAGTTCCCCGAAGTCTCTTATAAAACAACGAGGCATTTTGCGACAACGTAACGAGAACTCAAACGAAAACGCAACAACGAAAAACGAACAAAAAAAAAACATTCGATACGATAGAGTGCACCCCCAAAGGGATTACGCACACTGGCCACCAGATAGGGTGCAAAGGTGGGAAGAGAGAAGAGGAAGAAGAAAGACTGGATACGCCAGTAGAAAATACGTAAATTTTGTCGAAATCGGGTACAAACAAGTCTTACACCTGTGGACACTTCCGACCAACCGTTCTAAAAGAACACAGGGAGGGGGGGGGGTATAGAAATGGAAGTCCAAAGTCCCACCCAAGGGTTACCTGAAGAGGGCACGCTGCGCGTCACGAGATCGGCGCATTGTGTGGATCCCACAACTGGTATGAGTACCCAAGAGAAGAGGATGAACCACCAAAAAAAAGGGAAATGGTTGTGACAGAAACTGTCAAAAATAGTCATAATCAGTAATAGGAAAAACTCAGTCCACCGAAATCCTCAATCGATGCCGATGCCGGAGCCAAGTCGACTATTAAACCGCAAAGCGCGAGCTCGTAAGTGACTCCAACACCGAACACCAAAAGAAAATCACGAAGAACCAAGTCTCCAAGGGTGTAGGCGTTCGATGACGCATGCCCAATAAATCCTTTTCAGAAATCCATGCGGCCCAAAGGGACTACCTTATTACGACAGGGTCCGCACGAAACAAAATGACCAGAAACACGCTCTCTTTATGTAATCCCACACAGGTGGTTGAAAATGGCGACGGCCAACGGTACGGTAAAAGAGCGTTAGGCCACGAAAACAACAGGGCATCACTACAAAAAAAGTCAAAAATCTTTAAATACTTAAACACTTTACACTTAAGAAACCTTATGCGGGCAGCAGGCCATTACCGCCACACAAAGCTCAGAAGCTTCAACGAAACTGTTCACAAAGAACACGATACTTGACAACACGAAGTCATCAGACAAAAACGGTACGTTAAATGACAGCAAAACGTCAACAAGTACGAAGCATTCCGACCAGCGGTAAAGACTCGTTAAATGCTAACGGTAAGTGTACAAAACACTACTATGACTGTTAGGGGCGTCCACGAAGAAGTCGGTAAACAAAGTTGGGCGGTACATGATAATAATGAAAATGAAATAAAAGTCCAACGAAAATAACTACGTCAAACCAACTAAGAAGATGGCCTGAGGGACGTAATAACCGCACGAGCGAATCTCCCCAAGCACACCAACAACACACCATAACTTATCAACAAACAAACACTGTAATGAAGGTGAAAAAGAATTCCAACCTGCTTACCAAAAATCAACTCGGTACAACACCAAACGATAGAGAAAAAAAAACGTCAAAATCGGTAATCATCAACGTCAAAATCGATAAACCTCGCTAACGTGAACGTCAAAATCGGTACAACAAAAGTGTCAACTTAGCCCAAGGCTAAACAATGTAAGCGACAGGGAATCGAAACTCCCAACTAAGCCTTCGAAAAGACTTAAAAAAAACAAGGTCGGTACCTTCACTCAACAACATCTGGTACTAAATCCGACTAATACGGGATAAAAAATCTGCACTGAATGCAACGAAACATCTCGGTAGTATGAACTGGCTAAGAAAAACAAGAAACGACGGTAAAAATGACGGAAAAGATACTCAAGATATAAAAAGACATGGAAAAACACAAAATGAAAACTCAAAAAGGCGATAAACAACAACAAAACACAAAACTACAAATAGAAAATAAGAAAAGACAAGAAAAAACATATAGGAAACAAGAAAAGAAACGTAAAGACAAATGACAACTAAGAAAAAACATATACACGGTCAAGAAAACTAATGAAAATAAACTAAGAACAGGAAAAGACAAGAAAAGACATATAGAAAACAGAAGAAAACAAGAAAAGACAAATAGAAAACAAGAAAAGAAGCTCGGTAAAATATTCTACTAAGAAAAAAAAACGGTTTGCCAGTCTATACCACTTCGAAATGACGAAAAAAAAACATTTGTGACAACGATATAAATGACACAACAAGGCTAGGCAAAGCAAAGCCAGAAAGGCCTGAAAAGCCCCGCGTTGGGCGCCAAAATTAGCCTGTTACGGTATTAAAAGGACTTTACGACACCCACCCAAGGTGAGCATCGCACCACGGAATCAGTCCTGAAAACCTGACACACTTGCCCTGAAATCGGTTCGAAATAGGCTAATAGGCCACGGCTGGAACGCTCAGGGAGTCGGGCGTGAGTCACACGATACGTTCTGGGCAAGCGCGTTGTGGCATAATATATACAGGGTATGTCGAAATTATGAGGGCGCCACCAAGCCTGTCTTAACCCGGCTAACCGGGCCTGGACGGTTAGACGGGAGCGAAGCATGCAAGAATACTCCGCCAATAAGATTACTCAAGAGTTGCAAGGTCAAATAACCATTTCGGGATTGCCTTAAGCAAGGATTGTGATTAGGTGTCAATCCGACCACGACTACGCAGCTGTCCCACTCACCTGCACGCTCACAGCTTCCTCGTTCCGTCGTACAATAATCCGTACAATAAAGGGGCGTCTATCTGTAACAGAACATGCACAAGCCGAAACAAACAATAGTTCCCTTAACTAACCAATCATATATTTCACTTCGGGTTACAATGGGGTAGCAGAATGCGTCGCCCTGTATCTAACCTTAATCTATAATTAAGGGCACCAGCTGGCACGCGCGCTCTAAACTTAACGACAGATGTTGAACATTAGTGAACAGCAATAATAGGTAGTAACGAGTAGGTACAAAGATACACGTTGCCTTATGCAAGGGCAGCGACGATTTACATTTGCCTTCACGGCATGAACAGTCTGCAAGTCTAAATGAATACACTAGCGTAGTAATGAGTAGGTACAAAGATACACGTTGCCTTATGCAAGGGCAGCGACGATTTACATTTGCCTTCACGGCATGAACTGTCTGCAGTCTGAATGAATACACTAGCGTAGTAATGAGTAGTAATGAGTAACACTCGCGTTCACAGCGGTAATCAGGTTAAAGGCACATACCTTAATGCGTGGGCGGCGAGGGAGCCTGGTACAGCTGAGTTGCGACGAGCTGCAATCGTAGGTGGTAGGTACCTTCGGTGTTACAACGGCGAAAGGGGGTGAATGCATAACCGCCTCAATGGCGACGGGAGACGCGTCAAGACGCGTACAACGGGACGACGAAAATAATGGGGGCCTCACTCGTTCTGCTGAACCAAATCCTCGTAGGTCGAGATGAAGGGGGCACGACCCCTCACTAATAGTAGCAGGAACTGGGCTCCAAAACACCCACGTTACGCCGAAGATCACTCGACAAATTTCGAATCACCACCACCACACACAAGCGCTCTCCGCCACGGGCTCTGGAAGACTCCCTTCAAGGCGAAAACGCCCGCAACATAACTGCTGAAGCAGCACCCGACGGGAAAACGACTGACGCCCCCGCCACAATGGCGGGAGCGCCGCACGAACTCACATACACTCTCCGACCTCTTGTTTTAACGACGGCTCTCGGCTGAATGCCCGAGGGAAGCGTTGGCAAAAGGTCACCTTGGCCGTGTCCCCCACGTGACTAAACCACAGCGAATCGCAAGGCGATGAAATGAAACCAACCAATGCGGGCCACGCTGGCATCACGCCACGACAGCGTGCTATTCTAAATTCGAAAAACGCCATCAGAGGAGAGCTCCAACCGACGACAAATACTGCTTTTTAGGCTAACTATGTGCGAAATCGTGATTCTGGAATTAGGCGATGGAGCCAAATAAAGAGCTAAAAGGGCTTAGCATACGGGCGCGCTGCTCTAAGCTTAGGCGGCTATTCAAAATACCAAAATGACCTAACTAACGGCGTGAAATGCAATTAAGCATCTGAAATAGCAAAATGACTTAACAAATGCTTTAGCTTTCAGCTTACAGCTACAGAAATCATATTTGGAAGTGATTAGAATTACCTAATCCGTCACATTAGCGAGTGATCGAGTAATCCAATCCCACATAATAATTTTCATTGCTTGCTTGCTTGACGCCACTTTGAGAGCGAACCCGTGGGCCGAATTGGCTTTTTTATGTGGAATAGCTAACCTCAAAATTAACTGGACACACAAAATTGATCACTCTTGTACAAATTGCATTAAATGAATTATGTCGCGCCCAATTTGAGTGCAGAACGCTAGTAAAGAATAAACGTGTTACACCGATCTTTTGTAAAGTATAACATTAACGCCCCATATGCAAGTTGTAACTTTAAATTATGCCAGAGAGCATGAGAAATACATAATAAATTCACGAAATTCTATAACAAATAAAAATATAACGGATAAGGGTGCCAGATTCAAGAACTTACCATGTCATATTCCGTCAAACCACTCGGAGTAGATGAGCTGCGATAAACGCAGACTAAAGGGAGATAACAAGCACCCAAAGTATAGAAACAAACATCTGCTAAAACTAGGATTTCTGTACGAAATATTACATACATTTACAATATATCATCGTGTTTCAGGAATTGTCTTGCAGTGTAGCAAAATTTTGCCAGCTAAATTCTTTGCAGAATGAGGTTGGTAGTCCAGAAGTGCCACTGGTTCAAAATGGTCCAAACCAGAACACCTACAGTTTTTGGTGTAAATCCCCAAACGACAATAAATAAAAAGCAAGAGTTGTAACCCAATGTTTATTCACACTGGTAGATATTCAAACCACAAAAATTGATTGAGCTAACAAAGATGTTCAAAAAGCAGTCTCTAAGATTAAAAAAGACAAATGCTGTCACTCATTTAAATTTTAAACCTGCAATTATGTAGACTTTAGTCTAATGTATTATTTTAATATTGTCATTTTAATCTAAGCTTTTATATTGTTTTAATATTCTTTAAAGTGACGTTGATTTTAATCTAAGTTTTATATTGATATTATTGGTCAGAAATGTGAAGTTATTTATGAATGTACAAGGTTTTGTGGCAAGAAGTAATAACAGAAACTAAATAATGCGCGGGCTCTTTTTTAGATATGGAGTGTAGCCACACCAGGGACAAACGCAACAAAACATTTCCAGATGCTGGGTGGGGGTAAGCGTAGCTTAGCGATTATTCCTAATTAACCCGCCGCACTGATAGCCAACGATAATTACAAATTAGCCTCCAGGTAGTAGCCACTGAGACAAAAGGGGAAAACAAAAATGGCTTAAAATAACCTCTAAACATGTCAAACAACGTGCAAAAGAAGACCCACGTAACATACCAAAGATGCCAAATGACCTCAGTCTAATACTGGTTTAACTAGTCGAATTTCGGGAATTACACAATCAACATACATAAACATGCTGAAGTGAAATATCGATGATTTTGAAAGTTGAAATCCACAGTTAAAACGAGCAACGAAGCAGCCCACGAAAAAAAATCGTACAGCGCCAAAAGCAATAGTTAAATGAATTTCTCAAAACTGGCACAGGCTCTCTCTAGATATTGGTAATTTTTTAAAACCAGATATCAGAAATCAGACAGAATCCTTGACCCACGGATTTTGGAAATTGAAAATGAACAATTGGTTTAGGCAACCAAATGTGCACCTTCAAAACCGTGGTGCGCATACAACCCGACTTACGTGATGATTGTTGGAATTCTAGACAATTAGGAAAATTAACATAATAATATTAAAATTAATTTTTACTACAATGCTATTTCACAACGATGACCATAAATCACAGATGGGCATTAATAATACCAAAAGTTATAAACAAAAACGAGTTCGAGACCGTCAACGAAACCCTAAATTTAAAGAACGGGACCATGCAAGGAAAGAGTTTTACTTGATACGAGCGCACGGTACCGACCGGGCGAAGTAATAAAAGCCCTGAATGAAAACCCTCGAGCAGCACTCAAACAAAACCACGATTTAAGTTAATTCGTGGATACGGCCGTCGAAAATGGCCTCCTCAAACACAATGCTTTTATACCAAAAATAAATAATATTATCGGTCGTTTTAAATACATAATCTTTGCTATAATCGTCGAATAATTCATGTGAATGTATGTAATCAGTCTAACTCATCTACTTGTTCTGTTCCAAATAAAAGCGTAATACAGAATCGAAAGGCTTATACACAAAAAGAGGGGAAAGTGGTGGGTGATAAGCAGTCATCCACCGGCAATGAGTTTGATATAATGCATGCCTCCTATAAAAAAATTAACACATTAGATCCGTGTCTAGTAATTTCTACAACAGGCGCAATCCGGCAAAGCAGGAATTTCTTGTGAAAGAGCGATGTGCGTGGCTAGGCACTCAGAAAATTTAAGTAATCGAACAGTCTTGTTTTGGTGGCTACGCTACGTGGAAACACGTGGTCGCGTGTCGAATTCTTCGTGTGCTGCTCTATTATGCGTCCCTGGCTTTTTCTTTATCTAGCAAACCCCGGGGCGTTGCCCTCACGTAGACACCTCAACGTGGTAACGTAAGGTCAAAAATGCATAAGTTAAAATGGGTGATGAAAAGAAAAAGAAACAGGGCGACGAAGAATAAAAATAAGAAGAGTGGAAAAGCCCTGAAAATAAATTCAATAGAGCATTAGTCCAGGTGGAAATAAATATATGATCGCATCCTATCTGAGATCATGTGCGGCCCATTATATTCAGTAGGACACATGCGGGACCAGCGAAACGCCAATCTAACCGAACTGAATCGGCCCATTATGAAAATTTTCATCGGGGTCACATTAAACCCTACACAAATATATATTGTAGCTTCAAAAGCCAATGCAAAAACTGGCCTTTTGATTTTTTGAAAAGAAAGGCGGCTGAAGCGTATTTCCCACCTTTAAATAGCGCATGCGAGTTTTTGGAGACAAAAGCTCGTCGCTTATTAATTCAAAGGCTGCTAAACTAATAGGGTAACCCGAAACGCACGAGTGCGTCCGGAGGCGCAGGTCCTGCAAAAAACTTGCAGAAACACTTTTTCAAAGCTATTTTAAAAATTATTGTAAATTCAAAACTACAATATTCAGATAATAATACTAATTTCATATCAACCATGTTCATTATTATATTTCGTAACAACATTTAAAGAAGTTACTATTATAGTATAATGTTTGTTTTACAATGATGAATTCATAGTTAAAGTACCGTTATTTCTCTCGCCTCTTCGTCTAGTCACTAAGTCATTTTCGGTTGAAATGGAATCGAAATTTGCAATTCTTTTTTTAGGGTGTCGGGGAGGGGGGAGGAAGGGGGGTTCATGAAAGCTTAATTTCAAGTTGCCCACTAAGATTTTCTATTAAATATAATAATTATAATAATGTAATGACGTTTCTTACGTCATTTATGTAATAGTACGATATATGAAATCAAAATTACGCACAGGGTTTGGTCTGCTCTACAAGTCGTAATTTCAGTCGCATTTCAATATACAGGGTGTCCGGATAAGGTTACGGAGCGGCTGTATGTGGACAATGGTAAGGCCTAGAGGTTTGGGAAAAAAATCCTTATGAATAAAGTGGGCAATATACATTTCTGAAAATTAGTTTCAAGTTCGTAATTCGGCCGCTAGGGGGCGTAACTGTTATAAAGGAACATAAAAGTCACGCTATCTAAGAAAGTTAGATGATGAGTTATAACTTTGAAAACATCATTTGTTAGCTTGGCCAATACCGCATCATTTGGCATTGTAACATTTTTTCGTACCTGTTATAATAAGGGAGGGGGAGGCCAATACATTTTTTATAATTTACATTTTAATACCTCCTGAACCATTCAACCGATTTGAATATTTTTGGTCTCGTTTGAAAGAGCATTTTATGGTCTTTTAAAAGAAATTTTGTTGAATCGTAAAATTACGTCGTTTACCATGGCTAGGTGATTTGTTTTGCTCGCTAAGGTGACTTGATCCGATTGAAGTACTCGAATTTTTAACATTTTCTCCTATAAATCGATAACGGATGAAGATATCACGATGCGGTTTTCACTAAAATTTTGCTAATTTTATGATGGCTGAGGGCCTGTCAAGAAAATAGTACCGTCCCATTAAACTTTTTTCCAAAAATAGCAAAAATGTGTAGTCGCTGCAGATAACGCCCTCTAGTTAATTTGTTTTAAACTAAAGGACTCAACAAAATTTTTCTTTTAAAATAGCATAAAATGCCCTTTCAAACAAGACCAAAAATATTCAAATCAGTTGAATGGTTCAGGAGGTTTTAAAATGTAAATTATGAAAAATGTATTGGCCTAGCCCTCCCTTATTATGACAGATACGAAAAAATGTCACAAAGCAAAATGCTGCGGTATTGGCCAAGCTATCAAATGATGTTTTCAAAGTTATAGCTCAACGTGTAACTTTCCTAGATAGCGTGACTTTTATGTTCCTTCATAACAGTTACGCCCTCTAGCGGCCGAATTACGAACTTGAAAATAATTTCCAGCAGTTTCTATTGCCCACTTTATTTATAAGGATTTTTCCCAAACCTCTAGGCCTTACCATTGTCCACATACAGCCGCTCCGCACCCTTATCCGGACCCCTGTATAATAGATCAAATTGCAGGTATTTTCAAGCTCTACATGTTTTATAATAACTACTTTTTCGCTAAATAGCATGAGAAACCAAATACAAGAGAAGAAGTGCGAAAGAAAATCTCGACTCCTTCACCCCTTCCCTTCACGTTCGATATCTCGACTAACATCGCTCGTACGTAACTAAAAGGTTGATTTTATTTTTATTGTACCGTTAACGGGAACCGATTGTCGCAAAAGAATCAAACTTTTTTTTGAGATGGCGGAAATAGCACATGGGAAATATTTAAGTTAAGTTTTCCTGGACCCCGTCAACCTGCCACGAACACCCCAAAAAACGAATTTCAAATTTCGGTTCACTTTCTAGCAAAGGAATTCTTTTTATACTTTGAGACTGAACTATAAGGCGAAGGAAATCGCGAAAAATTACTTTCAGATCTTTACGTTTCGGGGTTTCTAAATGACGAAACACATGATTTCTTAATTCCGTGTGTCCATCTGCCGGTGCGTCTGTCTGTCTGCCTGTTGACGGTGTAACTCAAAAACTATTTGTTGGAGGAAGACGATATTTTGCATGCTAATTAGATGTCTACTTATACTCTGTTTACATCTTTTTGGCACGAAAGTTGGCCATGACACTTTCCACAACAAAGTTACTTTAAACAAAGTTACTTTGTTGTGTTTAATCGAGGTTTAGATTTGAGGTTATGGTTACCAAATACTTTTGGTTAGAAAATATGACAAAACACGTTGAAATGCAAAATTGCCATATTTAAGCAGAAAATTATATGGTACTTAGTCATTTTTATATATGTATGCAGTTTCAGTAATTGTGTAATTAGCAACATTTTTAATTAAGTACATGGAAGCTCTTACAATACTTGAGATTTTAAATATTTCTCCACATGTGCATCTGGCAACAATATTCCCTTCTGTCAAATGACAGTAAATTTCTTGGAGGTTATTCAGGTTATACCGGGTGGCCATAAATATCTGATATCACAGTACCTTTGGAATCAACACCGCTTTATTAAAGTGATGAATCCAATTAAACTAAATGTCATTAATGTCATCACACCTAAAATTCCTATCTGTCAAAAATTATTACAGATTGCAATAAGTAATCGAGTTAGAACAGGAGATTTTTATAATTGAGTCGTAGGCTAAACTGCAGAATCTGGGGCACATTTCCCTCCTCTTATTGCATTTTATAACATTACATAGGTAACAATACTTATCATAATTGAAATATAACGCTAACCAACATTTATAAGTAGCTAATTCCATGGCTACCTGGATCTCAGATATTTATGGCCACCCGGTACAACAAAATAAGAATTACGGTTATGATCTTGTGCAACTTAACAACAAAAATCCAAGGCCACCCTTCATGCAAAAGGGAGTGAATGGATTATAGCTCAAAACTGAATATACTTTCGTTCGACTATGCAGGGCGAGCATCTTAAAAAATATAATGTTGCCTATGTTTGCTTTAAAGCAGGAATAGACAAAAATAAAATTCGCACGTAGTTCATGTGTTTACCCGTTTACCCAGGGATCACAGCGTGATTTCTAATGCAGCCATAAGCAAATAGAACTAATGCACCGGTTCAGGCTAGCAGTTAAAGCGTCGGACTAGCAATCGGATTCCGCGAGTTCGAACCCCACCGGCTGCAATGTTGTGTTAAAATTTGCAAATTGATGTAATACGCATCACTAAATGTTTCCTTAGTATTATTAACGAAGCTAAGATATTGTTACCTATTTGGTACACAATTGTGAACGCTCTTGCTGAGGGCTTTCTTTATTCTTTATTATTACGTCCACCTATGTGGTGCGCTGTTGCGAGGGATGTTTCGCGTAAGCCCCTTTACAGAGCTTTTACCTTAAAATAGATTATAAAATAATTTCATAATCAGCTTCTTTCATAGATTTGCATGTTTCAGTTAATTAGTCAAAAACGCAACATTAACACTTATATTGGATAAAACCAGTAAAGACTTCAGTGCTAACAAGATAATTATTAGTTGGTTGACAGATAAGAGCAACGACTGTTGGCGTGAACCGAGTTGCAGATGATTTAAAGCACACGCAATAGATAATGGATAAGTTGTGCAATGCGCAAATAACTATTAAGAAACTTCTTAGGATTGGTAATGATTATTCTAAAAATCGGCCACTCAAAGTGATTTTGGGTGCTACATCTAAAGCAAGTCTAATTCTTCCTAATAATACTACTAACAGAAATCTTCTTCAGATGGAACACAGATGCAGAGAGACTTTTTAAAGACAGTTAAGGCAGAGTTAGAAGATAGGAAAGCAAAGGGAGGAGGAGGGGGGAGGACTTTATTATTAGGCACCTTAAAGGGAACGATTATCAAATTCAATAATTCTATACAAAACATATAACCATCTAGGCAATTCACAATTGGTGATATACAGTTAGAAATGTTGGCTGTTTCAATAATGTCAGGTAGATAACAGCCATTCTTCTTAGCAATCTCGAAGGTGACTAGTAGCTGAAATAAACTGCTCAAGTACAGGTCTAAAGAGTAGCTTCAGCACTGCGAAAACATTAAGTATATGTAGCCCTTGACCATAGCTTTCGATTGATACCCCATATGACCCATGTTGCCATTGAAAAATAAAGTGACCTTTGACATAGGTCGCCAACGGTTGATTTTTCGCCAAAACCAAATAGCGCATGAAGGTGCTCGGGACCTTAGCAACAACTTTGCCCCCTTTCAAAATTTCGATATCTGTAGCCGTTCGAAAGTTACAGGCGATCCAGACAGACACACAGACAGACGGACGGACAAAACGTTCGCATAAGTACGCTGAAGCTACTAATAAAATATAATTTAATATACTGAGAACAGGGTGACTGGTGACTCAACCGCCATAACCTACAGACATGTTTTGGAGGTCAGTTTAGTTTGAAAGTGTCTTTAAGCTATGGCGGCTGAGTCACAGAACACCCTTTTATGAATCTATAAACGATATCCTAAGCCGCCAAACGTTTATCCTATGGCACTTGAGGATATATAAAGACCTATTTAAATGTTACTTTTACGGTCATAAATAATTACAGAGTGTTGTCTACATCAAATAACCACAGCTTCCTGAAATAGCTAAAATAAAAAATAATATTTAATTATATGGACGATACTGTACATAATGTACAATATACAGGGTGGTCCACTTTTTTGTAGCAGGACTTTAATAGTATATAGAAAAACTTATTTCAAGGCGAAAATTTCATATGAACATAGGCCCTGAAACTCTTCGTTTTAAAGATACAGGGCGTTCAAATTTTCGAAAAAATATCTATTTCTTTTTACAGTATCCCAACCAGGTGAGATAATTACACTAAATTTTGTGTGCAGCTACATTCTGTGACAATATCACGGCCCTCGATCGACCAGTGGCGGAGATGTGGGGTTTCGCGATCAATAAATTTAAAATTTCACTAGTACGACCCTGATCAAAATCGAAATTGTTTATTTCTTCAAAAAAGGCGTTTAATTTTCTACAAAAAATGTCTCTTCACATTTCTCCATATCTCCCACGGTTGCGTAGCAATTTTCAATAGTTTGGTCAAATTCATGTTTTTTATTCAAAATAAACTCGAACTATATGGTAGAATATTCACTTTTCTTTACAAAATAAGGAAATGCTAGCCGTTTTTCGTATTTATGCTAATAATGGAAGAAGAAATTAAAGAACTTTATTTTCAATGTCCAATAATAAGTGATAAAGAATGTAACTTATTTAATTAGAATATTCTACCCCAAAACTAGTTCGAGTTTATTTTCACATATAATCTCATAAGAGCATTAATTCTTTCCGGAAATGTTTTTGAGTGCGGTTCAAGAACGTTGTATTAATTTGCCCGAGCGGGACGCGAGGGCAAATTAGGACGTTGTTGGAATGCACGAAAATAATTTCCGGATATGAATTAATGCTCGAATGCAGATTCGGTAAGAAAATCGTAACGCCACAAACCCTCACAGTTAGGTTAATCTACCTACAAAAAATTTCCAAGAATTTTTTTTATTGTCTTGGTTACGGTTCCTGAACTAATTTTGCTATTGGTCATTAATGAGTGTCGTACGATTTTCAATAAAAAACATGAATTCGTCCAAACTATTATAAATTGCTACGCAACCGTGGCAGATTCGGGGAAATGTAAAGAGACATTTTTTGTAGAGAATTAAACGCTTTTTTTTGAAGAAATAAACAATTTCGATTTTGACCAGGGTCGTACTAGTGAACTTTTAAATTTATTGATGGCGAAACCCCACATCTCCGCCACTGGTAGATCGAAGGCCTTGATATTGTCACAGAATGTAGTACCATTTAGGATAGAGCTGCACACCAAATTTAGTTTAATTATTTCACCTGGTTGGGATACTGTAAAAAGAAAATGGTATTTTTTCGAAAATTTGAACGCCCTGTATCTTTAAAACGAAGAGTTTTAAGGCCTATGTTCATATGAAATTTTCGCTTTTAAATAAGTTTTTCTGTCTACTATTAAAGTCCTGCTACAAAAAAGTGAACCACCCTGTATATTATTCCACTTTCCTGTCCAAACCAAAAATGCAGTTTTTTCAAATATAATAATAATAATATAAACATTTATTTCCAAAAAAAAAGCAAATTACATAATGTGTAATGAAAACTAAGTTTTGGAAAATGGGCGTTGTTCAGTTTGACCCGTCAGATAGCAGGTTAATTGGTCTTCCACAGCACCCGTACCACAAATTAGAAAAAATAGTGCAGCCGGACGATTATATTATGTAACATCCAGTAGCCGAGATAAAATATTACTTATTTAATAACAGAGTTTTAAAATTACTTTTAAACTTTGTTTCAGGTAGCGTTATTAATTGGCGAGGTATTATATTATTATAATAATAGACAATATTGTATGGAAAAGATCTGTTACATAAATAATTTAAGTTCTAAACCCTGGAATTGTCAATGCACTTTTTATTCTAATATTAACTTGACGATCATCGGATCTGAAGAAAATTTTATCGAAGAAGTAAAGTGGGATTTCATCGTTAATTATTTTTAAATAAACAACGCAATTTACGTCTGTTGGACATGCTAAGCCAGTTCGCCTCTTTCAATTTGTGAGATACAAGCTGTCGTCCCTGTACACCATAGATAAATCGTAGATATGAATTTTGAGTGCATATTTCTCGAAAGGCAATAACGGTGAGCATAAAGTAACTTTAAATTATAATACGCTTTCTGAATACATCGGGAAACGTTATCAATGAGCACACCTAAATTCTTACACACGTTGCTCTGCACTAAAACGTCACCACCCAATTGTTTGTCAATCGACGCAATTGCTTGTTCCCTTACTTCTCTATTACCGAACAGCATAAATGACGAGTTAGAGGCATTTATTTTTAATAAATGTTTTTCACAAAATTTTACAAGTCTCGCCAGGTCCTCGTTCGCCAACCATATCCATTCATTTAGGTTATGATACGGAAAAGAGTAATATATTTGCGTATCATCACCGTACATGTGAAATTTATAATAGTATAAGCAAGAAGATATATTATTCGTATACAGTGAAAATAGAAGAGGACCTAGAAACGAGCCTTGTGGAACACCCATTGTGACTACTAGCGGATCGGAAGTTTTTTGGTGAATACTGACCATTTGTGTTCTATTAGACAGATATTGATTTATTAAGCTGATAGCCGAGTTATCAAAACCTATTACATGTAAAATATATAGCAAAACCGTGCGGTCGATGGTGTCAAAACTTTCGAAAAATTTAAAAGTACTAATAAAGTTAATTATGTGTTATCAGTAGCTCAAATACAATAATCTGTTATAGCAGTTAAAGCAGTATTGCAACTGTAACCGGGACGGAAGGCAGATTGCGTTTTTGGAAAAATATTGTACATGCTAACGTAATTGCGAATGTGTTTATCTAAAATGTTTTCAAGAACTTTAGATAACGTGCAAAGAATACTTATTGGACGAAACTGTTTGAATTCTGTTGGTAGGTCAGTTTTAGGCAGAGGTATAACTCGTGCGTATTTCCAAATATCTGTAAAGACGCATTCCGTTACAGAAATTCATGACGTGTGTGAAGTATGGCAACAGATTAGGACAGCACATTTGTAATAACTTTATATTAATGTTATCAGGACCCGTAGATGTTGATTTAAAGAATATTTTCAACTTCCAATTCATTTGTTTCAACAAACTGAAACGAGTTCTCCATATCATGTTAGAGTTACTATTAGAATAATTTAGAGAAAAAATAATAATCTTGTTTACGTTTTGTAAGTTAAGTGGAAATTCATGTTTTTTATCTCTAGTTACAATATTCAATCTCCGAAGCTCTTTCCAAATTGCCTGAGGTTTATTATTTTTATAAATTTGATTTCGCAGATATGCTTTTTCTCTTTTGCAATTGCCCCAGTGATAAGATAGCTCAGAGATTTGTAGCTGTCCCAAAGTACTGGATTTTGAGTTTTTTTAAATTTATCCAGAGCTTTGTTTCGCAATTTCATCATAAATTTCACGTTATCCGTAATCCAAGGTTTACTCGTTCTGGATATTTTAAATTCTTTAAGGGGTGCATGTTTATTAAAAATGCAATGTATATCTTCATTTAAAACGTGATCTTGTCGTTTATGTTGTGCATATCAAAAATTAAAAACCATGGTATCGCGTACAAGTCTCTAAGAAGAAGATAATTATCAAATAGTGAAAAACCCCTGCACATATGTTAAAGAAACACGTCCAATCCCGTAATATGGAACTAAATATAGGTAATCGTGTGGGCTCAGTTTACTTTTTATTGACAAAAGAAACCTCGGACGCTGCATTAAAAGTCGTTCCTACCAAAATAGTAAGGATCTCTACGACGTAATTAAAGAAACCGCAATAAAGATATGACGATATTAAAGTTGAGGTAAAGATATTTAGTTTGTTCGAGAGTCATTCTAGTGCTTGTAACTTACATTCCAGGTTTTCTTCAGTTAAAAAGTTCTTTTAAGAGAAAATGTTTAACTTAGAAGAACTTAATAAGTCTGGTACCGTTTCGAATTTCAAAGGTATTGATGTATTTACAGTATTTATGACGAAGAACTGTAGGTTTCAAGATTTTGCGGCACAGATGAATTAAAAAAAAATGTTGTATAGATTTGCACCCCATCATCGTGACCAACTATTATAAAATAAGCAAAATTCTGCTAACAATTTATTAGCACATTGTTGTGGAGAAGGGGAGGCATCATTTTGAATTTTTGTAATAACAACGAAGTATTTTAATTTTTGAATTTTCGTAAACTGTAACCGGATTACAAAATAGACACTAAGGCGAAAAATATGTTTCTATTAATATAAAAGGTTATTTGGTATTAGAACATTAATAATAACCAAAATGGTTGTTCTCTTTAAAGCTACTAACTAGTAGGAAACATACTTGAACATAATTTTGATCCAAAATGCGTTACCAATTTGGGTATACATCATTTTAATAGTATGAAATATTATATAAAAAAATTACACGCTCGCTAACAAATTTACAGGGTTAAGACCCAGAGATCGCGATAACCACTAGATATTGTTTTTCTCTATGTTTCTGAGAAAACTTCAGTCAGACTTTGCCGAACAGTAAAACCGTAGTTAGAAGGCGGATTATTCTTACACATTTGTTTGTTATTTATTTTCACAATTATTGATACTCTTCTATTTTTTCTTTAGTCATGTTTCCACAATTCTCTGAAGGTATTTTGCTGAATAACTGTATTTTTACACAAAGACTATTAGCTTTGCGAAAAAAGCTAAGAGAGATAAAAAGATTTTTAAATAAGTTAAGCTTTCTAGTACATATTTTCCTATAATCAAATTCTTCTCACTTAAAAGGTTATAATATAACCACCCTCTTTAGAAGAGCGTAACCCGACGGAAAGGGATTTAAAAAAGGAAGTTTATATTAGGGATGGTCGCGTGACGAGAAAACAGTCGGGTCCCGCTGGATCACGGCGGGTCCCATGGTAAACGTGGGTAATATTTGCAAATCGGGCCATGAAAGTGAGCGAAAATTTTAAAGGCGTGATTCAAGTTTTACGTTAATTTCTCGTTAATTATTTAGTAACGAATAAAAGATTCCAGGGTGTCCCATTCCCTCTCTGCTCACCCATGTGGAAGATCTAAAGCTGGAAGGTCATTGTACTTCTGTGTGGCAGCATGCAGTGACAGAGCTTCGCACTTGTGTTGTGTTGTAAATGTTGTGTTTACAGTTAATTGCGTGTCTGCGTCTATAGACGACCAACTAGTACTTACTTTTAGTTCCTCGGACGTAAAGGTACTTTTAAATCTAGGAATTAAAAGTGTTGCCTAGCAACATATACCTCCTTGTATTCGTTTCAGTAAGAAAAACGTCAGTTCCAATAACAGCTTTTTGTATTAAAAGTAATGTCTTTGAAAACGGTTGCAAGAAATGTTTTTGCGAGAAATCAAGGTATTTATCCCTTGTTGTAAGCTATTGTAATCAATTTTTATTTATTTCTTTTGTGTCTATTCTTCTGATTGCAACATATCAAGTAAATTATTTCACGTGCAAAACATATTTTATTTTAGAGTTTTTAGTTCTGTTGCGGGTTCTTTAATGGTTTTAAATTTGAACATTCTGTTCTATCTAAATTTGAATTATCAAATAAATGTTGCGGGTTACTTCGTGAGCGGAGGGTCATTCCGTAAACGTGAGTGTTTAAAGCAAGCCTGAAACGTGCGTGACGTGAATAAATACTCACTCACGCGCCCATATAAACTTTATCTGCATTTTTTATTTTTCAACGTTCTCTGTAACCCCCTTTAGTTTTTCACAATGTTTTTGAAATATTCTGTATACAGAACTTATCAGTGTCAGAGATATATTTAGTGTTTAATTTTTTTTTTCTAAATAGGGACCATGCTAATCTCACACGTCTCTCTACCTCTACTGTTTGGTTAAATTTGCTGCATGTTATTGTTTGTCTTAAATAGACATACTTCTCTACGCAGTTTACATGATGGTTATCAATTACAATGTACTGCATTCTTACAGATTTGTCATTATCGTGGTTTTCGGCTCTTTTAGCATCATTTGTCCTTGAAATTATTTACTGTAACTATTACATCATCATCATATCTTAAATGATTAAGATTCTTTCCGGTAATGTTAATATGTATGATCCCCTTGGAAATTTTTGAAAATAATATCTAAAGTTATTATAAATAATTTGGACCTTACGAATATCGAATGTTCAACAACTACATACATATATTTTTCTAGCATTTCCCTTTAAGCAAACAACCATTGTTGCTTGTTCTTAAATTCAAGTACAAGCTGGGAGTATATCTAGTCAACTCTGCTGTATTGTAGTGTTTTTTTTATTTCACATAATGCAGTTGTTTAAACACCCCACAGCTTGTGGCACTACTGTTCGACAATTTGTACTATTACTATAGGCGAAGGATTATGCCAAAGATATGGGTTTACAAATAGACTTTATTGGAGTTGAAATGTTACCGACGCCTTTTCTCATCGGTTATTTTCACAGAAAGATTGCTTCTGTTTATAAATAAATAATTGGCTAAAAAATGTGATAACAACAAATAAATTGTAAGTGATGAAAAACATTTTTATATTTTATGTTATTACTGTTATTTCAAGCAAAACAATTCCTGGAGTCCCACTAGCGGCTTTAAAACTAGCTACAGCTATAATTCAAGTAAGTGAACTTATGCAAATACATTAATTGCTATAATAATGCTTTTTAATGATGTACGTATAGGCAGCTTAATTCCGGTGTTCCCCTTTTCTGGAATCTTTTTGCTTTTCCAAACTTAATTAAGGATTGCTTGTAATGGTTTAATTCCACTTTGTCCCATATCGTCCCATCTCGTCACATACTTCAAGTATTTCTTCCATGCTGATATTCCTCTTAACACTTTGTCTTTCCTGAGTTACTCTTACAGTATTAAAGTTTTCTTCAATACTTTCTCTTTCTCGCTCTTCCTCATTTAATAGTTCGTAAAAGTATTTGCGTTGTCTATCTACTATTACACCTGTTATTATTTCACCGTCTTACTTTGTTTCACTTTTGGTTCAAGTTTGCTTCTGAAGCTTTAAGAATTATTTAACATAGTCTTCGGTGCCTTTATTATTATATTATGGCCATTCTATTAGATTAGTAAACCCTCCTAACCCTGTTCATAAAAGTGGGAGATGGAATGATAGCAATGTTTACTATATTAAAAAAAACAATATTAATTCTATAAAATCGTATTGCTGTCATTGACATTTTAGTATTTAGAAAACGTTTCTGATTAGGTTAAGCACAATAGTATATTGTATGTTAAGAGCTGAAAGTGCATTCTTGCCGCTTGCGCATGAATATTGCTGGTTGAGACGAAGTCGAAACCAGCAATCATGCAAAAGCGGCAAGCGCACTTTTAGCTCGAAATATACATACTATTTTTTCGACGACTGAGCATATTATTAAAGGAAAATATCAAATTTCGTTTTATCGCAAAAATTAATTGACAATCAAGTTAACATTACTCGCGCAGTCTATATGACATGTGACGCGATTATTTCCACAAATGACGGGCGTTGTCAAGGAATCATTCGGACGTGGCTACCTATTTTGTTCACGCGGAAACCCAAAACGCTCGGCGAGCGGCAAAAAGAAGAAAACGCACGCTCAGCGGCAAATGTCAACTTTCTGTTGTCAAATGACAGTGAGAAAAATCTACTTTCGATGTCAGTCGTCGAAAAAATAATGTTCGCGAATTAAATTTTCTAACTTGTTAATGTATTTTTGTATTATTTCTGTTGTACATGTAGTTCATAGCTTTACTACATTTTTAAAACAGCATAAATGTAATCACAAATACATTTAAAAATTGTTCTAAATATGCAAATATTCTTACTTTTAAAATTTGTAAGAACTGACAGTTTGAATTGTTATGAAACTTCAATACTGCTACAATAAAAAATGAGAGTACAATTACTTAAAATGTTGCTTCAAAATAAATCTCAAAAACTTGACGTCTGCTTTCTCTTTTACAGCTTCACAAAAGTTTTTTGGGGCGGCTTGGCCCAATTTTGCATAAGAAAAAACGACGTCCGCAGTACGACCCGTCATTGCGCATTATTCGGTGGGACGAATTCTTTTTGCCAAAAAGTAAAACTGCCATTCACAAAGGCACTAAAAACTTTCGTTTGTCCGGCTTCGTAATATATTGCGCTACCGAATGTCGTTTTGTAATTATGGGTTTACGGTGGACACAATACTGTTGCATTTTGTATCGCTCGCCTTTAAAGATTTCTGTACGGCAATTTTTGCTAAATGTAGCACCGACAAAGCGCTTAGTTACTTAGTGCCACATTTTTAACTTAGTTATGGTCTGCTACTATGTATACTTTGTAGAGTTAAAACCATACAGATTAGACAATAATTAGGCTATTAATATGGTTGGTTTGGCATTATGGATTACATCTTATATATTTAAATGTTCAAAATTCCCCCGCCATAAATCAGTCAATAGCAGGACCTCAAACAGGCTTCCAAACGTTACTACTACCACGAAAAGCCCCACTATATATTTTAAATATGGCAATTTCCTTTTAAAGTTTTATTGGTTGACAAGTAGGTCAGCCACGTTTTTTCGACGAATCGGACTACAGAAAAAGGCAATTACGAAATAACTATTCCTGCAAACTGTATATAAACTTACCAAAAATTATCTGAACCAATATCGAGATGTAAAAGCCTTTTACATTTTTCCGCCACGTTTGTAAAACGCTGAAATCCCTTCCGAACATATGTATCGCAGAAATCCCTTTCCAGGAATGCGTTCGGACATAAAAGCTTTTTTAAACACCCTCGGCCAAAAATCGGTGTCATTTAAAAGATTAAGTGACCAACTGCACAAAAAACCTACGCTTACAATGGCTCGATTACAAAGGCTTTTCTGCAATGCAGTTGACGGGCTGTGTGTATAGAACACATAAGGCTCAAAACCGTGGCTGGCTGCAAGTGACCAGTGGCCAACATGTGTTTTTTGCCATTCTTCGCCTGCAGCTGAAGAGATATTGCCTGGAGGAAGTGGGTGTGCTTGGATTTGTACTAATGGTTTTTCAAACGTAAAAAATGTAATTATGCTTATTGTATTGTAGAAACAATGATATATTGAACATTTTACGATAACTGCTACCTACTTTAAGTGTAGTTCGGTGTAGATGTTTTTAAATTGTTTTAAGATAACCTAATCACTAAAGTAAGTCCTATATGCATAGCAATAACAAGAGCTCATATTTTTTAGAATACTTATGTACAATCATCTAGTACTAAGTGAATGTTCTAACTGGCTTCCTCCCGCCAAAACGTATACATATAGCAATACCTTACACAATAAGGTTGACGTTAATTTTAGAAGGTTGCAGGAAAACAGTTGAAATTGTTGCCGTAAACCACTTCACCTGAGTTTAAATTGAAAATAATTGTGAACTATGTTAGTTTTGTAATACTTAATTAATTAATTAATGGTCCCGGGTGGTGTAGCTTGAACAAGCGTCCACGTTCGATCAGCAGAGTTTCTGGTCAGAACTTGGATGGGAGTTACACGGCTACATCTCTCGGCGCCTCGTGATACGGCTGTCACGGAAATAGTTGGTCCCGGCGGTCATAACAACATCATGACAGTCGTTACTGGGGTTGGAAGTCCCCATAAATGCACAGAGACGCCTATAATTGGCCCAACGGCTATTGGCTGAGTGCGATATAAAAGCAGTCACATACAAATTACATGAAAAGTTTGGTAATTTTGACCTTAGAGATATTGTATGTTCAAAGAAGAAAATGAGATAAAGTTCAGATAAGCGTTAACTGTTTGATAAACAAAGGCATTCAAAAGCGTTAGTACTTGCGAAGTACAAGGGGCATACAATCAACAATCTGTGGAGTTTACTCAATTTTGGTGCACATGAAGCTGATCGGCAGCTGAGTTAAGTTAACACAACATTCTAAGTTTATTGTATGAAGTATGATAGCAGTCGGATAAGCACAAAGCTGGTGATAAACTCAATACAATTTTGGTAAGATTTCTGCTGTATTAATGCCTGGTGAAATTTTTCTTTAGGATGTCTGGGATAAATGCGATATAGTACGGGCTGTAGAGACATGTGGCAGATAGCATTTATTAGTGATTTTCATATTAGTGTAACAAATGTTTTATATTATTGAAATTCAATCTCCATAAATTATAATTTTTTATGCATCCAGTATTCTTTGTACCATTCTCACTGATTTAAATGCATTCAAACTGTGTGATGCCATAGGGATGATGTTGATTTTGCCAGTTGTTTTAAAGCTCTTGCAGTTATGAAATGCTAAAATCAGCTCCTGAAAAATATTGTTCGCTAATAAAAACCCTGGCGCATTAAGTAAATATTCTTCACCTGAGCTTAAATCTATCACACAGGGTGGTGCTAAAATTACAGATTGGAGATACCAACGGAAACAAATGTACATCAAGGTTCTGGCGAACGAAAAGCTGAAAACCTAGAATAAGATGTTGCAATGATATGCAGGTGTCGTCCGGCGGTGTCTGCGTACCTGAAGCAGCAGAAATTCCAAACATAAGCATAGGAGAATAAACTCAAGTTTAACGACAAAGATCATTACCTCAAATAAGGTTTGTTTGATTGTTAAGGCTGTTATGTAATCTCATTTTTGTAATAAAGTAGCTTATTTTATGAGAACCCATGCACCTTATTCAAATTAAGCACTCTAAATGCTTTTATTTAATTAGGCAGCATCTTCACGCAACGGAAGAACAAGTCAAGAAGCCACTAGCCAATAATACATTTGTCAAAACATTTTATAACATTCTTTGAACTGATATGACTCACACGTGCATAATTGCCGCTTGTCGCCTATTCGTCAAGATAGCGGCCCAATTAAAAATCACATGTGAGTTAACGCCCTCAAACCTCGCATGCAATTTCTCAAGGAGCAGAAAAACACGTAATTACAACCATGTTATTCTTTTGGCTAAACAAAATCCGAACGCCTAAGTTTTAAAAACAGCATTCTTAGGGCAAACGGCCCTAAAAACCCAGGCCAACAACCCGAGTTATTAGAATGTCAGCGACCGCTCCGTCTAACAAAGACGGCTTAAAACTTTCCCTTTCACGGGGTTAAGTAAGGTAAATAAGAACGAAGGTGTCAACTCAGAGAACTGGGCCAGCGCCGGAAAGAATTATCCATAAGGAGGTCAATGCAGACATGCCACGCAACAATTAAAGAAATAGCAAATAGCGCGAACCAATTAAATTACAAGTAATTTTAATAAGACTATAGGCATGCGTGGTATGTAAAGAAGCATAATTTAATAAGGAAAACGATGGGCCAGATAAAAAAAGCCGCCGTACGAAAATAAGGACGCTAAATGCAAAAATCGATAAAATGCTTCAAATCAACCCCCGTAAGCGAAATTAGTTCATCCCACCCCAAACAAACGGACATCCGAGAGAAAGTAGAGTTCCTGTATATAAAAGAGTTGGGACATGTAGGGTTACTTGTTTTGGATCCACAAACCATGGAGTATCTGATTTTTGCCGATTTTAAACTTTATGCATATTTCTTTCAACTAAAATAAATGAAAGATATCTGTGCTACATCACATGGTCCTTGATTTGTGGATCCAATGGCTCAACTCTTAGTACATATAGGAACTCTAAGAGAAAGCGGTGGGAGTAAAAATCCCTTTAAAAAGAGCCGCAGCCGCCAGAATAACCATCTTATCGAGCTCTGCTCTAGGATCAAAAACATCTTATCGAGCTTCTGCTCTAAGACCAAAAAAACTCTCTCAGCTTGGGCCCTCCGGCAACTAGAGAATTCCAAAACTACCAAAAACCTTCTGTTCGAGCTCTGCTCACAGACGTCAGCCCCGTGACTCCTTGGGATAACTCGAGCTATGCTCGTTATTGCTAAAGGGTGTCCGGGTTGCCGCAATCTACGCCTGCCATCCTCGCTGTCCACGCCTGGAGGAGCGTCCAGCCCCACGTCGAATCGAGCCCTAGTAGCCACCGACGTCGCCGCCCGTCTCAAGCCCAGGCCTACGCTGCGCTATGCCCCAGGTCCTGCCGCCCGCTATGCATAGCCCAGGCCCCATGGAGAACCTCGCCGTCTCCGCTGCATCGCTCCGCAGCACCGCGACACGCTCACGTAAGTTCTCAGAAACAAACACAGCTACTCGAATCTAGTTCGCAGGAACCAACACATGCGAGTGAAGACAGACGCCGCCGCCGTCTGCCCCTACGTCCAGCTCACTGCGAGGAGGAAGACGCCACCCAGGCCGCCTCCACGTACGCTGCTGCTCCCATGTCCAGAAGCACGCACCCTTCCACAGGCGCCGTCGCCGCCTACACCTACGTCCAGCTCACTGCGAGGAAGATGCCGCCACACAGGCCGCCTCCACGTACGCTGCCGCTCCTATGTCAGGGAGCTCGCAACACGCCAAAGACGCCACCGCCGTCTACATGTACCCCCCAACCTCCACAGAGGGGAATCGCCGCCAAGCGACGCCGCTCGCTTGCGCTACCAGCTGACGCCGTTCAGCCCCGCCGCCACTGCACCCATAGCAGAAAGCAGCCCCACACCACCTCCATGGAGGAAGCCATTCGCCGCCGCCGCAGCTGCATCCATAGCAGAAGGCCGCCCGACACCGCTTCCATAGAGGAAACCAATCATCGCCGCCGCCGCAGCATCCACGAAGGACGCTCGCCGCCGCCCCCTTGTAGCCAAAAGCTACGCAATGCCAACCTAGAGCCCACGCCTTCCAGCGGGGCCTAGCCATCGATCATCGAGGAAGAGGAGGATGGACAGCCGCCGCCCGAATTCGACGCCCGCCGTCCGCAAGCTCGAGGTTCGCTGCAGCAGCCCGCCCCTGGAGTGTGCTGTCGTCAGACGCGTTCTGCTCGGCCCCAAGGCGCCCCAAGCTTCAGAGAGACGCTAGCTGCTTGCGAACCAGAGAGCGCTCCGGCCCGTCGCGCATCATCCGGCTCGACGCCATCCCCAGGTCGCCCTTGAAACACCAGAAACTCCGCGCCACGAAGAGGACTTCGCCTGAGCTCGCGCTTTCAAGCACCGTCGCCCCGGCTTCGCACAGCTCCGCCGAGGACGCACCTGCCACGGCAATGACGCCTCAAGCCTCCGCCGCCGCCCCCTTGGCCTGCCGCCGAGGTGTGTCATCCTGCCTCCAGGTCGTCCGGAACGTGGACACCGCCCCGCCCCCAAAGGGCCTCGCTAGGACGCGAGCCCTAGGTCTAAGAAGTCCTGGCCGAAGTGTTCCTGCTGCCAGGTCGAACGCCACCATCCGCTTCTCGCCCTCGGAGATGCCCTCCACCGGGCACACACACGGCGTATTTTACTTTATTGTTTTTATATATATATTTTTTGGGAGTAATTATATAACATTGTACATAGTAATTGTAAATAAACGCACACTTAACAACCAATCAGGATCTTCTCCAGGAGCGCCAATAGCCGTCTTTCGTGGACATCCCTACCGTGAGCTAGCTTGGTAAATGGTCGTAAAAAGCCATTTTTAACCTTCGTCACGCCCTCGAGTGTGAGGCCAGTGTCGTATTGTGTTAATTGGCGCCCATCTAACGTGTGGCTTTCCTCTGGTGGATACCTAAGGACGAACGCACCCCACCTGGTGAAAACGAAGGACAAGAGCACTCCTGAAGATCAACAACGATAGATGACACACCGCCGTGCGAATCTATCAACGGCATCAACACCATTTCTGGGAATGGTTCAACAACACCCAGTGGCGTCCAAAGCAATAAACCAGAAGAAGCTGCAGCCCAGCGACACCAACGAGCCCCAAACAAGAAGGAGCTTCACCCACAGCTACTTCAACTGCTCCTACACCTGAAGAGAAATCACATGCGGGTCGAGGACGCCGAAGGAGGGTGGATTTGATATGACTCACACGTGCATAATTGCCGCTTGTCGCCTATTCGTCAAGATAGCGGCCCAATTAAAAATCACATGTGAGTTAACGCCCTCAAACCTCGCATGCAATTTCTCAAGGAGCAGAAAAACACGTAATTACAACCATGTTATTCTTTTGGCTAAACAAAATCCGAACGCCTAAGTTTTAAAAACAGCATTCTTAGGGCAAACGGCCCTAAAAACCCAGGCCAACAACCCGAGTTATTAGAATGTCAGCGACCGCTCCGTCTAACAAAGACGGCTTAAAACTTTCCCTTTCACGGGGTTAAGTAAGGTAAATAAGAACGAAGGTGTCAACTCAGAGAACTGGGCCAGCGCCGGAAAGAATTATCCATAAGGAGGTCAATGCAGACATGCCACGCAACAATTAAAGAAATAGCAAATAGCGCGAACCAATTAAATTACAAGTAATTTTAATAAGACTATAGGCATGCGTGGTATGTAAAGAAGCATAATTTAATAAGGAAAACGATGGGCCAGATAAAAAAAGCCGCCGTACGAAAATAAGGACGCTAAATGCAAAAATCGATAAAATGCTTCAAATCAACCCCCGTAAGCGAAATTAGTTCATCCCACCCCAAACAAACGGACATCCGAGAGAAAGCGGTGGGAGTAAAAATCCCTTTAAAAAGAGCCGCAGCCGCCAGAATAACCATCTTATCGAGCTCTGCTCTAGGATCAAAAACATCTTATCGAGCTTCTGCTCTAAGACCAAAAAAACTCTCTCAGCTTGGGCCCTCCGGCAACTAGAGAATTCCAAAACTACCAAAAACCTTCTGTTCGAGCTCTGCTCACAGACGTCAGCCCCGTGACTCCTTGGGATAACTCGAGCTATGCTCGTTATTGCTAAAGGGTGTCCGGGTTGCCGCAATCTACGCCTGCCATCCTCGCTGTCCACGCCTGGAGGAGCGTCCAGCCCCACGTCGAATCGAGCCCTAGTAGCCACCGACGTCGCCGCCCGTCTCAAGCCCAGGCCTACGCTGCGCTATGCCCCAGGTCCTGCCGCCCGCTATGCATAGCCCAGGCCCCATGGAGAACCTCGCCGTCTCCGCTGCATCGCTCCGCAGCACCGCGACACGCTCACGTAAGTTCTCAGAAACAAACACAGCTACTCGAATCTAGTTCGCAGGAACCAACACATGCGAGTGAAGACAGACGCCGCCGCCGTCTGCCCCTACGTCCAGCTCACTGCGAGGAGGAAGACGCCACCCAGGCCGCCTCCACGTACGCTGCTGCTCCCATGTCCAGAAGCACGCACCCTTCCACAGGCGCCGTCGCCGCCTACACCTACGTCCAGCTCACTGCGAGGAAGATGCCGCCACACAGGCCGCCTCCACGTACGCTGCCGCTCCTATGTCAGGGAGCTCGCAACACGCCAAAGACGCCACCGCCGTCTACATGTACCCCCCAACCTCCACAGAGGGGAATCGCCGCCAAGCGACGCCGCTCGCTTGCGCTACCAGCTGACGCCGTTCAGCCCCGCCGCCACTGCACCCATAGCAGAAAGCAGCCCCACACCACCTCCATGGAGGAAGCCATTCGCCGCCGCCGCAGCTGCATCCATAGCAGAAGGCCGCCCGACACCGCTTCCATAGAGGAAACCAATCATCGCCGCCGCCGCAGCATCCACGAAGGACGCTCGCCGCCGCCCCCTTGTAGCCAAAAGCTACGCAATGCCAACCTAGAGCCCACGCCTTCCAGCGGGGCCTAGCCATCGATCATCGAGGAAGAGGAGGATGGACAGCCGCCGCCCGAATTCGACGCCCGCCGTCCGCAAGCTCGAGGTTCGCTGCAGCAGCCCGCCCCTGGAGTGTGCTGTCGTCAGACGCGTTCTGCTCGGCCCCAAGGCGCCCCAAGCTTCAGAGAGACGCTAGCTGCTTGCGAACCAGAGAGCGCTCCGGCCCGTCGCGCATCATCCGGCTCGACGCCATCCCCAGGTCGCCCTTGAAACACCAGAAACTCCGCGCCACGAAGAGGACTTCGCCTGAGCTCGCGCTTTCAAGCACCGTCGCCCCGGCTTCGCACAGCTCCGCCGAGGACGCACCTGCCACGGCAATGACGCCTCAAGCCTCCGCCGCCGCCCCCTTGGCCTGCCGCCGAGGTGTGTCATCCTGCCTCCAGGTCGTCCGGAACGTGGACACCGCCCCGCCCCCAAAGGGCCTCGCTAGGACGCGAGCCCTAGGTCTAAGAAGTCCTGGCCGAAGTGTTCCTGCTGCCAGGTCGAACGCCACCATCCGCTTCTCGCCCTCGGAGATGCCCTCCACCGGGCACACACACGGCGTATTTTACTTTATTGTTTTTATATATATATTTTTTGGGAGTAATTATATAACATTGTACATAGTAATTGTAAATAAACGCACACTTAACAACCAATCAGGATCTTCTCCAGGAGCGCCAATAGCCGTCTTTCGTGGACATCCCTACCGTGAGCTAGCTTGGTAAATGGTCGTAAAAAGCCATTTTTAACCTTCGTCACGCCCTCGAGTGTGAGGCCAGTGTCGTATTGTGTTAGAACTAAATGAAAATAGTAGACTCACCTATGTTGATTTATACCTGCAAGTATATTTTGAATTTCTACAAGTAAAAAAACTGTATCAGAAGGACGCAGGTTCACAAATATTGACTAGATTGATATATCTTTCGGACATTGGAAAAAATCCAGAATATTTGTTTGTGCATTTACTTTTATAAAGGTAGAAGGTTCCCAAATGTCAGTGTCACTCTTCGGCATCGTTTGATTCCTTTAGAAATCTCTTCAAAAATATTTTAGATTCTCAAAGAGGCCAACTTTTGGTCTGATACAGCACCGACTTATTTCGGATCACTTACTGTATTTCTTTTGTAGGTTATAGATCTGCATTTGAAATATTGGCCTTTGTGATATCAAAAGGAATCCGCAAATCACTCATACGTCAAGTTTTTGCTGTTTATTAGCACAGTAGACCAGACTTATATGTAAAAAATCTGGTGTGATACAAGCACACAACTTCCTTTTACAGTAATTAGCCAAAAATTTGATTTTTAATTTTTAAGCATTTGTCAAACATTTTCAAAAATTACAAATTCTACAGAAACCGTACAAAATAGAGCGTTAGTTCAAGAGACAAATTTTCTTTAAAAGTATTGTTAAATTCCTGAAATTTTGTATAGGATCATAATTTATCATTCTAAACAACTTTTCTTAGTCAAATTTTGCCGTATCATGAACAACAAGAGTAGTTTAACTGCAAAGAAAATAGTTTTCATTTCACTGTCAAGACCAACTTGTTTTTTTAAAAACTGAAAATATTCTTAAAATTCTCTTTAGACCAAGCAGGACCTAATCCCACAATCTTAAAATACAATTCAAAAATGTTTAGTTCATCTCACCTCTTGTAACACCAATCCTGGGACACACTGTATATTGGGCAAACACCTTTAAAAAAAAATCTTTAGTATTTTAAATAATTTTAGTTTCAAAGCTACACTTGCGAGGGAAGTTCCGTGTAAAACCCTTTATAGATTTTTATCTATACTGAACGTACAAATCGTGCAATTGTAAAATATGACAAATCGATTTAAACTTTTTAATCAATCATTGAAGAAGTAGAAAAACTGCGTTTTTATGCTCGCTTACGTGTCACCTTTATTTGCCATCTTCATTGTTAAATTGCACTCCGTAATTGGTTGTGAGGTATTCAAAATTGTATTGTCGACGTCTAGTTTATCATTTATAAACAATAAACACTGCTTTATTGTAGGTTATCATCGTTTATTAGCTTTTAGGTGTTCCAAATGAAAATGTCCGTTTCCTGATTTATTGTTCGCATTATGTTAAGAATACCGTGGATAGAAATAGTCTTTTTTGAAGATACAGTAATAGCCTGGAAAAAGTAACAGGGGTAAAGTTGCCGTTATAACTGATTTTCAGACAAGAGAAGCTAAAAGGAAAGTAAATATAACAAGAGTTGTATAGGAAAAGTTTGAGTTCAGACCAAAGATGGGAAAGACACAATCACAAACCTAGAACCAATTGTAAAGATGTTATTTCATTGTTAATGCATTGGTTGGTCTATTATATACAAATGTAAAGATACCGAAAATCTATGCATATCGCCTACTATCCCATTTTAGAAATAGCAGAGCATGATCATTCTGCTGCCTTGAGAAAGATTGAAAGAATACGACTATTGCTTACATGAGCAATTTAAGTGTGTAGCAAATGCACTTGCTAAAAGCAAACATTTAAGCAGGAGAGACTGAAGCTAAATATTAAAATAATAAATTGATTAGATTTTAAATATCTTCATATTTTCTCTCCCTCGGAGGAGCCTGTAACCTATCGCGCGGGTCCCCAGGTGACAGACAGGGAATACCCTCGCCGTAGAGCCAGCTGGTAGGTGTGAGAAATAAAATATCTCTCGTGGACCCACAGGCGGGGCCCTCAGGCTAACTCCTCGAGACATAAAATGTAAAAAAAAGAAATAGGATGGATAAACGGAAATGGACTAGGATCAGGAAAAAGAGAATAATTTGAGGTGATTGCAATGTCAGAAATCTAAAAAAAATTAACAAAGTAATAAAAAATAATAAAAATAAAATAAACCAAGGAAGAAGCCTTCAACTTCTGTTCATTGAATTTGGCCAAGGCATATGACGTATCGGTAGCGGTACTATGAGAAGCTATGGTGGAAACCAAGACTAACAATGTGCTAATTTAAGATATCCAGACGTCAAACATGCTGCATGTTGCCAACTATGTTTAAAATCTATATCGAATACTGCTTAACAACTGGAATAGGAAATGTGCAAGGATATATTTACCGCTGAATAACCGTACTATATACACTCTTCAATTTACCGACGAATATTTTACACTACTCTTTTTGGAGTAAAATAAAGAACACCTACAGTATATGACGCAAAAGATAACAGAGATATAAAAAAGTGGCCTTCCAAAGAACATAAATAAAACAAAACACCCAAGATCTAGGTTTAATAAATGATGAAATAGCATTCCTTTGTCCTTAGAAATACTTAGGTGTGCAAAGAGAAAACGATCAAAGAGATGGACAAAAATCAGAGAAAGAATAAGAAAAAGAAAACAATCAATTAAGAGAGTAATGGAATGCGCCATAAAGGCATCAGTATAAAACAGTCATATACATACACTCACCGGCACGAAAAACGGAGCACTTGCATTTTTTGATTAGATTTAAAATTGTATCCCTTTGTGATGTTTTATTATTACATTTAGTATTATACATTTATTATACATGTTATAATGTTAAATGTATAATAAATGTATAATAATAAATGTTATAATAAAACATCACAAAAGGATACAATTTTAAATCTAATAAAAAAATGCAAGTGCTTCGTTTTTCGTGCCGGTGAGTGTATAACTCCATAATGAATAGTATAGCACTCTACAAAACATGACTAGCAGTAATGGAAATGCAGATTTTGCAGAAGATCGCAATTAAAAAGGCTCCCTAACGAAACATCAAAACAACTAATTGGTCTAGAACAAATGATTGTAAAAGAAGCGAAAAAAATATCAAAGCGCTTTACTCAGAACTTCCTTCACAAGTAGACGTTGTGACACTGAATAATTTTGATATACGATTGACATAAGATAAAACAAAACGCGAACTGTTATCTCTCAAATAACAAAGACCGGCCCGCTAAACCCCAGATGTCAGATTATGCCAACGGCCGCGCGCGGTTTATGACGCCCCAAATAAATGCAAAAGCTAGTCGTTTCAAATTTTGAAACTGAAAATGCATTATAGGTCATAAAAACGCAGTTTTGATTTCAAGACCGAAAGTGCCAAATACACCGAAATTATTCCGAGCAACGGATTTTCGCCGGAAAAATGATCCTTTGTAAAAGCCACCGCCCGCGAGTCTATCATGTAAAACAAAGAGTGTATTAAAGCACAGCTTATAAGATAAGCGTGAAGGGGTGACCGTTAACTGCTCCAGGTAGCATACGACAGAGTCGAAACCTCGCCAAACGGCAACAAGAAGGGATTACTCCAAAAACATATGAGTTGCGGCACATATGAGAGGGAACCAGTCAAGATATTGGTAGAAGCATTGAGTTTAAAGTCAAACGACGGCAAATCAAGAAGACTGTACGATGCTTCACAAAACGTGACTCCAACTGTACTGAAGTACTGAAAAAGTTAGGAAAAAAATAAAGAATGCGTGACTAAATGCTTAAATTTCTCCCTCCCTTTCATCCAATCAGAGCCAAGAAGCGGTTAAGACACAGTAGCAGCCCCTTTATAAGCACGAAAACACTCAGGACTTTAGGATCGAACAAACCAGTTCGGCCTAAGCCTACAATCAAAGATTCAGACTTTAGCGCCCGAGTCTTCCTGCTCGGCCTAAGTTTGCAATCACACTTCCAGCCAAAGTTTGTTCCAGCCAGCCGCCAGCCGTCATCAGCACTGCTCCCAAAAGCGCACCAGGTCCGCCACGTCCGCAAAGAGCTTCGGACCGCAAGAAAATCTCGCCTGTACACGTTGACAGGTTCCTGAAGCTCTGGCATGCTGCCGCCTTCACCCATGGCCGATCTCGCTTCTTCGAAAGCACTTCAAGTTTCAGGCTGGAACCGTTCGGCCTCAGTGTGTAATCAACTAGCGCCATTTCAAACCGTACAGCGAACATCCGAACTTCGTCTTAACCCGCCCCCAGCATTTATCAGGAACGCTAAAAGAAGCGCACCAGGTCTGCCACGGTCTGCAAGAAGCGCACCGGCTGTAAGCACTTTTGGATGGACGCGCCGCCAAGTCCCAGAAGCCCTTCCCCGACACATGTTTACCGCTGTCTATTCCGCTTCTCCACGCATCTGGCCAATCGCAACCCTCGTCGAAAAACTCGCTACGGGTGCAAGAAGCTCCGTGCTGCGAAAAGGCTTCGCTTGGATGCGTCGCCAGGTCCACGAAGCTTTGGCCTGCCACCCCTTCTCCGCTGGTCGCTGGTCTCTACGTATTCGGCCATCGGTAAGCATCCTTCAAAAGCTAGCCAGTGTCGTCACCGCCACCCACACTGGCCCCAGCGGTCAGAATCTTAACCAATGAGACGTGCTACTTCTTTATCATTTTTATTTCCTTTTTGAGCTCTATCCCATCTACTCTTCGTATACACCCCTACCACTGAGCTGCTGGGTTAATGAAAATAAAACCACCATTTTGACGCTAGCTACGCCCCTTGGGCACACAAGCCGTAGCCGTATTGTGTCAATTATAAAAAATAAAATTAAAATAAAGGTAAAAATATCTGAACGTCCCTAATAATACTGAAACAATAAAAGGAAACACCTGATTATGCGAATTACATCAAGTATCAAATAAAAAACATTACAGCCGTTGTAGTTCGAACGTCAGCTCCAGCGAATCCGATTTCAACGCTTGACAATAGCCCGACCGTTTGTCGCATGCGGCCACGCAAGATACTTGGTATCTCTGCGAGGCAGTTGCATTAAAACATAGCACTTATTTGTTGCCCCTTTTTGTCTCTTTTACAACATTTGCCCCCTATTCATTGGTTTCTTTGCTTTCTATTTTCATCTGGAGAAAAGCCTGGGCTATGTGCAAAATGGTTACCTTTATCTATTTCTTAGTTAAAGGAAAAATAAACAAAATTTTATTTTTATCAGGTGGTCATCTTCTATATATTTGTCCAGAATTTTCTCGATTTCATGCCAGGTGGATATATAGTAATTTTAGTAATTTGGCCCTAGGCCATTGACTATCAACATCATTTAGAGTATGATCACCTGTTCGATGCTCACTCTTTTTCACAATGCAGTTTCAAAACACTAGCCTTTCTATTTCGACTGGGTGTCTCTCCAGTCGAGAAAAGTATTAAACAAACATGTGAGGTTTTTTGGGAAATATTCCAACGTATTTACATGGGATAACCTACATCAAACTTTATACGGGTTGCTGAAGAACATGGAAGAGTGTGGGATTTTTATAACTTTTCGTAAATTTCTATTAGATATAATATTTACAGATTTTCTTTATCATTAATCGAGATAATAAGCAATAACCGTAAAAAATAAAAAATCAATTAGACTGTGGCTAAAATCAGGCAACTCTGGTCTATAGTAAGAGGAAGAAAAAGAAGAGAATGTAGTTACATTATTTTGTTTTTGAGATCTTCATGGTGAGCTCCGAAAGTAATTACCCTGTATATAAAAAACTAATATTTACTTTTAAAAGTAACATATACATATTTTGAAGATACTGGCAATTAAAATAGTTATAGAATACAGCAAAATTTAATGGTACTCTTAATATATTCTATATGTACCATATTTGTTTTTTTGTTATAGTTTATCCATTGTCTGGCTTGGTAAAGCTAAATATTTTGATACTAAATTATAATTTAAATAGTTTTCGTAATACTATACCGCTATTATATTTTAACTGAACTAAACAAACACATAAAAATTATTCATAACAGCCTCTGCCCATTAAGGTTTATAACTGACGGTGGCCGTTATGAATCATGTGGTTTTTAAATTATATTTATGTCCTACCAGTACATTAATTGAAATTAATGACTCTATTTTAAGGTATCTTAGATACAAAATAACGCTCCAGGGCAATTATTTTCTTCATAAGAACACTAGGGTTATTATGAAAAATTAACAGTATTTGTTTCCATGGATATGCACCACTGTCACAATGAAAATTAATGACAGCTTAGCTAATGTCACAAATCTAACTTAGATCAGCTAACTAGATCAATCTTAAATACTATATCATAGTAATTATATGAATTGAATATGAATATGAATTAGGTAAGAAAATTGGTAGGACATAAAACCTTGAAGGCACCACGGGCATTATGAGCTAAGAGCCCGCGATTGTTGTACACACCTCGGGCCAAAGGCCCTCGGTTAGTACACTAACAATCTTGGGCTCTTATTTTACTCATAATGCCCTTAGTACCTTAATAACTGTTAATAAATTATTCAAGACTCGCGAAAATTGCTAGACAACTAGGATCAAGCATAGGACGTCCCAAAAAAAGATGGCGAGAGGAAATAACATGAAGTAAATAATTAAATGTCATAATCTAGACAGAACAAACTCATAGCCTATAGAAAGTAGAAGAAGAAAAAGAAGAAGAAATTATTCATAAACTCCATACATTTTTATTACGAAAAATCTTGAACGACACTCAGCAAATACGCAAATAACAAACTTGGTTGATTATAAACCTCGGCTATCGTTTCGCTATACATATATCGGCCTAAGACAGTAATAACTGAATCGTATTTAATATTATTTTGCACTACCAATAGGAATTTAATCAAGTAATTTCAAAGCCGATATCAAAACTCTTAAAAAAAAAACATTTACAATCAGCTTCTCAAAGTCTATTTTGCTGAAATTGTTGTTAAGCCTATTCATTATAACGTATGTACAGAAAGAATCGTTCATAGCAAAGATCCAAATAAAATCAACTCTACGGTTACGAGATAGAGCTACTCGAAACCTTCGGTAAATTTGTAAATGTATTTTATGTCACCCTGGGACAAATGAATCCTAAATGACTTTCAAAAATGTACTTAAATATCTATATGATTTAGATGAATCCCAAAATTATAAAATTCGGGCATTTAGTCATATTTCTTGCTTTAAAACCAGTTGATTAATTCATCATTAGTTTTAAAATATCTTCATAAGTGCTGGGTACTTCGAAATGACCGTATAACTAACGAACTTTTAATAGACGTCCTGTAAACACAAGCTTGTGTGCGATCTAATAAAGGGCAGAAATCTATGGGTGCGAAGAGCGGTCACCCAGGAAATCTGTCACTTGATCTCTCGGAAATTCCATAAATCACACTTTAATTTTGCGCTAAAGCATTCTTTGCCAAGCTGCAGAATCCGTATCGCCAGTACATCAATCTACTTCGCTTTTTCACTGACCATAACGGCTTAGTTTGCAGATGGTTCCCATTCAGCCAATTAAGGGCGCTGCCATTTATAAAAAATAGGAAGTTCTTCAACATAAAAAGTTTGCTTAAAGGATCTATTATTTTATGGCCAGTTTGTAGTTAAATATTTTTTTATAATAATATATCTGTATAAGCTCTTCCATTTTCGCTGTGTTCTTATAGGAAATACCTTAAATATTACAGATAGAAAACGACATAATAGCAAAGAGCATATAATGATATGCTATTTGATAATAGCTTACTTTGCTCTTTTCGAGAAAACTTGTCTAAAATAGTTGTTGAATAGCTCTTATCGGTTTTAGATACAGGGTAAAATTACTTATTTGATTTGCTTGTCAAAAACATATAGCTGTTCAGTAGTATAGTCTATAATATGTAAAAAACTTTTAAAATTTATTTGAAAGACCTTGTACCAGATGTAATAGAACACAAAATTAGGCTTCTAAAAGTAATTTGTTGTTTCTTGTAAAGAGGTGTAGGTAATACTAAATTCATTTTTGGTGTTGTTTACTCCAAGACACTCCTTAATTTTAATGTAACACTATTACATTTGCCTTAAACAATAATTCTTGATATAACATATGTTGTTTATTGTAATGCCAGAATTGTTCAATATGAAAAGGAATTTATGTGTCATATTTTATTATTTGTATTTTACTGAGATAACATTTAAACAAAACAATTGCTGCTAAGATCCGCCTTCCTCTCGCTCTAATTCAATACATGGTGACTTGAGAATACCTATAAAATAAAAGTTTTTTTGACTGACTTTGTATAGCTTGACCAACAGTATACGCACATTTTATAATAAATGTGTAGTCCACAAATCACGAAATGTCAAAATGGTATTACCAGGAGATCTAGGTAAAGCTAGTTGGAGTAAAGCAGGAATGGAATTGGTAAAAACAGTTTTTTCAATACTGAAACGGTTCGCAACCTTAAATTTAAGTGTAAGATTTATGTAATGTTAAGACTTGGACACTTGAAGCTAGTACTGAAAAGAGCTTGGAAGCATTCAAATTTTAAATATTTGAAGGATGCTACGCATATATCAATTTCGTTTTGTTGTTTGGGCTTCTCCACGTCCACTTGTTTTGCAACTGTAACAAAAGCAATAAGTATAAACATAAACAAACTAAACGAAAAATATCAGAAGAAACTAAACGACTGATGAATAATAGAAGGAAATGGAGACAAGAGCAGAAGTGGGACACAACCGAGTACTCCGAACTGAACAAATCAATAAAAAAAAATATAAAAGAGAACATGAAGAAGTATAACGAAAATCTAGCGAGAACAATTATTGAAGAGAACGGCAATATGAAGATCCTAAAAAATAACTTATCAATAGACAAAAAGCATAGACTTAAATTTAAAAAAACAAGATGGAACCGATACTACCAACGAACAAGAGGTCTTAGAGGTAGCTACAGAATTTTATACTAGCAAACACACAACAGATAAATGAAAATGGGCAGCGAAGAAGAAAAAAAATCACAAACGTAGGACCGGAAGAAATGCCGGAATTAACAACGAACACAAACGACATAATAAACGCACTAAAGCATTAAAAAAATAGGATAGCACCAGGAAAAGACTACATAATCAACGAACATATACAAAAAGAGAGAACGACGGCTATTAAAGACCTTAAAAATGTTATTTAACAAATGTCTATCAGAAGGAGAGATACCTGAAGATTGGAGTGAAATCGCAATAATATTACTACATAAAAAATGCGAGAAAACGAACATCGCAAATTAAGTCTGCTCTCTCGTATATATAAACTGTTTATCTCGATAGAAAATTAGACGCCTATCAGCCTATAGAACAGGCAGGGTTTAGGAAAATCTTCGGAACTATCGATCATCTGCAAACGCTAAAACTAGTAATAGAAAAAAGCAATGAATATGACGCGCCTTTAGAGATAGCCTTTATCGATTACGAGAAGACATTTGATACAGTCGACATGTTAGACATTTTACAGGAACTAGATGACGTACGCATTGATGCCCGTTTTTCCATCATAATAAAAAAGTTATATAAACGGGCAACAAGTGTAGTAAAACTCAAAGAACCCTCTGAAGTCTTTAAAATAGAAAGAGAGGCCAGACAAGAGGGCAGGTTACCTCCAAAGATATTTACTTTAACCTTGGAAAATGTATTCAAAAAGATCTATTGGTCTGGGATGGTCATAAATGTAGATGTAAAGGGTCTCATTCATTTAAGATATGCAGATGATATAGTCATATTTGCAAAAACGGAACATGAACAACAAATTTTGATGGAACAACTGCAAGAAAACTCCAAAAAAGTGGTTCTCAATAGGAATCGAAAAAAGACGAAAATTATGACAAATTTTGAACAACAAACTTATATAGTAATAGAAGACGAACTAATAGAACAAGTAGATTCATATGTATTGTAATGGTTTACTGTCCACAGAAATTCTGATTGCCAAATTAACGAAATGAATAAGGTCAACATGAGCACAAAATTAAATATTTTATTAATTGCAAGATAATCAGTACTTTACATTAATAAAGGCACTTGATGTGAGCAGCAGTAACTAATAATTTGAGGGATAAAAGTTAACATGAGATAAGGCAGGTTTCAGAAGGGTTACGTTCAGAGTTTCAGATATGATACATGTTCGGAAGAGCCAATGCGATTTAATTTGTAACTGGCGGATTTGAGCTTATTAATATCAAACATAATAGGAATAAAAGGATACAGAATGATTTTTTAAGTACAGAAAGTATATGAGCGTTATGTATTAAAAGTTTAGAAGCCAGAAAGCTGCAAATTAGCTGAAAGGTGAACGAAACAGTGCGAGCAAAATAATAATTGCAATAGAGCAATGAAAAATGAAAGGCAACCGATGGAAAGACAATTAGTGAAATGCTAAAGGAACTCCAAGTGTATCAGTTCATTATAAACTAAAGTGATTTAAAAGTAGAGCAAAGTGTAGTGACATTTATTCCAAGAAAAAGACAATTTTAGTAGTTAGGTAAAAACAAGACATCAAAATTGTAATCCAAAAGGTCAATCATGTTATCAATCTCTTTTATAACATATGAAAATCTAGTTGCTAAGTTACGAGACACTCATTTGTTGATAGATTACAAAACAAGCTAGTTGTGTGTAAAGTTATTCACCAGTGAGTAGGGCATCTGTAGGTATAGTTTGCTATGTGTTAAGAAGTCCAAGTGTAGCAGTTTATCCAGCAACAAGATTCGTCCAAGTGCGAGTAACTTCGAGGTCCCATTTCCAGAAGTAAGCACCATCGCCCAGCAAAAATAGTGTCTGCTGCCTGTAGAGAAAACCTTCAGAAGTCCGTGGGTGTAGAAACCAACAAGCCTTTCCCAAGTGCGTACTTTCCGTGGCGTCATTGGAAAGTGTATCCAGCATCCGAAAGTTCTCCGTTTAAGGTAGGATTTCACATCAAGCCCTTGCAGCAGCCCTATAATTCGTGGGATTTATCAAGATTAAACTGTGTACGAGGTGAACAGACATATTCCAGAATCGGAGGTCCGTCCAGCTTCGAGTAAATTAGATAGCGTCTCTAGAAAGTGCGAGGTTACGTGGAATTTTCAGTTTTTGTAGGATGCAGAACAAAAACAGATAGCGCGTGTGTTTTGACGTCACACTAGAAACAAAACGAGGTTAGCAGTTGCTACGTCACAGAATTAATCGTTTTACCTGATGCTTCCTTGCCATTTTGGTGTTTAAAATTCAACTTTACGCTGTTTCTTGCGACCACAGATCATTTTGTTGTGGCACTCAAATTTAGAGGTTATAATTGTCAGATGCAAATTGTGCATTTGCCCTAATATCAGAAAGTAATTATCATACAACGAGTTATTTGTCATACCATGACACCCTGAGTTAACATTTGTGTCATGTTCACCGGAGTTAAACCCTAATTTATTGCAGATAAATGAAATAAGAAATGAGCAATAAATCATTTATTTGTGGTAATTATTATTACACTGTTTTAATTTGCCCTGAGTTTGACAGGCAATTCTCAGTTGAAACTTAACATTTTATAAAGCGTAGTATCCCTTGTCATGATGTATTATATTTAAAACCCTATTATTATATTTTAATAGCGAGGCAATTACAGCATATCTGGGACACAATATAAGGATGGGGAAGGAAAACCAAGAGGCGGAACTTAACAGCCTTGGGCTTCTTTTCACTGTACTTAAAAAGTAAGATAGTCGACAAGTGTATTTACCCGTTCTCACATATGGCATTGAGACTATCACCTTAATCAACGGGATCATGAAAAATTGTCAACAAAACAAAAAGCAATGGAACGGAGAATGGTCAGGATAACACTAATAACAGCCGTATGCATAGTCGTTCGCCAGCGGCTCTCCGGCGACTCGCCTGAGTTTCGTTATAAATAGTATGTTGGCGGCACTGTAGTCTATGTCAAATTCTAGGTTATAAGGTTAGGTTTTGCGTCAGCTTTGGCAGAAATTGACACAAAATCTAACCTGCTAACCTCGAATTTGACATAGACGTACAGTGCCGCCAACATACTATTCATAACGAAACTCCAGCGAGTCGCCGGCGAGCCGCTGGTGAACGACTATGCATACGACTGTAAGAGACCGAAAAATAATGAGTGGATAAGGGGAAAACAAAGGATGAAGACATAACGTAGAAGAGTGCAGAACAAAAGTGGAGCTAGATAGCACATATAATGCGAGCTGATAACAGGTGGACAAACAGAGTGCTTCAGTGGCAGCCCAGAGTAGGGAGAAAGAGCGTAGGTAGGCCGCCTAAACGCTGGGAAGATGAAATAACAATGACAGCGGGAAAAAAATGAGGACGACTAGCAAAGGAAAAAGACAAATGAAAAGAAAAGGGGGAGAACTACGTCCAATATTAGAAATCTAAAGTCTGGAAAAAGAAGACGTATATCATAGTGACCTAGTCGAAACACATTGGATATGAAAATGCGTTGAGGAAAAAGTGAAAAAAAAACAGCTGGTGTTACTGTCAAAAACCACCTGCAGCGCAACGACAAATTCAGCGTTCGACCACTCGTCATAGGAGAAAAGTCGATAAAAAAGAGGGCGTGATCAAAAAAGCGCCTTTCGAAAACATCTAAAACTGATGTGTTCAGTGTTAGATGTTTTTGTACCCAATTTTTAATCATAGATACTAAAGATCGGGACTACGACACTTTAAGAAAAATAAGTCCAGCAAGTTTTGCATAGAACTCTTCACTTGATCATTATCCTCGTATTGTTCTTTTCAATGGTTCAAGAAGGATACATTTAGACTGTAGGGATGTTGTGGAGTGTTGTCCATTTCAATTCGGTGAGTGTATGTTGGGTCAAAATGGCGATATGCGACCTGTTATTGCCATGGGCTAGTCGAAAGTTTTTTCGACAAAGTTTCGACAAAAATAAGGAATATCAATTGTTATTTACTGTGTAAGGAAGTCAATTCATATAACATAATTTATGCCCTAAAAACACTCGCCATCGTTTTTTTTTTGTGATTTTGGCGTTTTGTATGTGTTCTGTATCCAAGCTATTCGTAGATTTTTTTTTTCCGTACAATGGATACTTAGCGAACATATTTACCTAGATATTATTTTAAGAGTAACTCGGTGATTGGATTGGACAACGCCATCGCCTCTTTATATCCACATAAGTTCGCGGTCGTCTTAGATGCGACAGATTTTCGACTTGTATGAGTCTTTGCCTTGAGCTATGCATTTGGAAAGAATCATCTCCAGAATGCTCTAAGTTCAAAGATCAAACGTTCAGCCGGTTACACGTTTTTATTGAGAAGAAACTTGACTGTCATTATTACTGCAACTAGAGCTGGGGAACGTAAATAATTTACCAATTTAATAACATTTTAGAAAAAAAGTTATTTTAATTGAATTAATTTTTGAAAAAAAATAATTGTACTTAAAATTATTAATTTCTTAAGAAGTATTTAAAGAGTACCTCTATAAGATAGTTCATTAGAGATTCCAATTACCGGAGATAATTTTATTTTTGAAGTGCTTAAATTACTTCTATAGTATGTAAATTGCATTTTCAATATTTTTTACCTTCTAAGCGGTAGATGTACGACAGAGCTGGGCAGTAATTAATTACTTTTTAATTAAATTACTAATTAAATTCCTTTTTGTTTATTTGCCTTGGAATTGAATTACTTTTCAAAATGAGGCAATTGTAATTGGGAATTGCCATCTTTGTTAGAAAGTACTTGAAAATTACTGTTTAAAAGCAATTAATTACTGCATTCAATTACTCAATTACTTTCGTGTAATTAAATTACTCTAAAGTATTTAAATTACTTTATAGGTATTTGAATTACGTGAGGTAATTGAAATTACTCGAGGTAATTGAAATTACTCGAGGTAATTGAATTACTTTGTGGTATTTCAATTACTGAATGACTGACCTCGATAGGGTGCTAAATCTCCAGAACGCATAAATAAGATAAGGTGTTATTAAGTTACATATTAAGCAAATCGCAGGGTATTCCCCGCGCAATATAAGCCTAATTTATTATTTTCTCTGACGAGTCGAATAACAGCAACTTCTGCATTTTGTATGATGCGTCCACGAGCATTAGTGCGTGTATCTGTAGCTTGTAATGGTGACACTTAAATTTGTTGTGAGAGACGCTAAGTGTAAGACGCTATAAGAATATTGCGGTAAGTACATTACAGATTACAATACTACGGTAAAATAATAATTTTAAATAGCTTCATTAGACGATATTGGTTCATAATGATTATTTATTCATTTCAATTTGCTTGTATTAAACGATCCGTGCAAGTGTAACAGACGTTAAGTCCAGAAAATTACGTTTTTGAGTGAGGAATTGAATTAAACGGACAAAATCCGATAACAACATTTAAATAGTGGAAAACACATATATAAAATGTACCTAATTGCAAAATCTCATGTCTGGTTGACTCAAACATGCATTATGGCGCATGGTAATTTTAAAACGCCGCCGCATAAGTTTACCGCATTCTTGCATTGAACATTTTGTAAATTACCCATTTTTTTTTCGCTTTCTTGCCTTGTAATGCTCATATGCTGCTTTGTATACTGGCACTAGTGCATAGTGTTTATGGACTGCTGCAGCATGTTAGCTTCGATTAATCTTAAATACCCCCTTGCTAATTACGAGACATTCAAATATTGGCTTCTTAATGATTTTACACAAAATTCCATTTGGTTTTTTAAAAGACCAGTGTATGGGTCTAGGACGTTTCGCCGCCGCCGTTTTGCCACCGCCGGTTCGCCACCGCCGTTTCGCCGCCAGGCCGTTTCGCCATCGGCCGTTTCGCCACCGAGCCAGTTCGCCGCCAGAACAATTTCAATATTTGGAATAACATATAGATACACACTTAATCATGACCTAACCTAAGCTAACCTAACCTAACTAAATCGGTAGTTATTTTCGAATTAGGTACGTTAAGGAATTTGGGTAAAAATTCGGTGGACGGTCCGGTCTAGTGCGCATGCACAAAAATATAACAGTGAACAGAAAAATGTAATGTTGAACAGACTCTCTCTCGTATTTTTGCTCTAAAAAAATCATCAAAACCTAACAACTAACATAAACCATTATCCTGAACCACCTCCGAGAGCGCAACAACATTGCTTTAAAAATTAGGAGACGATAGCGGCACCCACAACATTTTGACGGACGCTGATCGTACCATAAACCTTACTTCGCTGGCAGCGCATGCGGAATAGACCGGACCGTGCACCGAATTTCACCCGGAATTTGTTGTTTTGAAGATAATCTCAAATGTCGTTAACCTTGGCGGGGAACTGGCCCGGCGGCGAAACGGCTGGTGGCGAAACGGCTGGTGGCGAAACGGCTTGGCGGCGAAACGGCCGTGGCGAACCGGCGGTGGCGAAACGGCGGCGGCGAAACGTCCCATTCCGCAGTGTATAGTGACCCAATTTACGTAATTTCAGATATTTTATTGCCCTAAACTTAAAATCAATAGGTATTATTAAAGATGTTAATAACATTTTGAAATTTGAAGTAAAAATATGAAAGCAACCTGAGCAATTTAATTGTCGAGCGTTCACAGTAATTTTCTTATTCGGTGTGTTCAAAAAGAAATTACTTAAGGGTTGTCCATGGAATATAAAAGTATTGGCAACAGCAAGCTTTAGATTCATTAACATAATTACTGTTGCTGTCATAAGTTTATATTATACGCTGATATCGCGATTGAACATTCTAAAAATTGCCATATTCAACCCTTATGTAATTTGTTTTTGAACACATAGTATAAAGATCACTTGAATGTAAAAATGACTTCATTGTTACGTGCTTGAGCAAATGTCTTTTGTTTTTGTATCTAAAGTAGGTACGAATTATTATTTCAATCAGCCGCTTTCAACTAGGTTTATCAGTCATCTGTTAATTTTCAACGGTCCCTGATCAATACCAAATTGATATTTTGTTTTAAAATTTCAGAAGTTACCTAATACATTTTTAATAACTATTTGTATTACTAAGGGAAATGTATCATTCCCTCCCGCAGATGTAGTTTAGTTCTTCAGAGTTTGCGAGAACAGTACCTAATCAATTTATTGTAATCATGCAAGGGATGAAATGACGTTTTAGTCCAGAGTTATGCATACAACACTTTTACGTTTTATGATGAGACTAATATCTCTTGCAATCAGCTGCATTCAAAAATATTTAAATATGAAAACCAGGACGCTAGTTGATTTATTATTATTAATAATAATAATAATAACATTGTCTCTTGTTTCTAATGGCAACGGCAGTCAATGTATTATATTCCCTCCCACTGCCATTAGAAACCAACCAGGGACCCAACCGTATATTTTCCCTATACCCCTAACAGGTGACAGAAAATGTCACTTTCGTATAAAGGGGTAAAAAAAAAGTATTTTCGAACAGAGCCAACAAAAAATGCTCAAGTTGCGCCAATTGGATCGTTCTTCTACAAAATCTAAATAGAAATTTGCTGTCAAACAATTAAGAAATCCAATGTTCTACCCTGTATACTTAGATAAGTTACATATTTTCGTCATTCAGCCTCATGTTACGCGTATTTAATAATAGATTGTTCTACAAGTTTAGAAAAGTGAAAGTTTTTCGCCGTTTAATTTACGAGCGCGTGGATTAATTTATCACGAACATGGAAAAATCACTTTTATAACATATTCAGCGTGCTATTTTTTCTAATATCATTACAAAATATAGCCAAAATTAAATTTGACATTTCTTTATCTTCAAAAACATTTTTTTTTAATTGGAAGTGAAGAACGTCGAAATCGTCAAATAAAATACGAGAAATAGTTAGTGAAGTAATCCATTGTTTTACAACTTTTTGTAGGCGGCTGGGCGATAGGTAAACGTTAACCGACGTCAACGTAATCTATAAAATTTGGTTAAAATGTTGTAACTTCGCGATTTCTCGATTTAAAAAAACAATGTACCCCTGGGCAGTGGAAGTTCCATTTCAATCCTTGTGTGGTTTATTTGCTTTGGCCCTTCGGGCCTTGGCAACTAAATACACAATCGTGATAAAAAGCTCAACTTTAGTGATAACATATGTGGAAACTAATATACAAAAATATATAGATTTGAACTTCCAAGTCCCTATACCTTCTTACTGAAGGGACTTTATACTAAAGTATATTAGGTTTAATCGGTTTATTATAACCTAAGGAATCTATGCCAAATCGGTGTCCCATTTTTTTGGGACACCCTGTATAATTGTTATCCTTGAACTTATTTATTTACTTACATCTTACATCAAAACCAACTAAAAACTTCTGTTTTGGTGAACGGTGCATGTAGCTAGAAGATTTAATTATCAAAAAACCTTCCAGAGTGATAAAGTATTAGGTTACTACTAGCAACCAGTGAGACAAATGTCTCATTTAATAAAACAAAAAAGACCGTTTTTCAAATAGAACAGCGTCCCGGACGGACCAGTGTCCCGGACGGACGGAAATCACGTGATTTCTCGAAAACCGGAAGTGTCACGTGACTGAAATTCGGTTCCTGAGCTGACATGACCATTCCAAACATATAACTTTAATAACTTTTTTCTCTATCTCTTACGGTTTGGCTGCTGAAACAGCGTCCCGGACAGACAAGTCTATTAGATCAAGGATAGTTAACAAAACATAAAAATTAAGCATTTTTAGATAACGATTACGAATCGACACGACACTAATGATAGTTGCAACTTGCAAGAAAATTCTACTAAATACAACTATATGATAATAATTTTTATTGAAGGTAATTGAAAAAGTAATTGATGTTGTACAATTACAATTACTAAGTAATTGGTAATTGAATTACTATTTCCTGTGAGTAATTGAATCTCTGGTAATTAAATTACTACATTGGGCGGTAATTGGTAATTAGTAATTAATTACTTTTTAAAAGTAATTTGCCCAGTTCTGATGTACGAGTATAGTTAATATTCTGCAGTGTTTGCAGTCCGCCCGAACAGGTATTTGACGCAAATAATGTCTATAGACACCCTTATTTTTCACGCTGCAGGTACAGACATGTTTAACCAATAATTACTCTTGTGGTTCATTTCACTATTGACAGATTAGTGGGTTTGGTACATCGCGCTGCAGATACCTTAAGGACTATTTTTCTTACTCTTTATATTTATCAATCATTTTTTCTTTTACATTGCAGTTACTAGACATTTTATTTTTTTCTAGATGATGTTACTAATAGTGATGCCGATCTGTAATTATAATTATTTTGGTTCTAAAAATTCTATTTCCTTCAGCATTTCACTGTTATATGTAACATTGTTAGTCCTAATGTACAACAGATGTTATTTCTTGTATAAGATCAGACAGTTGTCTTTTGTACAAAGTATGTTTTCCAGAATTCTTCAACTGCAACTGATGAACCCTTTTTCTATGACAGCGACAAACATCCACAGTTTTTTCTTAGATAAGGGTAACGAAACTAAAAGAAATTAAGTCAATAATGAATTATTTTCATATCAATAGAAAAAATAAAGATGATGCTCGAAATACATTATAAAGGACGTCCAACTTGTGCCATCTGCAAGGTGCTAATTTGTCAAATTCTGAAATACTTGATACAAGGTAACTTAAAATATGTTGCTAGTAATTTTCTCCTAACGGAAGTAAAAATTATTCATATTAATTACTAACATTTAAATATCAAATAAATTGTGACAAGTGTAACGGATAATGCGAATAATTTTATTAAAGCTTTCCATAAATTTGGTGTAAAATTAGAAAACCTATACCAGGAACCATTATTTAGAACGTGTATAAAGCAATTTAGAAATGCTGGAACAGTATTCATTTATAATAATGGTGAGGCACTAACACCCCATGAAGGAGCTTGGATTAAACTTATATTTATTAGATATAATACCAGATTACCTTCTTCTGCTCCCGTGGAAAAATTATTTTGTTTTGCTAGTTATACCAACCCTCCAAGACGCCATGTTCTTGCAGATAATTTGTTTAGTATTGTTAAAGGGTAAAATTTAGTTATTTTTAAATTTATGGAAATACCTATTATAGGGTCTAGGACATTTCTCCGTCGCCATTTCGCCGTCGCCGTTTCGCCGTCGCCGTTTCGCCGTCGCCGTTTCGCCGTCGCCGTTTCGCCGTCGCCGTTTCGCCGTCGCCATTTCGCCGTCTGCCATTTCGCCGTCGCCACTTCGCCGCCGACCACTTCGCCGTCGCCGTTTCGCCGTCGACCATTTCGCCGTCAACTTGAAAGCGAAACAAAGACCGTGCTGCCAAATAATTATACTTTAATTTACTTTTATACTTTAATGTAATGCGACCTTCCCTTTATTTATTTGGACATTAATTTGTTTGCTTATAAACTATCATCTTTGTTAACTTAATAATATAATTGTACTCTGTTGTCGGAATAAAATGCATAATAAGTTTAATAATTTCTATTGTACTTAAACAGCAAGTATACAGTAATATTTAAATTGTAAAGTCACATATATACAGGGTGGTTCAAATTTATTTCGGGAAACTTTAGGTATACACAGAACACTACAAAATAAAGCGGAAAACGTTAATCAACTTATATCGAAAACATATAATAAGCGAGATGTAAGATGTTGAAGTTGAGTTAAAAAATTTGGTGTGATACACTCACGCAACTTCCTTTCACAGTGATCTTATAATTAGCCAAACATTTGATTTTTAATTTTTAAGCATTTGTCAAAAATTTTCAAAAATCACAAATTCTACAAAAACGGTACAAAATAGAGCGTTAGTTGAAGAGAAAATTTTCTCTAAAAGTTTAAGCTGAATTCAAAAATGTAATAATATACCGGATGTGGGTGTTCTATTTCAAATAGGAGTAAATTAAAAAATAGAAGAAAAAAGAAAAGAAACCCATTTCAAAAGTATTCAACTGGAAAATCACCTACCTCCCATCAATACACAATAAAAATGTAATAAAAAAGGGAAGTTTGAAAAAAGACCCGATCACTAAAATCATCATAACGGCCATACTACCTTAAAGGGTATACTCGATATTGCACTTGTGCAAATACCCAGGTATTGCACTAGTGCAAAATATTCGCTGTATTCGACTCTGATTGGTTCAAATTTTGAAAATTGATTGATGGTATTGGTTTATATTATCTGAGGAGAATAGTCAGTAGTTATATCCCTAGCGCGTTCTCGAGAAATACCCGAATATACAGAATGCACTAGGGATATAACTACTGAATATTTTAAAGCTATTAAAGATTTCGAACATGTATCATTTAAAACATGTAAAACTTTGATTCCATGTTTTGCTTAGATATAGATAAGTGAAAAAGTGTTTTTTAACTCGGAAATGTATAATAGTCTATGGCGAAATGGCGACGGCGAAATGGCGACGGCGAAAAGGCGACGGCGAAACGGCGACGGCGAAATGGCAACGGCGAAACGGCGACGGCGAAACGGCGACGGCGAAACGGCGACGGCGAAACGGCGACGGCGAAACGGCGACGGCGAAATGGCAACGGCGAAACGGCGACGGCGAAAAGACGACGGCGAAACGTCCCATTCCGCCTATTATATGTACTTATATTATTTCAATATTTATACGTGCAGGTTGTAAATTTTAATATATTTTAGACAATTTAGTTTCAAATACTAGATAACGATCAGATATTCACTTTACTGTATTTTGTTGTTGTTAATAAATAACATTTCTCTATGTCCGTATAGTTTTTGTCTTATTTGCTAATGGGGAAATATCTTGGCAATTTTGTCTTTGACCTTCAGTTTTTCTAATAACAATTTTGGTAGGTTATATTTTGAGAATCTATTGGGTACTTCCCTCTACAGAGCCGTAACATATAACTATTTTTTTTCAAACTTTGTAACTTATGTTTTTAAGAAATTTGAAATTCCGGGCCTGAAAACCTGGGTTCAAACCCCAGTAATTATGCTGGTAGCTTTATATCAACAAAACTGCATCTACTTTATAAGAAATCATATTGCACCCAATATCACGTAAACTCAACATTAATGATTGAATAACAATATATATTTTTTAAAAGCTTGAATTTAATTCTTAGGTTACACCTAAGACCATAGATTTTATTCAAAGGTTTTTGAATTTCATATAATGTAAATGCAGTGTGATCATAAACATTTTTGGGCAAGGGCGCACATTGAAAACATCAGTATAAACCCAAATTCTGGTGTTATTGGTCATTCATTAGCAATCATGAAAGTGATACGTTCTAATAAAGGTGTTAAAAAACTGTGTTTCAATGTTTATATGTACACAAAGAATCATTGAAAATGAACAGCGCTATGCAACCAAAACTATGGTCCCATGCAAAATTTCAGAAATATCGGGCTACTTTTATGAAACCGTGTGCATTAGATGAAGTACTTTTTGGATAACACGATTATAGTAGCCTTCTAAAAACCTTGTTTCAAATATGTAACATGTGTTGCATAACCCTGTTCATTTTCAATGATCGCGTGTGTACATATGTAGTGCATAATAAATGTGCTTCCACTATTCGCTGGCGATGTTGCAAGTACAGTTCAATGAAAGTAAGTTATTTTAATATGAATAATAATAATTGAAATTTGTTTTAATAGTTGATCCTTGCTTTATACAGGGTGATGGTGTTCCATATAGGGTTATGGGCAGGCTTAGGATAATTATTATGCATTTGTATACAGGGTGTCCCAGAACTAACTCCCCAGAAAGGAATAGGGGTATTCGGGCGAATGCATCAATCGGTATTTTGAAGAAAAAAGTCCTATCTCAAGCGATAACTGAGAAAAGATATGTTAAAGTTAACAGGGCTTAGCACTTAGCACCATCAAGCTAGGATGACCTCGATTTTGCGTATGTCGATTTCATGTTTAAAGTCGACTATTTTATATTAACTCAGTAGTGTAGCTAGGCGGGTTCTGAAGCAAAATGTGTCACTGCGCAGGTTTTCTGCAGGGTTTTGCAATTATTCGTTTTATTAAAATCTCCTATCCATAAATCTAGTCTACCCTCAAATGTCAATCTGACATAAATAATGTTTGATTTGAAGCCAATACCGTAGACTAGCTATGTTATTTTTAGCAACTTTAAGTTTTATGAATTACTAGTATTTTTCTGCATGTTATATTACAGAAACTCTTTTTGAAATGTCAATAATTAACTTGTAATTTGAGATATTTGACAGTTAAGAACTCGCAAGTGCTCCAATACGATAAATCAAAAATTGCTTGGTGAAATGATAGTGATACCAACATACCGCGGATTTGACAATGCGGATTTCAAGTACATGATTATTAGATGGAGGCAATCGGTTTACATAGAATCGAATTGGCTATTTATCATTATCGTTAGCGGAGAATGCGTATGGGGCAGGCACCTCCTATAATGTGGTATTTCAAATTCAAATGTCACAATTTTTCAATCTTTAAAAAAAATATGTCCACGAACCGAGTTTCGAACTCGTAATTTTAATCTCAGCAACTGAGTACACCACACTGACAAAGTAGTTACACTGCCGCTTAACGGCTTTTAATAATAACCTGAGTACATATTGACAAACACATATAAAAGAAAAACGACCAATCTTGTCCAAAAGCTTTTCAGTTCTTTGCATTAACATTCCCGACAAGCTGGTGCAGAAACCATCCTGATAAGTGATGTCATTCTCAAGAGACAATGTTTACATCCGCCTGGCGGGATACTTTCGCTAAACTTAAATTTCCAAACTTCCTTTAACGCCAAAGCGGTTGTTGTTTTCACAACAGTTGTGCAGTTTCATGATACCTTTCATTCTACTTTATAATATCGTAATAAATGTAAACCCAATTTTAAACAAAATATTTTTAATAACAACTGATGAAGCAACCATAAGTTGCGAAACGTCTTGTAATTTTTAAAACTTTTAAAATGTTAAACATGTTACGACTTATTGATTTTTTATTATTTCAATAGTAAAAATCGTGCATTAATAGTATAATACATTACCATAATTTATCTCCAAACCTATAATTTTAAATTTCTAAATGTCAATTTTCACAACTTCAATTAATTCCATTAACAAACCTTCCTCCGACTGCTATTATTTGTCTCACTTGTTCTAATTTTTTCCTTTAGGATTGTACCGTTTGCAGCTTGTATTTTTAAGCCATGATTTCCATCTTTTTCAGGTTGACATTGTCGTTTAAAGGCTTTTCGTCTTCCGCTATTACAACCATGTCATCAGCGTAACATATTTCGGTCACCTTTATCAATTACCTATATTTCCCAATATCTTACTTCCTAGTGTTTAGCTATCCTATTAGCTTCTCTTATCGCCTCATCCAGAAAAACAGCAGTGGGCTCAATGTACATCCATGTCTATGAAGCATAAATGCAAATTTCGTTTTTCTTTAATTAATTTATTTGTCGGCTATTTGTCTAATTATAAAGATTGCATCATTTATACTGCGATTGGGTCTGAATTTTTTTTTTTTTTTTTTTTTTTTTTTTCGACTTGTGTAAAACATGTATGTTACAAACACCAATAAACACTATCACTATCACTATCACTATCCTCCCTGGCTTTCCTACGCTCTTTACTATCACCAGTTTTTAAAGTTGGGGTTTTGCGTATTTGCCAGTCTTTCGGTGGATCGTCTCTTTTCAATATGTTATTCATTACTTCCAATAATTCTTGTAACTTTGTCTTTCTTACTGCATCGTTTAAGTCCTCCATATTTATTTCTTCTTCTTGTGTTAGTTCCGTGTCTTGCTTTTTCCCACGCTTCCCATTTGTCGTATTTTGTTACCTACTTATGTCTTTTTTCTCATGTAATTCCTAGAAGTATTGCTGCCATCTTTTCATAATCTTTTCTTCTTTCGCGTTAACTGCTCCATCTTGATCTTTGATGTTCTTTATTGTCTTCATATTCCGCGGTCTCTTTCTTGTATGTATATTGCAATAAACACTTTTAAAGCCTTTAAAATTATGATAGCAATTAATAAAATTCCAAGCATTTCAAATATTATTTTGGAAAATATTCGATAAATGTGCTAGTTTAATTTTTGCAAATTGTATGAATAGCATTGACTTTTAGTTAATAATTTTTAAAAATGGTATTAAAAATAGTATTAGCCTTGATTGAAACATAAAATGTAATCAGAGCAGGCTTAGAAATAATGAATAACCATGTAAGATGAATGAAAGCAAACCAAGAATGGGAAAGAGAATCCAAGCTGTGAGGTGTGTTATTTTGACTTTGATTTTGACCCCAAAAATAATCTATTTAAAAGCGAATAAATACCCATTTTCCCCAATTCAGTGTTTTATAATTAGTGCAGTGTCTTTTAGGTAAGATGTAAAAGGGTTTCTTTAATTTATTTCACCCTTAAAGGAGTTTTAAAAAGTGTTGAATAGCACATCGAGTGGTAGCTAGTGTTCCTGTGGCAGTTATTGGAGCTGTTGCGAGGTTAGCATAGCCCTGGGAGTGGGAAGGAGATAGCGACATTCGTGCTGATCAGTGCGGAGCCCTAGGACTGGGGCAAAGACGGAGTTATAAGCAGTTTTGGAGTGGTGCAAGCTGCAGCCGAAGTTCGAAGAGGCATCCGGCTTGTTACAACAGGCCAACGGAGAGAAATAGGAGCCCCTGTCCATCGTGGAACTTGCTGTAGGGACGCCTGTTGCCCTATTTTACATCA